>CM062816.1:1954149347-1954749347 GCA_031772625.1 Pinus tabuliformis
CAACAGCTTGAAATCCTTTTCTTTAGATAGCCCTTGGATGTGAGGTATATGCAATGTGCTCATGTGCTTCTTTTGCTATGCATTGTGTTGCATAGATCCTTGTTTGATGTTTGATGTGGGATCTTGTCTCTTACTTGTTTTCATGATTCCTGCTTCATGTGATGCAAAATCATTTGTGTGATGTACTTGTTGTCGTGATTTGTCATGTTTTATTTAAGATCCCTTTGTCATTATGTTGATGAGATACTCATGTGTCGCCATGCATGTTTGCATTGAGATCCCTTTTATGCCATGTTGGTGGGATGCGCATGATCATCATGCATGAGTTTGTGTCATACTGATAGGGTCCTTTTTGACTGAGAGTTCCTGTAGTGGAACATCTCTTGGAGCCACTCTTGTGTGAAGGCATTTTTCCTTGTATGATAGAGACATCACCTCTTATGTACATCATCACTATTGACATCACTTAATGCAGCAGCCTACACCATCTTAACATCGGGACCCGGAGACGTAGTCCCTCCTGGACGAACTTCGTTATCAATAGCTTATGTTTTCATGTGTTGATGATTGACATGTTCGTTTTTTTACTGCATGCAGATGTGTTCATTTATGTTCTTTTAAAAAGGAAATTGAACACATCATGAAAGTAAAAGGTCTTAGAACGGTCCTTTGTCACACCCAGATCTGGATCAAGTGGTATCAGAGCGGTCTTCACGTGGATGTGAATTGCAACCGTGAAAAATGGAATGCGCAGTGATAGAGGATGAAAAAGCAATGTACGAGACCATGCTCAAAATTTCCAAAAGGGTGGAAATAATGTATGAAACTGTACAGAAAGAGACAGAGGAAAAGGAGTGATTATAGTTTCAGTTGCGAGCCACGGAAGAGGCCCTGGAAGAACTGAAGCACAACAAACATAATCTTCAAACATAGAATGATGAATTGAATATTCTTCTACATGAACAGAAAGAGGAGAAACATAGTTTGCTACGATAGCTGCAAGAAAATGACGAGGCCTTGGAAATGTTGCAACATTACCCATGTGAGGTAAAAAGTAGTTCTCCATATTCATGTATGTGTCCTGATGCTGATTTCACTGTTTTTGAAAATCATACCACAGGAATTGGTTCCAAACTGTTGAAGAAAATGGGGTATGAAGGAAAAGGCTTGGGCGTTAATGGCCAAGGAATTATCAACCCCATCAAGGTGGAGGAATTACCCCATCAGATAGGACTTGGGTATGTTATAAAGGAAGTTGGGGAATGTGCCGAGACAACTAGCCAACCGCCAACAACAGATGATGAGAAACCCTCATCAGTTCTTTCCAAATCGACAGAGAAGGTAAAAGATGTTGATTTCCTTTCGGTTTCATCTTCACATAGTATGATCTCTGTTGGAGATGTGGAGATCCCAATTATAGGGAACAAACATGAGGCTCCTTACTAGGACGAGACACAAGGAGGAAAAAGAACTTGGTGTTAATAACCAAGGCATAACTCAACCATTGGAGGTTATGTAGAAACCTCAATTTGCAGGCTTGAGATACACCGAGGGAGAATGCTCGAAGGTGTCATATTCTTCCGAGACATCATCGAAATCGTTGAGGAAAGATAATGATGGGAAAGCATCCCCATCATCCCATGGCAGTTTCCATCGCAGGGAAAGAGCTGAGGTAAGCTCTCATGGCCATACTTACACCAAAGACAGCAAGGAAAGGTATAACCGCTCTCGACATTCGAATGTTCATTTCGATTATAATCATGTTGTTAATGATGGACGTAAAACATGGAATCAAAAAATTGGTACATTTTGTGGATTACATAACCATACATTTTCTAAGTGTTGGAAAAGAATAGCAGCACAAACAAAGAAGATGTGTGAAAGACCCTCTCAACAAAAGGTAAATAAACATGTTAAATAGATTTGGAGGAAGAAGACCTATTGCAGTCATTGGGACAGAAGTTTCCATCAAAAAGCCACTTGTTGGAGGCTCCATCCAGAGCAGCGCCTTAAATACAGAGTGTTGGTGCATGAACCAGGTGAATCAGTTGTTCGACCATCGAATGCGCCATAAGGAGGCAACCCATTCACCTTGATAAGTGAAAAATGGTTTCTAGATATATTAGTGTTTCATGGTCGTGCTTTTGTAAATCATTTGTTTCATTTTAAAATGTAAAAGTGATGACGTGTTTCCATCCCTTGTTTAACAACAACGATGTTTGATATTATTTTGAATTGCATGTTAAACTCTGAAAGTGATGTGTTTCCATCACTTGTCAAAGAAACAATAGTGTTTGGCCTTATTTTTGTAAATCATGTGTTGTAGTGATGATGTGTTTTCCATCACTTTTTGAAGCAGCAACGATATGTAGGCCTTGTCTAACAGCTGGAGTATTGTTTCCATTTTGAGGTAAACTTGACCACCGAGTATGTGTTATAAACTCGTGGAAATTATGGGATGCTTGGGTCATTAGCTGGTCATGTAAGTCAAGCATGTAATTTGCAAAAGTAATGTACTACAGGCTGCAAAGGTTGTAGGTGTCAGCTCATCACTTAATGCTCTGAATAACAAATGTGAAGGAGATAGAAGCGAGACCTTTCAGGATGTTTGTGAGGTAGACAAGGTACAGAGAAGTTGCATATTATTTTTCATGCTTTTGGAGGGCCAAAAGCTCCTCAGTGGGGAGGATTGATCCAGGTAGCTCCAGACACATGCAGAAGTCCAAGAGGACTCAGAAAGGGTCAAAACTCAAAGTGTTTAGATTGTGCTCAGACTAGGTTCATGTAGAATATCTTGTCGTCGTGATTGCAGTGGTGTGAACGGTTCGTCAAACCGAGCTCGTATGTGAAAGATAGAGCTCTTCAAAGTTTGACATGACAAGGGAAAAAGAAAGACCCACTGTGTGCCACATGGCATCCCAGTGAGCAAGTGGGACCCACATGGAAGCCCAACAACGATTGATACATGACACCCTTTCATTGGCCTCTTTACTCATGCGGAAAGACAAAAAATAATATTATTAAACACAATAAAAGACAAAATCATATTAAATATGAAAAATGGTTACAAGTCATAAAAGACAAAAAATAATATTATTAAAATACCATAAAAGAAAAAATCATATTAGAAGGCTGTAAGTCTTAACATATGGTATGGTGATAAATAAATGGATATATGAAAAGTTGAAATGGTTGTTAAAAATTGGTATGGTAGGGTTATACCATAACCATATACATTATATTTACAACAGCCCCAACTAATCCATTTAATTCAATGACACCCATTGAATACAACCATGCGCATGGTTACCAACACCACCACTTAATACATCACCCCGCGTTGACCCATGAACAACATAGGAAACCAACACCCCATTAATACGTACCATATTCACACATTCTGTTAAGAAATCCACGATTTTAAAACAAAAAAACTGTTAATCAAGAAAACAACGCCCCATTAATACGTACCATAGTCGCACATGCCATTAAGAAATTCGCAATTTTAAAACAAAAAAACGGTTAAATCAAATGATGTTGCGTGTTATTTTGGAGGGGTCGGGATTTGAACCCGACCCACCTCCAGGTAATCCGCCAATCATGCGAATGGCTCATAGTGCCGCTCCTTAAATTCTTTGCCAACAAAATCATATTTAAGGCCCAATTTGCCAAATGTGTGAGGCGGTAGAGTACAGGCATGGCACAGAGCAAACCAACAGTGGAAGATAGAGTAGACATAGTTCCAGGAGGCAAAAGGTGGGCACATAGATGGAGATATAATATTTTTTTAATGGTTTCTCAGGTGGAACCATGATTGGGCAAAATTTCTAAGAGGGTGAAAATTTTGCAATGTCCGAATTGGACAAATTTTATGTCGATCTTACACTTCTCGACGACGCGAACCAAATGACGCAGTCAGTTTCCTGATCTGAGCAGCATATTTGTAGAAGACCCGGAGGAGGGAATCTTTAAGGAATCTAGGGGGATCTAAAAGATTACTTGAGCCCCAAATTCTCACTTTCTCATAATTCAGAAATTTGATAGTCGATTTTGCATTATTCGACGCCAAAAATCTGATGGTGTGTTTAGATTTTTCATTTTCTCATTCTATTTCTCGGCAAATTTTCAATTTGGAGTGTAGGTGTCAGCATTCATGTGCAAGTAGTCATTTCCATGTGATTCGAAGTCCTGAGATTGATGGCATGAATATCCTCAACAGCTTGAAACCCTTTTCTTTAGATGGCCCCTGGATGTGAGGTATATGGAGTGTTTTCATGTACTTCTTTTGCCATGCATTGTGCTGCACAAATCCCTGTTTGATCTTTGATGTGGGATCTTGTCTCTTACTTGTTTTCATTATTCCTGCTGATGTGATGCGGAATCATTTGTGTGATGTACTTGTTGTCATGATTCATCATGTTTTATTTGAGATCCCTTTGTCGTTATGCTGATGGGATACTCATGTGTCGCCATGCATGTTTGCATTGAGATCCCTTTTATGCCATGTTGGCGGGATGCTCATGATCATCATGCATGAGCTTCTGTCATACTGATAGGGGTCCTTTTTGATTGAGAGTTCCTATAGTAGAACATCTCTTGGGGCCACTCCTTCGTTAGGGCATTTTTCCTTGTATGATAGCGACATCACCTCTTATGTACATCATCACTATTGACAACACTTAATGTAGTGGCCTTCACCATATTGACATCGGGGCTTGGAGACGTAGTCCCTCCTGGATGAACTTCATTATCAACGACTTATGTTTTCATGTGTTGATGATTGACATGTTCCTCTTCTTTACAGCATGTAGATGTATTCATTTATTTTCTTTTAAAAATGAAATTTAACACATCATGAAAGTAAAAGGTCTTGGAAAGGTCCTTTGTCACACCCGAACCTGAATTAGTCAGATAGAAAGGGGGCACTATTTCATCTATCATATCTGAGCTAGGGCCAAAAACCACTGCTAGTTTTTCATCTTGAAGATTAATAACGTCACTTTCATGATCAACTTAGGTGTTATGTATCCATTTGGAGACTTGATTTTTGTATCTAGGGTTTTTAGATAGTTATGAAAGTGGTATAGGAATTTTAACTCTTTATAACTCCTTTTCAACATTAAATGCAGTTAAGACAATTTTTTCAATTGGAGCTCTATCAGTTGACTAATTTAATGGTCGAATAATAGTTGTTTGAGTTTCAACAGATTTGGTATGAGGTTCAATTGATGGAGTTTCCTTCGGAGTTCTTCCAGCGCCAAGTCTAGGTCTAAGATCATATCTTTTTTTCAGCTCTACAATTAGGAATTCAGAGAAGGCATGGTATTTGGAAGCCTGTGAGGAATCTTGGTCTTCTTGAACCTGCTTTTGTTGAGAGAGAGGAATAATAATAGTCTGACCAGAAGAAGTATCCATATTGTTAATGTCTTTAGTGATAGTCATAGTATTGTCATCAGGTTGTTGATCATCTATCAGTAAAGGAATTCGAACATCTTGATCATTACTAGGCCTTTAAAGAATTTGTAATGGTGGATTCCTTTTTTATTGTCCTTGATTTTGATTTTAAGGTCGAGTGATTGTTTGTTGAACTATTCTAGGTTGAGTCTCAATCTTGGAAATTCTATTAGATATATTTCTAAGAATTGATGTTATCTCATCTATTTTAGAATCTTCAGTTTTAGTCTTAGAGAAAGTAGAGGCCTCTTGACTAGATTTAAGTTTTCTTTGTGCCTTTTCCTCTTTAGCTTTTAAAGTGGCTAAGGCTGCCCTATTTTCTTCCACCTCTATAGAATTATTTTGCATGTCTTCAAGAGTTCTTGAAGTTATTTCTCTTAACATTACAACAAAATCATCTTCAAAGGCTTTTGAGAACCTAGATTTGGCTACTACTATAGGGGGTTTACAATCAGGAGGCATCTTATGATAAAGTTTGTTGAACCTTTTGATAAAATCAGAGACAGGTTCACCAAAGTTTTTTTTAAGTTCTTCAAACTCAGTCAACAAGTAAAGAGCATCTTTCTTCAATCCCCATTGATTTTTGAATATATTTTTTAACTCTTCCCACTTTTTATTGGAATTTGCAGGTAACTTCCTAAACCAAGTTATCACATTTCCCTCAAGATACTAAACAAACAACCTCATGTAAACATTTTCTTGTTCTATGTTCATGTTATTTGCAAAGTATAGAGATTCTTGAAGATGGTCTTTAGCTGAGGGACTGGTTTCTCCATTTTACCTAGGAAGATGCTTTAAATATCGAGGAGGGAAAGCATCAAGGTTTGGAGGTAAAACTAAAGCTACATATCTTGCCTTACAATGGGTTGGAATTCCATACTAGAAGGTGGTGTATGAGGTGTTTGTATAGAAGAAGAAGAGGATGATGATGATGGTGATAAAGAGGGTGAATGACTATGTGGAGGTGAAGAAGGAGGGGATGAAGAAGGAGGAGACGTCTTAAAAGATTTTAAAGGCGTTTTAATAATTAACTTGTGGACCTGAGAATGAAAATCCTCTTTTGTTTCAAAGAGTGGATTTGAATATATAGCAAAGGTCCCTTCAGTTTGTTTAGAAGGAGAAGATTCAGTGCACTCAGAAGTGGAAGGGAATGAATAAGTAGTGCGAGATATGAAATCTGTAGGTTTGTATTAAGGTAAATGAACGCCTAGGTCAGACTCATATTTAGGTGATCTTGATGGAAGTAGGGGTTCTGGATGAGATTCAATTGAATGAATAAGGAAAGATGATTTAAAATCAACTCCCCTATCTAAATGTTGAGCAACCCTAGGTGATAAACGAGTCCAATATGGATTGGATGGAATGTTACTATAGGGATCAAATTGTAATATATCTTCAGACTGCAAGGCTGAAGTGGAAGAAGATGGTTGATGTCTCTTTCTAGAATTGGCCTTTCTCACAAGTCTTTCTAGATCTGACAGAGGACTAAATGTGTCAGATTCAGAATGGGATCTAGTTGTGCCTAAAAGGTGCCAGTTTGATATAGTGGAGTCTCCAAGTGTAGGATTTTGACCTATCTAGACCTTTAGTCACCTTAAAGGAATAGGATTTATGTCGTTGACCCAAGAAAACTAATCAAATTCGAGTCCTCGGCAACAGTGCCAAGTTGATGTTATATCTCTGAGATGATAACGGTCAGTTCTCATGCCAAGGCACCTAAGATATTTATTTTGGGGGGTTTTGTTTTAATTTTTGGAGGACCAATGTACGAAATAGATTCAAAACAGTGATGGCTAACCTTTTTGAATAATACTAATATTAAACAAAGGGTTGCTATTACAATCCACACAATCATTTAGCTTATCTGATGATGAGTAGAAACAAAAAGATGATCTGACTATTACAGTTTTCAAAAAGAAAATTAAATAACCATAAGTAAGAAAACCTTCAAACAATGTTCAGAAAGTTTTGACAAAATATGCCTAAGATTACAAAGATACTGACGATTTTATGATTTAGAGGGAATTACTTAAACAAATAGTTTTTATAATTGAGAATCAACTACTCCTATCTGGTTATCTTTGTAAAACTTAAGAATACAAAGAAAACACGGTGAATGAAAACTGGAAAACTTAAAAGGAATACAAAATTGTATGAATCAAAATTTAGAGTCCTTTGCTTTGGTATTAATGATTCAGAAAAAGCTGAGTACATTTAGTGCTTACAAATGTTTCTCCAAGGGTGCAACCCTTAATAACTCGTTAAAGAGAGTTATTTATACAATCTTAGAGCTAAGAAAATATCTTAAACAAATTTACAAAAATAGATTAATACAAAATCAGGAATATGAACTGATAGTTGATCTGTCACTATTTTGGTGTTGAACTGTTGATGACTATTCCTGGAAATGCTGAATGTTGTTGAGTTGTTAATGACTGTCCCTGGAAATGTTGAATGTTGTTTGATCCTCCTTTTAGTCAAGTAAATCAGTTAACTGTTCCCAGCGTTTCTTATCTGGGATAGATAACTTAGTCACCCTTCAATAAACCTCATCCATTTCTGTATATTTAGTAAAAGTGGGTTTCACTAAAAAAATATGTCTGATTTCTTTTAGGATGAAAAAGGTATCTCTGAGTGCATTTAGCAAAACCCTTGGTGTTGGTGCACATCTTGTGTTTGAAACTGTACTTGCGTTAGTACTGACTTTTGCATTTTTTCTGACATAGTCTTCAATGGGAATTAATTTATCATTTATCATCAGCATAGAGGGTAAACCCTTCCTAATCAAGGGTTCCAACTTGCTGAAAAAATGTTGAACTATGAGATTAACACTACTGCATTTCTCCTCGAACTGAAGAATGAGATTTTTCTTTGTAATAATCTTCTTCACTTATAGTGTGGTTGTTATCTTGTCATTAATACCTAATTATTCAAGCTTAGCTATCTTTAGAATTCAGAAACTTGATTATTTCAGTGGCAACTTCTAGCGTATCCTCAAGTTCCTTGGAGATGATTTCAATAGCTTCCTCAACTTTCTCCAACAAGTCCTTTTGATCAAAGATTATCCTGATATCAGGCCAGATATCGTTGATTGATTCAATAATCTCTTCCCATAACATTTCCTTTACCAAACCCAATTTATTTCCAAGGTAAGATTCTTCGATTTCTTTCTGCAATACCTATATTTAACTTTTTTCCCTCTCCAACTTAGCTGCATGTCAATTGTCTGCAATTGCTTTCATGTGTTGTAGTGTCTTTAGTTCATCCTGCAATTTCTTCATTTCCTTTGTCTAAATAGACAAATTCTGAACAACTTCAACAAGCTGTTCAACTCCTACTATTGTTCCTGTAGTTGCTAATGTGCCTAAAGCAGAAGTTGTAGTTATAGGGACTACTGTAAGAGGAACTACATCCATTGGAATATTGGCCCTTTTAATAGTTTCCTCCTCTTTGACAAGTTTCTCCATTTTCTCCTCCATCTGTTTTATTTGCAGATTTCGTTCCATGATGAGCTTCATCATTTCAAATTTCTGAGTGTCATTTTCTTCAATCTCATTAGTCATTGGGTCCTCTGAAGCTGGAAATTTTATCTTCTTCCTTAATGTTGAAATCTCAGTATTTTATGTCTTGACAATTTCTTCAGAAACCTTTATATTAGAGGGATCATATCCCATCTTCAGCACCAGATCTTCCAAAGCTTTGATCTTGGTGTCTTTGGCCAATGAGGAAACTTTCTCAAGCTTAAGCTGTGACTGTGTATTAGCCAAGGTAACCTGCATTTTTGACAGACTCATGGCAGTGTTAGTTAAAGTAGAAGCAATCATTTGGCCAGTCTGTTTGTGCATCTCAATTTGGTCAATTGGATGTACATCTTTAACATCAAATTCAAAGGAGGTTTGCTTCTGGTAATGTGCAGCAGTCCTGGGCTGTGGAATCTGAGCTTGTAAGAAATCCATCTGCATTTTACCTTTCTCAGAGTCAAAGACTGAAAGAAGTCTGGCTTGAGAACTGGAAGAATGTTTCCAAAATTGAGTATAAGTATTCAACTTTAACTCCTCATTCTTCTTCTTAATTTCACTAAAGACATGAAAAATGTCATCTTCTTTATCCTTCTGACTACCTTCATTGGTTTGAATCACCTGTTGTTCATGAGATGTGGTGGAATGAGTGGGAGACTAAATAGTCTGTCCACCAGACTGTGTGAAAAGAGAGGTTTCTCCAAGTCCAACAAATGTTGTTTTCTGTAACTAAATAGTTGTACTAACATTCAAAGAGAGCCTATGTCTCTTCTTTCTATGTACAATTCTAAAACCTTGACTTGATGCTTCAGTTGTAGGGGATGAATGTTCTTCCCTCCCTCGTTTAGCTGCCTATTCCAATGCAAGTGGAGTTTGTACATTGGAAGTAGAGACTGCCTGTTCTTCAGCTTCTTGAAGGGTGTTCTCCTTCCACTCTGACTGATTTTTGTACTGCTCGATTTCAGTCCTGGTAGTATGATGGTATGTCGTGAATTTGTTTTCAACCTTGGGCCTCGAAATCACTCCCATTGGGTCATAAGACCAAGTGAAGTTGAGGCCAAACTTCATTTTCTTCAACAACCTATGTGCTTCTTCTCCCGTTGCTTTAGTATTATGGATGAATGGACCAACCTGAGCCTTTAGCTTGAATTGTGATTTCTTCTTTGCATCCACAAAATGTATTTCATATTCATTTAACCTTTTCCTAATATATTCTAATGCAAAAATTTTGATAGGGATGTACTTATGAAGCTTGTAGGGTGGAAGCTCACAGCCATCGACTCTGATCTTTTTATAATTTTGGTAAAGATACCAATCTCCTTTTGTGGCTTGATTAACCAGCTGCAACACTTTCACAATATCATCCCTTATTCTTGGTACTGGAGTGCTGCTCATAAGATTAATGGTTGGATGAACAAACAATTGTATGAATTGTTTATATGTAAATTCTTCCTTCTCCTTCATTACCATAGAAGTCTAAAAGATCAATAATTGTTGGTTGCCTTCTTCATCTAGCTTCTGTAAGATGAATGGAAACTTTCTCCCTGAAAATATATAAAAAGATATACAAGTACTTAAGCATACTTGAATACCTCTTCAGTATTGAACTGGAAATATTGTTCATGAATGGCCTCAACTAGAAATTGGCTAAAGTTATAATGAATAGTGGGTTTGGAACCAGCTGAAAAGATAGATAAGAAACCAATGATGGCTTCATTTACATATTGATTAGAATTGTAACCAAGAAGATAAGAAAGAATGGTGGTAATTTGGTTAGTTCTGTCTGGGAATATATATGAATCATAAGGAGGGTTTATTTTAGGCAGAGGGATATCTACAGCTAGGAAAAGTTTTAGAGTTTGAGCTTTTTTAGTGAAATCTAGCTTTTGATATGCTTTGTTAGGCTTTCATGAGAAAAAGGATGGGTTGGTGCAATAGTTGGGGCTTGCAACATCTGTTCATGGATTGAGCATTAATGAAGCACATAATTTATCCTATAGGTGATATGATAGCTCTTTGAATGGGGTCATAGGATTCATGGCATTTCCTAACAAATTAAGGCGCTCTATATATCTGAGGGAAAATGTAATGAGGAAGGTGGGAGTCCCAAAGTCCTATTTCATTTTTTTGATCAACTAATTGATCCTCCATCTAGCAGTAGATTTCAAACAAATCAAATTCAGACAAAGACTCATTGATTTTGCAATCTTTGGCAACCAGGGGGTATGATGGAAGTCAACTTGTGGATGAATGAGAGGATTTGGGGTTTCTGCAACTTCTTTTCCTTTAGGAGGCATTCTGTTAACTGAATTCAAAGGTAAAAGTGACCAAAATTGGAAGAATTGGGATGAAACATAGTGATAATAGAATAACAATGTAAGCGAAAATGGATTAGTTGGACCTGCATGTCAGCTTGCTTCTTAATAGAATTGAAAATTCGGTTGAATGATGAATCTGTTGTTTTGGCTACAAACAACAAGTATCCAGTGAGTTATGGGAATGCACTGTGTAACGATTTTTATGAAAATCAGGGCTTATAATGAATAAGATGGAGTGGTTCCGTTAATCAATAGTTAAATCCTCATTAATTCTCCAATGAGGCTGATAAACGTTTAAGTGGAATATTAATGTGTGAGGGGTGGCGAACTAATGGATAACAGGAAAAGAGACGGCAACTAATTGGATAGATGAAGTGGCATGGGAGTGGATGTGCACGATGATGACGTAGTAGCAGCGGTAAATGGTTGAATAAAAACCGCATTCGAGAGTAAGTTGGAGTGGTAAGCTATTTCAGTATTTTAGTCTCGAATAACTAGGATGGGGGAAAAGCAGTTTCGGAGGGAAGTTTCCAAAACTGCCAACTTCGGACCCCCCCCCCCCCCTCGCCGATAACATTCGGATGACAAGGGAGGGCCGAGGAGCAATGTAGGCCATCAAATATTAGGGGAATGTGCGGGATGAAGAAGAACATGAGTGAGGTTTAATATCGTGGCGGAAAGTGATGGTGGGGTCAAGAGTTATGACAGATGTGACATGTGTGGGGTATTGGCAAATGAATGGATAATGTGTAGATATTACACCATAACATTGAGATTTTGTAAATAATGTTCAATTTAAACCATTATTTATATGCACATGTATGTAATGTTCTAACTTTACGATAAAAATACTTTCATGCTCCAATGATACTTCATTTGTCTACCTACCCTTAACTTTCCTAAAAAAATTTCACAATCTTAGTCACCTGAGTGCATTTAGAATAGCAACTCAACATTTTCCCTTTAATGAATAATCTACTTCTATCCCTTATTGCTTCCATTGGCTCAGATTAAACTGTTGAGCCAATTTTATTTGCTACCTATTGACAAAAATTTAAATCAAATCCAATCATGATTAAACTGTATGATTGGATTGTATGAACTAGTGTGGCATTTAAGCAATCTACACACAACTTTTATTTGCAAAAATAAACTTGACTAAGAGTAGTGGCATTTGGATTTGCAACACTTTCAGAATTTATTATTTTTTCTTTTATTTCTAATCTAACATTTTATTTTTGCCTTCCTTTTTTAGGGCATCTATTCTAACATTTTATTTGATATGGACTTATTCATCAAAATATGCCTAACATTTTTTGATTCAATATTCTTTTTGTCCATATCCTAACTTAACATTTTTTGAAATATATTTTCATTTTTTGACTAATTGATGCTAACTTACCAAAACCAAAAAATGCTACAATAGGAGTGAACAACTCTTCTCTTCATTGAGCAACAACTAAATGGATTACATAGTAGACAAGGAAACAACATCAATAAATAACTGAAGTAAGACTCAACTAGAACTCAACTAAACTCAACTAATTGAACTGTATTCAAACTGAATATGACTCCTAGAAAACAAATTAGGGAAGGTGAGATTAATGCTCTCAACATAAACAATATTATTAACCATTGATATTGACATGGTGATATGAACTTGAGGTGTTGGCATATTCTATAGGGTTTAAATTTTTACCATTCCCTTAACAATGATGGAGTCTAGATTTTTACCATTCCCTTAACAACGATGGAGTTTAGATTTTTATCATCCCCTTAATAATGTTGGCTCTGTCGTTCTCATCTTTGTAATGATGGAGTAGTTCTACCATTAAGGTTTTGGAAATGACACCAATAATTTTGGATCGCTGGGCAATCCCTCGGTGTGCACATAGGTATGATGGTGGGAGGACACAATCACAACTAGCCAGCCATAACATGGTTGAGGAAAATATGATAATTCTAAGGAAGAAAATTTTGGACTTCAGAATGCAGGATAACCAGAGACTATTGCGTTTCTCAAAAACAACTATGGTTATCTTTTTTAAATAAATATTTCCACAAATGTATCTGAGATCAATACATTTAAATGTGTTCTGTAAATCACTCAGAACTTGGCCTATGGTCATCTTCCTTATAGATAAATCTTGATGCTTGTAGACATAAATATGAAGTTAGCAGAAACAAACATAATGGTAGGCTTATATGATTCACGATTCTCCAACTTCATTGATTTAACACCATATTGGTTTCAGGTAATTTTAGTTTTTATAGACTTGAATGTAGGATACTTCGATACCTACCATTGCTGTTGGCATTATGATATAGGAGTTGTCCTTGATGGAAACCCACTCAGATGAAAGATCAAAGTACAACAGGTTAACAGCAAAGAATTACAGATCCGACTATAAATAATGAAGAAAGAGAGGTATACGACCTTGACCAAGGTGCGTATACACGCAGGTTCACTGAACACAAGTAGCATATACGTAGACACACACTTTCAAAGAAGGAAAAGCGCGTATATCTTGGAAAACTAAGTTTTTGGTCCAAGGTATTTGGTCCATGGTATTTTGATCCATGGTATTGGTCCAAGGTATCTGGTCCAAGGTGTTGACCCTAGTTATTTGGTCCAAGGTATTGGTCCTAAGTGGTTTTGGTCCATGGTATTGAGAAAGGCCTAAAACTATAAAAGGAGGAGAGGATAATTAGGCCAAGTGTGCAAGTATTGAATATTTGATGAAGTGTGAGATCTAGTATGCAGGTTATGGGCCTATGGTGCTATGCTTGATCTGAACCAAGGATGAACCTTAGCAGTTGATGGAGGATAAGATCTGATGATGGATCAGGATCTTAAGGCTTGAAATGAATTATCTTTATATGGTTTGATCGTGTTTATTCTAGATCTGAATACTGACGCATGTGTTGTTTTGTAAATATTATGATCTGGGTATAATTGAATTCTAAAATAGCTGTAGAATTATGAATTAATATTTGTAGATGTATACGCTGGTTGGCTTTGAGAAAAGCGCGTATACACGCAGGTTCGACACATGGAAGTAGCGTATACCTTATAAATTATTGTTGATGGATCCAATCTAAAAACTTATGAAACATGGTCCTTGGAGGAAGAAATAAGGTCGTAGCCTTCTGTAGGTCGCAACCTACATACTAGTAAACATATCGGCTAGTACAAGAGTTAGGGGGTTGTAGCTGACTTCCAATAGAAGCTGGAGAATGAGAGAAGGTTGTAACCTTCTGTAGGTAGAAGCCTGTGTACTGGTATAAGTCTGCACCAGTACAAAATTGTAAACAAATTTTCTTATTACTAAAAGAAGACAGAGATGACAGCAGTAGGTGGTTTTCACCCACATTGGGTTTCCACCTTATATTTTGGTGTTCATGTGTGTTGTTTATGTGTGATGATTTATTCTTATTTTACTGAACTGTGTAATAAATCTCTGATATACTGGTTAAAGTTCAATGCATTATAAATTGGGTAAAACAAAAGTTCTCTACATATACATTGGTTGCATTAAGTACAGTCGTGTATACACACTAGTTCACTTAGCTGAAGTAGCGTATACAAATCTGTTTGAAAAATTAAATTATTGATCTGATAACACTGATTCACCCCCCCTCTGAGTGTTATTTCCAACAATTGCTATCAGAGCATGTCCTTTAGAAGAAGCTTGATCGCTTGAAGGGAGATCCATCATCATGAGTAATCAAGAAAGCGTGGGATCCATCAGACCACCAATATTTGATGGGAGAAACTTTTTTTATTGGAAGATAAGAACCACAACCTATCTACAATCACTCGGAACAGATGTCTGGAAAATCGTGGAAGGAGGATATACATTTCCATCAACAATTCCTACAGATACGACAGGTAAAAAGCAATATGAAATCAATGTCATGGCTGCCAATACATTATTGGGAAGTCTATCAAAATCAGAGTTTGTCAAAGTTATGCGGCTCAAATCAGCCAAAGACATATGGGACAAAATTTTTCTAAGCTACGAAGGAGACTCTCAGGTAAAACGTGCTAAAATGAAAACTCTCATAATTCAATATGAAACTTTTAAGATGCACAATGATGAAAGTATAGCTAGTTACTTCTTACAAATAGATGAGGTTGTTAATTGCATGAAGAATCTGGGTGAAGAGATAAAGGAAGTTACCCTAGTTGAGAAATTTCTAAGATTCTTGTCTGCTAAATTTGAATCAAAAGTATCTTCCATAGAAGAAAAACAAGATCTCCAGACTATCACTATGACAAAGCTTCATGGAATCTTAACTGCCTTTGAGATGAGAAAAGGAGGGCCATCAGATATGAGAGAAGTCGCATTTAAAGCTTCAACAAAAGGAAAGGAAGAACTCAATGAATCAGGACATATTTTAGAAGAAGAGGATGAAGTAAACTTTGTCAAGAAGCTTCAACGGGGTTCCAGAAGATTTAGAGGTAAAATACCTTTCAAAAGTTTTGCCTGTGGTAGAGTCGATCATTATGCTGCCAAATGTCCTCATAAAGGTAAATATGATAAAGGGAAGGAATTTGCAAAATGGAATAGAAAACAAAGTGTAAGTAAAAAGAGTTACTATACCCATGAAGATAACGATGGTTTATCAAATAGCAATGAATATGAAAATAGTAATGACTATAGACTTCTAATGGCTTATGAAGATGATAATTTTTGGGATGCTTTAGAAGAAGATGACCTTCATGAAGAAATATCTAAACTCAAAATCTGTTTAGAAGAAAAGAATATGATTATAGATACCTTGACATACCAACTTGCTGAAAGAGAAAAACACAATGAAAAACTAGAATGTGAAATTGTGGGTCTAAGAAAAGATCTTGAGAAAACAAAATCTCTCAATCTTAGATTTGCTAAAGGATCAAAAACCTTAAATGAAATTATCAAAGTACAACATTCTCCTATGATAAATAAAGTTCTTCGATATACTGAAGAAGCATCTCAATCACAGAAGCCGTCAACCTCCACTAAAAGCTATCTTGATGCAGCAAAGAACAGTGAACAGTATGACAATCATCAGCAAAGGCATAAAGCAGATCACCAGGTAAATCAAGCTCAATTTTCTTCAAGGATGAACAAAAGCCACAACCAACCTCAGGTAAATCATATGCAATTTTCTTCAAAGATGAATATCAATAGAAACTACAATCACCATGTCAATAGATTTGATAATCGCATGAACTTCTTTAATGGTCAATGTTTCTCATGTCATAATTTTGGACACAACGCTGCTTAATGTGTTGCTTACAAAACCATCATGACTAGAGAAGCACAAAATCAAAGGAAAGTGACAAGGATCAAGAAAAATTCCTATAATAACTTTTCTCTTCTTGAAAATGAAATAGAATGCTCAATCTATAACAACTTTGGCCATGAAGAATCTGAATGCAGGAGTAAATTTCGGCAAATATCTCAAAAGAAGGAAACTCCATTAAATCCCAAAATATGGAGAAGGAAAGAACCTCAAACAGAAAGATATGGTATAGCCTTGTATGCAGAAGGACAAGAAAATCAGTGGTACATCAACAATGGATGATCAAAACACATGACAGGTGACAAAGAAAAACTTCACTCATATCATGCCTTAGAAAAGGAAAAGAATGTCTCATTTGGAAACAACACTCCTGCTGTCATAAAAGGTAAAGGCTCTATTTTTTTGAAAGAAAAGGTTAAAGATAGGAATGTTATGTATGTAGATGTTCTAAAGCATAACCTTTTGAGTGTCAGTCAAATGTGTGATCAAGGAAATGAAGTGGTGTTTCGATCAAACGTATGTGTTGTTCGTGAGCTTGTTACAGGAGAAACCATGATCAAAGGTACAAGAACTCCAAACAACTTATACATACTCAAGGGAGGAAAACAACAGTGCTATCTAAGCAAAAATGATGAAAAATGGCTATGGCACAAAAGATTGGGACATCTAAGCTTTTCTCAAATAAGAAAAGAATGTAGATTCTAGGTTGTTCATGATCTTCCAGATATCAGCATTCCTGAAAATACAATATGCAAACCATGTCAATTCGATAAGCAAACCAGATCTCACTTCATTGAAAAAGAAGGGTTAGCTAGTAAGTCTCTTGAACTTGTTCATACTTATTTATGTGGACCATCAAGGAAAAAGTCACCTCGTGGAGAAGAATACTTTATATTGTTCATTGATGATTTTTCCATAATGTGTTGGATAGGTCTTCTAAAGAATAAAGATGAAGCATTTGAAAAGTTCAAAGCCTTCAAAGCTTTGGTTGAAAATGAATCAGATCGCAAAATCAAATGCCTTAGATCTAATCGAGGAGGGGAATTTACCTCGGATGAATTCTTTGACTTTTGTGAACAACATGGAATAAAAAGGCAGTTCTCCACCACAAGTACTCTTTAGCAAAATGAAGGGGTAGAAAAATGAATAGAACTATTCAACAAATGGCTCAAACTATACTAAATGAATCTGGAACTCCTGCAACCTTCTGGGGTGAGGCTGCATTCGCCGCCATAACTATTCTCAACCAAGCAAATTTTTGGGTAAACAACACTCAAACTCCACATGAACTTTGGTATGGTAAGACTCCTACTGTAAAATACTTTAAGGTTTTTGGAAGCAAATGCTATATCAAAAGGACTGATGGAAAACTTGGTAAGTTTGAGCCCAGAGTAGATGAAGGTATTCTTCTTGGTTACTCTTCCAGAAGTAAAGGATATAAATGTTATAATAAAAGACTTGGGAAAATTGTTGAAAGTATTGATGTTGTAATTGATGAAGCATGAAAAAATCCAAAACAGATAAAAACCGAAGATTATGACAATGAAGAAGATGGGGATTATTTTCCCACATCAAATCACAATGATTCTGAAGAAGAAACCAATGAAGCACCAGAAGAAGAGATAATGGTAGAAGAAAAGACTCTGTCCAGGTATGTTCAGAAAAATCATCCAGAAACTCAAATTTTAGGTGAAAAAGAGGTAGGTGTACAGACAAGAAGAACTATTACAGAAACCTCAAGCTATCTAGCATTACTATCCTCCACCAAACCTAAAAATGTAAATGAAGCATGCAAAGATGAATGTTGGGTCAGAGCCATGAATTAAGAACTTGAGCAAATTGAAAAGAATAATACTTGGGAATTAGTTCCTAGAACTCATGATAAGAATATCATAGGAACTAAATGGATATTCAAAAACAAGCTGAATGAAATTGGAGAAGTTATTAGAAACAAGGCCAGACTTGTTTGTAAAGGATATGCTCAACAAGAAGGTATATATTTTGAAGAAACTTTTGCACCTGTTGCTAGACTTGAAGCCATAAGGATGTTTCTTGCTCTTTCTAGTTTTCAGAAATTCAAAATATACCAAATGGATGTAAAATTTGCCTTCCTTAATGGAGACTTAGAAGAAAAAGTCTATATCGAACAACCAGAAGGATTCATTCTTGGAAATGATGCAAAGCTTGTATGCAGACTCAGAAAGGCTCTCTATGGTCTAAAACAGGCTCCAAGGGCTTGGTATTACCGTCTTGACAAATATCTTCACCAACAGGGTTTTCAAAGGGTCAGCAGATAGCAATCTATGTACAAATATTGACACTGATAAATTGCTAATAATTGTTGTTTATGTTGATGATATCATTTTTGGTAGCAATGAAGAATCCATGAGTCAGAATTTTGCTTCAGTAATGCAACAAGAATTTGAAATGTCCTTGCTTGGTGAGCTTACCTATTTTCTTGGTCTACAAGTTCAACAAAATAAAGATGGTATTTTTCTTTCACAAACCAAATATCTCAAATAGATCTTGAAAAAGTACGGCATGGGAGACTCTAAACTAGTATGTACCCCAATGGTAACAGGATGCAGTCTCAACTCATATGATGAATCAGCAGCAGTACATCAACCAACTTACAGATAATTAGCAGTCTGCTTTATCTAAAAGGTACCCACCTGACATCATGCGTGCAGTAGGAATAGTTGAAAGATTCCAAGCAAATCCAAAGGAATCACACCTTCAGGCAATCAAAAGGATTTTCAAATATCTTCAAGGAACACAGAACTTTGGTTTATGGTATCCTAGAGATACAGATATTACTCTTCATGCATATATAGATGCAGATTGGGCAGGAAGTGTTGATGACAGAAAAAGCACTAGTGCTGGTGCATTCTATATGGGTTCTAGGTTAGTGTCTTGGTTCAGCAAGAAACAAAGTTCAATTGCATTATCTACAACTGAAGTAGAATATGTGGATGTAGCATCTTGCTGCACACAACTACTTTGGATGATGCAAACCTTACAAGACATTCAGATCACATGTATCCCACCCATCTCCATTCTATGTGATAATACAAGTGCCATCAGTATTTCAAAGAACCTAGTCATGCACTTCGAGACCAAGCACATACCCATCAAATACCATTTTCTATGTGATCAAGTGCTTGAACAAAAAGTCAAATTGGAATATGTTCCCTCCAAAGAATAGGTTGCTGATATATTCACTAAATCACTACCGAGAGAGACATTTGAATATCTCAAACAAAAGATGGGAGTACTTGCTACATCATCCTGCTGTTAAATCCTATTTTTCAGAGAAAGGTAGTTATACACGAGTTTCATGAAGCATAGTTGTGTACATACATGGGTTTTTGTGGGCACAGTCGCATATATGTTGGTTTGAGGAAAAGCAGTGGGCCAGACTCAAGAAAAAGGGGTATGATATGGTTTTGTCAATTATGTTCTCTATTTGATGATGGTTACAATCTGCTAATAACATGTAGAAATATGTTGGTCCTCATAAGTTGTTGATAACTTGATTTATATCTGATTGATGATGATGCCTTGATATTTCTTACTGATATATATGCAATAATCAGATCTGACAGTGAACATCTGGCACAGGTTCAGGGGGAGCATATGCTTCTAATAATGCATTGTTGGCATTATCTTAGAAGATCTTGGTACATATCCGCATAATTGTTTTGATTAAGGTGAATATTTTAATGATGGAAATATATAGGTTGTTGATCCTGATGTTGTTGATGGTGCAAATCATATATGGTTTATGATAGTTGCTGATGACTATCATGGTCTTATTTAGATCGGTTTTCCTTATTATAAATGTCATGTATATCATTCAATGTAAAGGTCATGAAAAGACTTGATTTGTAACCCCACTATGCATGGGATGGATGATGTAATATTTCTTGTTTTTGTCATGTATAAATAATTGGTACATCCCCACTTGGTTGGGTGGATGAGTCAAATTTGGCATATCCCAACTTGGTTGGGAGATGGATGTATGAATCATTGGTGATAGGAAGGTCATCCTCATATAGTTGATTTATAGAGTCATGTTATTATTTTAGAAAATCTTCTTGCAGACTTTGCTAGTGCTCAGGGGGAGCATGGACTCAATCATGAGAGCTCAATCAATACATTTCAACATATCAGGGAATTCAGCATGTACTCAGGGGGAGCATGACCCTTTGCCCTTGATGTCAAAGGGGGATAGTGACTTGGTGTTGTTGTTTCCATCAAGTCTAAAGGGGGAGATTGTTTGCATTATGATACATGTGTTGTCCTTAATGGAAACTCACTTAGATGAAAGATCATAGTACAACAGGTTAATAGCAAAGAATTACAGATCAGACTACAAATAATGAAGAAAGAGAGGTATAAGTAGGTTCACCTTGACCAAGGTGTGTATACATGTAGGTTCACTAAACACAAGTAGCGTATACGTACACACGCACTTTCACAGAAGGAAAAGCGTGCATATCTTGGAAAACTAAGTTTTTGGTCCAAGGTATTTGGTCCATGGTATTTTGATCCATGGCATTGGTCTAAGGTATCTAGTCCGAGGTATTGACCCTAGGTATTTGGTCCAAGGTATTGGTCCTAAGTGGTTTTGGTCCATGGTATTTAGAAAGGCGTAAAACTATAAAAGGAGGAGAAGATCATTAGGCCAAGTGTGCAAGTATCGAATATCTGATGAAGTGTGAGATCTAGTATGCAGGTTATGGGCTTATGATGCTGTCCTTGATTTGAACCAGGGATGAACCTTAGCAGTTGACGAAGGATAAGATCTAATGATGGATCAATATCTTAAGGCTTGAAATGAATTATCTTTATATGGTTTGATCATGTTTATTATAGATCTGAATACTGATGGATGTATTGTTCTGTAAATATTATGATCTGGGTATAACTGAAGTCTGAAATAGTTGCGGAACTATGAATTAATATTTGCAAATGTATACACTGGTTGGATTTGAGAAAAGTGCGTATACACATAGGTTTGACACATGGAAGTAGTGTATACCTTATAAATTATGATGTTGTTGACGGATCCAGTCTAAAAACTTAAGAAACGTGGTCCTTGGAGGAAGAAAGAAGGTTGTAGCCTTCTGTAGGTCATAGCCTACATACTAGTAAACATATCAGCTAGTACAAGAGTTAAGGGGTTGTAGCTCCCTTCCAGTAGAAGCTGGAGAACGAGAGAAGGTTATAGCCTTCTGCAGGTAGAAGCATGCATACTGGTATAAGTCTGCACCAGTACAAAATTGTAAACAAATTTTCTTATTATTAAAAGAAGATAGAGGCGACAGTAGCAAGTGGTTTTCACGCACTTTAGGTTTCCACCATATATCTTGGTGTTCATGTGTGTTGCTTATGTGTGATGCTTTATTCTGCTTTTACTGCACTATCTAATAAATCTCTGATATACTAGTTAAAGTTCAATGCATGATAAATTGGGTAAAGCAAAAGTTCTCTGCATATACGCCGGTTGGTTTAAGTACAGCCGTGTATACACGCTAGTTCACTTAGCTGAAGTAGTATATACAAATTTGTTTGGAAAATTAAATTATTGATCTGATAATACTGATTCACCCCCCCCCCCCCAGTATTATTTCCAACAATTGCAAGAGAGAAATAGTCACTACAACAAGAAAGAAGAATATGTTTTGAGAATGTGTGGCCATCATGTTATTCTAAACCTTTGGCTTCATCAAAGTAACCCTTTTATTTGAATCTTTGGCTCCCTCTCGTGGGCCACCTATTTTCCTGCCAGTGATTTTGGCATTTTCTACCAGCAGAGTTGAAGTACATCTCACGCAAATTACGTTCGTGTATGGGTTCTTATATTCTTAGTATTTATGGTTTAATGACGAATATTTTTTTTTGGGGGGTAAGTGTAGCAAATTATATTACTTCAAAAAGAAATTACATGATGAATTCATTTAAAATGAGTATAATTTAAGAAATTAAGCAAAAGAAAGAAATAAAATTATTTTTAATGTCTATCAGGCTAATTCATTTTCAAAGAAGTATAATTTTATTTTAATTTTTAATTATTTAAAAAAAATATATTTAATAATCTAATTTAACAAGCGAGACAAGTTAAGGAGTTGAATAAATATACTGCTTTTTGTATAGGTTTTTATATTCTTACTCTTTATGGTCTAATAATGAATATAAATTCAGAATTCAAGCTTTTGTGATCCATATTACATTAAGAAGAGTTTTTCCAGTAGAAATAACACAGGAGAAAATGTTGTAAAATATAAATTTATTTCAAAATGGGTATAAACTTATTTTAAGTTTTTGTTATTTAAACAAAATATATTTAACAATCATTAAATATGCAACATATAATAGAAATTATCAATAATTTTTTTTAATATTTCTATTACACTGCAATATATAAAAGGGTGAGTAACTTATAATAAAAATTAATATCAATAATATTTTAATTTTAATTTTAATTAATTATTAATTAAGAAAAAAGTTATAATTAATTATCAAGAAATGTATTATATAATTAACAATTAATTGTATTTAGAAATTAGTTAACTTATGATGTAAAATTAGTTAATTTATTATAAAAATCTTAAATTAATATAAAATTAATAATTTATTTATTCATTATAAAAAATATTGATAAATAATTATAATAATTGTTGCATTGTGACAATAATTGTCTAAATAGTCAATGTATAAATGGTCAACCATAGTCAATGTTAATCAACTATATGTATACCATACTCAATGACGACCAACATTGTTGACTCATAGTCATCTTTAGTCAAACATGGTCAATCATGGTCAACCATGGATAATGATCGTCAACCATTGTCCAACATCACATTGTGACAAAGATTGTCTCAATATGAAAATCAATGATTGTCTCAACCACGTTCAAACGTCACATTATGACAAAAATTGTCTCAATATGATAATCAAGGTCAACCATTGTCAACCATGGTCAATCATGACCTTTGTCAACCATGTTCAACCATGTTTTATAAAATCAAACAATGTCATCCATGGCCAATCATGGTCAACCATGGTCGAATGTCATTGTGAAAAAGATTATCTTGATATAAAAATCAACCACAGTTAAGAATGATCGACATGGTCCAACATCGCATTGTGACAAGGATTGTCTCAATATGAAAATAAACCATGGTCAACCATGTTTAATTTAACCTTTATAATATTTATATTAGGGTTTATATACCTTAGATTTATAATATTGTCACCTTACAATTAGTATTATTCCCTTGGGTTTATAATATCAATCATGGTCAACCATGGTCAATCAAAGTCAACCACTGTCAACCATGGTCAACCATGGTTGAATGTCGCATTGTGGCAATGATTGTCTCAGTATGAAAATTAATGTTGTAGCTCTGATACCACTTGTTGTAGCTCTGATACCAAAAGATATATGAGAACAGAAATAAACCCAAGAACAATAAGATAGAAACAGATAGAAATGCTTCTTTATTGATCAAACCCTTAAGGTAGGGCAACACCATACATTCACTCCTTAAGGAAGGAGAACACTCCACAAGCCATATGCCTGTTCATACAAGAATACTTCTCTTCATCTTCATATCCTCCATGTGGAGTCTCTAGCCTTTATATAGGCCTCATACATACAATACCATGTACCATTACCATGGTTTCCTTATACCATCAACTAATACCATGGGCCCCTTACATTATTATTAACTACTTGTGGTCCCTTACATGACATGGGTTAACCACCTTATTTATTACTATGGCCCATCCCATTATTACATTATTACCTTGGGTACCTCCCTTGGTACCCCATATTATCCCCCCTAGGTACATAACATTCCACCCCCCTAAACATGTTTCGTCCCCGAAACATGGGAAGAACATAAATAATAAGATCTACTCAAAAGAGTAGTCCACTGGTACCATGCACGTGCATCTAGCCAGCCAAGAGAAAGGTGAACCCTCGATCTCGCTGGTGCCTCGCTCGCTTGAGATGGAAGTTGACCGCGGTAGCTCTTCTGTGTGTAGTAGGTGGATCGTCGCTCCTCACTATCCGTCATATGGGGGTTGTTGTCCTTGTGGCTAATTGGTTGCCATCTTGTTGGTTGTTGTCTTGCGGGGTGATGTGGGTGATGATATGTTGAAGTTTTAACCCACGGTGTCTTTTTCTTTAATTCACCCTGCTGTGGTGCCTGTTGTGGTGTCTTCTTTTCCAATATGACTTCAACCACTGAACCCTCATCAGATGTGTCAGCACCTGTTACCTTTTCTGCTTCCGCCTCTGTTTGTGTTTGATTGTCGATCATCACTGGCTCATCATCAGATGTATAAGTGTCATTCCCTGGAACATCTTCTGCTTCAGCCTCCATGTTCTCTACCTGTTTATGGATGGAAATATCCTGTAATGTAATTTTCTTCTTTTTATACCATAGCTTCAGGAATTTCTTCTGCACATTAATATTGATAGTACCCATGGATTCCATCCAAGGATATCCCAAAACAACATCCATATTATCCATCTCGGAAGCATAAAAATCACCATGCAACACATATTTATCCATAGAAATCTTCAAATCCTTATAGATTTGAACATCCTTACCATCCACCTGTGTATGTTCAATTTGTTTTGCTGGTACTTGCAATTTTTTTGCCAAGCTAACATTGATAAAATTATGTTTACAACTAGGATTGATAGAAACAATGATCTTCTCCTTCTGAATTAAGCCATGAACCTGCAATAAGGAGACACCCGTAGCAATTAACCCCTTATGTGTCTCATTCTCCTTTTTTTTAGCCCTAGACCATTTGTCCAAAAAGACTTTTTCAAATTTTGCATCTGAAAGTTTGCTCAACTGCTTTTGGTCAAGTGATGACCACCAATTTATAGCCTCATCTCTCAGATTAAGCGACATTGAAACCTTCCAATATTGCCCTTTTATGGACTTGTGTGTCTGTATGAATTCTTCAATAGTAGGATGATCATCTTTCCCTGTAAAATATAGCATCTCCATGAAGAGGGTTTGAGAAAAATTCCTCACTTACTTGGCGAAAATTTGAAAATGTCACAGTTTCGTCAATATTGCTCAGAATCTCTATTATAACCTGTTTTTGGAAATGGAACAACCATTCTGCATCTGCCCATGTGATAGAAATCCTGATTCAGACACTGGAATTTCAGATCTGCGCTGCTATTCTTCCGTCGTCACCCAAAATTTCTGAAAAAAGAGTTGATTTTAAATCAGTGATATCTCCCTCATCCGGACTCCGATTCGACTGATTTTTTTTTTGAAGTTGGGTATTTTTTCCCAAAGAATCCAGATCTGCAATTAGATTTTGAAGATCTTGTACCAGGACGTCTAGATCTGCGCCGCAAAATCGCTGTCCTGAAAATTGGCTACAACCCCACTGATTTTTAGATCAGTGATATCTCCTTCATCCGGACTCCGATTCGATCGATTTTTTTTTTGAAATCGGGTATTTTTTCACATAGAATCCAGATCTGCAATTAGAATTTACAGATCTTGCACCAAAACTTACAGATCTGATCTGCAAACTCGCCGCCCCCGAAACCTTGCAAAAAATAAAAAAAAAAATCTCCACGGTTTGCCCAAGAAAGTGCTCTGATACCACTTGTTGTAGCTCTGATACCAAAAGATATATGAGAATAGAAATAAACCCAAGAACAACAAGATAGAAATAGATAGAAATGCTTCTTTATTGACAAAACCCTTAAGGTAGGGCAACACCATACATTCACTCCTTAAGGAAGGAGAACACTCCACAAGCCATATGCCTGTTCATACAAGAATACTTCTCTTCTTCTTCATATCCTCCATGTGGAGTCTCTAGCCTTTATATAGGCCTCATACATACAATACCATGTACCATTACCATGGTTTCCTTATACCATCAACTAATACCATGGGCCCCTTACATTATTATTAACTACTTGTAGTCCCTTACATGACATGGGTTAACCACCTTATTTATTACTATGGCCCATCCCATTATTACATTATTACCTTGGGTACCTCCCTTGGTACCCCATATTATCCCCCCTAGGTACATAACAATTAACCATGGTCAACCATGGTCCAATGTCACATGGTGACAAAGATTGTCTCGATATGAAAGTCAATCATGGTAAAAAAGGTCAACTGTGCTCCAACGTTGTATTGTTACAAGGATTTTCTTAATATGGAAATCCACCATGGTCAACCATGGTCAAGAATATTTTAGGGTTGAGAATATTTATCTTAGTGTTTATATACCTTGGGTTTATAAATTTTTATCCCTTGGTTTTATAATATCAATCCCCCGGTTTTATTAATCTAAGGGTTCATATTTCTAGAGTTTAATGTTATTCCCTTAGGCTTATAATCCCTTAGCTTTTTAATATTAATCCCTAGGGTTTATAATATCTATCACGGTCATCCATGTTTTATAAATTCAATCATGGTCAACCATCATCAACCATATTTTATAAAATCAATCGTGGTCAACCATCATCAACCATATTTTATAAAATCAATCATGTTCAACCATGGTTAATCATGGTTAGCCATGCTCCTACTTCGCATTGTGACAAAGATTGTCTCAATATAAAAATTAATCATTGTCAAAACCATGGTCCAATGTTGCATTATGACCAAGATTGTTTCAATATGATAATCATGGTCAACCATTGTCAAATGACGCATTGTGAGAAAGATTCTCTTGATATGAAAATCAAGCATTGTTAAGCATGGCCAACAATGGTCCAACATCGCATTGTGATAAGGATTGTCTCAATATAGAAATCAACCATGGTCAACCATGATCAACCATGTTTATTTTAGTGTTTATAATATTTATCTTAGGGTTTATATACACTACATTTAAAATATTAGTCTCTTGGGTTTAATATTGTTCCCTTGGGTTCATAATCCCTTGGGGTTTTAGTATCAATACCTTAGGTTTATTATTTCGTCGGGTTTATAATATATATCCCTTGGGTTTATTAATCTAAGGGTTCATATTCCTAGGGTTTAATATTATTCCCTTAGATTTATAGTCCCTTAAGCTTTTAGTATCAATCCCTAGGGTTTATTATTCACTTGGGTTTATAATATCAATCCTTAGGGTTTATTATTCCCTTGCATTTATAATATTGATCATGGTCAACCATGGTCCAACATCGTATTGTGACAAAGGTTGTCTGAATATGAAAATAAACATGGTTAACCATGGCCAACCATTTTCAAGCATCACATTGTTCTAAAGGTTGTCTCAATAGGAAAATCAATCATGATTGACCATAGTCCAACATAGCATTGTGACAAAGATTGTGTCAATATGAAAATCATCTGTGGTAAACCATGGTCAACCATGTTTATTTTTGGATTTATAATATTTATCTTAGGGTTTATATATCTTGGATTTATAATAGGCTTTTCTCAATATGAAAATCAATCATGGTCAACCATGGTCCGAAGTTGAATTGTGAAAAGGAATGTCTCAATATGAAAATCAACCATGGTCCAATACCTATATATATTTATGTCAGGGTTTATATACCTTGGATTTATAATATTTTTCCCTTGGGTTTAATATCATTCCCTTGAGCCTATAATCCCTTGTATTTTTTATATTAATCCCTTGGGTTTATAATATTTATCTTAGGGTTTATGTACCTTAGGTTTATAATATTAATCCCTTAGGTTTAATATTATTCCATTGGGTTTATAATACCTTGGGGTTTTATAATTAATCCCATCGGTTTATACTATCAATCCCTCGGGTTTATTAATCACTTCGTGCAACGTTGTATGGTGACAACCATGGTCATCCATGGTCAACCATGGTCCGATGTCGCATTGCAAAATCTTTTCTCAATATGAAAATCAACCATGGTCAACCATTGTCCAACTACTATCCAGTGTCGCATTGTGCCAAAGGTTGTATCAATATGAAAAGCATCCATTGTCTCAATCATGGTCCAATGTTGCATTATGCTAAAGATTATTTCAATATGATAATCATGGTCAACCATGGTCGAATGTCGCATTGTGATAAATATTAGATAACATTTTTTGGGATTCAACTACATTAATAAAGTTATTCATCTATGACCATTTCCACGAGATGTAGTCGTAACTTACTAACTCATTGCATCAGGTGATGCTCACAAGGGTGAAGAAGTGGAATTGAAACTAGTGCAATGAATCACATAGCGTCAAATCATCACTTTTGGGGCTTGCACTCGGTAACCGGGGCTTCCCAAGAGGTCACCCATCCTAGATCACCTCTAGCTCAAGCGCGCTTAACTGCAGAGTTTTTCCCACAATCAAGCCCACTTAGCTTGCTACCCCATTTTCAAAACCTTAGCAAGTATTGTGCCTCATGAACCATTCAAGTAGAGATCCCTTCACTCTTATTTATTTAAGCATTGAGGGTCTTTTGCATTGCATTATATTAGATAACATTTTTTGGGGTTTAAATGTGTTAAGAAAGTCATTCATCTATGACCATTTCCATGAGAGGCATTTCATTATAGGAGATAACATTTTTTGGGATTCAATTGCGTTAAGAAAGTCATTTATCTATGACCATTTCCATGAGAGGAATTCGTAACTGACTAGTTTTTCATGATTTTTTAATAGTCCACTTAGCACTCATTGCATCGGGTGATGCTCACAGGGGTGAAGAAGTGGGATTGAAACTAGTGAAATGAATCACATAGTGTCAATCATCACTTCCAGGGCTTGCAACTAGTAACCAGGACTTCCCTGGAGGTCACCCATCCCAGATCACCTCTGGCTCAAGTGCGCTTAAGTATGGAGTTTTCAACACAATCAAGCCTACTTAGCTTTCTAACCCATTTACAAAACCTTATCAAGTATTGTGCCTCATGAACCATTCAAGTAGAGCTCCCTTCACTCTTACGTATTTAAGTATTGAGGGTCTTTCACAGTGCATTATATTATATAACATGTTTTGGGATTCAACTGCGTTAAGAAAGTCATTCATCTGTGACCATTTCCATGAGAGGTAGTCGTAAATGACTAATTTCTCATGTTTTTTGAATAGTCCACTTAGCACTCATTACATC
Source organism: Pinus tabuliformis (assembly GCA_031772625.1). Classification (NCBI taxonomy): domain Eukaryota; kingdom Viridiplantae; phylum Streptophyta; class Pinopsida; order Pinales; family Pinaceae; genus Pinus; species Pinus tabuliformis. Next base: position 1,954,179,053 of record CM062816.1, read on the forward strand.
GGGGGGTACTCACAGGGGTGAAGAAGTGGGATTGAAACTAGTGAAATGAATCACATAGAGTCAAACATCACTTCCAGTGCTTACACCCGGTAACCAGGACTTCCCGGGAGGTCATCGATCCCAGATCGCCTCTGGCTCAAGTGCACTTAACTGTGGAGTTTTGCCCACAATCAAGCTCACTTAGCTTGCTACCCCATTTTCAAAACCTTAGCAAGTATTGTGTCTCATGAACCACTCAAGTAGAGCTCCCTTCACTCTTATGTATTTAAGTATTGAGGGTCTTTCGCAGTGCATCATATTAGATAACAGTTTTTAGGATTCAACTCTATTAAGAAGGTCATTCATCTATGACCATTTCCATGAGAGGTAGTCGCAACTGACTAATTTCTCATGATTTTTAAATATCCACTTAGCACTCATTGCATCGAGTGATTCTCATAGGGGCGAAGAAGTGGGATTGAAACTAGTGAAATGAATCACATAGCATCAATCATCACTTCCGGGGTTGCATCCGGTAACCAAGACTTCCTAGAAGGTCAGCCATCCCAGATCGCCTCTGGCTCAAGCACACTTAACTGTAGCGTTTTCCCCACAATCAAGCCCAATTAGTTGGCTACCCCATTTTTAGAACCTTAGCAAGTGTTGTGCCTCATGAACCATCCAAGTAGAGCTCCCTTCACTATTATGTATTTAAGTATTGAGAATCTTTCGCAGTGCATTATATTAGATAACATTTTTTGGGATTCAACTGCGTTAACAAAGTCATTCATCTATGACCATTTCCATGAGAGGTAGTCATAACTGACTAATTTCTCATGATTTTTGAATAGTCCACTTAGCACTCATTGCATCGGGTGATACTCATAAGGGTGAAGAAGTGGGATTGAAACTAGTGAAATGAATCACATAGTGTCAATCATCACTTTCGGGGCTTGCACCCGGTAACCAGGACTTCCTGAGAGGTCACCCATCCCAGATCGCCTCTAGCTCAAGCACGATTAACTATGGAGTTTTCTCCACAATCGAGCTCACTTAGCTTGCTACCCCATTCAGAAAATGTTAGCAAGTATTATGCCTCATGAACCATTCATGTAGAGCTCCCTTCACCCTTATGTATTTAAGTATTGAGGGTCTTTCACAGTGCATTATATTAGATAACATTTTTTGGGATTCAACTGCATTAAGAAAGTCATTCATCTATGACCATTTCCATGAGAGGTAGTCGTAACTGACTAATTTCCCATGATTTTTGAATAGTCCACTTAGCACTCATTGCATCAGGTGATGCTCACAAGGGTGAAGAAGTGGGATTGTAACGAGTGAAATGAATCACATAGCGTCAACCATCACTTCCAGGGCTTGCACCCAATAACCAGGTGTTTCTAGGAAAACTAGTATTTCTAAGAAATGCTAGCCCTCTAGGTTTGGTAGCTAACCTAGAAATAATGGTCAAAGCAATTCACTATCTTTCCTATGAGTGATAGATAATAAATAGATTATAAAAGACCAACCTGTAACTTTTTCTTGAATCCTCGCTTGATCTCCCTCCCCTTTGGCCGATTCTGTAACTCCTCGCCGTACTTAACACACTTGGAGAGTACCTACATAGCTATAGAAACAAAGACCGGTCAAAGCATAATGATCCATCATAGCATAAACATCATAGAAACATAAATATGATAAACAAATGAATGCATTTACAGTTAACACAATCAATTGGGAAAAATCTTGAAGAACTTTATTAATAACAAGGAGAATTACAACCCATAAGAAGTTTGATCCGACGCCATCCTCCCAGCTTCAAGCCTTCTTCACCTCATGAATCAGCAAGAAGACGCCAACAATAACAAAATGCTCTCCCCTCAATATTGGAACTAGCAGCACTTCCTTACAACTCAGAATAATTCAGCCTCCTGATCTCTTGAATGAGAGATCCTTTTATAGATGATTGCAAGAGCTTGAGTCATCAATGGGGATGATGAATTCCTTTCTATTTTTAGGAATTGGTTCCATGAAAGAGGGGAATTGGAGGTGGTTTCCTAATTCCTTGGGTCATCCTTGGGTGAATTCAGAGGGGCAAGTGGCACAGGAGAAGTTTCCATGAGCAACCAACTCTCAAACTCTCCCGGAATTTTGTCCTACCTCGCCCATCGCACCTACTAGAGGGCCAAACTACGATGCATAGCACTTTGATAGTGCAGTACCTGAGATGCATCTCACCCTAACACAAGGCTTCCAGCAATGATTCATTTTATGCACTTTCTGGATGATTTTTGAGATGGAAATTTTTGGGGAATGAGGCACTCAGATGACTTAGTTCCTCTAGGGCATAAAACAACTATTTTAGGGGTTGATGAACCCTAATACATCAACATATGAGTTGGGGTTGATGTGCCCAAATATGTCTATAACAGTTGCCGCCTAAAGCATGAGGTTGTAAATGTTCATGTCGGGTGAAATGCTTTATCATGAGGATTGGAAGTTTCAAACTAGAAGGTGACCTGCATCAATTACAATACAATACATCATGATAATATGATTTTTTTCATGAACTAGCTGAGGGAGGCATCCCTATGCTCAGCTTTATAAACTTTCATTACATGTACATAGATCAAATAGTCGTCTGCAGATATAGACTTGTAATCCATGATTAGGATGACCATCTGTGTAAAGCCTGTGTACATTTGATGCTTTTGTACTCCTGAATATATCGCAACCCAGATGGATGAAACTAGATCTGGGGTCTTCAAACTCATTCAATCCTCACTCAATGTACAAGTCAAACCATGCAAAAAGATGTTCTGAGGTCGAACATGGAGAGACATCGTTTGATTACTAGCCAATGATGTAAGCCGTTAACAGACGTGAGAGGGATCATTGATAATGAAGATGATCCTCAAGGTACAATAGTACATTTCATGTGGTGTGAAAAAATGATTCAATGTCGAACACCACGCAAAATCTTTCGGTCGACGACCATTGATGTGAACCTTTCGCCGGAAGAGAGAAACTTGCCATTGATGTATGCAAGCTTCAAAGCACTGAAAGGGTGTTTCTAAGTCAACTTCTTGGATAATGAGCTGATTTTGACAAGAAGCGACTCGTTGTAGGAGGGCCTTGATGTATCCCACATCTACGACACGAAATGGAGTAAATGATTTTTGGAGATGAAAACGAACTGACGACACAAGGTTCAGGAATGGCGGTCATGAAAATGAAGGTTTGTAGTATTGCAACAGATGAGACTTTAAATGGATAACTTCTCTTTAACATATTGGTGACACTGAGATGAATTGGTAGCATTGACCCAAAAAGTGATGGATGGTGTGATAGAACAATGGTATGATAACCATCAAACGAAATGTCCCAACCCAGCTTAATCACGGAGAGGAAGTGTAAGTGTCATGTTCAAGAGCGACTCGCTACCATAAGTTTTCAATATTTTTCCCTTTTTCCCTAGTCATTACTGACCAGTACTACTTTATTTTTTATCAAGCTTGAGGAGGAAAACATATGCTTGTTCTATAATTCGCCCTTCGAGCAAACCCATCGCTATTTGATGTTTTAACGAGTCTAGCGATAGTGAAACTCGATCTCGTCTAGATGGACAAGTTTGTCGCTATTATTTTAACAAGTTTAATGACAAGGATAACTCGGTCCTTTTCATGTTTAGAGAGTTTTAAAAGAGACTAAAATAAAACTCCATAAGTTCTTTTTCGTAAAATAATCCCTCAACTTCGAAAAATGATAAAATAATACAAGAGGGATGTCATTTCCAATACTTTAACGAGTTGGAAGAGACAAGCGCTCAACTATCTTTTAATGTTTAAAGAGTCTGAAAAGAGTTTAAAGAGGACTCTATTTTGAGGAATGAGTGGTGTCTAGGGTAGCAACTGGTTCCGGTCATGTTGGAACTTCCCAAAACATGTTGATTTATGTGAAGAGGCTGGCTAATAAGACCACTCATTGCAACTATTCCTCAAAAAAGGGTAAAACAACCAAGTAAAAGCGTATGATCGACCAAAGAGGTGGTGGTGATGGAATGGTACCAAGGCTCATCTGATAAAAGAGGCTGATAAAATGGAAATCACGAGGGTTAAAATGGAAATGGTTTCATTTTTAGACAAGCTTGAACCATAGGGAACTATGCTTGGATTTAGTGGATTCAGTTTCATGTTTGCACAAGCTTGAAATGAAAAAACTATGCTTGGATTCCCTTAATTTTTACACAAGCTTAATTGAAAAACTATGCTTGAAAATGGTTTTCATGCCCCCAGCATGATGAAAGGGAGAGTCTCATGTAACCAGATGGAAGTCACTGCGATGAAGCAGGATGGTTATCCAACACCTCTTTAGCTTTGTCCAGATAGACACAGGTGAATGTGGTGATTCCCTTCACATAACCTAGAGGGAAACTTAACTTTACCATTAGGTGCATGCCCCCCAAGCTTCATTACATTCACCTAAGTAGACTACTCATGGCTATTAGGTGGATGGAATGAAGGTTCTTTTACGAGATCAATTGAAAGAATCGACTGGGATTTTACGAGATCTAATTAGAGACTCGACTTGGAACTTGGGACCTTGTTTCATTTTTAAATGAGCTCGATACAAGACAAGGAACTCTGCTCAAATTCCTTGTTTCATTTTTTAATGAGCTTGACACAAGATAAGGAACTATGCTCATACTCCTTGTTTCATTTTTTAACGAGGTTGACACAAGACCAGGAACTATCCTCATGGACCTGTTTCATTTTTAAACGAGGTTGACACAGTAAAAGAACTATCCTCATAGACCCTTGTTTCATTTTTTAACGAGGTTGACACAAGACAACAAACTATCCTCATATTCCTTGGGTTCATTTTTTAACAAGGTTGAAACAAGACAATGAACTATCCTCGAAGACCCTTGTTTCATTTTTTAATGAGGTTGACACAAGACAATGAACTATCCTCAGCTCCTTCACAACTCATAAGAGGTCATGAAGGAGAGATCTGGTTCCAATGACCCCAGTACATGATGTACAACATTACTGAATTGATCGTCAGTCGATGTAGGTGTGGAACAGGTTGCCACATAATTAACCTATGGTGGGGATGATAGACCATTTAGGGACGATGGTTGACTTGGAGCTATATTTGGACCGGGAAATGAAAGCTGGTCAACCGTGAAAATTCTACCTTCATGCGGGAAACAAATCACTCCAAAGAGTGTTAAAACAATAGCTCCCATGCCATAAACATAGTCGCGCCCTAGAAGTAAATTGTAATCTAAAGGGCCTGGGACTACCATCACGTTCAGAGAAACAGTTTTCCCTCCCAAAGTAATAGGTAACTGAGGAAAGATCCCTAATGGTCGACTGGTTCCTCCGTTAAAGCCCAACAAACTCTGTGTAATAGGCACAAGCGGTGGCGAACCAAGCGCTTGCCAAGCAGTTGAGGAAAGGATACTCACTGATGCACCTTCATCTACAATAGTGCCAGATACAATCATTTTACAAACTTGTACTATGATCTAGAAAGGCAAATAAGAAGGAAGGCGGAATCCTGCCAGCTGATTCCAATCAAAGGAAGTGACTAGACTACTTGGAGGAGGTATCGTAGAAATGGGAGAATTAACCCCTTGAGTTACGAGAACTAGAGGATTTTCCTCCTTTTTGTGGGGAAAAATGCCTATGCAGGACGATCCTATCCACCTAAGGTGTGACAGTGCCTTAGCAACAAATAGAGACAGCTATTCTAGTATTCTTCCTTTATGAATTAAGAATGAAGAGAGATAGATGGACTAACCGGTGTCTTCCGTTTGTCCCTCGATCCGGTTCCTCTTCTCTTTGGGAGTTCCCAGCTACTTGTCTTCTCGCTCGCCCAGCTTCAAGAGGTTTCTGCAAGATCACAAGAAGAGAACACTACACAAAGACATAGATTCATATTCATAACTAGTTCAGGATTAGAAATAAACTAAATACACTAATGCAATCATACATCAAAGACACATCAGCATATAGGAGAAACCAAGATAGCTTTATTGATGAATAACAAGGTTCAGGAAGAGATACAACCCAGAGGGCTCCAATCCAGCATCTCCTTCCCAGCAAATGAAATTCCTATCTTCAACTTCCCTCAAAGCATTAAGCACCCAATAATTCCAGTCTCAAACCAACAACAATTCTTTGCAATAACAAAATTCCAGCCTCTAGATCTCATGGAGGAGAGATCCATATATAGATGTTTGGAGAGAGGATGAGTCAGCTTGAGATCTGACTAGTGTCCTCTCCCTCTGTCAGTTCTTGATTCCACTTGGAGGTTCTTGCTTCCACTTGGAGATTGGGAACCTCTTACTCATCACTAGTCGAATTCATTGAGGCAAGTGTCATTGAGGAAGATTCTGGAAGCTTCCTGGGTCTTGACACCTCTTGGAATGAACTTTCCATTTGTCAATTCCCACTCAGCGCACCCTGGTAGTGCTTCTACCTGCGTTGCAGTGCAGGTAGCCAGTGTTGACTTTGCATTTCAGCGCAGACAGCTAGTGGAGCCACTGAATTGATCCTGAATTGACTTGTTTTTGAGCAGTTTCTGGTGGAGAACTTCTGTGAATTGCTGTGGTTTGTTAACCTTGTTCCTCTAGGGGTAGGAACAACATGTTTAGGGACTTTGGATCCCTTAGATTATGGACATTTCATGCTCAATGCTGTAAAGCACAAAAATGTCTATAACAGTTGCCCCCTAAAGTATGAGGCTGTTTATCGAGTGAAATACTTTATCAGGAGGATCCGAAGTTCATCCAATGCTGGGAGGAGACCTGTAATAAGATACAATACAATACATTATTTTCCATACTGCTTTCATGATCTAGATGAGGCGGGCATTCCCATGCTCAGCTTTATAAATTCATTTTTCTATACATAGAACAGACAATCGTCTGATGGTAGACTGATAATTTTGATGAAATTATCATCCTTTGGGGTAGGATGATTATCTGCTGCAATGATGTACATGTCAATGTCTTTATTTTTCTTGAATATATATCGCAGCCCAGATGGATGAAACTAGATCCGGGGTCTTCAAACTCGTTCGATCTTCACTCTAAGTACAAGTCGATCCATGTGAGAAATGTTCTGAAGTCGAACATGGAAAGACATCGCTTGATTACCGGTCAATGAGGTAAACCGTTAACAAGCGCGAGAGGAATCACCGATAATGATAATGACCCTCAAGGTACTGCAGTACAATTCACGTGGTGTGAATAAAGGACTTGGCATCGAACACCACGCAAAATCTTTCGGTCGAAGGTCATTGATGTATACCTATCGCCGGAAGTGAGAAACTTGCCATTGAGGCATGCAAGCTTCAAAGTACTGAAGGGGTTGTTCCTAGATCAACTTCTTGGATAATGAGCTGATGTCGACAAGAAGCGATCCGTCAAAGGAGGGACTTAATGAATCCCACACCAGTGACACGGAATGGAGCAAATGATTTTGATGGAGGTGAAAATGATCTGATGACATATGATTCAGGGTGGTGGTCATGAAAGGATGAAGGATAATGTATGGCAGTGGATGGGACACGATTGACTCCTCTGAACGACTTCTCTTGAACATATGGCGACACTTATGCGATGGATCGGTAACATTACCCCAAATATGGATGGTATGGCGAGACCATGGTGATGTGACCAGTGAATGAAACAACCCAACCCGACTGTGGTACGGAGGAAAAATGTCATGTTCAAGAGCGACTTGCTACCATCAAAGTTTTCTTGAGTTTCTCCCAATTTTCCCCAGTCATTGCTGACCAGTACCTCTTTATTTTTGTCAAGCTTGAGGAGGATAAGATATGCTTGTTCTATAACTTGCCCTTCGGGCAAGCCCATCGCTATGTTTTAACGAGCCTAGCGATAGTGAAACTCGTTCTCGTCTAAAGACAAGTTTGTCGCTATTTAATGATTTTAACGAGTCTAACGACAAAGATAACTCGGTCCTTTTCATTTTTAGAGAGTCTAAAAAGGTACGTAAAGTCAACTCCGAAAGTCCTTTTTCGTCATCTAATCCCTTAAGTCCGAAAAAGTATAAAACAATACAGAAGGGATGAGTTTTCGATAGTTTTAACGAGCCGAACAAAACAAGCGCTCGATCTTTTTGTGCAATAATCCCTCAGGTCCAAAAAGATTAAAATCTAGAGGAGGGATAGCTCTTCCGGTCGCTTTAACGAGCTGGAAGGCCAAAACTCGACAATCTTTTCATATTTTACGAGTCAAATGAAAAGAGCTTAAAGAAGTCTCGTCTTTTGAGGAACGAGTGATAAAACGGGTTAGCAGTTGATTCCAGGTATGGGTTGGAATTTTCCAATCACGGTAGTGTCACAAGGATGGCTAGTGAAATCACTCTTCGCAGCTGTTCCTCAAAATGGGTAAACAATCATATGGAGGTGAATGATCGACCAATGGAAAAGTGGAGGTGACGGTGCAAACACGACCAAGGCTTTAATGGCTGATGATATTACATTCACTGTGGTTATTTACCGGGATAGTTCATTTTTTAACGAGCTTAAACGCGGGTGGAAACATTTGCTCGATCTTATGTTTATTTTTTAACGAGCATGAACTATGTGCTAAAACTGCTCGGATCTTGCGTTTATTTTTTAACGAGCATGAACTGTGTGCTAAAACTGCTCGATCTATATGGTCAAATTTTTTATTTTTTACCATAACTAGCTTTGCCCTTTTCAAAGATGGTACTGTATCCTCAATTGTTGCATCAAACTAGTTAGAAATGAATAACATTTGCTTGAAAACGAGATTAAAACCCTAATATTTCGCTTTGAACTACGTAAAAAGAAAAAAAGTGTTTTTACCTCTCATTTTACCATTTCATTTGAACCTGGTTTGTTGGAGCTTTGGAGGTGCCTCTTCCCCCTTGATTTTCATCAGCTGATTCCAGGAGATTCTGCGGACGATTTTCGGCGCCGTCTGGACTAGGTAGGAGCTAAACCCTAGCTCTTTCTTTTCATGGTTTCCTTTTTCCATTCTGTGCCTGTTTTCCTGTTTCCTTGAGCCCTTGGGGTTTTGTTAGGGCGCTCTGCCATCAGCGCACCTGGTTCACTCGAAACCTGCGCTGAATGTCAAGCTGCATGAAGGCAGTTTGACCTTCAACGCAGGTGGAACACTGGCTAGTTGCGCTAGGCACAGAAAAATAGTTTTATTGCACAGTTTTTGATGAAAATTTTGCCAGTTTCTCATCAAATCCAGGATCTAACTCCTCTCATGTTTGTTTTCCAGAGATTATTCGAGTAAAATGACCCTTACATGGCGAGAACGAGAACACAAAGAAGAGGACATGATTGCCCTCCATGATCCTGTCACGGTGAACGCGCTGCGGAACTGTGGTCTACTGAAGTTCTTCCGTATCTCTAGTATGAGAGCACAGATCTCCCTACTGCAGTATATGATTGATGCTTGGGATCCTATCAACCAAGTATTTCAAATTAGGAGCAAATCTATCCCCTTGACCGTGGTAGACATTTACTTCTTGACTGGCTTGTCGAGGCGAGGTGCCCCCATTTCTTTGTCAGGTTCGGCCCGAGGGAATGAATCTGTGAGAGATTATGTCCGCCAGTATTGCAGGGAAGGATCTCAGCCGAGTAGAGACGGAAAGGTCGTCATCCGTGAGATTACTGACAGGTCTCTCAGGTCCATTCTGTATACTATTGGTAGGATGGCCGGTAGTGCATCTCTTCATGTTGGCAACAGATCCTATGTGTAGCACGCCTTGGAGTGCCTCCAACCAAAAATATTCAACTGGTGTGATGCAGTACTTCTTCAGATGAAAAGTCAGTTGACCAAGGTAAAGGACGGGAAGCTGAAGAACTTTGGATTTGGTTCTATTTTGACTGCCTTTGCCTTGGAGAAGATACCACTGATGCAGCCTCAGTATATCGCACTCGACTTGCCTTCTCCTACTGAGCCACGCATGTAGAGATGGGTTGATCACATGTCTGGGCATGCTGGTCAATCTTAGATTTCTTTCACTGATACCTTCTTCAGGTGGTTCGAGCGTCAGGAGATGGTCTATTCCGAGTATCCATATGTTGGCATGGATTTCCGAGGTGATCCGGACTTGGTACTGCCGGATGGTGAACAGTGGGGCGCTATTGGTAAAATCTTCGACCATATCACTGTTTACTGTTTTTATTTATAATGTCCTTGTGTTTTATTCTATCAAGACTTTAATCAAACTCATGTGTACATGCAGATGTTGGTCCTGTTCATCCAGCAGTTCGCCCGAGAGCGCCAGTCGTTGCCCCAGCAGGGGAGACTGCTGGGAGGGTTATTCTTCGTGACCTTGATGTGGCCGAGACCCTTACAGCTGTGCAGGAGCAGGTTGAGAGCCTTACTCTCGGCATTCCCGATGTGAGGATCGACGAGTTACCTTTATAGTTACAGCGGCATACTACTGGTGTGCCTAGACGTTGGACTCGTCTCTTACGCATGATTGCACAGGCCGTGACGTGCTATCATGAGCATCACTAGGCTAGGGTGCCCCCTAGCATTTTGATTTTTTGGGTCATGCGACCGATTTTTGTCTTGGTTACAGAACATTATGTATAAACGATAAACAGCTTATATATATATATATATATATATATATATATATATATATATATTTTGATTTTCGGGGTTTATTCTGGTTGAGTTATATGATCCATATGTACAACATTGATGATGTGTCTCTTTTTATAAATGTCGCAAATGTCTATCTAACACATAGTTTGCTAATGAGTCGGTTAATGTGTTTAAGTTTCTGGAAATATGTTGGTATTGAATTAAATCAAATTGTCTTTCCAAAATCTTAACCCTTAGGAAAATGCGATAAATTGCTGGGTTGCGGACGGAATATATACCATTGAGTTGTAGTATTACGAGTTGTGAGTCTAGCCTGACGATTAGTCGGCGTATACCATGGGTGATGGCATCAGAGAGTAGTTCTATCAACGCGCTATACTTAGCGATGTTATTCGTTGATTGCCCGATACATACACCTCTGGAACTTACTAACTCGCCGCTTGGATCAAAAATGGCCCAGGCTGCGGAGGACAGGTTCCGCGAACTACGACTCGCTCCGTCGGCATATCCAACACATGTCTCCAGAAGGTTTGACATCTGCAATAAATGTAAAAAGGTGGATTACTCGACCAAAACAAACACTTTAGCGAAAACAAAATACAACAAAAGCATACAGGTTACTATTTAAGCATAGTAACGCTTGAGGTACAACCCATTACGGGGTTGCGCCAGTGGAATTCCGTCATAATCCATTAACTCGTAGGCTCCTTTTGCTAACACTCATTTAACAATATAGGGGCCCATCCATAAAGAATTAAATTTACCCACTCCCAATTTATCGGATTCTTGGTCATAAAGCAAGACCAGGTCACCTTCTGAGAAGACACGGGGTTTGACATTTTTGTCGAACTGCGCCTTGACTCGTTTCTTATGGGCTTCATTAGCCAAAGCGGCGTCACGATGGGTTTCATCCAATTGGATTAATTCCAAGAAACGGGCCTCTTCTTCCGAAGTTCCGGGGAGGAGATCAATTGCGAGTTTAAGAGACGAGATTTCACACTGGATTGGCAAGACTGCTTCCAGGCCATACACCAGTTGGAAAGGTGTGAACCCGGTCGCATTCCTTACCGATGTTCGGTAAGCCCACAAGGCTGAGTACAGGATTAGGTGCCACCTTCTTTTTTGAACTCCGATCATCCTTTGCAACATACGCTTCAGGACCTTGTTGATTGCTTCAACTTGTCCGTTGGCTTGTGGATAATACGGGGTAGAGCTGTTGTGAGATAGCCCTAGCTTGGCAGCTAATTCAACCATCATGTGATTGCGAAAATGCGATCCATGATCTGTAACTATAGCCTGTGGTACGCCGAACCTGGCAACTACATGATTGAAAAAGAAAAGGGTAGCTGTTTCACCAGTGTTATCTAATGTAGGCATTGCCTCGGCCCATTTGGTAAAATAGTCAACGGCGACTATAATATACCCATGCCCCCTGGTCGAGGTGGGGTTACATGTCATGAAATCGATGCCCCATTTGGCGAAAGGCCCAACAGCAAAAAGGTGCGGGTGGTCTTCTGGTTTTGCTATAAAAAATTTGACAAGCATGGCAACTTCTGACTGCGGTTATGCAATCTTTGAACATGGTTGGCTAGAAGTATCCTGCTCGTAAGATTTTCTATGCTGTAGCATATCCAGATTGATGCCCCCCACACGCGCCTGAATGACACTCATTCAGGGCTTTTTCGGCCTCCTCATGGGTGAGGCACCTCCTCAGAACTGTATCGATACCACGACGGTAAAGCGTATCACCGACGATCATGTAGTCTTTTGCCTGGTATCGTATACATTTCTGTTCTGAGTGAGAGGTGTTAGGCCTGAATTTTTGAGTTTGGAGATAAATTATTATATCTCCATACCACTCATTGCTTGTAGATATCAGAAACAAATTTTCGTCCACGATTGATTCTTCGGATGTTTCATCGTTGGACGACGATGGGAGATCGCACAATAATTCTGCGAAAACTAAAGCTTTCTTTGATTTGGATTTTACAAATTCCAAATCAAACTCTTGAAGGATCGCTATCCATTTTGAATATTTTCTCCCCAGCAACTGTCGCGACAATATATAAGTCATGGGGTTGCAATCTGATAGAATGGTAGTTTTCCGGAAGAAGACATAATGTCGAAATCTTTGTATCGCTTGAACAGCAGTGAGTGCTAGCTTTTCAACGTAAGAATATTTGCTTTCTGTATCATTCAAGTTTTTACTTAAATAATATACAGGATGTTCAATTCCATCGACTTCTTGAACTAAAACCATTGCAATGGTCGTATCCGCTGCAGCCAGATACAGGTTAAAATCTCTTTGATAGTCCGGGGCATACATTAATGATGCTTTTACTAGAGAATCTTTCAGAGCGTCAAAAGAAGCTTGCGCCACCTGATCCCAGACAAAAGGTACATCCTTTTTCAAAATACGAGTATAACCTTTAGCAAGTTCTGCGTAATTTGGAATGAACCTCCTCAGAAAGTTTTCTTTCCCTTGGAGTTTCTGAATCTCAAGAAAATTTGAAGGTGGAGGCAAATTAATTATTGCCTGAACCTTGCAAGGGTCGAGATGAATCCCATCCTTAGAGACTAGAACCGACGCAAAATACACATTTGTGCGGATTGAGTCTTATCTTGTAGTGTCGGCAACGTAGAAATATCGCTCTTAAATGTTGCAGATGATCAGTCCGCTTTCGCGAATGAGCCGGAAGGTTGTCGAGATATGGTTGAACAATGTTCTTGATGTCATGGAAGGCATAATTCATTGCCCTCTGAAACTTCGCCCCTACGTTCTTTAAACCAAAGCGTAATTTTCGATAAGCGAATGTGCCCCACGGACAAATGAATGCAGTCTTTGACTGGTCCTGTGGGTGGATATTTATTTGGTTATACCCGGAAAATCCATCCATGAATGAAAAGATTTCACATCCGACGCATTCATCAATTATCTGGTCGATGAAGGGTGTAGGGTAGTTGTCTTTTGGACAAGCTTGGTTTACATCCCTATAATCGACACACACTCTAATTGTCCCTTGTTTCTTCATAATAGGGACAATATTCGATACCCAATCGGTTAGAGGAACCGGGTAGATGAAACCAGCATGGAGAAGTTTTTCAACTTCTGCCTTAATGGCAGCGGCTTTCTTGGGGTGCACCTGCCGAAGCCGTTGTCTTACTAGTTTGACATCAGGATACATCTTAATTTCATGTTCAACGATACTCGAGTCGATGCGTGGCATTTCATCATATGACCAAGCAAAGACATCTCTGAACTCGCGAAAAAGAGCGTTATATATTTCCAGTTCTGAATGAGAACAACCTTTTCCGACATAAATATTCTCTACAACATTTGTTTTAGTCGAGATATTTATGGCTATAGTCTCTTCAATATTGGATAAGTTTCACTCGGAATCCACCGTTTTTACAGTGTTTGATAGGAATTCAAAAACTGAAGGGTGGTGAAGGTCATGTTGAGTATCTTCTTCATAATCTGGAAGAAGGGAACGATGGTGGCAATCATTCCATGGTGCCCCCTCAATCAACATTGATTGTAGGATTCCTTCGTCGGTTCCATGCACTCTCGACCAAGGATCTAATGGGGTACCACACTCTCTAGACCTATGTACCCAAACGCTTGATGAGCGTTGATTTGGGTTCGCCTCCCATGCCCGAAACATTGATTGCTACAATATTTCTATAGTGCTTGGGCGCAAAACCATTTCATGATCCATGTTGATATCGTCTTCTGAGATCTTCGTGGAAGATATCATGTTGCAGGCTCTTACCAACGCTACTTCTCCTATATAGATTGGAGGCGGAAGTGCGAAAGTTCCCATTAATGTGGGGTCTTTCAGTAGGCCTACTCCAATATCTTGAAGCGAATGGTTGCTCCCATGGATCATTGGAATGCTTCCCGTAACTTGAGAACCATTAGGGAGGAAGTTTTGTTGGTCGACGATCGTAATCCCTCCTTGAAAGGGGAATGCGATTCTTCTAAAATAGGTCGACACAACAGCTGCCATGGCATAGATCCACGGTCTTCCTAGTAGGATGTTGTAATCGAGATTCCCATCGATGAATTCAACATCTATTTCTACCGCTTTTCCCCCTAGTTCAACCTTCAAGTTGTTTAGGATACCATACGGGGTATATGTCCTTCCGTCGAATGCTTTTAATGTTGTCGAAGATCGCGACAAGGTTGGAGATCCTAAAGTTTTCCAGCAATTCATCGACATAATACATGTAGATGCCCCCTCATCAATAATTGTTCGGTGAACAGTTTCGTTGAGGGCTTTCACTTGGATAAGGAAAGCTAGTTGGGCTGGTAACTGAGGATCGTATCCTTTGTGGTCAAAGGATACAAGATTGGAATCCTTAGGATCAACCCCAGCAATGGCCGATAACAAAGCCTGCCTTTGGGATGGACAATTTTGTAGTACTTCAAGAGTCGACATAGCAGATGGCGATTGGGCCAAATCTTCCACTATGTTATAATGTTGCGCTGCTCTGGCGCGAGGATTAAATGTCGACTTGTGTACTACTCCCTTTGGCGGTTTTATTGTTAATTCAGGAATGATGGGTGGTACAACTTCTGTCGAAGTTGTTGTCAAACTTCCTGGTTGATCTTTTTCCTTGCCGTTCGACAGTTGCAGATTCCCGTAATCTTTGTTCCTTGTCGAGATCAAAGCATCATTTTGTTGCTTGGAAATTGACAACATAAGTACTTGCGATGGGGAAGCATTTCCACTATCAACCAGATTTTGACCTGGATTTGGAAACGGATCAGTTAATACAGCTGAGGTTTGCGAACTTTTGAAGAATTTCTTCAGCTCAGCTTTGTATGGACAATCCCTTGTCCAGTGATCCTCATCGCATATCTTACATGGATATTTCCTATTTCCAGGAGGGTTTGAAGAAGTTTTTTCAGGGGATGACTCACCCTGTTTCTTCTTCTTCCCTTTGTTTTGCTTTTTCTTGCTCCCTGGTTGTTTGGTTTCTTTGCCTTTATCTGCCGATACGGCATTTACTTTCGAAGCAAGAATTTCTTCTTTTGCATTTTGATCTGAAATCTTACGGGCCTTTTTGGAGTTGGCCTTTGTCGATTTCGCGTTTGTCGTGCCAATCACGCCATCGCCGGCATGAGAGTCATTGTTTGATTTAGGAGGAGGAGGAATTGAAAATTCCGGTCTAGGGGCGTCAGGTATTTTGTCATAGAGCGTGCCAGACTGAGTATAGACTAAGTCTAGATACTGCGCACGAGCGATAACTTGCTCTTCCGTTACGACTCCCCCCTTTGCCACATCTTCCGTTATAGCAGGAAGTAACGACTTGATAAACCATTCAGCTAATAACTGATCGGGAACGTACGTTTTTACCATCCTATGACGACATCGCCACTCATGTATATGATCAGATATGTGAGTGGCCGTTGTCTGTTTGAAGTTGGTTAAGATTTCCGTTCCCGTTTCATACCTTATCGGTAATTGAAAATGGGTTAAGAATGTCGTGGCTAAGGTGCTGAAATTGTCGAACGAAGCTCTAGGTAATTCAATATACCATTTAGCCGCTGGACTCGTTAACGTCCTCTGAAAGAGGCGAAGCCTTATCGAATCATCGTTTAAGGTGTTTGATGAACACCATAGATGAAAGGCCATCACGTGATTCGATGGATCTTCACCCGGATTTCCATTAAATTTAGGAATGTCCGAAGGAAGTTTGTGAGGAATCGCTGGCCACCAAGGGCCGTAAGCAATTGGATCTTTTGTTAACCGGTGTAAATCGGGTAACTCTAAAGTTGCCACGAATGGTAACTGTTGATTCAGGTTAGGTGAAGCATACCCAGGGTACGATGGAATTGCCTGAGCAGTTGGCCTTTGCATACCAGCATAATGTAATTGATGTTGGTATGACTGATACGGTTGGTGGACTTGACCACTGTAAAGCGGTTGATTTTGACCGTTTTGAATGTACGGTTGTCCACTTTTCACAAAGATCTGCTGTTCAGAACCTTGGTATACTTGTTGGAATTGTGGTTGTTGATATTGCACCAGCCATGGTTGTGAAGCCATGTTCTGTTGTGCTATACTAACCATTGGACCAAGGTGTGGGGTGATTGTACCCGTTTGGACCTGTGTCGCCCCACCAGTAGGCGATTGTGGTTGCGTCACAGGGTCAAGGGGTTGTTGCATTACAACCTGAGAAATCTGAGGTTGACATACAACAGGCAACGTTTGAACTTGCGACACTGTCACAATAGCTGGTGTGGTCGGGATGTTCGACATAGGTACACATTGTTGCATAGAATACACAACCCTTGGTTGTTGAGGTAGCATAGGTACCCAACCACTGGATGTAACTCCAGTATAACCTGAATACTATTGTGAACTCCCGTATGGATACCCTCCCGGAGGGGGTAATGAAAGGGCATACTGCCCCCCATACGGTGGCAATCCGGAACTCAAGGGGATTGTTTGTCCTTGGGGACTGGATTGCCCAAATTGAACTCCAAATGAATCAATCTGGCTAGTTTCAACATAAGAGTTGTCGGATATTATTCCGGAGGAACAAACTGGAATGGACCACACTGTCGAAATAGTCCCTGGGTGGACTCCTTCTAGCAGTTGTGAGCTAGTCGGGACAGATGGTATGCCGGCAAACATTGTCGGAGTGACGGCAGGGAGTTCTGTTGTCGCTGTGTCATTCGACACAGTCCTAGATGTTGATGGTTGTTCAGACATTTTGAGTCTATCCAAGAGATTACCTAGCGATTCTACAGGAACTTCCACTGGTGGTAGACTAACTTCTGATGTCGAAGGAAATAGAGTGACCCCGACTCCAAAATGTGTTGGAGTACTTGCTTGCGGATCTTCTACAATTTCCTCTATCGCAATCAAACCAGGTGGAAGGGGAAGACCGTCAGGTCCGTAAAATATTTCTGGTGCCGAAGAAGGGGTTGAATCGACAGCGACAGTTGTTTGAGGAGCAAGACTCTCTGAACCGGTCACAGATGGAACTGGTTCAGTAACGCAAGTATTTGCTCTTAGACTAGGATCAGTGTTACTGTCCCTCTGTGGCTGTTGAACTTCTTCTATAGAGGCAGGGTTTCCAGAAATTTTTGGAGTAACCGGAATCTCAGATGTCATTGGAACACTTGTTCTAACTTTGATAGGAGATTTCGAACCGGTTAAACGAGTCCGCTTTGTCCGTACTGTTTTCGATTCCGGAGACAAAGACGGTTGACTCGTAAGCCTCCGCGAACGACGAGGTTTCAATTGACTTTCTTCCACGATTGCAGATTACTCGATCAACCAAAATACAACAGGGGAAAATGTGTTTCCGAATTAAATGAATTTTTTAGACGCTTTTAGACACAACTTTCTTTTTCACTTTTAAAGAGTCGAGAAAAAGCTAAAGATGACTCTAGTCTCCATCGATGTTTTAACGAGCCCGAAGTGACAAATGCTCGGATGGACTTTTTTCGTTATAGAGTCTGAAAAAGGCCAAAAGGAACTGCTCTGGAGTTCTAGGTAGAGGGTGTGCCAAACTTTTCGCAAAACCGCAGAATACTTTTTAGGGTACGGGCGGTCGATCTTCCTGAATGCTGTGTTCAGTGCATTGCGATCAGTAGGGCAGCCGACACGGCTTCCTAAGGATAAAGGTTTTATGCCTATAGGGGTCTCCCAATATATACGCGACGGTACGTGGGAGCGCAATCCGTACTGGCGCTATCGTCCCTCAGGAGGAATCACCCACCATCAACGAGATCGACAGTCACCAGGCTTTACGACGCCGGAACACGTCTCTAGCCTAGACCTCTATGTTGTGCGTTATGTTGCAAAGCGTTGTTAAGTTCATTCAATTTATTTTAGGTTGATCTTTTTAGAAGTTTTCCTTTTGAGGTTCACCACGAGATGTATGATACAATTCCTAAATGAAGTCTAAAGATGATAAGCAAGCTTTATATCTTTTCAACTATGAAAATCCTAGCTGCAAAGGGAAAAGAAAGACACCATCTTTTCTCAAAGAGAAATCAGCAAAATCTAATGCACTTTTCCTAAATCAAGCATGCAAACTATCAAGATGCAAATGCACAATGCAGGTGTTTGTTTTTCGCTTTCTTAGTATTAATGCCTACAAAGAAAGCTTTTTGCACAACTTTGAATTTGCTTTTAAATGAAAAATACAAACAAGTTTACTTTTCAAAATCAGAGAGGGTAGAAGAGATTACAACACTTAACGATTTACGAAATGAATACTTGTTTTGACACTTAAAAGAGACAAACTCAAACCAAAAGCAAAAGTAAATGTATAATCAACTGTAAACAGCCAATGAACTCTCTCCTAAGATCACAATCAACAGATCTGAATCAAGGGCTACAGGATGACTATTTCACTCTTGCAAAGGAAACTGTAAATGACGCCACAAACACATAAAAACACTCACAGTATTTTTGTACAAAAGGAGGCGGAATTTAAGCAGAGAAAAGGAGTTATCAGACAGGTACCTATGCTGATTACAGGCTGCAAAAAAACAGAGATCAAATCAAGGCAAAACAGAGCAGAGAACCCCAGCTGCACAAGGCCTAACTGGATCAACGCACCCTCAACACAGGGGTTTTGACATTCAACGCAGGTAGTCTTCACGGGACCTGCGTTGAAATGCAGAACCTCTTCACAGGGTCTGCGCTGAAGGAGAAACGAGAGTTTCTCACTGGGTTCTGGGTCACAGTTTGCTATTTAATGTACAGTTTCAGGCCAAATCAAAGCAACAAGCAAGGTACAATCAGAGGGATGCTTTGAGGAAGGGCTAAGATCTATCACAAAGGATCATCAAATCATTTGTGAGTCCATTGTTCAGGTCATAGACAAATTCAGTGATTGGATCAAAGCAGCAGCTGTCTACTTTGCATCTGAGAATAGCAGATGCAGTTCGATTGTTGCTGTTGAGTCTATGAAACAAACAATGATAGAAACACAAATAAAATGACTAAACAGATCTCCCCAGCAGAGTCGCCAATTTGTTGTGGGGAAAAATGCCTATGCAGGACGATCCTATCCACCTAAGGTGTGACAGTGCCTTAGCAACAAACAGAGACAACTATTCTAGTATTCTTCCTTTATGAATTAAGAATGAAGAGAGATAGATGGACTAACCGGTGTCTTCCATTTGTCCCTCGATCCGTTTCCTCTTCTCTTTGGGAGCTCCCAGCTACTTGTCTTCTCGCTCGCCCAGCTTCAAGAGGTTTCTGCAAGATCACAAGAAGAGAACACTACACAAAGACATAGATTCATATTCATAACTAGTTCAGGATTAGAAATAAACTAAATACACTAATGCAATCATACATCAAAGACACATCAGCATATAGGAGAAACCAAGATAGCTTTATTGATGAATAACAAGGTTTAGGAAGAGATACAACCCAGAGGGCTACAATCCAGCATCTCCTTCCCAGCAAATGAAATTCCTATCTTCACCTTCCCTCAAAGCATTAAGCACCCAATAATTCCAGTCTCAAACCAACAGCAATTCTTTGCAATAACAAAATTCCAGCCTCTAGATCTCATGGAGGAGAGATCCATATATAGATGTTTGGAGAGAGGATGAGTCAGCTTGAGATCTGACTAGTGTCCTCTCCCTCTGTCAGTTCTTGATTCCACTTGGAGGTTCTTACTTCCACTTGGAGATTGGGAACCTCTTACTCATCACTAGTCGAATTCACTGAGGCAAGTGTCATTGAGGAAGATTCTGGAAGCTTCCTGGGTCTTGACACCTCTTGGAATGAACTTTCCATTTGTCAATTCCCGCTCAGCGCACCCTGGTAGTGCTTCTACCTACGTTGCAGTGCAGGTAGCCAGTGTTGACTTTGCATTTCAGCGCAGACAGCTAGTGGAGCCACTAAATTGATCCTGAATTGACTTGTTTTTGAGCAGTTTCTGGTGGAGAACTTCTGTGAATTGTTGTGGTTTGTTAGCCTTGTTCCTCTAGGGGTAGGAACAACATGTTTAGGGACTTTGGATCCCTTAGATTATGGACATTTCATGCTCAATGCTGTAAGGCACAAAAATGTCTATAACACTCCTGTCTTGATGGAACAAGTGGATTGCCCCCAAGAACATTTGAATCTGAAGAAACAAAAAGAACCTGAGTGGTATGGTGTTCACTCTCTTTGGAAAAGGTACGATTTACCAACGGTGAAATCGGGTCAACTATTACCTCGACCTGTTGATTTGGGTCGGGTATAGACTCATTGGATTCACTTTCAGAGAGAGTGGTTTTGACCGACGATTGATTTTGGTCAGTCAATTCATCAACTAGTGAAGGATTTAGGGATAGTTTCCTGTAACCAGATGGAAGTCGTTGCGATTAAGTAGGATGGTTATCCAATTCTTTCTTGGCTTCATCTAGATAGGGACAAAGGTGAATGGGGTGATTCCCTTCACATAACCTACATGGAAACTTGACTTTTCCCTTCTTTCCATGATCTTTACTATCACTAGTTGACGGTATGTCACCAACATGATCTCCAGAGGTTGATGACAGGGGATGATGTGAATGGTAAGACCATTCTTCTAAGATCTGAGGAATATTAGGACAATTTCGAAGAAGATGGTCTCCCGTACAAACTTTGCATGGATATTCAACTTTGCGATGCTTGACGGGTGGTTTCTCATCAGATGTTGCATTCAAAACAATGGTTGCTTGGCTGCCCTTCTACTGAATTTGCTTCTTCTTCTTCTTCTTCTTCTTAGCCACCTGGTTACTAGTACCAATACTTTCACCAAGCGAAGAGGAAGAAGGGGAGGAAGAAACAAATGAGGAAGAATGCAAAGGGTCAACTTTAGGATCAACTAGAGGTTGATTTTTTCCAGTCGGAGGTGTACTTGATTGCGGAAAAATCATGACATTTTGAACCAAAGAGGTTGAAAACAACCATACTGGCAAGCCAATGGTAAATCCTGGAAGGGACAATGTAGCCATATAAGGAGCACCAATATTTCTCAAAGGAGGAAAAGGACTAGGATTCCCATTAAAAGGAATTCCTTGATTGGTGGAATCTGGATTTGTCGCCATATGTTTCAACCTAAGATCAACTAAAAGATAAGCGTGGAGGATGTTTTCCGTAGTCAATTAGTTTTTACGACACTAGAACTTAACTTTTATTTTTCATTTTTAAGAGTTGAGAAAAAGAAAAATATGACTCTAGTCGCTTTCGTTGTTTAATGAGCTTGAAAGGACAAGTGCTCAGATGAACCTTTTGTCTTAAGGAGTCGAAAAGGAACAAAAGTGACCACTCTGGAGATATTAAGCAAGAGGTTTTACCAAACTAATCACAAAACTACAATATACACCTTGGTGATAAATTAAAGAGAAATTACCAAGGATTTACCGTACAACAGTCAGTCTTCCTGAATGCTGTGTTCGGTGCATTGTGATCAGTAAGGCAGCAGACTCGACTTCCTAGGGATAAAGGATTTCAACCTATTGGGGTATCCCACTATATACACGATGGTACAGTGAGCACAAGTCCATACTAGCACTTATCGAATCAAAGAGGATGAATCACCCAACCTTCAGTGAAAATGACAGCCACTAGGTTTTAAGACGCCGGAACACGTCTTTAGCCTAGACACCTCTAGATGTTTGCGTTAAATTCCAATGCGTTGTTAGATAAATTGAGGTTCATTTTAAGTTGATCTTGCTTAAATATTTTCCTTTGAAGGTTCACCACATGATGTATGTTCACAATTCCTAAAATGCAACTATCATGATAAACAAACTTTTCATTTAGTTTGAACGATGAAAACCTTAGCTACTAAAGGATAGAGCAATCAGATCTTTGACAAAGAGAAAAGAGCACATCTAATGCAATCTCCCTATTTATTCCTATCAAGCATCCAAAAACCTTAATATGCACAATGCAAAATGCATGTATTTATTTTTAGCTTCCCTTAATGTGAATGAGACAACAAGGAAAACTAAATGCAAAAATGATTCGGAGTGTTTCACACAAAATGCAAATGTCGACAATTTTTCTTCAAAGAGAGAAAGGAAGACTCAAAACAACACTTTCAAGTTTAAAGAATTATCTTTTCAACACTTTGAATGAAATCAAATCAAATCAAATGCACCAAAATATTTTAATCGATTAGCTATGAAGGAGGATTTTGCGACACTTCACCTTTTCGATGAAAATTGAAGATTTTACGACACTTTTTCTATCAAAACGACAAATCGATTAACACTACTTTTTGACAATGGATTGTAAATGAAAAACAAACACAAAAAAACATTCACCAATCCTAATCTAAATAGAGGCTGATCTAAGTGATGTAAGTTGGCTTCAGTGATGAGATATTGTTCAAATTTAGCAAGCAACCAAACAGGAATGAAAACTAGTAAAAAACCTCAACTCCTAGATGGGAAAATTGAGTTTCAGTCATCCATCGTAGGTTGTAGTGATAGACAGTGTGATGCATAGCACTTTTCCCATTCAGGAACTGAGATGCATAGCATGTTATAGTTCAGGACAATGCAATGGTCACAGGGAGCGATTCTAAAAGTGTTTTTGGCTCAAATTTGATGTAGTTTTCAATGGATTAAGCTTGATTTTAATGAACAATAATAAGAAAAATGTGATGGAATGTCCTAAGAGGTTACTAAGCTACCAACAAGGGAATTTTGATGCTTTTTCAAATCAAATGCTCAAGATATAAACTAAACCAGAGATTGATTGAAGTAGCATTTATCTACTACGCAATTGTATAACAAAAGTGGTTCGAAAGCTTCCTGGCTAGCTTCAGACTCTATCTATAGTTTATATAATTCAACATAGAGCAAGCAATAGAAAAACAATCATCATTCCCCAGCGGAGTCACCAATTTGTTTCTGGGAAAACTAGTATTTCTAAGAAATGCTAGCCCTCTAGGTTTGGTAGCTAACCTAGAAACAACAGTCAAATAAATTCACTATCTTTCCTATGAGTGATAGATAAGAAAGAGATTATGAAAGACCAACCTGTAAATTTCTCTTGAATCCTCGCTTGATCTCCCTCTCCTTTGGCCGATCCCGTAACTCCTCCCCGTACTTAACACGCTTGGAGAGTACCTGCATAGCTACAAAAACAAAGACCTGTCAAAGCATAATGATCCATCAAAACATAAACATCATAGAATCAGAAATATGATAAACAAATGAATGCATTTACAGTTAACACAATCAATTGGGAAAAATCTTGAAGAACTTTATTGATAAAAAGGAAATTACAACCCATGAGAAGTCTGATCCAGGGCCATCCTCCCAGATTCAATCCTTCTTCACCTCATGAATCAGCAAGAACACACCAGCATAACACAATGCTCTCTCCTCAATACTGAAACTAGCAACACTTCCTTACAACTCAGAATAATTCAGCCTTCTGATCTCTTGGATGAGAGATCCTTTTATAGATGATTGCAGGAGGTTGAGTCATCAATGGGGATGATGAATGCCTTTCTATTTTTAGGAATTGGTTCCATGAAAGAGGGGAATTGGAGGTGGTTTCCTAGTTCCCTTGGTCATCCTTGGGCGAATTCAGAGGGGCAAGTGGCATAGGAGAAGTTTCTAGAAGTTTCCATGAGCAACCAACTCTCAAACTCTCCCAGAATTTTGTCCTACCTCACCCATCACACCTACTAGAGGGCCAAACTACGATGCATAGCACTTTGATAGTGCAGTACCTGAGATGCATCTCACCCTAACACAGGACTGTCAACAATGATTCATTTTAGCCACTTTCTGGATGAATTTTGAGATAGAACGTTTTGGGGAATGAGGCATTCAGATGACTTAGTTCCTTTAGGGCATAAAACAACTATTTTAGGGGTTGATGAACCCTAATACATCGACATATGAGTTGGGTTTGATGTGCCCAAATATGTCTATAACACCAGGACTTCTCGGGAGGTCACCCATCCCAGATCGCCTCTAGCTCTAGTGTGCTTAACTGTAGATTTTTCCCCATAATCAATCCCACTTAGCTTGCTACCCCATTTGCAAAACCTTAGCAAGTATTACGCCTCATGAACCAATCGAGTAGAGCTCCCTTCACTCTTATGTATTTAAGTATTGAGGGTCTTTCGCAGTGCATTATATTAGATAACATTCTTTGGGATTCAACTGCGTTAAGAGAGTCATTCATCTATGACCATTTCCATGAGAGGTAGTCGTAACTAACTAATTTCTCATGATTTTTGAATAGTCCACTTAGCACTCATTTCATGGAGTGATGCTCAAAGTTGTGAAGAAGAGGGATTGAAACTAGTGAAATGAATCACATAGTGTTAATCATCACTTCTGGGGCTTGCACCTAATAACGAGGACTTCCCAGGAGGTCACCCATCCCAGATCCCCTCTAGCTCAAGCGGGCTTAACTGTGGAGTTTTCCCCACAATCAAGACCACTTAGCTTGATAAATATTGTCATGATATGAAAATCAAGCATGGTTAAATGTGGTCGACCATGGTCCAATGTCACGTTATGAAAAGGATTGTCTCAATGTGGAAATCAACCATGGTCAACCATGTTCAACCATGTTTATTTTAGTGTTTATATTATTTATCTTAGGTTTTATATGCATTGCTGATGAGCCTCATCAATGGGTAATTATATGGGCTCATTTTACCTCCTAACCTAGTCAAATCAACCATTCTCTTAGCTTATTGTATGGTTTTCTGATTATATTTATGCTTATTGAGTGAGTTGAGTTAGTTATTATGCCATGTGGTCTAACATGTATTTAATGCAAATTATTGCTGGATTTCGAGGTCAAAGTCAAGGATCCAATGGCCAAATGGAAGCAATAACTCGAAGTGGACAAAGGAGAGCACTTATAGGAGGGAATCCCCCTCATTCATTACTCCTCACTTCGAATTCCCCTTCATTTAGCTCGGAGTACAAGCAGCCAGATCATGCACTAGAAGGCAGCCGAGCAAGTGGAGGATGACTGATAGTTATCCTGAGTCTTGGGAGCCAAGCCTCCCTAATTTTAAGGAAGCTACTGGTAGCTTCAAATGTATAAGTAGAGAGGCCTAGGTCCTCACTAGGGTCGGGTTTTTTCTTATGTAAACTCTGCTCAAATTTCGATCTTATTATTTTGTGACAATTTTATGTAATCTTGCTATTTTTTGATAATGAAGATGAAATCCTTTTTGAGCTAGCACTGAGTTACCTAAAAGGGCTAAAGCTCTTGGGTTACTCCCCAATCCAAGCAACCAAGCTTCTCTTTAGTTGTATTTGTATGCTTTACTTCAGTTTGTAGATTAATTTGCTGTTAGGTGTAATTCTTTCATAGTTAAGAATAGGTTGCTTTTGATGATTTAGTAGTTTCCTTTCATTTGTGCTTTCCGTAGTAGGTCAAGAAGTGATTAGAAAAGATTCAAAAGGCTAGCAATAGTGCCTTGGCCTCTCTTCCACCCTCTGGGACCATGATTTGAGGCAAAGACTCTCTTGCTGCCCCAAAAACACAGATTTTTCTCATTCATAGGACTTCTAGTGTTTGCAGCCTTTTAGTAGGATGGCAGTCCAGATTTTCTTTGCTTCAGATCTTCCTTATCATGTTCACTTCATGGTTTTCAATAGTCTTCTTTCATGCTTTCCTTTCTTGCAGCATTTTGCAGCATTTCCTTTCATAGGTCATAGTTTAGATCATTTTAATACAAAACTCTGTTTTTCCTAAATGCACTCATTTCATTGTTTGCTTGATCTTCTTGGTTAATTGCCAGTTCCTTTGCAGCAAATATCTTCTAGTAGTAGGCCAGCTTATCATAAATCACACCCTCCATCTGATCCATGCCCTATAGGTCTCCCAAACCTCACCTCAATTCTGCCTTAGTTTCCTGCATTTTCCATAGAACTTCTTCCTCTCTTCTTGAGCAAACCCAACCATCTTTCTCTCTCTTGGTGGTTCATGGTAGACCTTAGGCACCCTAACACCTCATCCCAACCTTCATCCATATTTTCCACCACCTCTCACACCCTCAAAATAGAAAAAATTGCTCTTGGCCTGCTCCTATAGGCCTCTTGTAGTTTCCCTGTGTCCTCCTGTAGTTTTTCCTGTAGGCAT
This sequence comes from Pinus tabuliformis, assembly GCA_031772625.1. NCBI lineage: Eukaryota > Viridiplantae > Streptophyta > Pinopsida > Pinales > Pinaceae > Pinus > Pinus tabuliformis. Next base: position 1,954,205,762 of record CM062816.1, read on the forward strand.
TCTTTTGAAGGCCGAGTGTGGGAAAAGCCTCCAGAAGGCCACCTAAGACCTCCTAGGACCCATTCACACCATCTTCCATCCTCTCAAGCTCCAAAACCACCCTTTAATGCCACCTATTCACTGCTACACTCACACACAATAAATTAGATGCATGTCAAATTCACATAAAAACACATAAAAATCCAAAAATATGGTTTTTGCTTATTTACTTCTAGAAATAGCATGGTTAGATGTTGTTTACTTTCTTGAGTAGGTAATGGCATTTCTTTCATGGTTTTCATAGTGTTTTGGGAAAAAGTAGAATTAGCTTGTTAATTAGGGTTTACTAGGTCTTTCTTTACATTCTAGTCTTTTTCCTTTCTACAATTAGAATAGCTTTTGTAGAGTAATCTTTCTTTTCTTCCATCACACATAAAGCTTCTTCTGAAATCTATAGAATTTGGCTTGAGCTCCTAGTGATCTCGCGCCAGATGACCAAGTGACAACCTGCAGTGAGAACTAGTACTTGTGCATATAGCACTGACGCTTCCAAGTTTGTTACGAACTACTAGGTTGATAAAATTAAAGTTGGCAGCCCATGAGTTGCAGCACTCTTGCTGCAATACTGGTGCTCACCACTTTTTGGTGCCGTTACTAGGGAAGCGTCAGAGTATTCTGTGATTACTTCTTTCTTCTATTTCCCATTGCAACATTCTTCTAATAGTTTATTTCCACAAAAGTAGAGTAGTCATTTCTTTTTTTTCCATTCTGCATTTCCTTCCTTTCCTTTCCAATTCTGCAAATTTCATTTCAGCAAAAGTAGACTAATCATTTCATTTCTTTCCATTCTGCATTTCCTTGCTTTCCTTTTCAATTCTGCAAATTTCATTCAACAAGTTCATTTTAGCTAGTTGCAATTTGTTTTGTTCAATCAATTTCAGTTTCTGTAGGTACTATCAGTGTAGGGAAAAAGAAACAAAAACCAACCAAAAAGATTTCCTTTCATGCCTCGTAGGAATAGAGATAGCTCAGGAAAATTTTTTCCCAACACCTGCACTGCTTCACACAGCCAACCTTCTCTCTTCTTCAGTGGCTATGATCAAGAAAAACCCTTAGGTGAACAACCAGACATATTTGAAGAACCTATCGGGGAAGAAGAAGAAGAAAACATTCCTCTGGAGCCAATGGCTGAAAACAAAAATGCTAGGGGAAATGGAGAAAGAATAGGGGGTACCTTTCCCATTCGAGAAACCAATGGGGAAACCAAAATGAAAAATATAAGCCCTTCAGCCCTACCTCACTTCCATGGCCTGACTATAGAAGATCCTGACACCTTCTTGTTTGAGTTCGCTGTCATCTATTGAACTTATGACTATGCAGAAGATGAGAAAAAGTTGAAACTGTTCCCTTCTACTCTCAAGGACGTAGCATTGCACTAGTTCATGGGGTTACCTGGCAATAGCATCACAACTTGGGCTCAGATGCAACAAGCCTTTAACAACAAGTATCAAGACTATTGTAGGTCAAAAGATACTAAAGAAGAAATCTTTTGAATGACCATGGGAAGTGATGAGTCCTCGGAAGACTACGAAGAGAGGTTCCAGCTCAATTACAAAAGGGTCGGGTGTACACTCGACTGTGAGTCTCTAAAGTTGGTCTTGCTTAGGGGAATCCGGGAAGACCTTTTAGACACCCTCTATCTACTGGACGGGGGAGAAATTTACCAACTATCCTATGAGGACATAAAAAATGTTTTTAGAAACCACTCTAGAGCAGCCAGAAAGAAAGGTGGGGGGGTCAACCCATAGCCAGTACCTATTCTTCCAATTCATCCATTAAAGGGGAAATTGGAAGCATGCTAGAAGACTTCAAGAGTGAGATGCTGCAGACTCTTGCTATGCAAATGGATACCTTACATATCAAAGAAAGAAAGAGGAAGCAGAGAGGGCTTTGGCCATTTTTTTTCCTAGATGCACCAGGTGGCATCCTAGGAATGAATGCCCATTGAACTCTATAGAGGTCTGTTCAGTCTATGAAGAAAATCATTCTACAGATAAGTGCCCTTCCTTGCCTGGCCTTAAAGATATATACCAAGGGGAAAAGGAGCCACTGAACAGATCTATTACATAAACCAAAGGAGGCCGCATGGACCTAGACCATACCAGCAGGGGATGCAAGGGACATCTCAGGCATACTACCACCCCAACCAAGTCACCTCCATGCCTTCTTGGGGCCCCCCTACTCATCCTTCCTCGTCCACACCTCCTCCTTGGTCCTTCACATCTCAATATCATGCCCAACTAGCCACTCATTCATTTCAACCCTATGCTCAGTTGCAACCTCAGTGGAATGCATCTCATCAGGGGTGGAGGCCCCAATACAACTCTCCTTCCACTCTTCTGCATCCACCACATGTCCAACAACAACCGTTACTTTCTGCTCCACCAATGCAACCCCAAATTCTTGCCCAGCCAAATCCGAACCCGAAGAACAGACAGGCTCAGCAAGTGTATAGTGGGGAACCATCATGCCCAACTTATGTGGTGGAGATTCAAGAAATAAACTTTCGATCTAGGGAAGTTCTCCCAAATAGCCAGCCTCCACCCAGGGAGGTTGAGGAAGATAAAGAGGAAAGTGAACTTAAAGCAAATCCAGCCTTTCCTGAGAGACTATCCATGACAATCCAGCCTACCCTAGAAGAGACTGAACTCCTGGGAGAATTGAAACATTTATGCGTGAAGATACCACTTCTTCAAGTCATAAAAGATGTACCTATCTACAATAGGTTGATCAAAGATAAGTTCTTTAGGCATCTAGGAAGGCGCAAGAGAGATGCCCCAACCATTAATGTCATAGGACAACTGTCCGACTTGATGTTGGGGCAGATAATCTGTCCAAAATATCTGGATCCTGGAAGTCCAGTCAATGTCCACATCAATGGCACAATGGTCCCACATACCTTGATTGATCTAGGAGCTGCCATTAATGTGATGACAAAGGACACAATGCTCAAACTTAACATCTAGGGCTTCTTGAGGAAGACCACGACAGTGCTACAATTAGCAGAACGCTCCACCGTGACCCCTGAGGGGATTGTGGAAGATGTGATGGTCTCCGTTGATTCTTGGGAGTACCCTACTGATTTCCTAGTTCTCCAGCCAAAGGCAAAGCTCACTAGGTATCCTCTCATTCTGGGAAGACCCTGGTTGGCTACAGCCGATGCCTACATCAGCATCCGAGCTGGGAATATGACCATCAAGAATGGGCATATGTCCAAGCAATTGACCCTATATCCTCCTGCCCAACCGTTGTTAGAATATGATTTACCTCTCTGGTTGGAGGAGGAGGATGAGGATGAAGTTTATTATGCACCACTTTGTGCATTGGAATTCGCCAAGGGAGGAAAACTACAAGATGAGGATGATATGATTGAAAATTTGATTCGAAATCCATCTCCCAGTGTATCACCATTAGAAGACATAGTAAGAAAAACCCAAAACAACCCCTCAACTGATCTCTGTGTGGCCGACCCTACTTCTCTCCATGTCAAAAATATATAATTTGGCCCAGAAAGAACATTGAAAATCAATCCATCCCTATCTCCTGCTCAGGAGAAGGAGCTATGTAGCCTACTGAGAAAAAATCTAAATGACTTCGCCTGGAGTTATAAGGAGATGAAGGGAGTGCACTCTTTAGTATGTACTCATCATATATACATCAAGGAAGATTGCAAACTAGTTAGACAACCTCAAAGGAGGATGAACCCAAAGCTTAAAGATATTGTTAAGGAAGAACTGCAGAAATTGCTTGATGCAGGATTCATCTATCCCATTTTTGACAGTGAATGGGTCTCTCCTTTGGTGTTGGTGCCCAAGAAAAATGGTAACTGGAGAATCTATGTCGACTATCAGGAATTGAACAAAGCCACTAAAAAGGACCACTTTCCTTTACCTTTCATAGATCAAGTGTTAGATGGTCTGGCAGGGAAAAGTTTTTCTCTTTCCTAGATGGGTTTAGCTGGTATAATCAAATTCAAATCAGCCTAAAAGACCAAGATAAGACCACTTTCACTTGTCCTTGGGGTACCTTTGCATACTGGGTCCTTTCTTTTGGGTTGTGCAACACTCGAGCCACTTTCCAAAGAGCGATATTGAGTATATTTTCTGAACTCGTTCATCATGCAGTAGAAATATACATGGATGATTTTACTCCTTATGGCTCTGACTTTCACGAAGCTTTATCTAACCTAGGAAAAGTTTTGGATAAGCGTATTGAGATGCGCATGTCCCTCAGTATGGAAAAATGTGAATTCTTGATGATTGAAGGGACCATGCTAGGTCATGCAATATCTCAACAAGGACTTCAAGTGCACCCTATTATCACTCAGGTTGTCCTTAAGCTCTGGAAAAGGATACGGCCGAGGTAACCACAGACCAACTTTGGACTGCAGGTTCTAACCAACCTGCAATCAGAGAGGGCTCTCTCTTTAAGATTTAGCTTTGTTGAAAAGGATTTTAGGCTAGGTCTTCGAGTTTAGAGGGTTTTTGTTTGTTTTTGGTGGGAAAATTGACGTTTTCAGACAGAGAGGCAAGGCACAGTCTGGAAGTTTCGAACCATTGGGCGTGGAGTCGAGGAGGCGAACTGCTGGTGCATTTCTTCGGTCACAAGAGAGGTAAAGTGGAGCAAGATAGTTGAACATGAAACAATATTCCAGGTTTAAATGATGGAAAGAATGCTAAGTAATGGGAGGCAGTTAAGAATCTCCCAATCAGCTTAACAAAGGAGGTAACAGAGCGCTACCTAGGGGCAGTAAAGAATCCCTAGATAATTGGCAAACACAGGTGAATTGGGGTAAACATGAGCCAGGAGGAATTCATATTCATAACCAATTCAATCAGAGGAAAACATAAAGAAATAGCAGAAATTGAGCATAGAGAGTATTCAAACTAATTCTAGGCTATTCTTTCTTTCTGCTATTTAGATAGTGGGAAACAATAAAACAGAGGTAAGATGCACTTATTGCTTCAGCTGCAGCACAGGAATTCCATCTTCATATCTCCAAAAACATTCATTTACAATAGACAGTTTGATCTCCAAGCTTTCAACAATCTTTGATTATAGAAAAAACCAGGTATACAATGTGAGTCTCTAGTGAAAATTGTCAATCAACCAACCCTTGTAATAATGTAGAGGGCAGTATATATAGGGAAAAACTATCTACAGAGTTCCTTTATTACATCTTGACCTAATCAGGTCTGAAAGAAAGATGATTACTTAACCTAATCCTATCTAGAAATAAATGCAAAAAATATCTCGGGCTGCGCTCAGGGTTGCTGTATCAAAATTGAGTAAATGATGTTGTCCTTAGTGGCTTGCTACAATGTTTTCTGAAATAAATGTGTATGGGTTTCTGCATCTCTACTGTCTGTCTGCATTTAAAGCTTTAACTGTGATTTGAGGGCAAGGATGGACTTACGCCTCCTGATTTGACTTTCTGGGGGGGCTCATCAATGTTCAGGTGCTTCAAGCCCCTAAAAAATCTTCGGCTGATACTCTTTGGCTTCTCTTATTCCTCTGATACTCTTTGGCAATAATTGATGCTGTCCTGATGTGCTGTGGGTCTTAATCATCATTTAATGGCCGTTGTTCGGCCTCTGCTTCCTTCAAAACTGCTTTTTGCTCCTTCCTGAGCACCTCGTAAAGAGAAACAGCTCATTCGGCGCCTTTCGGGCTTCCTGGGGGCTGTAAAACGAAAAGATTCCCTGATGATTCCCCATTCAGGCCCAAAAAATCTAGCGATGAGTGATTTGCGCTAGGCGCAAAATCGCTCATCAAAAACTACCTCAAAATCTAATTCTGGGCGTCCGAAGTGCGATTTTTGCCCTTTGTGCCAAAAAGTGCTGATGATGTCAGCAAGATGTGACGTTGTACGGCGGGTGAGGTCAGTGATGACGTGTCGGGATGACGTCAGCATGATTTCATCATGTACGGATGGTGACATGGCATGACACGTGGCAAGGGTCCACGCAGGCAGATGACTCGACATGTGACTGGGTAGAGGGGGGCGAAGTAAGCGGTGACATCACCGGGCAGGAGGCGGTAAGTGGTTTTGTGGCGCACCACCTTTGCGGGGGAGCGGTTTTGTCAGAGGGGGCTCCGCCACAGCCCAGGAGCTGAGGCGTGGCGGGAGGTATGGCAGTAATACCGCCCATCTCTCGGACGCTAATCTTCGGGCTATTCGGAGATGGGACGGCTCGCCAACCGTCGATCTGGGCGCAGGACAATCGGACGGCTGGCGGCGAATGTGAAGCGGCGGGAAGTTAGGACGGGGAATATTCAAGGAATATTCCGAATTTAATATGCGCGTGATGGGTTTAAAACTTAGGTTTATATGGGTTATGGGTGTTATATGGGTTTAATATGCATGGGGTTAATGTATTTATGCAAAAACTTTGGGTTAGGGGCGGAAAAGGGGTTTTTGAGGGTTTTTAGGGCTAAGGAAGAGGCTGTTAGCATGACCAGGTGTCATCTAACCCCTGCTATGACGTGGATGGGCTAAAACACCCCCAGATGGACCGTTTTTTCCCAGACTTATAAAAATATGGCTATATTGCCAGGGAGGGGATATTTACATAGGGGGATTTTATATACAAAGTTTTAATAGGGGAAAGGGGAAAACTGATAGGGAGCTATACAATATTGTTAGTAGTTAATATGAAGGTGATAAGCAGGCGCTAAGGTCAGGGACCTTAGGCTAATTTTGGGGAAAAGACTTTGAAAAGAAATAGAATCCTTGAGTGAAGCAGATCTTCACCAAGGCAGCTGATATGGATGATGAAGAAACTAAGAGGAATCAAGCAGATCTTGACCTCTTTGGGAAGTTAGTAAGGGACTTTGGGAATTTAGAAGAAGGGGGAGTTAGTGATGTTCACCTTTGAGCTCCTTTGCCTGAAAACTGCCTGCACTGTGATCTGTAAAGATAAAGCACTTTGTAACACAAAATTGATCACAAATTATCATTCTGCAACCACACAGCTACCTACCCAGCCTACTTTTCTAACATTTTTTCTTCTTTTTTGGGTGGGTGTACTTAGACTTGCAGACCCAGATTTACAATTTTTCTTTTGAATTTTTCCTATCTAAATCTGCACTTATTTCTGCCAGGGCCCATATTAAACAGTTGGGTCCCTTTGATTCTCTACCTATCTACAGAATCTGCCAAGATTAGACTGTTTGGACAGATACATTCTCTATATTCTAAAACTGGAAATTGAAAACTAGGGAGGCCAAGATTTAGCTGTTTGGCCTTCCCTTAACTGAAAAGCCCACCAAAAATGGAATACAGCAGTGGCACTTGGACCAGGACACTTTATGGCTTTCTTCTTTGGCCTCATTCGGAAATATGGAACACTGTAGCTTGCAAAGTATGACATATTTGGCATGTAAAAATGTCAATCATGAAAAATGAATACCTGCTGCAGCAGGAGGCTAACAGTGGCTCCACTTGGGGATGGCCTTTCCTTGTGAAAAGCTAAGAACAGTAGGTCAGACTGCCTTGTATTCAATTGCTGTTGTATTCTGCAAAATTTGCTTGACCGGTTGCCTTATTAATCCTACCTACCTACCCTAACCAGCACTTACTTTGCCGTTAGGTGAAATGAAATAGCCAATGCATCCACTTAAGCATTATAAACATGAATGGCCCCTGCTGCTTGTGCTTGCTGTTACCTGAAATGGAGATCTTGCAATCTGATATGGCTTTATTAATCTTTGAGAAGATCAGGAAGCTGCTGACCTTCTTTGCTGAAACAAGAAACTTTACAAAAGGGTCCTGTAGCATATATACATTATTGCTGGACTGACTTGAAGAATTATATAAAAGTTTGGGATAGCTATCATGCTTTGAAATTGGGGAATCATCAACAACTTGATTTTGACCTTTGCAGACTTTTAATGGAGAAGAGCAGTGATTTATCTCCTCACATAGCTTGCCATCAGGTGAATCATACAAAATAGGGGATGATACCTGTAATACTTTGAAAGACTGCTCAGATGGCACTTGACAAATTTGTGCTGACTGTTCTTTTTCTTCTTCGAATATCCAAGATGGCTAAAAATCAACAGGCAGGGAATCCAATTGGATTTTTCAGTCACATGCTGCCGCTTCTGAGTCTTCCTCAATCTGACACTCACTGGCACTTTGGGGCTGAAAATCTAGTGTTAATACATTAAGAGAGGGGCCTAGACTTTCTTCTAGCCGGTCAATATCAAAATATGGTGACACTTGATTATTAATGGCATGATAATTTCCCCTAATAAACTAAAAAGACTTGAAACAAAATCGTAAAGCTCCTTTGCTGAAATCAACACACTCTGCGTTTTCTTCCTTTTCTTCATAGCTGAGATGGGCATTCTGATCATTGTGTTCAGGCAGCTGATCCTGAACTATGCTCTCTGCAAAAACAAGATGTAACTCCTCTGCAAGACTGATTTGGTCGTTAGGCTCACAATCATCATCATACTGATCATATTTGGGCAGACAGTTGAAAGAAGAGAAGCTATTATATTCATACATTATATCATGAGACTGCTCCATCATGTATGGTGGTATGAATATGTCATCTGTTTTGTGGCAGGTTTGTTCATGAATATCATTACTTTCCTTTTGCAAAACAGATCTGTTCTGGTGCTCTAAACATTCAACTTCTATTGTGCACATCTGCTTTAATTCCTCTGCTTTCTTTACAAAGATATCAAGTTCATCCCCTTTTTCTGCTTTCAACTTCCCCTTCCTAACTTTCAGATTAACCTCTACATCTACTGCCATGTTCTGCATCTGTTGCATAGTAGAGGGTCTCCTTTCTCTTAGATGAAATTCTATTTCTGGATTAAATGCTGTTGGATAATGTAATAGGGCCAAATCAGGGGGAGGTCTTATATTCAATGGTATAGAATGATAAACTTGATTGAATCAGTGAGAAAATTGCTGAACAGATTCATTTGGAATCCTTTTTAACTGATTATATTCTTCTATGAGCACGAGGAAATTGACTTTGATCATCCATCTATCAAGGAAGAGTTTGAATAACTACTGGAGATTTGAGATGCTTGCTTCAGGCAATGCTTTAAACCAAGTCCTAACTTCACTTTGCAAAGAAAGGGCAAACAACCTAACACTAACATCCTCATCCTCCACTTCAAAAATGTTCAAATAATCTTCAAAAGCCTGGATATGCTTCTGGGCAGTAACTCCATTCTCTCCATCAAATCTTGGGAGATTCATGGGATGATTTTTGGGCAAAGGATTAAGCACGGGAGGCAAAATGAGTGGCTTATATCTATCAGGAACCTTACGAGGCAGGGGATTGTGTACATGGGCTAAATGATTGGGTTCGGTATGAACAGGGATAGGATGATTTACTTTGACAGTGGTGTCCCCCTTGACTATAAGGTGAGCATCAACAGCATTTAAAGGTTGTCGCTCTGATGTGCAAGGAGGGCTTTCTTCAACATTTTCAAAAGGAAAATCATAAAAGTTAAATTTAAACAATATGTACAACAAAATTTTATGGAAGAGAAAGAACATGACCTCTTGGATCATAATCCAGGTCAAAAGCCTGATCTGCTCATAAATTTCTTTTGGGTTCATTTCTCCAGTGGAGTCTTTATTATGAGGATGATGTGGAGTCGCCAGGTGAAAGATCAACTTTGGAGTGTCTGATCTCTGTCCACCATCAAAGTTCAGAACTAAACTTGAAAAAGTAGTTCTGAAGATCTGGTTCTCTCATTGGAGCTTTCTTACCTTCTTTGTGAAACTTTTGTGAAATTATCTGAGGAAGTTCCCCAGCGGAGTCGCCATTATGTTATCACTCAGGTTGTCCTTAAGCTCCGGAAAAGGATACAGCCGAGGTAACCACAGACGAACTTTGGACTGCAGGTTCTAGCCAACCTACAATCAGAGAGGGCTCTCTCTTTAAGATTTAGCTTTGTTGAAAAGGATTTTAGGCTAGGTCTTCGAGTTTAGAGGGTTTTTGTTTGTTTTTGGTGGGAAAATTGATGTTTTCAGACAGAGAGGCAAGGCACAGTCTGGAAGTTTCAAACCATTGGGCATGGAGTCGAGGAGGAGAACTGCTGGTGCATTTCTTCGATCACAAGAGAGGGAAAGTGGAGCAAGATAGCTGAACATGAAACAATATTCCAGGTTTAAATGATGGAAAGAATGCTAAGTAATGGGAGGCAGTTAAGAATCTCCCAATCAGCTTAACAGAGGAGGTAACAGAGCGCTACCTAGGGGCAGTAAAGAATCCCTAGATAATTGGCAAACACAGGTGAATTGGGGTAAACATGAGCCAGGAGGAATTCATATTCATAACCAATTCAATCAGAGGAAAACATAAAGAAATAGAAAAAATTGAGCATAGAGAGTATTCAAACTAATTCTAGGCTATTCTTTCTTTCTGCTATTTAGATAGTGGGAAACAATAAAATAGAGGTAAGATGCACTTATTGCTTCAGGCTGCAGCACAGGAATTCCATCTTCATATCTCCAAAAACATTCATTTACAACAGACAGTTTGCTCTCCAAGATTTCAACAATCTTTGATTATAGAAGAAACCAGGTATACAATGTGAGTCTCTAGTGAAAATTATCAATCAACCAACCCTTGTAATAATGTAGAGGGCGGTATATATAGGGCAAAACTATCTACAGAGTTCCTTTATTACATCTTGAGCTAATCGGGTCTAAAAGAAAGATGATTACTTAACCTAATCCTATCCAGAAATAAATGCAAAAAATATCTCGGGCTGCGCTCAGGGCCGCCGTATCAAACTTGAGTAAATGATGTTATCCTTGGTGGCTTGCTGCAGTGTTTTTTGAAATAAATGTGTATGGGTTTCTGCATCTCTGTTGTCTGTCTGCATTTAAAGCTTTAACTGTGATTTGAGGGCAAGGATGGGCTTACGCCTCTTGATTTGACTTTCTGGGGGGGCTCATCAATGTTCAGGTGCTTCGAGCCCATAAAAAATCTTTGGCTGATACTCTTTGGCTTCTCTTATTCCTCTGATACTCTTTGGCAATAACTGATGCTGTCCTGATGTGCTGTGGGTCTTAATCATCATTTAATGGCCGCTGTTCAGCCTCTGCTTCCTTCAAAACTGCTTTCTACTCCTTCCTGAGCTCCTCGCAAAGAGAAACGACTCATTCGGCGCCTTTCAGGCTTCCTGGGGGCTGTAAAACGAAAAGATTCCCTGAAGATTCCCCATTCAGGCCCAAAAAATCTAGCGATGAGTGATTTGCACCAGGCGCAAAATCGCTCATCAAAAACTACCTCAGAATCTGATTCCGGGCCTCCGAAGTGCGATTTTTGCCCTTCGCGCCAAAAAGTGCTGATGACGTCAGCATGACGTGATGTTGTACGGTGGGTGACGTCAGCGATGACGTCAGCATGATGACATGGCGGGATGACGTCAACATGATGTCATCATGTACAGATGGTGACGTGGCATGACACGTGGCAAGGGGCCACGCAGGCAGATGACTCGACATGTGACTGGGCAGAGGGGGGTGACGTAAGCGGTGACGTCACCGGGCAGGAGGCGGTAAGTGGTTTTGTGGCGCACCACCTTTGGGGGGGAGAGGTTTTGTCAGAGGGGGCTCCGCCATAGCCCAGGAGTTGAGGCGTGGCGGGAGGTACGACAGTAATACCGCCCATCTCCCAGACGCTAACCTTCGGGCTGTTCGGAGATGGGACGGCCCGCCAACTGTCGATCTGGGCACAGGACAATCGGACGGCTGGCGGCGAATGTGAAGCGGCGGGAAGTTAGCGCGGGGAATATTCAAGGAATATTATGAATTTAATATGCGCGCGGTGGGTTTAAAACTTAGGTTTATGTGGGTTATGGGTGTTATATGGGTTTAATATGCGTGGGGTTAATGTATTTATGCAAAAACTTTGGGTTAGGGGCGGAAAAGGGGTTTTTAGGGCTAGGGAAGAGGCTGTTAGCATGACCAGGTGTCATGTAACCCCTGCTATGACACGGATGGGCTAAAACAGCCCCAGATGGGTCGTTTTTTCCTGGACTTATAAAAATATGGCTATATTGCCAGGGAGGGGATATTTACATAGGGGGATTTTATATACAAAGTTTTAATAGGGGAAAGGGGAAATCTAATAGGGAGATATACAATATTGTTAGTAGTTAATATGAAGGTGCTAAGCAGGCGCTAAGGTCAGGGACCTTAGGCTAATTTTGGGGAAAAGACTTTGAAAAGAAATAGAATCCTTGAGTTAAGCAGATCTTCACCAAGGTAGCTGATATGGATGATGAAGAAACTAAGAGGAATCAAGCAGATCTTGACCTCTTTGGGAAGTTAGTAAGGGACTTTGGGAATTTAGAAGAAGGGGGAGTTAGTGATGTTCACCTTTGAGCTCCTTTGCCTGAAAATTGCCTGCACTGTGATCTGTAAAGATAAAGCACTTTGTAACACAAAATTGATCACAAATTATCATTCTGCAACCACACAGCTATTTACCCAGCCTACTTTTCTAACATTTTTTCTTGTCTTTTGGGTGGGTGTACTTAGACTTGCAGACCCAGATTGACAATTTTTCTTTTGAATTTTTCCTATCTAAATCTGCACTTATTTCTGCCAGGGTCCAGATTAAACAGTTGGGTCCCTTTGATTCTCTACCTATCTATAGAATCTACCAAGATTAGACTGTTTGGACAGATAGATTCTCTATATTCTAAAACCGGAAATTGAAACCTAGGGAGGCCAAGATTTAGCTGTTTGGCCTTCCCTTAATTGAAAAACTCACCAAAAATGGAATACAACAGTGGCACTTGGACCAGGACACTTTATGGCTTTCTTCTTTGGCCTCATCCGGAAATATGGAACACTGCAGCTTGCAAAGTATGACATATTTGGCATGTAAAAATGTCAATCATGAAAAATGAATACCTGTTGCAGCAGGAGGCTGTTGTGGTCACCAACAACCCCCCTCTTTGTCTGATATTAGTAATAACATCAAGCAAAGGGGGACCCTTAACCAAAAAAATCCAAAAAATATTTTTGTTTGAAAAAATCTTTTGTATCAACCCCCTATGAGCTATATCGTGTCGCAAAGGAAAAAGGAGCGCTTTCCCAAAGCACACAAACACACCAAGGAAGAGCAACGCGAGAACTCATCACATCGCGTCCATCAAAGGCGCTCAAAAGAGGAGAACCTAAAGAATGGCCGACGGCCGATATGCGACGTCGCACGTCGCAATGTCGCATGAGCAGCACAAAGTGACAAAACGAAAAACCTTGCGATCTTGCGATATTGCAATATGCGATCTGCGACCATGCAAAGCTGCGATCTGCGATCTATGGTTTGCAACGAATGAGACTATCAATTGCTGCGATGCCACCTATTTACATCGCAATTTTCAAGACTGCGATGCAAATCGCAGAAATCATTCATCGCAGGCATTCCTCAGCATGATCTGTGAGCCTAAAATTGGGCGCGCACCTTACGGGAAATTAATGATTGTACGCCTGTGTATCCTAAGATGATTATGTTGCGTTTTTCGAAGAGTCAAGTCATAATGGGTGACATGATTATGCATTCATTAGAACTTAATTGCTTTCATGTCAATCTTTTCTTCTGTCTCTTTTCATTTACGTGAACTATAAGTCAGCTACTGATATAAATCTATATGCAGGAAACATCCAAGGAAAAGCGCCAGAACTAGAAGAACAGAGAGGAGATGACTTCGCAGATGGATACCGCATACAGCAGGACCGCGGATCCCAGAGTATTACTCAACAAATGCTGATGGAAATAGGCTATTTATGACTCAGAGTCAAAGGCACACAAAAGCAAAGCGTTTTTGAAAAATCCTGAGTCCCAAATTGGGTAAAGCAAAAAGAAAAACGCTTAAGGGGAAAGACGTCTCAGAAAAGCCTGGAACAAAGAATGGAAACAAGTTTCAATTGAGAAAATCGTTCAGGCAACAAAATCCCCAGCTCATTGAGTCATTCACATGGCCGGAAACCGAAATAGCAACAGCACAATCAGTTTGAAAGAAATCTGAGTCGTGCTAAGTATACACGCTGTGAAGACACTCCTCCAGAAGAACACTTTCGAAAATATCTTCTAGCATATCAGAAAGAGGCGCCAACTCTTGTTATTTCTAATTATCAAGCTCGAACAAAAGGAAAGGACAACCAGCTGACTCTTTCAGGGCGAACAACGCATTACTTACAGCACTAAAGGACAGATACAGAAACTGTTAGAAATTAGATTTGATTTTTAGAAATAAATTTGCTATTAGTAAAAGGGCGGTCATTTGAAGCCGTTCCCTCAATTTGTGTAATTAAAATTAGCCAGTTAGGTCAAAAAACTTGTCCTCAGAACATGCACTTTTGCACCCTCGGAGGGGGTTTTTGATGAATGGACGGATTAAGATTTATTTATGTTTGCATTTTAATACCTGCTACTGATGTTGCACTTCTGTACTCTTAGTAGGCATTAGAAGTAAGTAGAAATAGATCATTATTGCTTCAGGTCTGTGAGTATAAAGTCAGTCATAAATGGTACTTTTATCTCTTGACGAGTTTCTGCTTGCATTCTTAGAGTAATATACAGCTGATGTTGTTTATATGTTAACGTATGAATGAGTGGACTACCATTTGGCACTTTTGTACGGTGGAGTCATTGATTTGTGCTTAATACATGAATAACTGATTATGCGATATGCTGTTCACAATCGTTCTGCTTAACTTTTTATGCAGGATGGTTCATCTTAATTGATTTATATTCTCATAATAGCTGAATAATCTTCATTACCAGTTATTGTGTGAAACCTTTCTAGCGCATAATGGAAAAAGTTCTATCCCGGGTTAGCATAGATTAGATGCGTTATTCTTTGTAGATTAAAGTAGTATAAAATTCACTCTTAGAATTTAGAACTAGATTAGCTTAGAAATAATTCTATATTTTCATTATCATATTCTACACACACACACATCACCAAACTCTACACACACACCCCCTTAGAACGGGAAGCTGGTCCCGTTATCCCCAGTCGGACCCGCTACACCAAACGGGCACGGAGCCGCCAACCAGGTTCCCGACCGGGTGGGTATCCCCCTTGTTGTTGACCCGATTTCAGGGCCCTCAATAGAGGCTAACAGTGGCTCCACTTGGGGATGGATTTTCCTTGTGAAAAGCCAAGAACAGTAGATCAGACTGCCTTGTATTCAATTGCTGTTGTATTCTGCAAAATTTGCTTGACTGGTTGCCTTATTAATCCTACCTACCTACCCTAACCAGCACTTACTTTGCCGTTACGTGAAATGAAATAGCCAATGCAGCCACTTAAGCATTATAAACATGAATGGCCCCTGTTGCTTGTGCTTGCTGTTACCTGAAATGGAGATCTTACAATCTGATATAGCTTTATTAATCTTTGAGAAGATCAGGAAGCTGCTGACCTTCTTTGCTAAAACAAGAAACTGTACAAAAGGGTCCTGTAGCATATATACATTATTTCTGGACTGACTTGAAGAACTGTACAAAAGTTTGGGATAGCTATCATGCTTTGAAATTGGGGAATCCTCAACAACTTGATTTTGAGCTTTGCAGACTTTTAATGGAGAAGAGCAGTGATTTATCTCCTCACACAGCTTGCCATCAGGTGAATCATACAAAACAAGGGATGATACCTGTAATACTTTGAAATCCTACTCAGACGGCACTTGACAAATTTGTGCTGACTGTTCTTTTTCTTCTTCGAATATCCGAGATGGCTGAAAATCAACAGGCAGGGAATCCAATTGGATTTTTTGGTCACATGCTGCCGCTTCTGAGTCTTCCTCAATATGACACTCACTGGCACTTTGGGGCTGCAAATCTAATGTTAATACATTAAGAGAGGGGCCTGGACTTTCTTCTAGCTGGTCAATATCAAAATATGGTGACACTTGATTATTAATGGCATGATAATTTCCCCTAATAAACTAAAAAGACTTGAAACAAAATGGTAAAGCTCCTTCACTGAAATCAACACACTCTGCGTTTTCTTCCTTTTCTTCATAGCTGAGATGGGCATTCTGATCATTGTGTTCAGGCAGCTGATCCTAAACTATGCTCTCTGCAAAAATAAGATGTAACTCCTCTGCAAGACTGATTTGGTCGTTAGGCTCACAATCATCATCATATTGATCATATTTGGGCAGACAATTGAAAGAAGAGAAGCTATTATATTCATACATTATATCAGGAGACTGCTCCATCATGTATGGCGGTATGAATATGTCATCTATTTTGTGGCAGGTTTGTTCATGAATATCATTACTTTCTTTTTGCAAAACAGATCTATTCTGGTGCTCTAACATTCAACTTCTATTGTGCACATATGCTTTAATTCCTCTGCTTTCTTTACAAAGATATCAAGTTCATCCCCTTTTTCTGCTTTCAACTTCCCCTTCCTAACTTTTAGATTAACCTCTACATCTAATGCCATGTTTTGCATCTGTTGCATAGTAGAGGGGTTCCTTTCTCTCAGATGAAATTCTATTTCTATATCAAATGCTGTTGGATAATGTAATAGGGCCAAATTAGGGGGAGGTCTTATATTCAATGGTATAGAATGATAAACTTGATTGAATCAGTGAGAAAATTGCTGAACAAATTCATTTGGAATCCTTTTTAACTGATTATATTCTTCTATGAGCACGAGGAAATTGACTTTGATCATCCATCTATCAAGGAAGAGTTTGAATAACTACTGGAGATTTGAGATGCCTGTCTCAGGCAATGCTTTAAACCAAGTCCTAACTTCACTTTTCAAAGAAAGGGAAAACAACCTAACACTAACATCCTCATCCTCCACTTCAAAAATGTTCAAATAATCTTCAAAAGCCTAGATATGCTTCTGGGCAGTAACTCCATTCTCTCCATCAAATCTTGGGAGATTCATGGGATGATTTTTGGGCAAAGGATTAAGCACGGGAGGCAAAATGAGTGGCTTATATCTATCAGGAACCTTACGAGGCAGGGGATTGTGTACAGGGGCTAAATGATTGGGTTCGGTATGAACAGGGATAGGATGATTTACTTTGACAGTAGTGTCCCCCTTGACTATAAGGTGAGCATCAGCAGCATTTAAAGGCTGCCGCTCTGATGTGCAAGGAGGGCTTTCTTCAACATTTTCAAAAGGAAAATCATAAAAGTTAAATTTAAACAATATGTACAACAAAATTTTATTGAAGAGAAAGAACATGACCTCTTGGATCATAATCCAGGTCAAAAGCCTGACCTGCTCATAAATTTCTTTTGGGTTCATTTCCCCAGTGGAGTCTTTATTACGAGGATGATGTGGAGTCGCCATGTGAAAGGTCAACTTTGGAGTGTCTGATCTCTGTCCACTATCAAAGATCAGAATTAAACTTGAAAAAGTAGTTCTGAAGATCTGGTTCTGTCATTGGAGCTTTCTTACCTTCTTTGTGAAACTTTTGTGAAATTATCTGAGGAAGTTCCCCAGCGGAGTCGCCATTATGTTATCACTCAGGTTGTCCTTAAGCTCCGGAAAAGGATACGGCTAAGGTAACCACAGACCAACTTTGGACTGCAGGTTCTAGCCAACCTGCAATCAGAGAGGGCTCTCTCTTTAAGATTTAGCTTTGTTGAAAAGGATTTTAGGCTAGGTCTTCGAGTTCAGAGGGTTTTTGTTTGTTTTTGGTGGGAAAATTGATGTTTTCAGACAGAGAGGCAAGGCACAGTCTGGAAGTTTCAAACCATTGGGTGTGGAGTCGAGGAGGAGAACTGTTGGTGCATTTCTTTGGTCACAAGAGAGGGAAAGTGGACCAAGATAGCTGAACATGAAACAATATTCCAGGTTTAAATGATGGAAATAATGCTAAGTAATGGGAGGCAGTTAAGAATCTCCCAATCAGGTAACAGAGGAGGTAACAGAGCGCTACTTAGGGGCAGTAAAGAATCCCTAGATAATTGGCAAACACAGGTGAATTGGGTAAACATGAGCCAGGAGGAATTCATATTCATAACCAATTCAATCAGAGGAAAACATAAAGAAATAGCAGAAATTGAGCATAGAAAGTATTCAAACTAATTCTAGGCTATTCTTTCTTTCTGCTATTTAGATAGTGGGAAACAATAAAACAGAGGTAAGATGCACTTATTGCTTCAGGCTGCAGCACAGGAATTCCATCTTCATATCTCCAAAATCATTCATTTACAACAGACAGTTTTCTCTCCAAGCTTTCAGCAATCTTTGATTATAGAAAAAACCAGGTATACAATGCGAGTCTCTAGTGAAAATTCTCAATCAATCAACCCTTGTAATAATGTAGAGGGCGGTATATATAGGGCAAAACTATCTACAGAGTTCCTTTATTACATCTTGACCTAATCAGGTCTGAAAGAAAGATGATTACTTAACCTAATCCTATCCATAAACAAATGAAAAAAATATCTCGGGCTGCGCTCAGGGCCGCCGTATCAAAATTGAGTAAATGATGTTGTCCTTGGTGGCTTGCTGCAGTGTTTTCTGAAATAAATGTGTATGGGTTTCTGCATCTCTGCTGTCTGTCTACATTTAAAGCTTTAACTGTGATTTGAGGGCAAGGATGGGCTTACGCCTCCTGATTTGAATTTTTGGGGGGGCTTATCAATGTTCAGGTGCTTCGAGCCCCTAAAAAATCCTTGGCTGATACTCTTTGGCTTCTCTTATTCCTCTGATACTCTTTGGCAATAACTGATGCTATCCTGATGCGCTGTGGGTCTTAATCATCATTGAATGGCCGCTGTCCGGCCTCTGCTTCCTTCAAAACTGTTTTTTGCTCCTTCCTAAGCGCCTCGCAAAGAGAAATGGCTCATTCGGCGCCTTTCGGGCTTCCTGGCGGCTGTAAAACGAAAAGATTCCCTGAAGATTCCCCATTCAGGCCCAAAAAATCTAGCGATGAGCGATTTGCGCTAGGCGCAAAATCGCTCATCAAAAACTGCCTCAGAATCTGATTCCGGGCCTCCAAAGTACGATTTTTGCCCTTCGTGCCAAAAAGTGCTGATGACGTCAGCATAACGTGATGTTGTACGGTGGGTGACGTCAGGGATGATGTCAGCATGATGACGTGGCGGGATGACGTCAGCATGATGTCATCATGTACGGACAGTGACGTGGCATGACACGTGGCAAGGGGCCACGCAGGCAGATGACTTGACATGTGACTGGGCAGAGGGGGGTGACGTAAGTGGTGACGTCACCGGGCATGAGGCGGTAAGTGGTTTTGTGGCGCACCACCTTTGGGGGGGGAGCGGTTTTGTCAGAGGGGGCTCTGCCACAGCCCAGGAGCTGACGCGTGGCGGGAGGTACGGCAGTAATACCGCCCATCTCCCGGACGCTAACCTTCGGGCTGTTCGGAGATGGGACGGCCCGCCAATCGTCGATCTGGGCGCAGGATGATCGGATGGCTAGCGGCGAATGTGAAGCGGCGGGAAGTTAGGGCGGGGAATATTCAAGGAATATTCCAAATTTAATATGTGTGCGGTGGGTTTAAAACTTAGGTTTATGTGGGTTATGGGTGTTATATGGGTTTAATATGTGCGGGGTTAATGTATTTATGCAAAAACTTTGGGTTAGGGGCGGAAAAGGGGTTTTTGAGGGTTTTTAGGGCTAGGGAAGAGGCTGTTAGCATGACCAGGTGTCATCTAACCCCTGCTATGACACGGATGGGCTAAAACAGCCCCAGATGGACCGTTTTTTCCCGGACTTATAAAAATATGGCTATATTGCCAGGGAGGGGATATTTACATAGGGGGATTTTATATACAATGTTTTAATAGGGGAAAGGGGAAAACTGATAAGGAGCTATACAATATTGTTAGTAGTT
Source organism: Pinus tabuliformis (assembly GCA_031772625.1). Classification (NCBI taxonomy): domain Eukaryota; kingdom Viridiplantae; phylum Streptophyta; class Pinopsida; order Pinales; family Pinaceae; genus Pinus; species Pinus tabuliformis. The sequence goes on from CM062816.1 coordinate 1,954,225,641, forward strand.
AATATGGAGGTGATAAGCAGGCGCTAAGGTCAGGGACCTTAGGCTAATTTTTGGGAAAAGACTTTGAAAAGAAATAGAATCCTTGAGTGAAGCAGATCTTCACCAAGGCAGCTGATATGGATGATGAAGAAACTAAGAGGAATGAAGCAGATCTTGACCTCTTTGGGAAGTTAGTAAGGGACTTTGGGAATTTAGAAGAAGGGGGAGTTAGTGATGTTCACCTTTGAGCTCATTTGCCTGAAAACTGCCTGCACTGTGATCTGTAAAGATAAAGCACTTTGTAACACAAAATTGATCACAAATTATTATTCTGCAACTACACAGCTACCTACCCAGCCTACTTTTCTAAAAAAAATTCTTCTTTTTTGGGTGGGTGTACTTAGACTTGCAGACCCAGATTGACAATTTTTCTTTTGAATTTTTCCTATCTAAATCTGCACTTATTTCTGCCAGGGCCCATATTAAATAGTTGGGTCCCTTTGATTCTCTACCTATCTACAGAATCTGCCAAGAGTAGACTGTTTGGACATATACATTCTCTATATTCTAAAACCGGAAATTGAAACCTAGGGAGGCCAAGATTTAGCTGTTTGGCCTTCCCTTAACTGAAAAACTCACCAAAAATGGAATACAACAGTGCCACTTGGACCAGGACACTTTATGGCTTTCTTCTTTGGCCTCATCCGGAAATATGGAACACTGCAGCTTGCAAAGTATGACATATTTGGCATGTAAAAATGTCAATCATGAAAAATGAATACGTGCTGCAGCAGGAGGCTAACAGACCCCAACAAAATTGCCATCATCCAAAGGGTCCCACCTCCTCAAAAGGTGAGAGATGTCAGAAGTTTCCTAGGCTTAGCCGAATATTACAGGAGATTCATTAAAGATTTCAGCAAGATAGCCTCTCCTTTTTTTGTCCTCTTAGGCAAATATGTTGAGTTCATATGGTCAGAAAACTGTCAAGAAGCCCTACACATCTTGAAGAGCAAACTCGTGACTGCCCCAATTCTCAGAGGCCTAAACTGGGCCCTACCCTTTCACATTCACACAGATTCCTTGAACAAACCAATAGGAGAAGCCTTAGGACAAACTCATGAAAAGTTACCGTATTCCATATACTTTATAAGCAAAAACTTGTCAAAGGGAGAGTTAAACTATACAATGACCGAGAAGGAACTCGTAGATGTTGTGCATTCCTTAAACAAATTCAAACATTATATCACGGGCTATCAAACCTTTATGCACACTGATCATGCTGCAATAAGATATTTAATGAACAAACCAGATGTAAATGCTCACATTATTAGATAGTTGCTTTTACTACAACAGTTTGATTTGAAAATTATTGATAAGCCCGGTAAATAGAATGTTGTTGCTGACTTTCTGTCTAGAGTGAATTTACCTACAGGTGAAGAAGGAATGGCAGATGACCAAATTCCAGATGAACACCTACTTGCTATATTAGTACTCTCTCCATGGTTTGCTGATATAGAAAACTACTTGGTTTTAGCACAGTTCCCAACACACCTGTTCTCAAAAGAGAAAAGCAAGATAGTAAGGAAAAGCACCCCTTTCACCTGTATTGGGGGGAAATCTCTTCAAACTTGGCCCAGATCAGATCTTGAGAAGATGTGTCAGGGAGGAGGAATTCTTTGACATCCTCCTGACCTATCATGAGGGGCCTTGTGGAGGTCATTTTGCAGCAAAAAGAACTGCCTTCAAGATACTGCAAGTAGGCTACTACTGACCCACTCTTCATCAGGATGTGAGGAGATACACGAGCCAGTGTGATTGGTGTCAGAGGATGGGGAAATCCATTCGAAAGGATGAAATGCCCATGCAACCTCAGGTGAACTTTGAGCCATTTGAGAAACTTCGTGGGACCTATCAACCCCCCGTCCAAGCAAAAGCAGTACATCATTGTGTGCAATGACTCCCCGACAAAGTGGGTAGAGACAAAAGCAATCAAAGCAAAATCATAAGAAAAAGTAGTTGAGTTTTTGAGAGAAAACATATTCTACAAGTTCGTGTATCTAAGAGAGTTGGTCATAGACCAAGGTAGTCAGTTCACTTCCAGCCTGATTGAAGACCTGCTCACACATCATAAGATCAAGCACAGGACTTCCACCCCTTACCAAGGTAGTGATCAACTTTGGAAGGGATCCTAACCAAGGTAGTGAGCAGCAGCAGAAAAGACTGGGTAGACAGATTAGTTGGGGCCACTTGGGCCTAGAACACAACATGGAAGACCACCACTAGGTTCACACCCTATGAACTGGTCTATGGGAAGAATGCTTTGTTGTCAATAGAGTTTGAATTCAATACCCTAAGAATGGTAGCTCAACTGGACCTAGACCTTAGCCATGCACAGAAGGAGAGATTACTTCAGCTCAATGGATTGGATGAATATAGATTGTAAGCCCTTCTCCATACAGAGGTAGTTCAGCTTCAGAGAAAGATATGGCATGACAAAAATATCAAGGAGAAGCAATTCCAAGAGGGAGATTGGGCACTACTCTATGATTCAAAATACAAAGATTTCAAAGGCAAGTTGAGGACAAGATGGCTAGGACCCTACACTGTGGAGAAATGCAATGACAATGGTTCAATTCTGATCAAAACCATTGATGATGAAGCTATCCCCATGCTTGTCAATGGACATCGGCTGAAAGTCTAATAGAAACCCCTCTTTAAGCAAGATTTTGTTGAATATTTGAATAAAACAGTGATGGTAGTGGAGTAGGTCTTAGCCTCCACTTCACCCACTCACTGAAGAAAAAGAAAAAGAAAAAATAAAAAATAAGGACTCAAGTGAAAACCTCCATGAGGAGCTTGAGTCCCATCATTGGGTTGAAAACCTCTTTTGAGGTGGCCTAGTGATGTCAAAAAAGGGGAGAAAAAATAATAAGATCCCTGGGTGAAAGCCTCCCTTAGAGGCGCCCAGGGTAGGCAATTAGTGTGAAAACCTCTCTGAGGCACCCTAGTTGTTAAAAAAAAAAAAAACAGAGAAAAGAAAAAATGAATTTTTATTGCATTGCAGGTTTGCAGGAGGACTACAGGAAGCAGAAGAAGGTGCCAAGGGAACACTGACATTCACACCAGCACCCATCTCACCTTCTCCACACCTTCCTCCATCATATTTGGCATCTCTTTCACCCCACTCTACTTTTTTCCCAAAACTGTGTTTTTTATAGGAGGCTCTTGTAGGAATTACAGAGAGCCAAAAATGTCCACAGAAGGTAGTTTGAGGGACCAGGAGAGCTTCCTAAGGAACTTATCATCGCTCTTACCACCTTCAAGCCTTCTAGCCATCATTTCCAAGCCTACATCACACCCAAGCATCATTTTTTTCCCTGCCCAAGAAAAAAAAAAAAAAAAAACAGTTTTCCAATATTGAAAAAAAAAGAAAAGGAAAAGGCACCAACAACTTCACCTGAAGCATACCTATTATCCATCCATCATGCATGACACCTCTAGCATTATTCACAAGCTCCAAGCACAAGGAAAAGCTGAAGTTTCAAGGGGAGAAGCAGCTACATGAGCTCCTGTAGGAATTCCTGTAGCACCTGATCCCATAGAAATCCAACACCAACAACAAAAGAGTGCACATATACAGGTTGAAGAGGCATGTTGGCTTATATGGGCCTGACCCAGGTTCGGAAGAATTACTTAGCCAAACAAATCCCGTAGCTACTGGCCCTTTCGGCAACAGCCCGTGGAGCACGGACTGAGGTCTCACTCGAGGTAGCAGGGGAGGGTGCTGGAACCAGGTTTCCACACCCTTGGGATGTCTAGATGTGGTCTGGAGGGTTCGCGTGCCATTCTGTAGTCTCACGCTTCTCTCCTTCCACGTAGATCCGGATCCAGGTTAACTCTTAATATTAATTACTTGTATAAATCAGATCTTCTTAGTAGGGGCTTTAAGCAAACATTTAACAGATTCAACCAGTTTGCGCACTTAAAATAACCTCAGATTTACATACATTCATAACATAAGCATATGCGCATAGATCAAGCAGTTATATTAATCATAACACGAGTCATATCTGTGATAATTAACACAAAATTATAGAAGCAACTTATCTTTATTTCCACTTTATCACTAATGCATCCAGATCCACCTTGCGCACTCAGTTGCAGGGGTCCACGCACATAGCTGTGGACTCTTCTAGGCCTCTGCGCACATAGCTACAGAGCCTTTATCCACTACCCCAAACCCTTAACTTAGACTTACAGATGCTTCCAGACTTTCCTCTTCAAAAACCCATTACAATTCAGATCTAAGATCATACCAAGAGAACTGCCTTTTTCCCATAGAGCCCCGCTCTATTTAGACCTTCCTATGGTCCGCGAACCGACTTTCTCCCTATTATTCTATATTATTTCTTGGGTGGAAAACCCTTTGACTCAACCTTTCACATTTCGTGCTCTCCATATTTCAGAGGTTTACAATATTTTTATCCTAATTTCCAGGCTATTAGACCCAAAACTATTACGTGTGACCTCCGCTACCCAACAGTCCCCCAACACAATCATCGTGACTCGTCCCGAGTCACTCATCGGTGCGGTGAGATGTGCTTCGCAGTTCACCTCCCTTTGAGTGACGCTCGTCATCCTACTGCTTCCTCATTATCTCCTACAACACTTCGTCTGGCTCTTGCTTCATTGTTTCTACCAATTCTTGCGACTGATAATGCTCATTCTGCTCTGCTCGGATAACACAAAACACACCCTCATAGGATTTTAGCTCTAGCGAGGGAGCCACGTACGAGACCTCCTTGTACCACCATAGCTACTTCTGATCTTCGTGTCTGCTCTTCGCAATGTCTGCTACAGATTTTGTTGCAATCTTGCAAGACTTTTGCTACTGTCCATGAAATCCCAAACCTCAAGGTACCTCAGAGACACCATATTAACTGTATTGCTACTAGTGGTCTCCTTCTTTCCATCCTTTCACTATTTTGTTGTAGTTCATCAGCCTGCCCCCAACCGGGGGACGGCATCCGAACGAATTCTGCTTCGTGGCTCCCCTTTTCTGGTACATCCCCTATGGTTGATGCTGCACTCTGCGGGGTGCTCGCAGCTGTCAACACCATGTTACTTAGAGAGTCCTGTCTTTCCATTGGCCATATCACCACCCTTGGGCTTACTCCTTGTGCAGAGATAATGAAAAGGTCCATATTGATAACCAACATATGTTTTCCAGAAGTGTAGGTCATCCAGTAGATTCCCCTCGATGATTTATAAGCAATTCGAATTTCAAATTCACTGGTTCCCACCTGTTCTGGCGTCCTTGTGTAAAATCTGTGGTAGCTCGTTCCATATCTGGCTTGTACTCCTTCTCTTAATTGCCCGCCACCCGCTCCCCTTTTCCATAATGCAGACATCTTGTCATGAATAATGACAAGAACGGTCACCTCTCCTCTTAGCAACGCATTAGCACACTTCTTACTGCACAACTACGATCTTGGTGATGGGCTAAATCGACGTGTATCCTAGAAATCGCGCCTCTTTGCCTAGATTGCTTTATCGTCCCGCGCTCTCTTTCAATTGGCTAGAGTGGTGAGACTGTCCCTCGATCGGTTAGTCAGGTGGCCAGACCGGCCATGTAGAGCTTTAGGCGACTGCCATTCACTCAGCCCGGGAAGGGGCCTCCATCGATTTTGGCAAGCTGAACCGCCCCCCATCGGTAACTTCTTTGACGACATAGGGTCCCAACCAATGCATTCGGAGTTTTCCAAGGAATTTTGCGAACTTACTGTCATATAGTAATACTAGATCCTTCTCCTTGAAGGTACGCACCTTTATATGGCGATCATGCCATGCTTTCTCGCACTATTTCTGTACTTGCTGATGGAATCCAGCCAAAAACCATTCCTCCTCTAGTTCTTCTAGCTTCACGAGTTGTTCCTCCAAAGCCCCACGATCGACCATTCCTATTATTGCCATGATCCGCAGACTAGGCACAATATATTCCATAGGCATAATGGCCTCCTTGTCATAGACTAACCAAAAAGGTGTCTGGCCCATCAGCTTCTTGCACATGGTTCAGTATGCCCATAACATAGCAGGGATGCGCAAGTCCTAGTCATTTCACTTCATATTACAGACCTTGGTCAACGTGGTTTCCAAGATTTTGTTGAATGTCTCAACGGTCCCATTCACTTGCAGGTGGTATGGTGTACTCTGTTGGTGATATATCTGGAATTCCTCAGTGAGTGCACTGATCGTTTCATTCAGAAAATGCATTCTCGATCGCTCATGAGAATTTTGGCACATCAAAACCTTGTCAATACGTTCTCGAACAAAAACTTCACAGCTGTCGCAGCCATGTAGTCCTTAACTGGCTGTGCCTCTACCCATCGTGTTAAATATTCTATCGCGGTGATGATATAGTGGGCACCCATTTTCACTCGTGGCTCGAGAGGTCCTACGAAGTCGATTTCCCACTTCTCGAATGGCTGTAGTGTCATCTGTGGTTGGAGCGGCATTTCATCTCTCTGTGACGGTTTCCCTGTTCGGTGACATACGTCGCAGGCTCGACAGTAGGCTTTCGAATCTTGATGTAGAGTGGGCCACCATAATCCTACACGAAGAAAATTTTGGGCTGTGGTGCGACCTGTATAATGTCTGCCAACAACCCCCCCATGGGCTTCAGCCAGGATCTATGCTCGCTCGAACTCTGGGACATACCTACGTAATATTTTGTCGTTGCCCATTTTGTAGAGGTGTCCTGCAATCACGGTGAAGTCTGATGCACGTATCACCAATTCCTTCTTCTGCTGAACAGAATATCCTGGCAGCACAGTTCCTGTAGTTAATAAATGGATGATATCTTCAAAATGGCCATCCACTATGCGCACTGCATATAGTTGTGCATCCAGGAGACCATCCTCTAGATTGGTGGGCTATTCGTCGGTCTCAATTCGGGACATGTGATCTGGACCTGTGTTTAGATGTCCCGGCTTTACGATGACCTCATAGTCATATTCTTCGAATAACAGCAACCATTTACAAATGCGCCCCCCAACCACAGGCTTATTCACTAGGTATTTTAATGCAGAGTGATCGATATATATCTTAAAGCGGCCTTCGAGCAGATAGTGGTGGAATTTTTGAAGCGCGTATACCATCGCTAATCCTTCTCACTCGATAGTGGAGTAATTCTTCTCAACTTTTGACAACCTGTGACTTGCGAATGCAATCGGATGGTCAATTCCCTCCACTCATGGTTGAGTAACGACCGCCCCCAACGCAATACATGACGCGTCGACATGCACATGGAATTCGATATCCCATTTTGGAGAGACCAATATAGGGGCGGATGCCATCTTTTCCTTAAGCACCTCTAGAATTTTGTTGCATTCCTCATTCCAGCAATAAGTAGCATCCTTCTTTAGCAACTATTCCATTGGAGCCGCAATCTAGGCGTAGCTTTTGATGAATTTCCGATAGTAGCCCATGTGTCCTAGTGTGGCGCGTAGTTGTTTGACACTTCGCAGCACTTGCAGATTGAGTATGACAACGATCTTTGCCGGATCCACCATCAAGCCTTGCTTACAGACCACATGGCCCAGAAAATTCCCGAATGGGACAAGGAAAGTACACTTCTTTAGGTTTAGTGCAATCTGGTGTCGGCGGTAAGTATCCAACATTAATCGTAAGCTCGCTACGTGTTTATTAACCAGTCCGAACACAGTCCAGTCATCAAGATAGACCTCTAAGAACTTCTGTATAAATTCCTTAAATGCTGCTACCACTATTCGTGAGAATATCGCCAGCATGTTCTTCAGCCCAAAGGGCATCACCGTGTACTGAAAGCAACCCCATTCGGTGGCAAACATTGTTTTACTCCTATCCTCTGGCACGATCTTGATCTGGTGGTATCCTGAGAACCCATCTGTGAAGGAGTAGGCTTCCTACCCCCCCACATTTTCCAGTACCTCATTTGTAAATGGTGTTGGGAACGGGTCGTTCACACAGGCATCATTGAGCTTCTTGAGATCCACACAGATGCGAATCTCACCCTTCTGTTTCTTCTCCTACACCACCATCAGACTTACCCAGTCGGACTCCTCGACTGGTTCAATGATTCCTGCTGCCAGCATCTTGTCCAGTTCTTCACGGACCTTCGCTTTATATTTTGGATTCAATCGGTAGGGTCACTTCTTAACTGGTTTCACATCTGGCTTCAACGTTATCTTCATCATTCCCAGGTCTCCTAGGATCCCTTTTAGCTCCATGAATTTTTTTAGGAATAAATCTCAATATTCCCAAAGCAATTCGACGACCTTCTCCATGGTGGCATTGTCCCAATAGTCCCCAAGCGTTGCATACTTAAACTCCTCTTCTGTTCCGATATTGACTAGCCTTTCTTTCAATCGCACCATGATATATAGATCTTCAATTTTGGGTCTGCACACCTCACGGCTCCCCTCTGATTTGGGAATATTGACATTTCGTGGATCATACTCATCATCTTCTACCTAAACATTATAGCATTCGAGAGCCTGGCTTAGCTGTTGCGACCAGTCGGGCTGCACAATTTCTTCTGGTTCTAGTGGCATCTTGAAAATGGTGGCCTTTACCAGCTGTAACATTTCTTCCACAGGATCCATCCATTGATCTTCAAAAGGGAATGTTGACAAAAATCCTTTGTGCAAGATATCCCACTCGCCTGTGTCGTGCCGAAGCTCTGCTTTAGTATATCAGTTTCTAGGAATGACATCCAAGGTGTGATAAAATAAGTGCACCCATTATGGTTGAGGTTCCTCTTTGTAGGCTTTGATCCATCTGGTAAGGTGCATGCGCAGGTCATCCCATCCATCGTGTTTCTTTGTTATGTGTAGTTACTATTTCCCAAATCTGATCTTCATCATACGTCTACAGCCGTGCCAATCTTCGAAAGTCCCTTCATGTGTGCCCCACCATCGTGCAGGAGTCGTGCGCAACGCCCATCTCAATGCATTAAACTGTTGGTTCTCTGGTACTACGATTTCAAATTTGGTCAGGAATTCATCTATTATTGTCAGCCCATCATACGTTGGCAATTCGTGATCCTCGGCCCTTACGCAATACATAGATTTAGTCACCATATTGCAGTGTAGCGTGGTCACTCCGTTCAACCTGTTACACCACCACTCGTCTTCTTCCTCTGAATCAGTGGTGCAAGACTCTACATAGGTCTGTGATATTCTTCTATCCTCTATTGTCCTGACCCATTCTTGCCTTTTTGCAGCCGTTCTGTAGATACCATCTGATTCGTCGCCGCTCTCTTTGTTACGCATGGGTTCAATATAGCACGGTACTTTAGCCAGATCTAGCGGACTGACTACGCAAAGCGACTCTGTTTCAAATATCATTGTCCGCTTCTTTAAATTAATAACCCCATTCATGTCAGTGGCCTAGTCTATACCTAACAACGTAGGATAAGGTGTACTTTCATCCATGATTTCAATCAGTTCAAAGTCTGTTCGAGTACTTGTGCCATCAATATCTACCATAATTCCTTACAGCCTTCCCATGGGCAAGATCTTCTGCTGGTTTGCCATTTGTAATTGGATAGGGGACCATTGTAGTGTAGGTTTACCCACGCACTCCCAAGTCTGTTTAGGTATTATGTTGGCATCAGAGCCCAAATCTAGAGTCACCTGATCTATCTCATAATCGCCAATCTGTGCTATTAGTCGCACTTCCCTCCTAGTCCACGACATATGTCTTCCCAACTTTCGAATTACGTGAGGTTCACTCCATCCTTCGCATCTATTTATCAATTCTTGTAGGCCTTTAACTGCCATGTTGTCACGAAGAAATTTTATACATGTCTCTAAAAGGGTAGTTATCATCGAGGGATCCCTCTCCGGCTCAGGCTGATCCCTACTACCTAGGGTAGAGACCTCCGTGAAGCTTTCCCTAGATTCTAGATATGTCTCCTTACCAGCCCCTACATCTTCCTTATTTAAGTTCCTTCTATTCGCTCCTGTGGCCATGCCACTTCTCAGTACCATGTTTACTCTGGGATCTTCCTTGTAGGGTTTGGACCTCATCATTTGTACATTTTGGGTCATTGTCAGTTGTGCTACTATTTTTTCTCGAATCTGGGCTATCAGCATAGGGCAATCTATTAGCTCATGATCGAATTTCTCATAGTAACTACATGAAATTCTAGTTGGGATGGTACACTCCCCTGCATAATGTCCTAGTCCTCCGCAATTGTAACAGATGAGCTATCTGCAACCCCTTCCTGGCCCCATTCTGCCCCGTCCTCGTCCACGTCCCTGGAACCCACCACGTGCAATCACCGTGGCGGGATCCTGACCTCGCGCTTCAGTGTGCATTTTGTAAGCAGGTGACTGGTCCATTAATAATTGATAGCTATGACAGTCTCTTTCCTTGTGGCCCACTGATCTGCAAAAGTTGCAAAATAGCTACTGGGGGGTCTGGTTGTATTTTGGCAGTAGATGACAGTTATCTATGTTATTCTTCCCTCCCACCAGACAGATCGCGCACTAGAGCGGGGTTGTCGCGCTTGGTCCTGCCTGCACCTCTGGTCGCAATGGTGTTGTCCCCCACATTGCCACATAACTCGCAACGACCGGGTAGTGATCTTTATCACGACCCTGTCCTCTGCACCTTATACACCATACTTCCTCTCACATTGCTGGTTGGGGTGCCTGGTCCTATTTTAATTTCTTCATTTCCTAACACAATTTTTGTATCTGCACTTGGATCTGCTGAACTCCCAACCCCGTGTCTTGTAACAGAGTCTCGTGCAAGCTCATCATTGTCTCCAATGCTTTAGCCTGGGTTGAGATCTTTTGTTGTGACAAACCGCCCTCAGATGTGGTGTCAATGACGCCACAAACCAAGAGCAGTTCTGCACATCCGACAGTGTCATGTTCGATTCGCGGATGGTACTTTTCAATCATTGATCCAGGTCCCATGGGGTCTCACCAGGCATCATCACGATCTCCTTGAACTCTATGATAGACTGTGTCTCTGACTTTCGCTGGCTAAATTATTTCTTCTGTTCAGTCCGGATCTCGGTTGGGTGATCGCTTGAGTACTTTATATACCATGTCACCGCTCGGTCCTGCAACACACTTACTAGAGTGGCCTTTCTGATATTATCGTCCGTAATTCTGTGTGTGTCACATACCAACGTTACCACGAACCAAAATTGTTTTGGATCTTCACTTCCTACTCCTTTGAATACTGGCAGTTGGATTGCGCTCGTCATTTTCAACCTTTGGTTTTGTGCGGTGATGTACTCTGAACCCTTACAGTTTCTGATCCCTTCGATCCTTAACGTGTTCCACCATCAGACACCCCTTAGGTAGATCTTGGTCCCGACAATGAAACCATTTGTTGTCTTATATGGGCCTGACCAAGGTTTGGAAGAATTACTTAGCCAAAGAAATCTCGCAACTACCGGCCCTTTTGGCAATAGCCCGCAAAGCGCGGACTGAGGTCTCACCTGAGGTAGCAGGGGAGGGAGCTGGAACCAGGTTTCCACACCCTTGGGATGTCTAGATGTGGTCTGGAGGGTTTGCACACCATTTTGTAGTCTCATGTTACTCTCCTTCCACGTAGATCCAGGCCTGGGTTAATTCAAAATATTAACTACTTGTATAAATCAGATCTTCTTAGTGGGGTCTTTAAGCACACATTTAACAGATTCAACCAGTTCTCACACTTAAAATAACCTTAGATTTACATACATTCATAACATAAGCATATGCGCATAGATCAAATAGTTATATTAATCATACCAAGAGTCAGATCCACGATAATTAACACAGAATTATAGAAGCAACTTATCTTTATTTCCACTTTATCAACATCCAGATCTGCCCTGTGCACTCAGCTGCAGGGGTTCGTGCACATAGTTGTGGACTCTTCTAGGCCTTTGTGCACACAGATGCAGAGCCTCTATCCACTACCCCAAACCCTCGACTCAGACTTACAGACACTTCCAGACTTTTCTCTTCAAAAACCCATCACAATTCAGATCTAAGATCATACCAAGAGAACTACCTTTTTCCCATAGAGCCACGCTCTATTTATACCTTCCTATGGTCCATGGACCGACTTTCTTCCTATTATTCTATGTTATTTCTTCGGCAGACATTCCTTTGACTCGACCTTTCACATTTCGTGCTCCGCATATTTCGGAGGTTTACAATATTTTTATCCTAATTTTTAGGCTATCAGAACCAAAACTGTTATGCAGGACGTCCGCTACCCAACAAGGCACATGTAGCTCAGCTCCAGCAAAAGGAGAACCTACAAAAGTCCACAACCACACATTAGCTAGCAGAGACAACATGCATGAAGAAGAATGAAGGCATGTAGCAGAGAGAGCCATAGCACCTCATGGAAAATACACTCGAATCGTAGGTAAGTAACTAAATCATTCCTCTATTTGCATTTATGTAATTAGGAGTCATACAAATGCAACGATATGGTTAGATTGAACGAGGGAAAGGTGGCCAGTTAACCTAGCCACCTTCATCTAGTTGACTCCACTCAGCCAAGATGTTACCCACACAAGCACACAGTCAACTCAAGCACAAGATGCCAAGGACAGGTAGTGGGAGGAAGTGTGAACTCCGATGCAATAATGGGGGATGATTAAGAGGAGGGGACATGATGATCAAGCAGGTGGGGACCAACGGTCTGAATATAGCCAACGTACACCTTGACATCTCAGTACTCATAACCGAAAACAACCATAAAGGTAATGAGCACTCCTCCCCGTGCATTCTCACCACCTTTCCTTCATTCTCTCCTCGTAACTCAGCCACAACAGTCTTCTTATGCCCCCACAGCCTCATAACCACCATCCTCCATTGATTTCCTCCATATTCTTGCTCTCGGCGTTTTCTATAGGAGCACCTACAAGAAATCTACAGGATGCACCTACAGGAAATCTACAAGAGGGATAGCGGGCTTCTACAGGAGGGGCAGTGAGCCATTTTGAGGGGAGAAAACATGGTTTTTGGCATGAATTTCAGTTTGAAAGGGTAGGTTTCATGCATAACCCCTGTTGAATATCAATATATGAAAGAAGTGGTCTCAATTTGAGGAGGAAATAAGTCTTTAGGAGGGCAGAAAATACATACAAAATTTTATGTTTATTTAAAAAAAAAACAGTCCCATTTGTTTTTTTATTTTCTCAAAAACTCTCTGTCTCCACCTCCATATTTGGTTTTTCTTTTAAAAAGCGTAGACAGTATGATAAGATGGTTTATGAGAAGGGAGCCCACTAACTCCACTAGGTTCCATGCACATCCTCAAGTAGTGGACATATTCACAGCGGTAAACTGGATGACCTTCTTTGAGAAATTTCGAGGGTTTGATGAGGAGATTGGCCACAAATTTGCTCTCTCTCTGGTCCCTCACACAAGAACACATGAAAATGTAACCATTAGAGGCCTCTCAATCGAAATAACCCCAGAATTCATCAGTAGGGTCACTACGCTTCCTCTTGGGCTGCCTTGGAGTAAAGATGAAAAACCCATGGGCCAGGATGCCAAGAAGAAATTCTTCCAAAATAATAAAACCCCTGTGGAAGTTAAAAATGGAATTAGAAGGGCTAGTATACTATATCCCTGGGATGAGGTTAGCTACCAAATAATCAAACATTTCTTCTGAGTGGAGGCACATCATTGTCTATGGTTATCATTTCAGAATCCTCCATGACTTGAGGTATGGCATGGATACCCTAGCACCTTAGAAGCTCAATATCCCTTATTTTCACCTTCAATCCCTAATTGACTCCAGCACCAAGGTACAAGCAGGAAATTCAGGGCAGTTAGCTCACCATGGCTTAATCAAACTCCTAGTAGAGGAAGCCCTCCATACCTTTACACTCCCTATAGCATGGGAAGTTTTCTGAAATATGACAACTGAGGATGACATAAAAGAATTAACCTATGATGTCAGTCCTACTGGTAGTGAGGAGGAAGAACAACAAGGAGGAGAAGGTGAAGCCAGTGGTGACATAGCAAAGCAGGAAAGGAGGGAGGAAGGAAAAGAAACAAAGGAGAGAAAAGTGGAAGAGACATGATAAGATACAGAAGAAGGAGAAAAAGAGGTAGAGAGAGCAGAGAAAGGGGAAGAGTCCCCTAAGACTTTGGAGAGAGATGCAGCAGCTACCCTCACTGCCCTCAGTACACCATTCAAGCCAAATCAGAAGAGAAAAAGACAGACCTCTATGTATTTTAGGGCAAGGAAGAGCACAAGAATTAGAATAGGCAAACCTTAGCCCTCTTCAAAAGTTCCCATTACCATTGAAGATTCACCATCTTCCAAGGTGAAAGAGTCTCCTTCCAAGACACTTATCACATATGAAAGGGGGACTCCAAGATCTTCTACATGGAAGGGGAAGGCAGTACTACAGGACCCAAAACTAGACCTACAGGAGGCTGAGACAGTCCTACAGGAGACACTGTCTAAACTACAGGAGACCCAAAAGCTTGAGGAAATGATAGAAGGATAGCTAAAGGTGAAGGAGGAAGCAAAAGAGTTACAAGAACCTGACCCCCATCCTAGTCTTAACTCCTATAACAACCTACTTGAGGGAGGCAGAATAATCCCATAGAAATTTGCAATTCCGTTGTTTTTTGAATTGGAGAAAGAAAGAGTGAGAACACATAGGTGGATGCAGATAGCCAAATCCAAAGGGGTTGAGGATGTTGGCCATATGGAAAACAAACTCTGGGAAATGGGTAGAGAATTGAGTGCTCTCGGAGACAGAGAAGCCATCACAAGAACCAATCTGGAAAATGAGAATGAAATCCTAAGGAGGTAGCTACAAGAGAAAGAGACTCAGCTGGCATACATGGCCAGCTTATCCATGGAGTAATTAAAATGTAGAACACCAGCCAAATCTTATGGCCTCTATTTGAAGGACCAATGGCTTCAATTCCAAATAAAGACTTTGGCACAAAGAGGCACAATTCCTTTCCAGGACTACAGACTATTCATGGATCTCTGTGACCAAAGCACCTCAGAGGAAATAGAAAAAATTCGTAGAGTTCTACCAACACAATATGGCCTTGACAGACATGAATGTGTGGGACCCAAATGCCAAGCTACGGGATCTGCAATTGATGGCCATGGCCTCATGGATGAACCATGAAGAATTAAGGGCAGTAGAAATAAAAAGATTGATGATAAAAGAGCAGAATGAACCATTAATAAGAGCTAAGCCATCAGATCCTATGGCACTCATCAGTACACACAACTTGCTTGCCAATGACCCTCAGATTGCCCCTAGATATCTAGACAATCAGGCACAAGCCATTGCACACTTTGAGGATATGCAAAGGCTACTTGGGGATGACTATGTGCATGCATGCATGAGGAGATGGAACACCTTACCTCACAGTTTGCAGATCAGGGAATACCATTCCCCAATGAGGTTGAAGGAGGCATTAAAAAGAGTGCCAATGTACAAGTGCTCCATGCAAAGGCTGAAGGTCAACTGGATTGGCCTCAAACTGAGTCCTCCACTCCTATTAGGCATGCTGGAAGGCAGAAGAGAAGAAGAAGAAGAGGAGCAGTGGGAGGACATAGACAAGAAGGAAAGATTTTATGACACACATAAGCAGACCACATTAGAAGCCTGGGATGCTAGGGAGGCCACCAGGGCCATAAAATATGAGGAGCTTGACTAGGTTGCTCAAAGGATGAGCAACACCTTCAGTAGGGGGGTGATGATGAGCCTCATCAATTGGTAATTATATGGGCTCATTTTACCTCCTAACCTAGTCAAATCAACTATTCTCTTAGCTTATGGTATGATTTTCTTATTATATTTATGCTTATAGAGTGAGTTGAGTTAGTTATTATGCCATGAGGTCTAAAATGTATTTAATGTAGATTATTGATGGATTTCGAGGTCAAAGTCAAGGATCCAGTGGCCAAATAGCAACAATAACTCGAAGTGGAAAAAGGAGAGGACTTATAGGATGGAATCCCCCTCATTTATTACTCCTCACTTCAAATTCCCATTCATTCAGCTCGGAGTACAAGCAGCCGAATCATGCACTAGAAGGCAACCGAGCAAGTGGAGGATGACTGATAGTTATCTTGAGTTTTGGGAGCCAAGCCTCCCTGATTTTAAGGAAGATGTTGGTAGCTTCAAATGTATAAGTAGAGAGGCCTAGGGCCTCACTAGGGTCGGGTTTTTTTTTTTATGTAAACTCTGCTCAAATTTCGAGCTTATTATTTTGTGACAGTTTTATGTAATCTTGCTATTTTTTTATAATGAAGATGGAATCCTTTTTGAGCTAGCATTGAGTTACCTCAGAGGGTTGAAGCTCTTGGGTTAGGGCCCAATAAGCAGCCAAGCTTCTCTTTACTTGTATTTGTATGCTTCACTTCAGTTTGTACATTAATTTGCTGTTACGTGTAATTCTTCCATATTTAAGAATAGGTTGATTTTGATGATTTAGTAGATTGCTTTCATTTGTGCTTTCTGTAGCAGTTCAAGCAGTGATAAAAAAAGATTCAAAAGGCTAGCAACAGTGCCTTGGCCTCTCTTCCTCCCTCTGGGACCATGATTTGAGGCAAAGACTCTCTTGCTGCCCCAAAAACACAGATTTTCCTCATTCATAGGACTTCTAGTGTTTGCAGCCTTTTAGTAGGTTGATAGTCTAGTTTTTCTTTGCTTCAGATCTTCCTTATCATGTTCAATTCTTGATTTTCAATAGTATTCTTTCATGCTTTCCTTGCTTGCAGAATTTCGTAACATTTCCTTTCATAGGTCATAGTTTAGATCATTTTAATGCAAAACTCTATTTTTCCTAAATGCACTCATTTCGTTGTTTGCTTGATCTTCTTAGTTAACTATCAGTTCCTTTGCAACGGATCTCTTCTAGCAGTAGGCCAGGTTATCAGCAATCACATCCTCCAATTGTGTTTAAAATATTGGTCCCTTGGGTTTAATATTGCTCCCTTGGGTTCATAATCCCTTGGGGTTTTAGTATTAATTCCTTGGGTTTATTATTCCCTTGGGTTTATAATATCTATCCCTTGGGTTTATTAATCTAAGGGTTCATATTCCTAAGGTTTAATATTATTCCCTTAGGTTTATAATCCCTTGGGTTTATAATATTAATCCCTAGGGTTTATTATTCCCTTGAGTTTATAATATCGATCATGGTCAACCATGGTCAATCATGTTTTATAAACTCAATCATGGTCAACCATGGTCCAACGTCGTATTGTGACAAAGGTTGTCTCAATATAAAAATCAACCATTATCAACCATGGCCAACCACTGTCTGACGTCGCATTGTTCCAAAGGTTGTCTCATTATGAAAATCAATCATGATCAACCATAGTCCAACATAGCATTGTGGCAAAGGTTGCATCAATACAAAAATCATTTGTGGTCCACCATGGTCAACCATGTTTATTTCGGTGTTTATAATATTTATCTTAGGGTTTATATACCTTGGATTTATAATAATTATCCCTTGGGTTGATAATATTTATCTTACGGTTTATATATCTTGGGTTTATAATATTAATCCCTTGGGTTTAATATTATTCCCATGGTCAACCATGTTTTATAAACTCAATCATGGTCAACCATGATCCATCATCATATTGTGACAAAGGTTGTCTCAATATGAAAACCAACCATGGTCAACCATGGCCAACCCTTGTCCAATGCCACATTGTTCTAAAGGTTGTCTCAATATGAAAATTAATCATGATCAACCATATTCCAACATGGCATTGTGACAAAGATTGTGTCAATACGAAAAATCATTCGTGGTCAACCATGCTTAACCATGTTTATTTTTGGGTTTATAATATTTATCTTATAATTTATATACTTTGGGTTTATAATAGGATTTTCTCAATATAAAAATCAATCATGGTCAACCATGGTCCAATGTCGCATTGTGACAAAGATTGTCTTAATATGAAAATCAACCATGATCAAACATGGTCCAATACCCTTATAATATTTATCTTAGGTTTTATAAACCTTGGATTTATAATATTTTTCCCTTGGGTTTAATATTATTCCCTTAGGCTTATAACCCTTGGGTTTTTAGTATTAATCCCTTGAGTTTATAATATTTATCTTAGGGTATGTATACCTTTTGTTTATAACATTAATCACTTGGGTTTAACATTATTCCTTTGGGTTTATAATACCTTGGGGTTTTAGAATTAATCCCTTGGGTTTATACTATCAATCCCTTGGGTTTCTCAATCGAAGTGTTCATATCCCTCAGGTTTATCAATCCCTTGGTGTACCATCACATTGTGACAACCATGGTCATCCATGGTCAACCATGGTCTGACATCGCATTGCGAGAAATATTATCTCAATAAAAAAATCAACCATGGCCTACCATGGTCAACCATGTTTATTATAGGGTTTATGGTCACATTGTGACAAATATTGTATCTTGGTCAAACGTCACATTGTGACAACCATGGTCATCCATGGTCAACCATGGTCCAACGTCATATTGTGACAAAGATTGTCTCAATATGAAAATCAACCATGGTCAACCATGACCAACCATTGTCAAACCGTTGTCCAACGTCACATTGTGCCAAAGGTTGTCTCAATATGAAAAGCAAGCATTGTCTCAATCATGGTCCAATGTTGCATTATGACAAAGTTTGTTTCAATAGTATAATCATGGTCAACCACGGTCAAATGTTGCATTGTAACAAAGATTGTCTTGATAGGAAAATAAAGCATGGTTAAAAATGGTCGAGCATGGTCCATCTTGCATTGTGAAAAGGATTGTCTCAATATGGAAATCAACCATGGTCAAACATGGTCAACCATGTTTTATAAACTCAATAATGGTCAACCATGGTCCAACATCGTATTGTCTCAAAGGTTGTCTCAATATGAAAATCAACCATGGCCAACCATTGTCCAACGTCACATTGTTTCAAAGGTTGTCACAATATGAAAATGAATCATGATCAACCATAGTCAAATGTAGGATTATGACAAATATTGTGTCAACACGAAAATCATTCATGCCAACCATGTTTATTTTGGGGTTTATGATATTTATCTTAGGGTTTTAATAGGCTTTTCTCAATATGAAAATCAATCATGGTCAACCATGGTTCAATGTCACATTGTGACAAAGATTGTCTCAATATAAAAATCAGCCATGATCAACCATGGTCCAATACCTTTATAATATTTATGTTAGGGTTTGTATACCTTGGATTTATAATATTTATTCGTTGGGTTTAATATTATTCCCTTCGGTTTATAATCCCTTGGGTTTTTAATATTAATCCCTTGGGTTATAATATTTATCTTAGCGTTTATATACCTCAGGTTTATAATTTAATTTCCTGGGTGTAATATTATTCCCTTAGTTTCATAATACATTGGGGTTTTAGAATTACTCTCTTGGGTCTATATTATCAATCCCTTGGGTTTATGAAACGATGTGTTCATATCCCTTGTGTTTATCAATACCTTGGTTCAACATCACATTGTGACAACCATGGTCATCCATGGTAAAGCATGGTCCAACATCGCTTTGCGAGAAAGATTGTCTCAATATGAAAATCAGCCATGTTCAACCATGTTTACTATGGGGTTTATAGTCACATTGTGACAAATATTGTCTTAATTTGAAAATCAACCATGGTCAACCATGGCCAACCATTGTCCAACCATTGTCCAGTGTTGCATTGTGCTAAAGGTTGTCTCAATATGAAAAACAATCATGGTCAACCATAGTCCAACGTTGCATTGTGATAAAGGCTGTGTCACTATGAAAATCATTTATGGTTAACCATATTTATTTTTGGGTGTATAATATTTATCTTAGGGTTTATATACCTTAGGTTTACAATAGGATTTTCTGAATATGAAAATCAATCATGGTCAACCATGGTCCAATGTCGCAATGTGATAAAGATTGTCTCAATATGAAAATCAACCATGATCAACCATGGTCCAATACCTTTATAATATTCATCTTAGGATTTATAATATTTATCCCTTGGGTTTAATATTATTTCTTTGGGTTTATAATCACTTGGGTTTTTAATATTAGTATCTTGGGCTTATCATTTCCTTGGGTTTATAATATTTATCTTAGTGTTTATATACATTGGGTTTATAATATTAATCCCTTGGGTTTAATATTATTCCCTTGGGTTTATAATACCTTGGGGTTTTAGAATAATCCCTTGGGTTTAACAATTGAAGTGTTCATAACCCTTGGGTTTTTCAATTCCTTAGTGCAACGTCTCATTGTGAAAACCATGGTCATCCATGGTCAACCATGGTCCAATGTCACATTGTGAGAAAGATTGTCTCAATATGAAAATCAACCATGGTCAACCATGGGCAACCATTGTCCAACGTCGCATTTTGCCAAAGGTTGTTTCAATATGAAAATCAATCATGGTCAACCATAGTCCAACATCCCATTGTGACAAAGATTGTGCCAATATGGAAATCATCCATGATCAACCGTCTTTATTTTGAGGCTTATAATATTTATCTTAGGGTTTATATACCTTGGTTTTATAATAGACTTTTCTCAATATAAAAATCAATCATGGTCAACCCTGTTCGAATGTCGCATTATGACAAAGACTATCTCAATATGAAAATCAACCATGGTCCAACGTCGCATTGTGACAAAGATTTTCTCAACATTACAATCAATCATGGTCAACCATGGTCATCCATGGTCAACCATAGTCTAACGTCGCATTGTGACAAAAATTGATTCAACCGTGGTTAACCATGATTATTATAAAGTTTATAATATTCGTTATTTATTATCAACATTCTTAATAACATTATAATTATTGGTAGTAATATTTTTAATAATAATGCTAACAATATTATTGTTAGTATTATTTAATTATTCAATATTATTTATTATTAATAATTAATAATTAATATTTCTAATTAATAATTATCGATTAATTAATAATTATTTATAATTTTTATAATTAATTATTAATAATTCTCTATCAATAGTTATTTATTATTATCAATTATTTAATTTTTATTACTAATTAATTAATAATTATTAATAATAATTAATATTTATTACTTATAATTTAATTATTATAATTTATCTATTATTTTAATTCTTCTTCTTACTAGTCTTTAATTATTTATTATTATTTAATTATTTTTAATAATTATAATAATAGTTATATTTTTATAATAATTTTTTCCCTATTATTTTTATTATTATACATTTATCAAAATAATATTATATATTTATGAATAGTTTGTTTGTGTGGTAGATAAGAATATTTTATTTGTGAATGAATTTTTCCATTATATCAACTTAAATGTAATTGTGCTAGATTAAATTATAATTGTAAATATATAAATAAATTCATGGCTCAAAATTATTTCAAAGTCATAACTTACAACACTTGAATTCACAACTTTACATCCCACTGTAAAATTTTGGATGAAATACAAATATAAAAACAATGACTCATGTCCCACGCTATTCATTCTAGTGATCTGGTTCACCATTTCTATTCTTTTCACCATCCACCGACAGAAATTTTAGCAGGATCTTGTTCAATTCTGTTGGCTTATCCAAGGAAGCAACATACCCACACTCGTTTATGACCACAACCTTTCCCTTCTCTCCAATATGCCTGCAATCACACACATGAAAAATGGACATTTAATTCAAAGAATATGATATTACAGAGTATATAGTTTTCCTGATGAGGGTTATTTTTTTTAATAGCAGATTTTAAGAATAGTTCAGATTTTAATAAGCAAGAATAAAAGGAAATAATTGATTTTATTTTTTTATATTCAATTTTATAATATTCTCTAAATGTGCAATAGAGTTAACTTTTTCAGCTAGTTATGGTGGAATCACCAGAAAAAATACGAGGTCGAGGATGAGGAGATCTAAATGTTTTCCCAGAGCACAGATTTCGTCATCCCACCCTGTCTGCCCATCGGCACGGAATCCGTGAATGAGAATGAGAACCGGCCGTTGTTGTTTCTCTTCGTGCGAATTCTTAGTCTGCAACACCAAGCAAGGCAGGTCAGTGCCATTGTTCAATTAGATCTTCCTCTGCTCGAGGCCCTGCGAGATCCAGCGAGCTCGTTTCCGCTTCTTGACGAATTCTGCAATAATGAATCCAAACTGTCCTCTCATTTCGACTGCCAATGGATAGCGTCCGAGTAATTGTGGGAGGCTCGTGGTTCAATAGTAACAAGCTCAGCCGCGGCCCGGATTGAATGGCATGGCATGGCATGGCATGGCATGCGACAATAGATTTTTTTTATTGGAGTGGTCTATAGTGTGATTTTTTTGGAATTTCCGTTACAAGAATCTATCTCTTTGACGCAGTAGCATCAAGACTTTTTTTTTCCATTTGTAAATATGGGGTGTGATGATTTTTAATATTTTATTAATTAATTAGATAGGAGAAAGTGAGAATTTATGTAAATATCTTTTTATTAATAAAAGGATATGAGGGAATTTAATTAGCTGAAGGATTTTGGGGATAAAAAACCTATCCTTTAGAGATGTTGAGAGATTTAGGGGTTTGTTGAGGAATTGAACGGATTGAGCATTTAATTAATTGATTTTTTTAAATTGTATATATAGGAGGGGTTTTGAGAGAAAAGGAGATTGAGAATAGGAGAGGAGTAGAGAGCTGGTTTGAAACAACCAAGGCTATAAGCCTTCAGAAATTGTAAGGGTCATCAATCTGGAATATCAGGCCAAACAAAGTTTGTAAGTAATCTTGTTTTGGGTTCAGATTATATATATACATTTGGTGATTAGCTGCGAAAGTTATAATTATTTCTGGTTAACTGTATATATGTGATTGAAGTATCTGTTGAAATAATAATTTCAACTGAAGTTTATTTGCGATGCGATCCATGGCAGATCGCTGCCCCCTCCACTTCTTGTCCCATGTGCTGCGATGACACGAATGATGATGCGATGCAATCTGATCGCATATCGCAGATCGCACCATATGTGTGTGCTCAAATTTTGTGTTCCGACCAAATGGGATTCTGCGATGCGATTAAATTGAAGTCAACGATTAAGTACAGGGCAGCAGGCAAATAAATTTGACATGAAGTAAAAGTCTTTTTACCGCCAGTAGATGTCAGTAAAACAGTAAATGTTATTTACTGTGGATTGGTAAGTTTTTTGGTGAAGTTTTTAATTTCATTTCAGCGGGAGTATGGGCACAAGAAAAGGTTGGTAAAACATTTAATTTTTATTATTTCCTTTACGGAGCATGGTAAGTAAAAACGTAAAGTAAGTTTTTTTTTTTTCTTGTTATCATATATATATATATATATATATATATATATGTAATGTTTTTGTTTATGAGAGTAGTGTGAAGAGGGGAGACGCAGCAGCGCCAATGTAATTGAAAAGAAACGCACAGGAGTGCGAAGTAAAAAAAAAAAAAGAGCACACAACAGTGTAAATGAAATTTTCTCTTTTGTAATGCACAGTGCAGTGAGTTTTTGTTGTTGTTGAAATGTGAAATGCAGCAGCATGTGAATGTAATGAAAATTTACACACAGTAGTGTAAATCCTTGCACTGAGAAGACAAAGTAAATTTCCTTTTGTATGGAACTGGAAGTTCCTTGTGAATCCCTCTGAGAGAGAGGAAGACCAATCTTTTGTAACAGCAGATTTTATTAATGAATAGAAATTTGTTTGTGTGTGAAATCTCTGTCTGCTCAGATTTTTTTTTTAAAGCTTCCCTGTGCTAAGATCCTGTGGAGGTAACAGAGCATTGTTCTCTGTTCTGTATTTTTGTTTTTGGGATTTTGACAGAAAAATCCCCAACAGTGGTATCAGAGCTAATCCAGGCTCTTTGAAGGGTTCAAAGAAGCTGAAGGAAGGATTCTTATTGCAGCAACTTCTCCAGCAGTGTGAAGACTCAGGCAAAAGAATCCAAGGTATTTCTCAAGTTTTTTTTGTGTTGTTGTTGAAGACAGTCTGTTATTTTAAATACACAGTGAAGTATTTGAAGCATAGTCAAGTAGTGCAAGAATGGCTGGCACCAGCACCAGCAATAGCATGGGTATGCAGCTCCCATTATTTGATGGTAAAAACTATGACTATTGGGCAATAACAATGAAAGCCTTGTTTGCTTCCCAAGACTTATGGGAAATAGTTGAAGATGGTTTTAGAGAACCAGCAGATGAAAATGAGTTTAATGCATTAACTCAAGGAGAGAAGGATTTGTTAAAGAGCTGCAAGAAGAAGGACTCAAAAGCCCTCTTCTTCTTGTATCAGGCAGTGCATGGAAGCGTGTTTCCAAGGTTAGCAGCAGCTAAGACATCCAAAGATGCATGGCAAACTCTCAAGACAGCCTATCAAGGCATGGAGAAAGTGAAGATAGCTAAACTGCAGTTGCTGAGGAAAGATTTTGAGAATTTGTGCATGAAGGAGTCAGACAACATTGACTCATTCTTCACACATGTAATTGGTTTGGTCACACAGATAAGGACTCATGGAGAAACCCTTGAAGAAAGGAGGATTGTGGAGAAACTATTGAGGTGCCTACCCTCAAGGTTCCATGTGATTGTCACCACCATAGAAGAGACAAAGGATCTCTCAAACTTTTCAGATTATGAACTTCATGCATCACTGATCACACATGAGCAGAGGTTGAGTAGAAATGAAAACTCACCTCTAGAGCAAGCCTTCAAGACCCAGATGTCCTTTGGAAGAGGAAGAGGTCAAGGCAGAGGAAACAAGAGAGGAAGAGGCAGAAGCCATAACAGAGGCAGAAGGAACAGTCCAGCGAATGCTCAAGGAAAAGGCAGCAATCCAAATCAGAACCAAGGTCAAGGCATCAGCCAACAAGGAGGAAAACATCATGCTCAAGGACAAAGGTATGAAAAACCCAATGTCCAATGTTATTATTGTAAAAAATATGGGCACTATGCCAGTGAATGTAGGAAGAAGCAGCATGATGTGAATAATAGCTCTAGTGCAAATATTACTAGAGAAAATGTCAGCCAAGATAATGTATTGTTAGCTTGTAACATGGCTGAAACAAATAGTGAAGACATATGGTTTGTAGACTCCGGTTGCAGCAACCATATGACAGGAAACATAGCTTTGTTTTCTGCTTTAGATCAAAGTGTGAAGTCACAAGTCAGACTTGGGACTGATAGCAAAATTTCTGTTATGGGTAAAGGATAAGTTAAAATATTTACAAAGCAAGGAGAAAGGAAAACCATAACATATGTCTATTATGTTCCTGGAATGAGATGTAACCTTTTGAGTATTGGACAACTTGTTCAAAAGGGTTACAATGTTTTCTTTGAGAATGATGTATGCACCATCATGGATATTCCACCCAGCAAGCGATGCATTGCTGAAGTAAGGATGACGAGGAACAGAATGTTCCCTCTCAGAATAAGGGCAGATTTGAAAAACAAAGATGCAATGGCAATAGTTACCCAAGAGGCTCTCCAAAGTGTGCCAAAGGATGAAAATTGGTTGTGGCACTTGAGATTTGGACATCTCAACTTTGGAGGTCTTAATTTGTTGAGCAGAAAAGGAATGGTAAGAGGATTACCATTGATAGAGAAACCGGACAGCCTTTGTGAAGGCTGCATATTGGGAAAACAACACAGAGAAAGTTTTCCAAGCGGGAAAAGCATAAGGGCAAAAGCACCCTTAGAGATTGTCCACTCAGATTTATGTGGACCGATGCAAAATCAATCTTTAGCAGGCAGCCAATATTTTCTAACATTCATTGATGATTTTACAAGAAAGACTTGGGTTTATTTCTTGAAGAACAAATTGGAAGTGTTTGAAAAATTCCGAAATTTCAAAGCACTTGTGGAAAATCAAAGTGGGCTGCGCATCAAAGTTTTGAGAACAGACAGAGGAGGTGAGTATATCTCCAAAGAATTTTTATGTTTTTGCAGAGAAAATGGAATACATAAGCAGTTTACAGCAAGGTACACTCCACAGCAAAATGGAGTTGCTGAAAGGAAGAACAGGACCATTATGGATATGGCGAGGAGCATGTTGAAGGCAAAGCATTTGCCAAATGATTATTGGGCTGAGGCTGTAAATAGTGCAGTATATATCTTGAATAGGTGTCCTACAAAAGCTGTGATGAATAAAGTGCCTGAAGAAGCATGGAGTGGGAGAAATCAAGGAGTCACCCACATGAAATTTTTTGGATGTGTGGCCTATACACACATTCCTGATCAGCTAAGGAGGAAGTTGGACAGCAAAGGGGAGAAATGTATCTTCATTGGATACAGTGAGGAATCCAAAGCTTACAGGTTGTATATCCCATCCACCAAGAAGTTCTTTGTGAGCAGAGATGTTCAGTTTATTGAGGAGGAAGCTTGGGATGGAAGCATAGAGAAAACAGTTAATGTTAAAAACTGTTTGTCTCATGACGAAGATGATGAGGAGATGGCTGAAATACATCCCCAAACAGCAGCGCCAACACAAGGACAGCAAGAAACACCATTGAGGAGAAATGAGAGTGCTTCTCCAAGTACACCACAAGGAGGAGATTCAAGTGCATCTTCAAGCACTTGCACACCAAGTGAAAGAGGTAAGAAGTTCAGAAACTTGAGTGACATTTATAATGAAGGAATGAATTCCTTATTTGCCTTGTATTGTCATGTTGATGATCCTATTCATTTCGAAGATGCTATTAAAGATAAGAAATGGATAGAAGCTATGGATGAGGAGATGAATGCCATAGAAAGAAACAAGACATGGGATTTGGTTGAGCTACCAAAAGGTAAAGAAGTCATTGGAGTCAAATGGGTCTATAAGACCAAGTGCGATGCTGAAGGCAAAATTGAAAGACATAAGGCAAGGCTGGTCGTCAAAGGATACAAGTAGCAGTATGGAAGAGATTATGAGGAGACTTTCGCACCGGTTGCAAGAATGGAAACCGTGAGAGCAGTGCTGTCCATAGCAGCACAAAGCAAATGGAAAGTCTACCAAATGGATGTGAAGTCGGCATTCCTAAATGGAGTGTTAAAGGAGGAGGTTTACATTGAACAGCCACTAGGCTATGAAAAGAAAGGCCAAGAGCACAAAGTGTGCAGATTGAAGAAAGCTCTTTATGGGCTGAAGCAAGTGCCAAGAGCGTGGTACAGTAGAATAGATTCCTATCTACTGGAAAATGAATTTGCAAAGTGTGAGGGAGAACCCACCGTTTACATCAAAGAAAAAGATGGTAAAATTTTAATTGTTGTCTTGTATGTTGATGATGTAATTTTTACAGGCAATGATGACTACCTCATTGAAAACTTCGAATCAGTCATGAAAGAAGAACTTGAAATGACTGACATGGGTTTGCTGAGATACTTCTTAGGAATAGAAGTAGATCAAAATGAAAATGGAATTTTTATCTCTCAAGCAAGATATGTAAATGAAGTGTTGGAAAGATTCCACATGCAAGAGTGCAAAGCAGCAATCACTCCCACGGTAATGGGATTAAAACTCAGCAAAGAGGACAGCAGCAAGGATTTTGATCCTAGCTTGTATAAGAGCATAGTTGGCAGCCTTATGTACTTGACTGCAACTAGGCCTGACATAATGTATGCTGTTAGTTTGATTTCCAGATTTATGGAGAGGCCAAAAGAGGCACATTGGCAAGCAGCAAAAAGAATTCTGAGGTATGTCAAAGGTACAAAAAGATTTGGCATTTTGTATACTTTTTCAGAAAGTTCAGATTTAGTTGGATACACTGATAGCGATTGGGCTGGAAGTGTGGATGATCGGAAAAGCACATCCGGTTACGTTTTTCACATGGGTTCAGGAGCCATTTCATGGGCTTCTAAGAAGCAGTCCATTGTAGCGTTGTCTACAGCAGAAGCAGAGTATGTGGCAGCTACAGCAGCAGCATTTCAAGCAGTTTGGATGAGGAGACTATTAAGAAGTTTATGCCAAGAGCAGGCAAAAGCAACAGTTATTTTTTGTGACAATAGCTTAGCTATTGCCCTGTCCAAGAATTATGTGTTTCACAAACGAACGAAAGACATTGATACAAGGTTTCACTACATCAGAGAATTGGTGAACAATGGAGAAATCAATTTACAGCATTGCAACACTCAAGAACAGGTTGCGGATATTCTGACCAAGCCTTTGGATCAGAAAAGCTTTGAATTTTTGAGGAAATGTCTGGGTATGATTGATAACCGAGCAGTTGAAATTAAAGGGGAGTGTTGAAATAATAATTTCAACTGAAGTTTATTTGCGATGCGATCCATCGCAGATTGCAGATCGCTTCCCCCTCCACTTCTTGTCCCATGTGCTGCGATGACGAATGATGATGCGATGCGATCTGATCGCATATCGCAGATCGCACCATATGTGTGTGCTCAAATTTTGTGTTCCGACCAAATGGGATTCTGCGATGCGATTAAATTGAAGTCAACGATTAAGTACAGGGCAGCAGGCAAATAAATTTGACATGAAGTAAAAGTCTTTTTACCGCCAGTAGATGTCAGTAAAACAGTAAATGTTATTTACTGTGGGTTGGTAAGTTTTTGGTGAAGTTTTTAATTTCATTTCAGCGGGAGTATGGGCACAAGAAAAGGTTGGTAAAACCATTTAATTTTTATTATTTCCTTTACGAAGCATGGTAAGTAAAAACGTAAAGTAAGTTTTGTTTTTCTTGTTATCATATATATATATATATGTAACGTTTTTGTTTATGAGAGTAGTGTGAAGAGGGGAGACGCAGCAGCGCCAATGTAATTGAAAAGAAACGCACAGCAGTGCGAAGTAAAAAAAAAAAAAAAGAGCACACAGCAGTGTAAATAAAATTTTCTCTTTTGTAATGCACAACAGTGCAGTGAGTTTTTGTTGTTGTTGAAATGTGAAATGCAGCAGCATGTGAATGTAATGAAAATTTACACACAGTAGTGTAAATCCTTGCAGTGAGAAGACAGAGTAAATTTCCTTTTGTATGGAACTGGAAGTTCCTTGTGAATCCCTCTGAGAGAG
The DNA here is from genome assembly GCA_031772625.1 of Pinus tabuliformis. Taxonomy (NCBI): domain Eukaryota; kingdom Viridiplantae; phylum Streptophyta; class Pinopsida; order Pinales; family Pinaceae; genus Pinus; species Pinus tabuliformis. Next base: position 1,954,254,647 of record CM062816.1, read on the forward strand.
AGGAAGACCAATCTTTTGTAACAACAGATTTTATTAATGAATAGAAATTTGTTTGTGTGTGAAATCTCTGTCTGCTCAGATTTTTTTTTTTAAAGGTTCCCTGTGCTAAGATCCTATGGAGGTAACAGAGCATTGTTCTCTGTTCTATATTTTTGTTTTTGGGATTTTGACAGAAAAATCCCCAACAGTATCGATTGTTGGGGAGGTTGACCGAAGGAAACCTGTAGTACAAGCGAGATCAATTTATGTTGTTCTCTGTGCATGAGTTAGGATTGGTCTATATTTGATTAATAGAAAATGAAAAGAAAAGGGCGCCAGCATTTTAATACATTACAAGTCTGCAGTGTCAAGCTTTTGAAATCTTAAGGGGTCGATAGCAGAATTGCTATTCGTGGTGCGTTGTGAAAGGCGTTAACACTCTGCATCCAAATCATTATGCATGAAAGGCGTTAACACTCTGCACAAAAGGAGTATTTTGAATCTGCTGATTGTGTGAATCTCTATAGTAAAATTCTGTGAGTCTAGGTGCGTTCAATAGCAGAAATTTCTATTTGTTTAATGTGTTGAAATTGAATCTGGGCCGACTGAAGTGGAGTTTATGATGTTTCGGTGAATCGATCATCTATTTCACACACTGCAAGTAAAATTGCTGTTCCAGGGCTAGCATTCAAAAGAGATGGTGATTTAACATATATTGACAGCGCAGGTTTGAGTTCAATTCAACAGAAACAAATCTGGGTTGAATTCTTATGTTAATCTGAATAGTTTTGTGATAAATCTCAGGCGCAGAAGATCTAGCAAGAGGGCGCATAATTTATTTGATACATTGTTTATTTGAATTCGTGTTATAATTGTGAATAAAACAGTGAAATGATATGCCATAGGCACAGTCCAGCAATTGAAAGGTAAAGGTGGAACGATGGTTACAAACCAGAAGCACGGCATTGTAACAACCCAATTGGCAATCATTGCAAATGTTGAAGCGCCAGACATGGGCAAATTAACGCAGGTAGGCACAGTCTTCAATTAACAATTGTATTGATGCGTTGAGAGCGCTGGAATGTTGAAGAAACCGTAGTATAACAAATCCGAATTGTGTGTGATGCAATGGTATTACTTTAGTTATGGATACGTTGACCGAATTTGTATGGACGAGCAGAGAGTCCAGACTTTAACCAGCGCGATATCAACGGTGCAAGAGGAGGTAAGAAATCCCGTGGTCTATATAACAAGATATATATATGTTGCGTGTGCATATATAACTTAGTTATATATATCTATATTGTGTATAGATATAGATATTGTGTATCTGCTATATCCGAGGCTGCTCCAGTATTCCCCAAATCTGCGTTGCACTGCTGTGGAGGCTTGTGCACATCCTTTTTTTCAATGAGTTACGGGACCCAATACACGCTTGCCTAATGGTCGGTCGTTGCCCCTTTTTTTAACTTCAAGCCTCAAGAGTTGAAAGGAGCTTCTCCTGAACTAGTCCAGTGAATTATACCTGAACATGCAAGGAAGCACAACTTGGTATTATCAGCATAATTTTACGATATAAGCTGAGCACTTGCACTAATTCTGTCTACAAACGTCTAGGTGATTATGCTCATGTAACACCAGTAACCAAGGCATTTCATTTTGCAAGGATGTCATTGCATTTGATTAATACTGGGGTAGTTAGCATAGATGATTTATATTCAGATAAATGTTCTAGTGTAAATGGTATGTACAGGGCTTCTCGCAGTGCAGATCCGTGTGGATCTTTCTTTCCCGATAGTTTGAATTTGTGAAAATGGAGAACTGCTTGTATTCTGCCTCCTCTCCTGTAATATGGATTTCTTTTGCCTCTGGCTTGTATTTCATCAGTATGATATCTTTATTAGTTTGCATGAAATTGCAAGCTGAGTGCAACTTTGCAAAGAGATATTAGTTTGTGGCAGGAATGTGTTGTTTGAGTATATAATTTTTGACAACAACAGTCATTATCTATTGAAGGCTCAAGAGAAAAAAATCGAAGGATAAGTTTCTGCATTACCAGTGGTTGAAAATGTCTTAAAATAGAGATTTGATTAAGAATTAAATGAGAGGTATTTTGTCATGGACAAATATAAGAAGGATCCTGGTAGGAGCGGCTTGGGAGTGGCCTGGGCTTCATCATTTTATGGTATCAGAGCCTGGCTCTGTGGAATGTTTATTTTGAAGGTTCTGTTGAATTGAAAAATGTTTATTTTCTGAATGAGGACGAGAAGGTTTTATTGAAAACTGAAATTTATTTTTGACTGTATGATGAATGATGAAGGAAGATTAGAAACTACACAAGTGAACAGGATTGCAGAGAGGAAAAGATCATGCAAGATCTTAAGAGGAGAGATGATTTTTTTTCCTGATTTGAAATTTGTGATGAGAGTTTATGGTTGTAGAAAAGATGATGGCATTGAACCTGGCATTCAGCTAAAGGCTGAATAAGGAGGACAATTGCAGTGTCCTGAAGAAGAAGGTGAGTTGAAGAGATAGCCTGAAGAGAGCAGAGAGAGTGCTCGAAAGGTTCCAGAGGCAGTGAACCAAGTACTTACCAAAAGACTGAGTGAGGAGAGCTGGGTGAGGTAAGTGGCGGCAAGACAGGAGAGCTTGTTGCAGAGGCTAGTGCAACTCATGGCAAGTGAGAAGATGATCATGGAGGATCAAAGAAGTGGTTCAGAGGAATGCCACATCAATGAGATGACTGCAGAAGTCAGAGAAAGAGAGATTGCAGTAATGAAAGTGCAATTGCAGGTACTAGAGGAATGGCTGCAAGAGTAGGAAAACCAGAATAGAGGATGGATCTTTGCACTGAAGGGAAAGAAAGTGAGGTGGCAGAGGCTACAACAGAAAAGAGATCGACAGATAAACATGCAGTTAACAGAAGAGCTGAGAAAGCTCGAGCAGATAATGGATGTACAATTGAGACGTGAAGAACTCAGGGCAGCTGAGTTGGAAGAGGAGGTTCCCATTGATGAAACAGAGGAGGAGATCATTGATGATTTCTTGAACTATTGGGCAGATCCAGATCAGCTGGATAATATGAACTCTTGTGTTTTTATAGCTGACAGTTGTGATGTGATTACAGGTTTTGTTGAAGAGGAAGTTCATGTGAATGAAGAAGAGGATCAGCTGGAAGAGCTGTTATATGAACCAACGGTTAAGGTTGTTGAAACTTGTAGTTTTCAAACTGACAAGTTGTGTCTGCATGTAGGGACTGTAAGTGATGGTGATGTTATGCTTAAGCAATGTTACAAAGAAATTGCATTGCTAGAATATTTGTTGAAGAATTCAGAGTATGACAGGGAGATGGCAGAAGAAAGAGTTCAGTGCAGTGAACGAGTGCAAAAAGATATCATGGAAGCAGATGATGTGGGAGAAATACTGGTTGACAGTCTTGAGGATTCTTCAGAGGATTCTTTGGACAAAGAGAATCAGCATAGTAATGTGCTGATAGTGGAGGAGAATTCAGAACAGCATACTGAAGTGCTGGCAAAGGAGGACAAGGCACTGATGCCTTCTGATTTTTATTCTAACAAGTGTTTTGTGAATGCAGGTATTGTTGCAGAACATTTGACTCAGTTGAGCAGTCAAATGAAGGAAGAAGAAGTTTTCTGTTCCAGAAAACAAGAGGGCATGGATGATTGGGTGGCAGTGAAGACTGAACAAGTCAGAACAGAAACAAGCATAGAAACAAGAAGTCAGTGAGTGACAGTACAAACTGAGCAAGCCATCTTAGCTCAGCAGACAGCTGGAAATCAGCAGCCGGGAGATTTATTAGACCAAGAGATTGAAAGTATCAGAAGACTGATGACGAAAGAATCCCAGAAGAGACTAGTAGTAGCAAGAAAGGAAAGGAAAGACAACAAGGGAAAGACAACGAAAGATTGCAAGAGCAGAGCAAGTGGAGCACTACAACACAAAATATGGAACCCTGGAGGACAACAACAGTTAACAACAACAGTAAAGCAATTGACAAGCAAGGAAAATAAAATTTGGGATCCAGGAGGAAATAATTATCCAGACTTATGACCAGGTGGTCATGAATTTTCTTACATGGGGAGTCTGATGCAGGAGCATCAAGGCCTTTTTATTCCATTTGTAAATATGGGGTGTGATAATATTAATTTGTAAATATGGGGTGTGATGATTTTTAATATTTTATTAATTAATTAGATAGGAGAAAGTGAGGATTTATGTAAATATATTTTTACTAATAAAAGGATATGAGGGAATTTAATTAGATGAAGGATTTTGGGGATAAAAAACCTATCCTTTAGGGATGTTGAGAGATTTAGGGGTTTGTTGAGGAATTGAAGGGATTGAGCATTTAATTAAATGATTTTTTTAAATTGTATAAATAGGAGGGGTTTTGAGAGAAAAGGAGATTGAGAATAGGAGAGGAGTAGAGAGCTAGTTTGGAACAACCAAGGCTGTAAGCCTTCAGAAATTGTAAGGGTCATCAATCTGGAATATCAGGCCAAACAAAGTTTGTAAGTAATCTTGTTTTGGGTTCAGATTATATATATACATTTGGTGATTAGCTGCAAAAGTTATAATTATTTCTGGTTAACTGTATATATGTGATTGAAGTATCGATTGTTGGGGAGGTTGACCGAAGGAAACCTGTAGTACAAGCGAGATTGATTTATGTTGTTCTCTGTGCATGAGTTAGGATTGGTCTGTATTTGATTAATAGAAAATGAAAAGAAAAGGGCAACAACATTTTAATACAGTACAAGTCTGCAGTGTCAAGCTTTTGAAATCTTAAGGGGTCGATAGCAGAATTGCTATTCGTGGTGCGTTGTGAAAGGCGTTAACACTCTGCATCCAAATCGTTATGCATGAAAGGCGTTAACACTCTGCACAAAAGGAGTATTTTGAATCTGCTGATTGTGTGAATCTCTATAGTAAAATTTTGTGAGTCTAGGTGTGTTCAATAGCAGAAATTGCTATTTGTTTAATGTGTTGAAATCGAATCTAGGCCGACTGAAGTGGAGTTTATGATGTTTCGGTGAATCGATCATCTATTTCACACACTGCAAGTAAAATTGCTGTTCCAGGGCTAGCATTCAAAAGAGATGGTGATTTAACATATATTGACAGCGCAGGTTTGAGTTCAATTCAACAGAAACAAATCTGGGTTGAATTCTTATGTTAATCTGAATAGTTTTGTGATAAATCTCAGACGCAGAAGATCTAGCAAGAGGGCGCAGAATTTATTTGATACATTGTTTATTTGAATTCGTGTTATAATTGTGAATAAAATAGTGAAATGATATGCCATAGGCACGGTCCAACAATTGAAAGGTAAGGGCGGAACGATGGTTACAAACCAGAAGCACGGCATTGTAACAACCCAATTAGCAATCATTGCAAATGTTGAAGCGCCAGACATGGGAAAATTAACGCAGGTAGGCACAGTCTTCAATTAACAATTGTATTGATGCGTTGAGAGCGCTGGAATGTTGAAGAAACTGTAGCATAACAAATCCGAATTGTGTGTGATGCAATGGTATTACTTTAGTTATGGATATGTTGACCGAATTTGTATGGACGAGCAGAGAGTCCAGACTTTAACCAGCGCGATATCAACGGTGCAAGAGGAGGTAAGAAATCCCGTGGTCTATATAACAAGATATATATATATGTTGCGTGTGCATATATAACTTAGTTATATATATCTATATTGTGTATAGATATAGATATTGTGTATCTGCTATATCCGAGGCTGCTCCAGTATTCCCCAAATCTGCGTTGCACTGCTATGGAGGCTTGTGCACATCCTTTTTTTCAATGAGTTATGGGACCCAATACACGCTTGCCTAATGGTCGATCGTTGCCCCTTTGTTTAACTTCAAGCCTCAAGAGTTGAAAGGAGCTTCTCCTGAACTAGTCCAGCGAATTATACTTGAACATGCAAGGAAGCACAACTTGGTATTATCAACATAATTTTACGGTATAAGCTGAGCACTTGCACTAATTCTGTCTACAAACGTCTAGGTGATTATGCTCATGTAACACCAGTAACCAAGGCATTTCATTTTGCAAGGATGTCATTGCATTTGATTAATACTGGGGTAGTTAGCACAGATGATTTATATTCGGATAAGTGTTGTAGTGTAAATGGTATGTACAGGGCTTCTGGCAGTGCAGATCCGTGTGGATCTTTCTTTCCCGATAGTTTGAATTTGTGAAAATGGAGAACTGCTTGTATTCTGCCTCCTCTCCCGTAATATGGATTTCTTTTGCCTCTGGCTTGTATTTCATCAGTATGATATCTTTATCAGTTTGCATGAAATTGCAAGCTGAGTGCAGCTTTGCGAAGAGATATTAGTTTGTGGCAGGAATGTGTTGTTTGAGTATATAATTTTTGACAACAACGGTCATTATCTATTGAAGGCCCAAGAGAACAAAATCGAAGGATAAGTTTCTGCATTACCAGTGGTTGAAAATGTCTTGAAATAGGGATTTGATTAAGAATTAAATGAGAGGTATTTTGTCATGGACAAATATAAGAAGGATCCTGGTAGGAGCGGCCTGGGAGTGGCCTGGGCTTCATCACTCTTTGAAAAATTTGAGGTAATATTTTGATTTGTGTTATTTAAATTAATTTTTTGACTCTATATATGAAATCAGCACCATGAAAAATTACTAAGTCATTTTTATTGTGCAAGATTCACTCATCAATCTTGTGATTTAAATGAATTCCCGTAAAATCTTGATTTGTGTTATTTAAATTAATTTTTTGATTCTAAATATGGATTCAGCACCATGAAAAACCACTAAGGCACTTCTATTGTGCAAGATTTACCCATCAACCTGATGATTTAAATGAATTCCTAAATTTTAGAAAAATTAAACCGGAAAAATCCACTCGAAATCCACCGAAAAACTTCCAAAAAAATCACACTAAAAACAACCCGTTATTGATGCAGAAACTAATAATCGATAATTAATGTTATGCACAAGATGGTGGTAGCAGATCGAAAAATGGAATGAAGGCCACTTACGTGACCCCTTTCCTCTTCCTTAACCATGTTGCTTGATTTTCACCACCTAGGACTATAATGTTTCTTCACCAACTGTGACTATAACATTTGCTGTAGATTTTATTGCATGGTTTCTTTCGTCTACTATTTCAATTTCACCCTATCTTCATCATCTCCATCATCTCGATTCCTCTCCATTATTGTTGCTTGACTATCCTGGGTTAAATTTCATTTCCTATGTGCAAAAATTGTGATTCACAGAAATTGAGATTGAGATTCTATATGCCATACCCATATGGTTGTTCTCAGATTTCGATATTGATCTCATAACCATGGTGCCTTGTAGATTGGATTTTCCAAGTTCATCTGAGTTCGAGTTTGATTGCTAGTATTAATTATTGTGTACAACATATATTTCAAGATTCGTAGGTTTAGTAACATTCTATTCAGATTTGCAAGTTCAATTTGGAGGTGCAATAACAATGAATGTTGAAATATTTTCATATATTCCAACTCAAATCATATTGATATTTTCATATATTCCAACTCAAATCATAACAATATATGGGGAGCTTAAATTAAAATTGAACAGTTGGGAATGAGTTGTATTACAATTTTTCCACCACTCTTTGCATTATTTTAAAAATGTAGTACTATAATAATTATGCTAATGCTGAATGATAAATAAAATTAACTATTTGATCAAAGATGACTATAACATTGTTTCCTTCGAAACTTATGACGTAAATTGGATTATACTAATGACAATATAAGGTTAAATGTCTCTATTTTAATAATAAAGGTGAATGCATAAAAAAACATATTTTACATTATGAAATAGTTAATTGTTTCCTCTACCTGAACTAATTTGTTCTTAGGCTTTAATGTTTGCTTCATCACCATCATATCAAATCATTATGTTTGCTCCTTTTTGCTACATCTTAGTGGCATGCCTTCGTCATCAAGCAAAGATGAGATACGCAATATTCCAATGGGAAAGAAAGAAAGCTCAGAAATTATTTATGGTTACAACAATATATTCACATATCATTATTATTGTGGTGGTGGTGGACACATGAGAAATTTTGAGAAAATAAAACATTTCATGATGCAAATAGTTTGATATGTATAGCTCTTCTAAAACCTTTACCATGAGCGAATGATTGGAAACAAACCAATCCATAAGTAGGCCTTCTTTATTTTGAAGGAAAATGTAAGTGATCAAATTATATCCATACTTTATAGATGTGACCATGTGTTGAAGCATGGAAAGATCTCGTTATCTCATACATAATCACAAATCATTCAATCCTACACATCGAGACTATAAAGGCTCATTCTCTTCATCCAAGTCAGTAACCTAGTGTTTCATATGCTTTTCTCTGTCTACTAGAATTTGATTTGGTTTGCCATTCTAAGGAAGCTATAGATGTGACCAATCTATGGTGAAATAACCATGTAATTTCTCAGACCAATCCCTGCTTAAGATAAGACCATAAAATTCAAGAATATCAGCAATCAAAATATCAATAATCTGACAAACCCTTGAATTTGAGGGTAATCTTATTAAAACATAATTTAATTCTCCTAAGACCTTAACTTTGGTTCTATCTAATTGCACAATTTGCACAACAGATTTTTCAGGTGTTATGTTCAGTTTGAGACAAACTGAATATGGAAATCTATTTGAGCAAGCACTTGAGTCTATTAGGCAGTTGTGAACATTTTTATTGAAGATATCAAAGGTTAATAAAAAAGGAGGGGTATGGGAATTGGACCAATCTGTAATTAGAATGGCATTTGAGGTGTCAATTTTGTTAGGAGTATCATCTGGAGGCTTTCCTTTTCCTAATGAGGCTTTTGCGGTTGGCAAAGGAGATGTAAGGACAACATTTAATTATTTGAGCAAAAACTTTTGTTGCTGCTTAAGTTTACTTACCTCATACATGGAAATATTAGCTTTTAATTTCTTCATATCTTCCACAATATTATACTCTATATCTTTATCAGAAACAATAAGAGTTTTGATGTAGAAGCAGAATCACAAGAGGAAGGGAAGGATTCAGTAGATTTGGGAGGAGATTTCTTCATTGTGTTTCTATCCTTATTAAGAGGAGTAACGGGTCTTCATTTTGCACTTGAAGAAGGTGAATCAATGGATCTTTTACTCCTAGCCTCTACAGGTAAGGCTTCTCCTTCTTCCTCATTTTCCAATGTAGTGAGAATGAAATCCCATAATCCATGTGCTTTGAACAAATCTTCTTATTCTAATTCTTCTACATATAAATATAATTCTTCATCCTCTTATAGAACTGATTCAGTGTTAGATATGGAATTAGGTGGTTGATATGGTGAAGGTTGAGCTTTATTAAATGGTCTAAAAGGCTTTATTAGGAATGTGAGACTTATTTTTAATCTCGACCATTTCATTTGACATTGTTTTAAGGACTTTATGTAATCCTTCTAAATCAAAAGGGTCTTTAGATGACTTCTTTTTGGTATCTTCTTTGAAAGTCACTTTCTTAGATTTTATCTCTTCTAGAATGGTTTTCTTCTCTAAGGCTAAATTCATTTGTTCGACAGATAAAGCTTCTTTCATATTATCACTTAAAGTGATTTTATTAGCTCTATCTATGAATATGGCAATATAGAGGGTAGTGTAGAAATATACTATTCTACCTATACATCTTCATGAGGTTATGAAGCATCTCAAATCTTGGTAAGCAATTCATTGAACCTAGGATTAAAATCTTTGATACTTTCATTTGGGTTTGTTTTAAGATTGGAAATATCATTAATTAGGGTAGCAGTTGTACAATCACCTCCAAACTTTGTCAAAAATTGCTCTTGAAATGAATTCTGATTTTCACTTGAACTTGACGGTAAGGAAAAATACCGGGATTGATCCTGCTGATCCTATAAATGTATATGGAAAAAGTCTATATATAGAATCTTCTTTTGTAACCTCTTTGAGATTAATAGCCATCATATAATTATGCAAATGTTCTTCATCCTAAATCCCTTCATGAGGATTGAACTTAGGTAACCATCTTTTTGGATATTTAGGCAAAGGATGAAGGGGGGATGGCATGTTAACATCACCTGGATTTTTCCAAGGTCCATTAGCCATTGTGGGAATTTGAATAGAAGAAGATGTAATTTTAGAAGAGGCTCACCGTGTGGAATAAGTAGCTCATGCATTAGTACTACTCGAACTAGCACATGCTGGTTGGGAATGGGAGATAGAGATGAGAAGAAAATCTCACTAGTGGATGATTGGACTTTGGACTTTTGGGCCTTTCTTTGGTTGGAAGGTAAGGGAAACTCAAATGGAGTGATCCTGAATTTCTCACTTTGAGAACATGTCAAAATATGTGAAGTGGGAAAAGATGATGATACACTACCTTCAAATAACTCAGAATGTTGACGCTTTTCTTGGGAAATAGAGATTCCTTCTAATTTCTCAATTAAAGTCTGAACTTTAGGTAACTCTTGTAAAGGAGGTTGATTGGTTGTCTTAGGGCATGTACTAGGATATTTGGTTTCAACTTCTGGTCTAAGGGTAGGAGATTTCGAGTGAGATATGGAAGTCGGGGGAGATTTTGAGGGCGAATGACTTTTTAGATGACCTTTTGATTTGGGATTAGACCTTATTTCTATTCATAGTCAGGGGTCCCCCTTCTAGTGCCAAAAATGTTGAAGGTTGGAACTTGACTGCCTCAACATCGGGGAATACCACGTGATCGAGAGTTGAAAGCAACTCTGTTTTCGTTCAAATGGGTGGGTCTTACTGGGTATAAAGGGACCAGTTTTCCATTTTAAAGAGATTTAATATAATAGCAGAATCAAAACTAATGAAATGATTTTATAGCTAATGATAAAGTTACTAAATAAACTTATTCAACTTATTTCCCAAGATAGCACATCTCCATATATGATTCAAAGAAAGAAAGATTTCACAAAGTATATAACAATATATATCATTGAATACTTTGATGAAAAGAAAGCATATATGATAAACTAAATTAATTAAATAGTTAACTAATTTAGTTGGTTAAAACTGAATCACATAAAAGATCTCGTTATATCATACATAATCACAAATCATTTAATTATGCACATCAGTAATGATAACGACGGATTGTTTTCAAAGAATTTATAAAATGAAACAACGTATAAGAGATCCACTATCTAATTCAGTGACAGATAACGATAACATAAATATAATAGTACCCAATGTATTAGCGCTCTGCTTATGAAAAAGATAGCTTTCAGTCAACTTCTTAATTATATAACTTTGGATCAAACAATAGTGCAAGTTCAAAGTTGTCTTCTCAAAATTATGGACCCCTGTCTAAATGCACGAAAGGGATTTAAATAACCTATTAATACTATAAAAATAGTAAAATTATAATAGAATTCTTCAAAAAATCTTCAACAAACTAAGTTAAGATAAATGATAACCAAATTAGCGATCTGTTCTAATAAGAACTCATGACTATGCTCTAGATTGATTCTTCATCTGCTCTCTAAGACCACATATGTCCCTGAGTGGCTTTAGCTGGGGAGATGTACTAGTTGCATGTGACTTTTCCCCATAAACACTGCATCACTAAGCGCTCGAAGAAGTTATACTACTACATTCGAGAGACACCTCAACACGATACACTTACTATGAGGCTTCACTAGAAAATGGCAATAACTTTCAAGGTTCACTTGTGATAAACTATGAATACCTTGAAAATTCTTCTTAGATGTTTCCTGCCATGATTGTTTTAAAGCTTTGACATCTAGAAAGTTGTCCTTCAGGCATTCGTGAATTAGATTGGCCTGCAATAAGGTATATGTAATGTATTCGGTGATATTTTAGGTAATATTTCTTGCTCCGATAATATCCAGTTTCACTTTGATATCCCAGTCATAGAAAATGATATCCTTCTATGATTCTTCAATTCGAGGAAGATCAAGTGATCTTCCCTAAGCATTGTCTTGCCAATCTACATACTCAAAAATTTTCTCGTAAATTTCTTCATAAAGCATCCTCAAGTTGGATAGTTGGTTTACTAAAGAATCACTGGTCTTTGAAAAGTCATGAATTAAAGCCAATTTGTGACAGAAGATAGCTTGTTGCTTTGTTAGGAGTATATCCAATTATGATGCCTCCTTGCAGACTTCATTTATCTCTTGATTTTCCCGTAGCTAGTTTATCCGTTGTTGCAATTGTAGTATTTGTTCATCTTTATCCTTCACTTCAAATTCAAATTGTAGCTTTAAATCATTAAAAAAATTCTGTAACTTGGTAAGGTTTGCTTGACATTGTTTCTTAATTGCTTGCTTTTCAATCTGGAAAGTTTGTTCTTATTGAACAATCCTTTGATCTTTCTCTTTCATTAGAAGTTGTATTTTTGCAGCTTTATCAATGGTAGCACTAGCGTAACCTCTTGCGAGCTAAGATAATATGTTCAATTCCTTGTTAGGGGTTGTTTGAGCTCCTTTCCAAAGAACTTGAAAAGGAGTTTCATTTGAAACTCGCACTTGTGATTCCTATAACTTTCTTTTCTTCCTTGACCTTCTCATTACAACTTTATGCTTTGGAGTGTAAAGTATGTCCAAAGGCAGGATTTCTTCGATCTTGAGGACTATATCGGTAGTAGGGAATGTAGGAATTATTTCCATATCATCAGTAATAGTTGATTGATTGAAAATTTCAGCATGAATGTTATGCTCGGGAGTTTTAGTAATAGTATTCCCTTGGGAAGCCTCAACAGTAAACAAGGTTGTCCCTGTAGTTTTTGGAACCTATTCTGTCTCTCTACTGACTGTAGCTTCTTCTGCTTGTATATCAATCAAGATACCTATAAACGAGTTTCTTTTGTTCTCAACACATGGTTGAACTCCTCCCATACTTCATCTAATTTTTTCTCCTCTTTAATTTCGCTTGTTTTCTCAACAACTATAGTACTTTTTATGGAGACTTGGGAAATAATTGGAGCTTTTGAAGAGGGGGTGGATGCATCTGAAACTTCTGAGTTCTCTCAAAAAAATTTTAACAGGGGTTCTTGGTAATGGGCTATTCTTCACTGATGATATTGATTGAATATAATCAATTCATTAGGACTTAGATGATCTGCTGCCAATTTTTCTACCATATAATACTCTGGAACCATTTCAAACAAATCATTAAAATTGTCAGGCGCGCTTGAAAAAGGTTTGAGCTTAGCCTACGCTGTAACATTTTTTACTACACCATTAGGGTCATATGGGCCTGTTTCGTATGGTTGGAAAACCAAAGGCTTTTAATTGCTCAATTTCAACTAAGGAATTCTTGAAATTATCTTAGGCATAGGTATCACAGGGCATAGGAAGACATGGCCAGGTGGATTTCTTGGAATCTTTAAGTACTTTAGTTAAGCCCTTACATAATATTTGATAAGAAATTTCCTTGGCCATTAATTTAACTGGGACAAAAAGGGGAAAAACTTGAGGATGGACAAGGCTACTAAAAACTGGAATGTAAGTAAATTACTCTTACCCAAACCACTTTCATATAGGCTTTAAGTATTTATTGGCTTCTGTAGTGAGTGTAGGGGATTTTCTACCAAAGACTTGTTGGTGGATAGGGAACATGACCTCATGACAAATTTTGTAAAAGTGAGAATGGTATTTGGTTTTGCAAAGGATATCAAGATACACATATATAGGACTAGGAAATTGGTCTATCCATTTCCATCCTACAGATGGAAAATCCTAAGAAAAACAAAGTGCGTCCATGACATAGGAACTCATAAAGAAAGGAGGAGTTGTTCTTTCAAGAACATTGCGCTTCTTTGTGTAATTGCAAATTCGAGTTGTCAAATTGTTAGATAAAATAGTTTCCCAATCCATGATATAACCTTCAACAAAGGCTTCTATCAATGGCACCCATTATTCAGAAAATTTATGTGTATTTGGATAACCATAGAGGTGACATAACATAGTTGAAAAATGTGAGAAATAACCAACAATAAAGTCTAATGAATACATACCCCTGTCCTCCTTCTTGTTTGTGTTTGGGTCCCTTCTCCACTCTCTTATCAGTTGCACTCAATTCATATTCTCTTGTGTGAATTTCTGGATGAATTGTGTATCATATTTCTTCTGAGGTTGAGGTAGATGATACATTTTCCTTAAATCCTCAGGTTTAAAAGACCAAATAATTGTCTTCTTCGGAATTATAAATGTTCTTTCCATAATGTCCAAATGGTCAATAACCCATCTCACCATATATGTGTATGGTAGAATTTTGGGGCAGGCAACAATTGTGTGGAGAAATGAATTGGACACATCATTCCATTTGTTGTTGTTACTTGGAGGAGAATCATGAGTAGTAGCATCCTGTTTCATGATTATTCTTGGATTTTCATCCTCGAATAGTTTTTATATTGCCTCGCACGAGGAATAACCTACATCTAGACTGCATGTAGTATATGTAAACAATGGAGACATCTCGGATACTTCTTCAGGGGGAAAGACTAGTTCTTGCTGTATTAGAAACGTCCTCCTCGCCTTGATTATTCTTGAAATGTCCTTTAACTTCTCTTTATTGGAATTTACCTGTAAGGAAATAAACCAAGATAAGAAGAAATATCTTCGAAATATGAAAAGATTCATATCAATTCAATGTGAGCTTTATGGAAAATCCTTTCACATCAATTCAAAATTGTTACAAATCATCAAAAAAACTCGAAATTAGAACTACGTAGAATGGTCATTTAATTTTCAAATGTTTGTTCACGTGACACTGACACTTTTCATTATATTGGAAAATATTTTATCGGTGTTTGGTTTTGGGTGATATTAACATAACTCAATGATCTGTTATTTATGAAAAACGTATAGGTGCGGGATCCATATTCTCGAAATGTTAGAGTTTTAAGAGAATGTGATATCAACATACGTCAATTAATGAAATGCGATATCGACTTTTGACAAATTGTAATTTTTGTTTTGGCATTTCACATTTCGACCTTTTTCTATTTCGCTTATCGGCTTTTCGTTGTTTCACAATCAACTTTTTGTTGTTTCACAATTGGATTTTTGTTGTCGTGCTATTCTTTGAAACCACCAATACTATGTGTAGGTTTTAATAAGTCCAATCATTTTATGTTATTTCCATTTATTTGTTATGATTTCGAGATTCGTCACACTTGTAATTTATTTCCTAAAAATACAAAAGGATTCCTAAAATGCTTTATGCCCTTTTCATAAAATTTCTTATTTTATTCAAAAATAAAAGAGTAAATATAAAACTTATCCTATTTTATATAAAAAAGGAAGGATTTTATCTTAATTTTTTTTTAAGGGTCCCCATTATTCTTTCTCCTAAGTCTAAAGATAATGGGGGGTTGTTGAGTAGCACAACAATTGGCGACACACTAGACGAAACAATTAATATCTGTAACATGTCAATCTTTATCAAGGAATTTCTTTAGAAAGTTTAAAAATGATTGAAATCTAGATTGATAGAGATAAATTTGAAATGAAATAATTCATTTTATCATAAAGTTTCTCAAAGTTTGTTATAGATGAAAATATTTTTTGTGTAAACTAGTCGCTAATAGGTTGAAAAGATAAAGTAAAAACTATTAGAATCTTAGCGTATTGAATAAACTTATTAGTGATTGGTAGAGCCTCTAATTCTAGCAGACATTCATAGCCTTGATAGGGTTACCATTTAACCAAAATGAAACAGAATCCCATCAGTATTATAATAACATTCCTTAGAGGCAAAGAATTTCCTTTTTTCTTTTTTATATTATTTATTTTTTTAAAGTCAATATCCTGGTTTGGTAGCCAGAAAATGATAATGCCATTCACAAGTTTTAATAAAATTGAACAAGTCGACACATGATGAGATCTCTTGTCTCAAAGTCTGGTGACTAAGAGCCACTATATTGGTTTGGTTGCCAATAGTGATAATGTCAATTTTATTAGTTTCCTATGATCATTGTAAGCAAACTCGTGATGAGACCTCTTAACTTTTAACTTTTTTAATTTTTGAATTACACTAGATGATTTTTTTAAAAATAAATGGATGGAGAGGTTTCATTCACTCTTTACGGGCCTTGGATGACCTCTTTAAGTAAAATATGCTAAAGACTTCATACTAATTTCTACTTTTATAAAGATAACTTTTCAAAACCAATTCACAACATATAGATTTTTAAATAGTTTCAAACCAAAATATTTCACAACTAAATGATTATCTTATTTAAAAGATTTAAAATAGATTGAATATTTAGATTTCAATTTAAATTTTTGCTTTCTAAATTCTTCCTTAAATAAGTTTAACAATTAAAAAATAAAGAGAAACTTCCAATGTGTTTTTCAGAAGCGTAGTACTTTTAGTAACAAAAAGAAATGATATATAAAAATATTTACATATTGTACAAAAGAACATATGTTCTTTCAAGAAAAGTATTTTTTGAGTATAAGTCCATTAACAGGAAGAATTTCCTTCTTCCCTTGTAAATCTTGCAATAATTTCATGGACTTATCTTCTGAAAAATATGAAAGGGACCAAGCTAGAGTTTTTGAAATTTTGTATGTTTTCCTTTATCCTCGTGCACTTTATCCCATTTCAAAACTAAGTCTCTAATTTCAATTTTTTTATGTTTGAATGAATTGATATCAAATGAAGCTTTGACCAATTGTTGATGGTGAGTATGGACTAGCTTAGCTTTATTTCTTTCCTCTTGTAGCTTAAGGATTCGAGACATTCATAATTGTAGAGCAGAAGAAGGTTGTTCTTCAAGAAATTGAACTAGGAATGATGAGGGGAGAGATATAATTGGAGGTAGGATAGCTTCTTTCCCGTATACCAAGTGAAAAGGAGAAATGCCTATTGAGGTTTTCTTAGTTATTCTATCATCCCATAAAGAAAATTTTAAAGCTTTGTGCCAGTTCTTTTGATTTTGGTCAATAGTTCGTTTGATGATCCTTATAATATTTTTATTAGTGGATTATACTAATCCATTTTCCAAAGGTTAATAATTTGTAGAATACCTAAGTTTAAATCATCTCTTTAAATAAAATTCAGTCATTACATTTCCAAAAAAATAATAAGCATGATAAAAAATAATAGCATGACAGATACCAAACTCGGTAATAATAAATTGATCAATGAATTCAATGGTTCTCTCAGAATTGGCTAGCTTAAGAGGTATTGCCTCTACCCATTTTGTAAAATAATATGCTACAGTAAAATTGTACCTTTGTTTTTCGGAAGAATGTGGAATGATCTCACCTATTCTGTTCAATCCCCATTGCTCAAAAGGTTGTTCGATGTTAACTGGTTGCAAGGGCATGGACAATTTTCTCTATCTTCCTGAAGCAATTTGACAAAATTTTCATCTTCTTAAATACCTCTGGGTATATTTGAATAAATTCGGCCAGTAATATCTAAAATGTATAATTTTGTGAGCCGTTGTATCTCCACTATAACGTCCACCTGCCAGCCCATCATGAAGTTCGTATTTAGCTTTTTTTTTTTCTTCCGTTTTTTCCAAATAAATTAAGAAATTAGAATGATATTTTTTCCTAAATAACACATCATTGATGAGTTGATATTGATTGGCTTTCAATCTCAAGTCTCTCTTTTTCTTAATAACTAGATCAAGTGGAGCATAACCAATTTTCAAATAAAATATTAAGTCAGCATATTGAGATTGAGTATTAACAAGGAGTATCTCTGTTATTTGTTCAATATTACCTATTACTTAATATAATGATGTATCATTCATCACTATGACTAACTTTCAAAAACCTTGACATTTTACAATTTTAGCAGGTTTGATTTCTAGATAATATTCTTGTAATGCAGTAACCCAGTTAGCCCTTTTTTCTCCTAACTCCTTTTGAATAAGAAATTTCTTGACTGCTGAGAAAGAAACTATAACTTTAACATGAATTTTTAGAAGAAAAGGTCTCAAATATTCAATAGCTTTGTAAACTGCAAAGGTTTTCTTTTCTACTCCTGAATCATCTAATTCAGCTCATTGAATCTTAGAGCTGAAAAAAGAATTAGGAGTTTCGATTTTCGATTTTCTGTTCATTTGGTTGTGTTAAGGCTACTGCATATGATAATTCAAAGGTAAAAGTATATAAAATAAATTGATTAGAAAAATTGGGAGTTGATAGAGAAGGGGCATCAATTACAACTTGTTTGATTTCTTTAAATGCTTCTCTTTCATGATCACCCCATTTAAAAAGCGAATCTTTTTTTATCATTGTTTGTAATGGTAGGACAATTTGAGAAAATTTGGGGACAAATCCCTTAAAAAAATCGATTTGGCTAAGAAAATATTGCATTGATGTTTTGATATGTGGTAATGGAATTTCTGAAATTGTTTTAATTCTTTCTGGATCAATACAAATTCCATGTTTGGATACAATAAAACCAAGGAGTTTACCTTCACTAAGAGCAAAAATTGATTTCTTGGGGTTTAGATAAATTCCATACCTTCTGCATCTTTCAAAGGTCTGCTTTAAGTCATGTAAATGATTATTTCTCTTCTTTGAATATATGGTAATATCATCTAGATATACCACAACAGATTTATTAATCAACCTGTTGATGGTGCTCGATCCGCCAACATTCAGGGGATCTCCCTGGTATGAAGTCCCAACTAGACCTCACACTATTTGGTGTAGGATTCCCATCCGATATGATGGCCTATTTTCCATTATATTAAATATATGCCTTATATATTTCTTGTCAATGCATGAGAGTGGTATACTTGGCCTTCGAATAGCGAGGTTCGCGTGCTTGTTGAGTGCTTAGTGTCACTTGTGTTAAGGTTCTTTTAATGCAGAGTGAGAGGGTGAGAATGAGCCTTAAGTTGAAAGGGAATAGTCCTAACTCTGTTAGAGACACACAACAGAATAGGACATGCCTAGCTTTTGGCGGAGTAGTCCACATGGATGCGACGGTCACAAACACAAGGTGAATAGGTAGCACATAAAACACCCAGTGGAATAGTCCACATGAATGCAATGGTCAGTATAGAAAGTTTACGAGAATGATTATGTCGAGTGCTCGATGAAATAGTCCACACGGACGATACAATGTTAACAACTGATACAACACATTTCCAACAACATATGTACTGGAACAACTGAAATAGTTCAATTGTCTTAATACAGGTTAAAGCAATATGCATTACAAGTGTCCAAAGAATAGTCTTACAAAAGAATACAATACATGTGTGAAAGAATGTTGGCCTATTAATAGGCTTCTAAATTATGCGAATGTTCCAAGACACATTCGTACACCATTACATCACTAAATCCGATAGCGGGGCATTGGAGCCATTGCTCGCTCCTTAAAGAAAAAGCTACAGACTCTCAAGGCTATGTGGGAGGAGCCAAGGTGAAAAGTCCTTTCCATGTAAAAATGAGGGATATATATAGTCAAGGGTGAAACTGACCCTTCTGACTGTTCAATTTTCCTCATGACTGTTTGACTTACATGACGCTTCAACTTTACATGACTCTTTAACTGTATATGTGGGTCCCTTGGACTTCCATGTTACATTACATTGATTTCAGCAGTATGGCCTAGAGTAGTGATGTGGCCAAGATGACTCATGACATGACTCGACACGACATTGCAGGTATGTTCATGCCAATGGTGGTGTCCATGTCGAGCTGCAGTTCTCGTGAGTGATGACTATGCTCTTGGTGTATCATCGGTTACTTCTGCATGGCAAGGTGTACAGAGTCTTCGATGGTCTTGGTTTTCACTTGATGTTGCATGTGCATGTATCCCCTTCACTGGTACTTGGAATGATTCATATGTTCATCAGTTCATGAACAAGTCTCCTAGCATGCGCTCCTTGTTCATCCCGTTTGTCGTTACGCCATGTCTCATCCATGTACCTATATTTGCAATCACTCTGTTGTAGCGGCTACAACACCATCCAAAATTTTGCCTTAGCTTATTTTTGGAGCCTCCCTACCAACCTTTCACAGTAGCATGTCTCGCCTTGTCAAGTACTTAAGCTTCAGTGATTTTCTAGCATATTGCCAGCCTATGGATCGAAGCTTGTTGCATCCTCCTCACAGGTTGTTTCTTCAGACTTGGTCCAGCTATAGGTTGATCATCTCCCTCAAGAAATTGTGCAATTATGGAAGCGAACCAACCTTCCCTTGAGAAATTTGGCAATTCTGTCTGGTAGCTTGTTGGGCTATAGAATTGCGCAAATCTTCCTGTCACTATTCACTGGAAAAATTGTATAATTCCTCACAGCAGGACTGCTCAGCCCAAAACATTGTGCAATTTTGGGGAGTAGTTATCTTCTCTACCCAGAAATTATGCAATCCCTTTGGGTAGCCAGCCCAGCTCCCTCTTAGAAATGCGTAAATTTTCCCCTCAGCTGAGAAGACTGATGCATGTGCCTTCAGGTTGAACAATTCCCTCCGGGACCGAGAAAATTTGATTTGCATGCATCAAATGCTTCTCCCAAGGTAGCATACGAAGGTATCCCTTGATTTAGGGATCTGTTTTTAGCAGCTGGAGGTTACATGCAAGGATCATTTCAGAAACGTTCTGCAAAGTATCACTTTACCTAGATTTCTGGCATGTGCATCACAAGCTTGATTTTTACAAAACTCATGAATCGGACGTTGCAGAGCTCATTCCTCACATCGACCTTGCAGCTTTGACATCCCATATTACATCTAGGAGTCTTCAAGACATTCAGATCAATTGTCTTGGGGTAATCCCACCTTTCATGTCTTGCATTGCATTTCTATCGCTTTTTGTGTTTCACTTTGTGTGAGTGTTTTCTGCTTGATTTTAGTGAAAGCTTGCTGTCTTTTTGATGTATGTTAGCTTGTAGAAGCACCATTTCAATTTTCACTGGCATCTCACTAATGTCGCATGCATGACACTGTTTTGCACAGACGGTCGTCATCGCAGAAACTTGTTTCACACACATGCATGCTTTCCATTTTCTGAATCCTGCATTTGTTATTTGCATGAATGATCTTTCACTCTTGTTTACACTCATCTCACCATGCATCCAAACTTCTCATGTTTCTAGTCACCCGTCAGTGGGACTGGGTTGCCTTGGCCTGGACCCTGCCTTGCCCACTAGCACTGCACATTTCTGGAAGTGAAGGCTCTCCCTTCCCTTGAATTCTTAGCAAGCCTAGCCAAGAACTGACCTCCAGACTTTCATTGTGCAATTCTTGGAGGTGGTATCCTACTAGCCCCAGAAATTGCGCAATGCAGTTGCATGTCACTGCTAACTGAAATTGTGCATTAAGCAGTTTCAGCCCTTAGCTAGGCTGGACTATGCATTGCACAGTTCCAGTAGTTAGTTAGCCTACTGATAGCCCAAACTATGCCTTGCACGGTTTTGGCAGTTAGTCACCTGACCTCCCAAAGGAAATTGTGCAACATTCATGTTCAATCACACAGGTATGTTGTAAGCCAGTCCTCAAGTTTGTTTCGGTTTTCGATTGACATATTGATTTCCATGAGTGTTACTATGTCTCTAGGTATCACAGTTGTCCATCTATCTCTCAGCAGCACAAGCACAATGGCTTCCAGGAGAGCATAGTCAAATACACTGTTAAGAGCGCAACTGAGGATGTAGTCAATCAAGTGTATATGAACTTACCTATCTATGAAGACATCATGTTGTTCATGGACAAGGATATCAATATCAATGGCAATGACATCACAGCGAGAAGCACCATCAGTAGTAGCAGAAGGTAGCACACTTGCACGTGACGAATGCAAGAGGAAGGTTGTTGACATCATAGAGGTAGAGCAAAGCTACAAGTTCAAAGAAGAACCACTCATGACAAAAGAAGATTTGGAGATTGAGGCTATGACGCGATGGCATGACATGAAGATCGTGTGAAGACAGAGAATGGAATAGAGAAGGAGTTGCATGTACTGAAGCAACAACTCAAGAAAGTATAAGAGCTGCATAGACGAGAGAATGAGTTGCAGTAGGAACAGGCACAACAGGGGGCACAACATGCACAGATGGATGAAACTGTGCCCATAAAAGTTATGGATCCATCCCAGTAGTTGGCACGAAGTAGACAAGGTGAGAAGTGATGTTGATCACGTGCAAGGGATTTCAGTAGCATGCATGTCATTGTGCGCACACATGCAATCCCACCTATTTCACACACTCACCAAGGTGAAGACAAGAAGCAAGTCCAACTGGAGTTGAACATGTATTTTGACAAGTTGATGTGCACGGCCACACACATACTTGGATATCAAGGGAGACACTATGCATCAACAAGTTGTCAGTCCGATCGCACCTAAGATGACCATGTGCATGCTATCAGACGAGCTGGATGGAGGAGCCATATCAGTGTTCTCAGATGCAACAGAGGTAAGAGTCTTGTTTAGTAAGATGTCACCATTGACTGCATGGACACCATCATGGATGACCAAGCTTGGCATCAGTTCGCCACCATCGACCATCACAAGGATGTCAAAGAGTTGGTATCACCACAATGGTCCAAGTGTTAGTGATGTCTTCCATGGCTTGCTCAAGCCATTTTGTCTCACATGGATACATGTGCACTGTAATGTAACGTCTTGTCAAGTGTAAGTTCAAGTGTCGATAGTTGGATGTAACAATCATAGAGTAGATGAAGAGTCATGAGGGTGGATGAACTTTCACAAAGGGGAATGTCAAAGGCCACCCCACCCCTTGCTATAAATAGTCCCTCATAACTCATTGTATAGGCTTTTTGTCAACGAAGCTTCCAATAAGACTATCTTAGAGAGAGCTTGGATAGTATTGTAACGCAGCTTGGCTTCTCCACTACATAGAACTAGTATATCTCTTTGCAGGAGCAGGCGGTTGTGACTGTAATGTTCCACTATTAGAACTAGTGGCTAGACATGGATGTATTGTATGACTGGAACTTACACTTCTTAATATAATAGAGCCATCATGTTTCATGCATATGTCATATTGTATTCCATCTATCTTGTTTACTCTAAATGGTATATGTATCTTTTTTCTTATGCGTGCATGTATGGACTATTCTGTATAAGTATGTATGAGTCTTACTAAAATGTGGTGATTGGTTTAACCATCACTTTTCATTGTTAGCTAACTTGCTTTCCAGCTGGTAATGCATATTTTCTTGTGTGTTCCCTTCCAAGCCAAGTACTATCACAGGATTCCAAGGGGCGCACTCACCCCACTTTCCATGTGTTAGAACAGTTCATGCATCTTCCTTGTCTTGTTTTAGCTATCACACCCTTGCTACCAAGAGGGACATCTTACTTTCCTCTGTGCGAAATTGCGGTCAAGGCATTACCGTAGGACCCACTGCTGGGATTCCTACACCTGACAGTATAATGTCTAATTGGGACTTCTTACCAGGGAGATCCTTTGACATGTTGGTAGATCCAACACCGTCAACATTGTTGGTGCTAGAAGGAGGGCCAGATGACAAGTTCTTTCCTCTCACCCTGTTTTGAACCTTTGCATATCTATCATGGAGTCTTGCACTCTACTCCCTCCACAATGTTTTTTGCATGCCAACCTGTCACCATCATGATTGAGTTCTTTGATCTCTTGTCCACATACACATATGATGGTGAAGGCAAAGTGGCCTGGCCTAAGTTATTAGATGACTTCCTTGCGTTGCTTCATGAGGATGATGGATGTTCTGACGAATAGGCCAGTCTGTTGCTTGCATACACACTTCCCGAATCTCCACATCGGTGGTCGTGTAGCCTACCGACTGACAATGTGCACTCACTTCAGCAATTATGTGATCTCATTGAAGATACGTTATATAATTTTGATCTAGAATATCTTGACCAAAAATTGTTACATCAACGAAAGGCTCTGCATGAATTGCCTATGTATTTTTTGGCAGCACTTTCGAGATTTGCAGTTTCAAGCTCCAAAGAGCCAGATGAAATTTCCTTATCTTCGGGATATATTCGAGTACTATCTTAATAGGTCAATCCATCCGAAGAAGAATTTCAAGCTCGAACCCCACTCAGTATACTTCGGCGATGGAGTTGTGCAATCACAGAAGGATATGATCACTGTCACAAGTGATTGTCTATCGTCCCCTCATCAAACATCTCCACCATCATAGAGTGATGTGGGAGAGCATGAACACACATTTTTTGAGCCATCATGACCTCTCGACATCACTTCTTTTGATTTTCACACAGACTTGGTTTTGAGTCCCATACCTCGTCACATGTATTTTGTACCTTAACCTCTGTCTTTATATTCTGATCATCCTCTAGATGACACTGTCTTGTGTTCTTTCATTCCGGACTCTACACTTGCTTTGAATGAGGATCGATCTATTGATGGAGTTGGTGTTTCACTGATCCAAGTGGCTCCAGAGACACACACAGGGCAAAGAGGGCTTATGAATGCTCAAAAATCAAAGTGTTTGGATTATGCTTGAACCAGGTTCATGTTACAAATCTCGTCGTCGTGATCATGGTGGTGTGAATGACACTCCAATCTGAGTCTGGATGGAGGAGATAGATCCAGTCAAAGTTGGGTTGACTTTTTGATGATTGGGCAGAATTAATGAGGGCACAATTTAGACTTTTTCCGGTGGACGGAATCCGGCCAACTCTGGCTAGATTCCAGGCAAAATCGTGGCCTCGTTAAAATGACTCCTTTGGTCCAAAACCGAAATTTTCAGAAATGAACATTTGGTTTTATTTAAACAAAAAAAATATTAAAAAAGGAGGGAGGTGGGCCACCAACCCCTCCACCCCAAACGAATCCAATAACAGTATAGTTTTTAATGGAGGGGTGGGCACAACACCCGGACCCTCACCCACACCACGAAACCCATATTAAATGCAAAGGAGTTGGGTGGGCTGGCCCTTGGGGCACAGACCCAACCCATTCAACACAAAACTTAAAACTTATATTGAGGTGGGCCGACTCTTGGGGTGCGGACCCAACCTCAACCACCACCATTTATTACAAGAGCTTGTGGGAGGCAGGTACGATGGGTGGGCCACCCAAGGCAAGCCTGGCCCAACCAAAACTTAAATTTAAAAATGATTTGTTTGTAATGTATGGAAAAAGGAGGAGGCGGGGTTTGACCGCCCGACCTCCTCCATGTGAACCGGGCTCCTTAACCAACTCAGCTAATTGTCACTTGGGAAAATCCACCAGCGAATTTTTATTTCAACACAGTTTATCAGTGCACCCAAGCAGAGGAGGCAATGCACGTAGTTTGAGGTAGAATTTTGCAGGAAGGCTGAATTTTCACTTTGTCAGATTTGACAAATTTTGTATTGTTTCAGCACTTCTCAATGCCACAAACGCAATGGCACTGTCCATTTCTCCATCAGGGTTCTGCATTTTTCAGCTATTTTTCAGTATGGGGGTGGAACCATGACTGTTGCAGAAACAGGGAGCAGAACCATGATCCTTGAAATTTTCCCAAGGAGGTAATTTTTATCCATGTCGGAATATAGTCAAGTTTATAGTCATTTTTCATAGTTTTCTACAAGGATCGCAATGGAAAAGTTAGATTCGCCTAGTGAGTTGTAGATTTCCAGTCCACCCATGGAGCAAAATCTTTGAGGAATATAGGGGAATCTAAAAGATTCCTTGAGCCCCAGATTCTCAATTTCTCAAAATTCTGAAATTTGATAGTCGATCTTGCACTATTCGATGCCAAAAATCTGAAGGTGCATTCAGATTTTTCATTTGCTCATTCTATTATTCAGCCACTTTTCTAAGTGGAGTGCAGGTGTCAACATTCATGTGCAAGTAGCCATTTTCGTGCGATTTGATGCCATGAGATTGAGGGCACGAGCAGCTTCAACAGTTTGACATCCGATTCATTAGATGGACCCTGGTTGTAAGGTATATGTAGTGTGTTCATGTACTTCTTTTGCTATGCATTGTGCTGCACAGATCCCTGTTTGGTCTTGATTAGGGATCTTGTTTATTACTTGTTTTCATGATTCCTGCTTGATGTGACGTGGAATCATCTATGTGATGTACATGTTGTCATGATTCGTCATGTTATGTTTTGAGTCCCTTTTTTGTATGTTGATGGGATACTCATGTTGTCATGATGTATATTTGCATTGAGTTCCCTTTTATGCCATGTTGGCAGGATGCTCATCATGCATGAGTTTGTGTCATACTGATAGGAGTGTTTTGACTGAGAGTTCCTTTAATGGAACATCTCTTGGAGCCACTCCTGCATGAGGGAATTTTCCTTGTATGATAACGACTCCACTTATGTACATCATCACTATTGACAACACTTAATGCAATGGCCTACACCATCTTGACACTAGGGCCCGAAGACATAGTCCCTTTTAGACGAACTCTGTTATCAACGGCTTATGTTTTAATGTGCTGATGATTGTCTTATTCCTCTTCTTTACAACATGCAGATGCATTCATTTATGTTCTTTTAAAAGTGAAATCTAACACATCATGAAAATAAAAGGTCTTGGAAGGGTCCTTTGTCACACCCAAACCTAGATCAAGTGGTATCAAAGCAGTATTTGCGTGGATGTGAATTGCAAGCGTGAACAATGGAACATGCAGCAACCAAGGATGAGAAAGCGATATATGAGACCATGCTCAAAATTTCCAAAAGGGTGGAAATAATGTATGAAACTCTACAAAAAGAGGGAGAGGAAAAGGAGCAATTGCAGCTTCAGTTGCGAGCCACGGAAGAAGCCCTAGAAGAACTGAAGCACAACAAACATAATCTTCAAATAGAGAACTTTGAGTTGAAGATGTGTCTACATGAAGAAAAAGAGGAAAAACAAAGTTTTCTACGACAGCTGCAAGCTAAGGACGAGGCCTTGGAAAAGCTCCACCGAGACCCATGTAAGGTAAAAAGTAGTTCTCTGAATTCATGTATGTTTTCTGATGATGATTTCACTATTTTCGAAAATCATACCATAGGAATTGGCTCCAAACTGCTGAAGAAAATGGGGTATGAAGGAAAGGTCTTGGGTGTTAATGGTAAAGGCATTGTCATCCCCATAAAAGTAGAAGAATTACCCCGTCAGACAGGACTTGGGTATGTCAGAAAGGAAGTTGGAGAATGCACCGAGACAGCTAGCAAACCACCAACAACAAATGATGAGCAACCCTCATTAGTTCTTTCCAAATCGTCAGAGGAGGTAAAAGATGTTGATTTTCTTTCGGTTTCATCATCACATAGTATGATTTCTGTTGGAGATGTGGAGATCCCAATTACAGGGACAAACTGTTGGAAATAATACTGAGAATGGGGTGAATCAGTATTATCAAATCAATAATTTTATTTCCCAAATAGATTTATATATGCTACTTCAGCTAAGTGAACTAGCATGTACACACGACTGTACTTAAAGCAACCAGCGTATATGCAGAGAACTTTTGACTTAGCCAATTTATCATGCATTGAACTTTAACTAGTATATCAAAGATTTATTAGATAATGTAGTAAAAGCAGAATAAAGCATCACACAAAAGAAACAGACATGAAAACCAAGATATAAGGTGGAAACCCAATGTGGGTAAAAACCACCTACTGCTATCATCTCTATCTTCTTTTAATAATAAGAAAATCTATTTATAATCTTGTACTGGTGCAGACTCATAGCAGTATGCAAGCTTCTACCTACAGAAGGTTACAACCTTCTCTTATTCTCCAGCTTCTACTGGAAGGGAGCTATAACCCCCTATCTCTTGTACTAGCTGATATGCTTACTAGTACATAGGCGGTAACCTACAGAAGGCTACGAGCTTCTTTCTTCCTCCAAGGACCACGTTTCATAAATTTTTAGACTGGATCCATCAACAACATCTTAACTGCAATACAATAATCAAATAAATCTACATCAAACAATCACTGAAACTCAATCATCACTTTCTGAATCAACCACAATTGAATCAGTCAATCACTTTGACAACCCATCGTTACTGTAGCAAATCACAATCAATTTGATCATTCATAACACTGTCACCAAAATACAGTCACCAGAACCCAAAATAGAACCTAGAAGTCTGCAACAGCAAACAAAAACAACTAAAACATACTTCATAAGGTATACGCTACTTCCATGTGTCGAACTAGCATGCATACACGCTTTTATCAAAGCCAACCAGCACACACATCTGCAAATATTAATTCATAATTCTGCAGCTATTCCAGACTTTAGTTATATCCAAATCATAATATTTACAGAATAACACATGCGTCAGTATTCAGATGTAGACTATACATGATTAAACCACATAATGATAATTAATTTCAAGCCTTAAGATCCCAATCCATCATTAGATCTTATCCCTCATCAACCGCTAAGGTTCATCCTTGGTTCAGATCAAGCAAAGCACCATAAGCTAATAACCTGCATACTAGATCTCACACTTCATCAGATATTCGATACTTGCACACCTGGCCTAATGATCTTCTCCTCCTTATATAGTTTTAGGCCTTTCTCAATACCATGGACCAAAACCACTTAGGACCAATACCTTGGACCAAATACCTAGGGTCAATACCTCGGACCAAATACCTTGGACCAATACCTTGGATCAAAATACCTTGGACCAAATACCTCGGACCAAAAACTTAGTTTTCCAAGATATACATGCTTTTCCTTCTGTGAAAGTGCATGTGTATGTATACACTACTTGTTTTCAGTGAACCTGCATGTATATGTAGCTTGGTCAAGGTGAACCTGCGTATACCTCTCTTTCTTCATTCTTTGTAGTCTGATCTGTAATTCTTTGTTGTTGACATGATGTACTGTGATCTTTCATCTGAGTGAGTTGCCATCAAGGACAACACCTATATCATAATTCCAACAATCTCCCCCTTTAGGCTTGATGGCAACAACAACACCAAGTTGTAGGTTTTAACCCCATACAGAAATTACCCGCATACGAATTCTAAAACACAAAAAATAAACAATGCAAGAACATAACATATAAAACACACATATACACAGAGATTTTCCCCTGTATCCCAAAGCCGGGACTACCAGCTTGATTTTTTATTATGGTCCTTTCAATGTTATAATACATATTTATACATGCTGAAGCATCCAATACCATGGACTGAAAACCATCGCATCCAAAACCATGGACCGAAAACCATCGCGTCCAAAAACATGTGTGAAAATCATCCACAAAACCATAGGTGGGTCTGCCCAACCTAACATAGGTTCCAAAACCAAAATTTTCTAGGGTGCTGCCCTGAACCCCATAGAGTGGGGTTACCTACACCCCTCAAACCCCCTATGACCCCCTCGCTACTCAATCGGTGCAACGAAGGGGGGCGATCTACCCCCCCTCTAACCCCCTGGTTAACTACGTGGGCTAATCATGGAAAGAATATAACACAACCCAAAATTATCCCACTTGTTGTCTTTCCACAGGGGGCCACAAGAGAGCTTAGTCATTTATCTAGCCCTACAATGCCCATTGTTTCTCTACACCAAGAGAAATTCTCAAAGCTCACAAATTTTGTCAATGCATCTGGAGTATTCTTCAAAGTGTCCACCTTTACCAGCAACACCCTTTTGTCTTCTATCATATCCCTCACAAAGTGATACTGAACATCAATGTGCTTTGTCTTTGAATGATATGTAGGGTTCTTTGCTAAGAAAATTGCTCCTTGGTTGTCAGAGTCTATCCTTATAGCTCCGTGTACTAACCCCATACATGAACACAATCTCTGCAACCAAACTACTTCCTTGCTTGCATGAGTGGCTGCCATGTATTCTGCCTCTATAGTTGATAGTGGCACTACATATTGTTTCTTACTCATCCACCTGACTGCACCTCCAAATAGGTTAAACACATACCCACTTGTAGATCTTCTCTGATCCAGATCTCCAGCCCAGTCTGCATCAACAAAGCCATGAATATCCAACACTCTCTCCAATCCTAGTCTTCCTTGGTAGCACAAACCATAATCACTAGTGCCACGCAAATACCCGAAAACCTGCTTCACTGTTGTCCAATGCTCCTTTCCTAGTTTTGACATAAACCTCCTCAATACTCCCACTGCATGTGCAATTTTTGGTCTAGTACAGACCATTACGTATATCAGGCTACTGATTGCACTTGCATATGGAACACGGGACATGTCCTCTTCCTCTTGTTGTGTCTTGGGATACTGTTTAGCAGATAAATTTACACCTACAGGAATAGGAACCTTCACTGGCTTACTATCCTGCATTTTAAATCTCTGCAATATTGTCTCGACATACTTCCTCTAGTTTAAACAGATCTTCCTCTTTGCCCATTCTCTTTTAATTTCCATGCCCAAAATATAGTTTACAGCACTAAGATCTTTCATGTTGAATTTGGAGGACAATTGCGTCTTCAAATCCTAGATAATTTCTTTGTCATTTGCAAGCAGCAACATATCATCCACATACAAGACCAAATAAATAACACGGTCACCAATTAATTTAAAATACACAGAGTGATCTGCTTTACTTTTGGTGAAGCCATGTCCCTGTATAAATGTATCAAATTTATGATACCACATCCTTAGCGACTGTTTTAACCCATACAGAGACTTCTTTAACTTGCATACCAGTTCTTTCTTACCCTTCACCGCAAAACCTTCAGGTTTCTTCATGTAGATTTCCTCTTCCAAATCCCCATGAAGAAATGCTATCTTCACATGCATCTATTCTACGTCAAAATCAAAAGTAGTAGCAACAGATAAAAGTAATCTAATAGAAGTTACCTTGGCAACAAGAGAAAAAATATCACCAAAATCAATTCCAGGCACCTGGGAATAACCTTTTTCTACCAATCGAGCTTTGTATTTCTCCACATTTCCTTCTACATTTGTCTTCTTCTTGAACACCCATTTGCTGCCAATGGATTTCCATCCAGCTGACAACTCCACCAGATCTGAAGCCTCATTTTTGTGCAAAGATGCCATTTCATCAACCATGGCCTCTTTCTAGAGTTTTCCATCCTCTGAATCTACTGCTTCCTTCACAGTTCTGGGATCATCATTAGTAATAGATAAAGCAAAATTTGAGTAGAAAGAAGATGGACTATACCTTTTTGGCTGCCTTCTTTCTGGAACTGATCTTCTCACACTTGGAGTTTGTGGCTCTTCATATTCTGATTCCTCCTCTACTGTAGAGTTTGATTCTTTCTCCTTTAGCTCAAACTCTATCTTCTCAGGTTCCTTTGGTTGGACTTCATGTTTAGTAACATCTTTCACCTCTCTGAACACCACATCTCGACTGTACACAACCTTCCTTGTTATTGGGTTCCAAAGCTTATAACCCTTTAAACCATGCTTATACCCAATAAAGATGCACTTTTCAGATTTACTATCCAACTTGGTTCGTTTCTCCTTTGGAACATGTACATATGCATCACATCCAAATACCCTCAGATGTGAAAGAGAGGGTTTCTTACCAGTCCATACCTCTTGTGGAGTTTTATCCTTCAACGCTGATGAAGGTGATCTGTTGACCAGGTAACATGCTGTCTCCACCACGTCTGCCCAGAATTCATGTCCTAACTCGGCACCACAGAGCATGGTTCTTGCCCTTTCCATCAATGTCTTATTCATTCTTTCTGCAACTCCATTTTGTTGAGGTGTATATGGAGTAGTTTTCTACCATGCTATACCACACTTCTTATAGAATTCTTCAAATTCCTTACTGCAAAACTCTCCACCGTTATTTGTTCTTAGCACCTTTATCTTCTTCTCTATCTGGTTTTCCACTAGAGCCTTGAATTCTTTAAACCTGTCAAAGACTTTAGATTTCTTCTTAAGGAAATATATCCATGTATTCCCTGAGAAGTCATCTATAAATGATACATAGTACATAGACTTACCCAATGATGGAACCTTCACAGGTCCAAACACATCACTATGCACAAGCTCTAATATATGTTTCGCCCTCTTACCACTAGAGGGGAAACTCACCCGATTCTGCTTCCCATATACACAATTTTCACAGAAATCAAAATCCATAGATTCATTACTCATACCTTCTACCATACCTTAACCATGAAGTATTCGAAGGCCCTTCTCTCCAATATGTCCAAGCCTTTAATGCCACAGTATGGTCTTCTCTCCAGAGACAACTAGAATTTCTGCTCTACTTTCAGGAACCAAAGAATTGTTGCACCCATCAACAACTGTGCTACCTTGTAGCTTATATAGAGTTCCAATCCGAACTCCCCACATCAATACCATTGCTCCCCGAACCATCTTGCAAGTATCCTTCTCGAACACTTTTTTTACACCTGCATCATCCAACTTGCTTACAAAAATAAGATTTCTGGCCAATGCAGGAATATGCAAAACACCCAGAAGTGTTCTAACCCTTCCACCTTGCAACTTCAACTTTACTTTTCCGTGACCAACGATTCTAGCCTTCCTATCATCCCCTAAGAAGACATCACCACCATCGTATTTCTCATACTCGTAGAACCACTCTCTATGGGGAGTGAAGTGAAAGGACACACCTGAGTCAATCAACCATGCCTCATGATCTACATGTGTACTTGAAGAAGCCAAGTACACATCGCCACCTTCATCTGAGGTGGTTTTCGCCTCTGCAGAAGGAGCATCGTCAGATCCCTTTCCTTTATCAGGAGCTTTAGATTTACAGTCCCTTTTGTAGTGTCCTTCCTTTCCGCATTTCTAGCACACCACCTTTACAAGTTTTCCTGGATATTTAGATCTCCCTCTAGATTTAGATCTCCCAGTCGATGATTTATTTTTGTTTATGTTCTTGGACAGTTCTCATACAGACAAGGCATCACCATTCTAGCTCTCCATATTTTTCTGTCTCATTTCCTCTATCAGCAAGGATGAGACTATTCATCAAACTGCAAGGAAGTTGCATTGCTACCTATTGCAAATACTAGACTATCCCACAAATCTGGTAGAGAACACAACAAACTGATGCACTTATCTTCATCTCAAATTTTAATATCAACAGATGCTAACTGACTTACCATAGTATTAAATGCACTTAGATGCTCTGTCACCAAGTCTCCATCTTTCATCCTCAGGGTATACAACTTTTTCCATAGGAACAATTTATTCACCAAAGACTTAGATTGGTACAAAGTCCCTAACTTGTCCCACAAATCCTTCACCGTAGCTTCCCTTGATACATTCAGCAATACTGAATCTGAGACACAAAATCGTATTGTGCTCTTTGCCTTCCGATCCAACTTCTTCCCTTCTTCATCAGACACTCCCATTGGTTTAGTACCTGGATCTACTGCAATCCATTGATCTTTACCCACTAACAGATCCTCCATCTTGAGTTTCCACAACTCAAAACTCTGACCATTAAATTTCTCGATCTCTATCTTTCCACTGCTCACCATCTTCTTTCACCACCATAATCGATCTTGCAGATCTCCCAATGAACAGGGTCTACCACGGGCTCGAGCGAAATCCCTCAGCAACAAAGGCATCCCCTTGAAGCCAAAACAACTTTGATACCAAATATAGGTTTTAACCCCGTACAGAAATTACCCACATACGAATTTTAAAACACAGAAAATAAACAATGAGAGAACATAACACATAAAACACATATACACAAAGATTTTCCCCTGGACCCCATAGAGTGGGGTTACCTACACCCCTCAAACCCCTTGTGATCCCCCCACTATGAAATCAGCGCAATGAAGGGGGGGCTCCGCCCCCCTTCTGACCCCTCGGTTAACTATGTGGGCTAATTGTGGAAAGAATATAACACGACCCAACACAAGTCACTCTCCCCCTTTGACATCAAGGGAAAAGGGTGGGCCAAGATAATTTATTCCTTTGACATAGATTATGCTGGTCATGCTCCCCCTGAGTACATGATAAATTCTCTGATTGAGCTCCCTTTTTGTATATTCTAAGATGCACTGAAATCGTCCATGCTCTTCCTGAGCACCAACAAAGTCTGCAAAAAAAATATTTTCTAAAAGAATAACATGACTCTATAACTCAACTATGTGAGGATGACCTTCCTATCACCACTGACTCATACATACATCCATCTTCCAACCAAATGGGGATATAAATTACATCATTTGTCCAAGAGGACTCATTCAAGACATATCACACCCTAGACTTTTACATGACTTGAGCAACAAATGGTATAAATATCTGAAGCCATAGCCGGACTCGGAAACCATAATGCTAACAATGTTGAATGTACATGAAGGCTAATCCTCCCCCTAAACCTGTGCTACCTATGCATTGTTAATAGATCAATGATCAAGGCATCTTTGTTAATCAGATAAAATTAATGAACATAGCATATAGACATTAATCATCAATATCCGTCAGAGCACCCATATCAAAGCCTGCCCCACTGTTTTTCTTGTCTGAAACACATATACGCTTCTTGACCCACAAAAATCGACGTGTGTACACGACTATACTTCATGAAACCCATGAATAATAACCTTTCTCTGGAAAAATTGGATTTAACAGCAGGATGATGCAGCAACTACTCCTAGCTTTTGTCTGAGATATTCAAATGTCTCTCTGAGTAATGGTTTAGTGAATATATCAACAACCTATTCTTTGGAGGGAACATACTCCAACTTGATCTTTTGTTCAAGCACTCGTTCACGTAGAAAATGGTATTTGATGGGTATGTGCTTGTCTTGGAGTGCATGACTAGATTCTTTGAAATACTGATGGCACTTGTATTATCACATAGAATGGAGATGGGTGGAGTACATGTGATCTAAATGTCTTGCAAGGTTTGCATCATCCAAAGTAGTTGTGTGCAACAAGATGGAGCAGCCACATATTCTGCTTCATCTGTAGATAACGAAATTGAACTTTGTTTCTTGTTGAACCAATATACTAACGTGGAATCCATGCAGAATGCACCACCACTAGTGCTTTTCCTGTCATCAACACTTCCTTCCTAATCTGCATCTGTATATACATGAAGAGTGAGATCTGTATCTCTAGGATACCACCAAATTTATGTGTTCCTTGAAGATATTTGAAAATTCTTTTGACTGCCTGAAGATGTGATTCCTTTGGATTTGCTTGGAATCTTCCAACTATTCCTACTGCATGCATGATGTCAGGTCGTGTACCTATTAGATAAAGCAGACTGCCAATCATGGATCTGTAATTCGGTTGCTGTATTGCTGCTAATTCATTATTTGAGCTGAGACTACATCCTATTACCATTTGGGTACATACAGGTTTAGAATCTTCCATGTCGTACCTTTTCAAGATCTGTTTGAGATATTTGTTTTGTGAAAGAAAAATACCATATTTATTTTGTTGAACTTGTAGACCAAGAAAATATGTAAGTTCACCAGGCAAGGACATTTCAAATTCTTGCTACATCACTGAAGAAAAATTCTGAGTCATGGATTCTTCATTGCTACCAAAAATGATATCATCAACATAAACAACAATAATTAGAAATTTATCAGTGTCAATATTTGTATATAGATTGCTATCTGCTGAACCTTTTGAAAAACCTTGTTGGTGTAGATATTTGTCAAGGCAGTAATACCAGGCCCTTGGAACCTGTTTCAAACCATAGAGAGCCTTTTTGAGTCTGCATACAAGTTTTGCATCATTTCCAAGAATGAATCCCTCTGGTTGTTCAATATAAATTTCTTCTTCTAAATCTCCATTAAGGAAAGAAGATTTTACATCCATTTGGTATACTTTGAATTTTTGAAAGCTAGAAAGAGCAAGAAACATCCTTATGGCTTCAAGTCTAGCAACAGGTGAAAACGTTTCTTCAAAATCTATACCTTCTTGTTGAGCATACCCTTTACAAACAAGTCTAACCTTGTTTCTAATGACTTCTCCATTTTCATTCAACTTGTTTTTGAATATCCATTTAGTTCCTATAATATTTTTATGATGAGGTCTAGGAACTGATTCCCAAGTATTATTCTTTTCAATTTGCGCAAGTTCTTCATTCATGGCCTTGACTCAACATTCATTTTTGCATGCTTCATTTACATTTTGAGGTTCGGTGCGGGATAGTAATGCTAGATAGGTTTAGGTTTCTGTAATAGTTCTTCTTATTTATACACCTACCTCTTTTTCCCCTAAAATTTGAGTTTCTGGATGATTTTTTTGAACATACCTGGATGGAGTCTTTTCTTCTACTGTTGTCTCTTCTTCTGGTGCTTCATTGCTTTCTTCTGCAATATCATTGTGATTTGATGTGGGAAAATACTCCCCATCTTCTTCATTGTCATAATCTTCTATTTTTTTCTATTTTAGATTTTTGCATGCTTCATCAACTACAACATCAATACTTTCAACAATTTTCCCAAGTCTTTTATTATAACATTTATACCCTTTACTTTGAGAAGAGTAACCAAGAAGAATACCTTCATTTGCTCTGGGCTCAAACATACCAAGTTTTTCATCAGTCCTTTTGATATAACATTTGCTTCCAAAAACTTTAAAGTATTTTGTAGTAGGAGTCTTGCCATACCAAAGTTCATGTGGAGTTTGAGTGCTATTTACCCAAACATTTTCTTGGTTGAGAATAGTTACGATGGCGAATACAACTTCACCCCAGAAGGTTGCAGGAGTTCTAGATTCATCTAACATAGCCCAAAAGATTTGTTGAACAGTTTTGTTCATTCTTTCTACCACTCCATTTTGCTGAGGAGTCCTTGTGGTGGAGAATTCCCTTTTTATTCCATGTTGTTCACAAAAGTCAAAGAATTCATCCAAGGTAAATTACCCTCCTTGATCAAATCTAAGACATTTGATTTTTCGATTTGATTCATTTTCAACCAAAGCTTTGAAGGTTTGGAACTTTTCAAATGCTTCATCTTTATGCTTTAGCAGACCTATCCAACACATTTTGGAAAAATCATCAATGAACAAAATAAAGTATTCTTCTCCACAAGGTGACTTTTTCCTTGATGGTCCACATAAATCTGTATGGACAAGTTCAAGAGGCTTACTAGCTGACCCTTATTTTTCAATGAAGTGAGCTCTGGTTTTCTTACCGATTTGACATGGTTTGCATATTATATTTTCAAGGATGCTGATATTTGGAAGATCATGAACAGTCTTGAATCTGCATGCTTTTCTTATTTGAGAAAAGCTTAGATGTCCCAATCTTCTATGCCACAGCCAGTTTTCATCATTTTTGCTTAGATAACACTGTTGTTGTCCTCCGTTGAGTATGTATAAGTTTTTTTGAGTTCTTGTACCTTTGATCACGATCTCCCCTATATCAAGCTCATGAACAACAAATCCATTTGATGGAAACATCACTTCATTTCCTTGATCACACATTTGATTGACACTCAACAAGTTATGCTTTAAACTGTCTACATACATAACATTTCCAACTTTAACCTTTTCTTTCAAGAAAACAGATCCTTTACCTCTTATGACAGCAGGAGTGTCATTTCCAAATGAGACATTCTTTTCCTTTTCTAAGGCATTATAAGAGTGAAGATTTTCTTTGTCACCTGTCATGTGTTTTGAACATCCGCTGTCTATGTACCATTGATTTTCTTTTCCTTCTGCATACAAGGCTATACCACATATTTCTGTTTGAGATTCTTTCCTTCTCCATATCTTGGGATTTAATGGAGTTTTCTCCTTTTGAGATGTTTGTCGAAATTTGCTCCTGCATTCAGATTCTTCATGACCAAAGTTGTTACAGATTGAGCATTCTATTTCATTTTCAAGAAGAGAAAAGTTATTATAGGAACTTTTCTTGGCCCCTGTTACATTCCTTTAATTTCATGCTTCTCTAGTCATGATGGTTTTATAAGCAACACATTGAGCAACTTTGTGTCCAAAATTATGACATGAAAAACATTGCCCATTAAAGAAGTTCCTATGACTATCGAATCTATTGACCTGGTGATTGTAGTTTCTATTGATATTCATCTTTGGAGAAAATTGAGTATGATTTACCTGAGGTTGGTTGTGGATTCTATTCATCCTTGGAATAAACTGAGTCTGATTTACATGGTGATCTTATTTATGCCTTTTCTGACGATTGTCATATTGTTCACTGGTCTTTTCTGCATCAAGATAGCTTTTAGTGGAGGTTGATGGCTTCTGTGATTGAGATGATTCTTCAGTATATCCAAGACCTGTCTTTATCAGAGGATAACACTACACTTTGATAATTTCATTTAAGGTTTCCGATCCTTTATCAAATCTAAGATTGAGAGATTTCGTTTTCTCAAGATCCTTTCTTAGACCCACAATTTCACATTCTAGTTTTTCATTGTGTTTTTCTTTTTCAGCAAGCTGGTATGTCAAGGTATCTATAATCATATTCTTTTCTTCTAAATAGATTTTGAGTTTAGAGATTTCTTCATGAAGGTCATATTCTTCTAAAGCATCCCAAAAATTATTATCGTCATAAGCCATTAGAAGTCTATAGGCATTACTATTTTCATCTTCATCACTATTTGATAAACCATTGCTATCTTCATGAGTATAGTAACTCCTTTTATTTACAACTTGTTTTCTATTCCATTTTGCATATTCCTTCCCTTTTTCATATTTATTTTTATGAGGACATTTGGCAACATAATGACCGACTCTTCCACAGGCAAAGCATTTGAAGGGTAGCTTACCTCTAAATCTTCCAGAACCCCGTTGAAGCTTCTTGGCAAAGTTTACCTCATCTTCTTCTTCTGAAATATGTCCTGATTCATTGTGTTCTTCCTTTCCTTTTTCTCAAGCTTTAAATGCAGCTTCTCTGATATCAGAGATTCAAAACAAATTCAAAAAAAAAAATCAAAACAAATAAAAAAAAATTAAATTAAAATTAAAAAAAAAAAACAATTAAAAAAAAAATTAAAAAAAAATTTAAAAAAAAAAAACTAAAATTAAAAATTATAAAAGAATAAAATTAAAAATTAAAATTAAAAAAAACATTAATTTTTTTTTTTGTTTAAATAAAACAATTAAAAAATAAAATTAAAAAAAAACAATCCCCCAACACCCCACCTCTCCCCTCACCCCCAACCCCTCACCTCTCCCCTCCCACCTCGGCCCTCCCTCACCCCCCTCACCTCTCCCCTCCCACCTCGGCCCTCCCTCACCCCCCTCACCTCCACCTCCCTCCTCGGCCCTCCCTCACCCCCCTCCCCACCATCGGCCCTCCCCTCCCCCCTCGGCCCTCCCCTCCCCTCCCCCCTCGGCCCTCCCTCACCCCCCTCTCAGCACACTCTCTCCCTCCCGCCACCCAACCCCTCCCCTCCCCTCTCAACTCCCATGTCCCTCACCCCCCTCTCCCCTCCCCCGACACCCACTCACCACCCTCCCCTCCTCGCCCAAGCTCCCAACCAGTGCCCAAGAGGGCGCATGTTGATTTCGGGAATCGGCCTCTTGACTGCTGGCTGGGGGCCTGGGCGGGGAGGGGAAGTTGGTGAGTGGGTGTCGGGGGAGGGCAGAGGGGGGTGAGGGATGGCGGGGACGAGATGGAAGGGGAGGGGTCTGATGGCGGGAGGGAGGGCGTGGACCGAGAGGGGGGTGAGGGAGGGCCAACGTGGAAGGGGAGGGGGGAGTTGTCGGTGGGGAGGGCCAAGGGTGGGAAGGGTGGTGAGGGAGGGATGGGGACGCGAGGGGGGTGAGGCCCGAAGGAGGGCTGAGGGGGTAGGGGAGAGATGAGGGGTCGGGTTTTTTTGTTTTTAATTGTTTTATTTTTAGAAAAAATATTTAATGGTTTTTTTATTGTTTTTTTAATTGTTTTTTTTTAATATTAATTTAATTTAATTTAATTTTTTTTATTTGTTTTCATTTTTTTTATTTTTTTTAATTCACTTGATTTTTTTGTAATATGTTTTAAAATTTATTTTTTCATTTTAAATTTTTTTCTTTTCAATTTTGTTTTTTATTTTTATAATTTCATTTTTTTTTAATTGTTTTGAATTTTTTTTTTTCAAATTTTGTTTTTTAATGGTTTCTTTTATTTTTATTTTTATTTTTATAATTAATTTTTATAATTTTTTTTGATATTTTTTTATTTATTTATTTATTCTTTTGTTATTTGCTTATTTTTATAATTTTAATTTTATAAAAATAATTCTTAAATCTTCATATTATTTTATCTTTTATTTTAAATTTTGTTTATCTAAATTATTTAATTTAAATAAATTTTTATTTTTTATAATTAATTATTTTTATAATTTTAATTTTTTTCTTAATTTTTTTTATTTAATTTTTTTGGTAAATATTTATTATTTATTATTGATTATTTATTATTATTATTATTATTATGATTTTTTTCCTTTTTATTTGTTTTTTTTAACATAAAAAATTGTTTTTAGATTATTTTTTGTGGTTCAATTTGTTTTTTTTCAAATCTATATATATATATATAGATACATTTTTTATTTATTTTTTGATATTTTCTTGTTTATTTTTTGTTAATTTTGTATTCATTTTTTTTTACTTGTAGGAGTTCATTTTTGTTTTTTCTTTACATTTTTATAGTTTTTTTTGTTCTTTCTTTCTTTTCTTATTTATATATTTTTTGTATTTGATTTTTTTTGTCATGTTTTTTTATTTTTATTTTTATGTTTTAAGCTTTTTTTTGTTATTTTATTTTATTTTATTTTGTTTTTTATTTCTTTATATTTTTTAATGTTTTATTACTAACCTGCTTTTATTATTTTTATTTTTTTCATGTTTTATGTTTTTTTCTTACATTTTTATAGGTATTTTGTTTTTTGTTATTTTTTTTTTTGTTTTTTATATATATTTTTTGTATTTGATATTTTTTGTCATGGTTTTTTATTTTTATTTTTATGTTTTATTACTAACATGAAAATTGCCAACATTTAAACAAAATTATCCACACTTAATTCATTAGAAAATTTAAATTGTAAAAACTAAGCCCTTTAAACAAAAAGGGTTGATGCTCATTAGTGCTTTTCAAAATCAAGATGAAAATCGCTAACAAAAACAATAAAATATGCACACTTGATACATAAAAAAATTTAAAGTGACAAAAATAAGTCATCTAAAAAAATGTGTTGATGCTGCATCAACACTTTTCAAAATCAGCGTGAAAATCACTAACATTTAAAAAAATGTGTTGATGTTGCATCAACACTTTTCAAAATCAGCATGGAAATTGCTAACATTGAAAAAAATATCCATACTTGATACATAAGAAAATTTAAAGTACCAAAAATATGCTAAAAAAAAAGTGTATTCTGGCATCACCACTTTTCAAAATCAGGTGATTTTTTGCTACCTCAAGAAAATGGGTCCGATTTCACTTTCTCGTTTGATTGGTAACTATCTTATGACCGCATTGGATACCACAGTCGCTGACTGCTGGGTCTTATTCGAGAAAGCAATCAAATTGTTCACGACTCTACAGGAGGACCCAAACCTGCAGATGCTCAATACGGAGGTTTGTGAGCTCCAACAACAGTATGATGAGGTCAGGGTGATGGCGCGCTCAATTGCTCCAGTGCAGCACCTCACCAAGCTGCAAGAGGGGCAACAACTCCATGCGCAGGTTGAGGTATCTCAGAGGAAGGAGATCGTGTTGAAGGCAAGGTTGGGACCTTGGTTAGATGAGGCTTAACTGGTTCCCACCAACACTCAGGAGAAGCTAACTGGCTTGCAGACAACTGAACAAATGATGAAGCTGGCCACGGAAGGACGAGCTACAGAGAACCTCGTCGAGAATTTCAAGCAGGAAGTTACACAAAGTGTTGCTGAGGTCGCAGTTGTATAACTAGATCTGGGGGATCTTTGCAACAAGATCATCACACTAGCCGAGTGACTCAAGGGCGAGTCATGACCTTTGTGTTGGGGGCCTATTGGGATGGGGTCCCCTGAGTTAGTTTTGGTGTTAAAAACCCAATTTTTGTTGTAAATTTTGATGAAAATATGTAAAGTATCCGCAAATTGTGGATGTGGAGCGCGTGGGTAGCTAGGAATCAAAAAGGGTTTTTACCCTCGTTTATGTAAAGTTGATTCAGTTTTGAGATCTTGCCATGGTTCGCGGACCATGGAATTGTATGTAAAAGGCAATAAATAGGTGTGTCTTAGAGATCTATGTCAAGGTCTATGGTATGAACAGATGGAGTCTTAAAGAGATAGCATAGAGAAGTAAGTCTTAGAGGGGAAAAGAGCTCTGCAGCTGAGTGTGTAGGGAAGTTTTGAGTTTGTAACCTGATATTGAATATCAATAAAGAAGACTGTTGAAAAAATTCTTGTGTTTTATCTGTTCACCTCTGTTGTTTATGTTCCCAATATATACTGTGATGAAGTAATGTCTTTATAAAATAATGATGCATTGATGCATGAATCTACGGGATAAGTCTTATTAACTGAACGCAATACATGTTAAGTATTTACGCAAAGATCATAATACCTTATGTTATGTTTATCAAGCACTTAAGTAGATTTGAGTAGATTCTGAACTAAGAATAATTTATGGTGGACGTAACTAGGTAATTCATCTATTCAAGGTCTGCAAAAGCCAATCATCGAACTTCGTGGAGGTCTAGGGGCCATTCGAAGGGAGTTAATGCACCAAGCCCTAAGGGCTTATAGATCTTCGTGGAGGCAGATCTAGGGCATAAAAAGACATCACACTAATATCCAGATGCAGGAACTTGGTTCCAGCATCCCCCCATACTGCTTCAGTGAGACTTTAGTCCACGCTATGCGGGTTGATGCCGAAAGGGCCAATGGTGTAGGGTTTTGTTTGGTGCAACTAACTCTAAACCTAGGTCAAGACCCACTAAGCCAATAGAGCAGCCATATCAGTGTATCCGGATGCAACAGAGGCAAGATTCTACTTCAGTAAGATGTCATCATTGAGCGAATGAACACCATCACAGACAACCAAGCTTGGCATCAGTTTGCCACCATTGACCATCACAAGGATGTCAAAAAGTTGGTCTTGCCAGAACGGTTCGAGTGTTAGTGATGTCTTGAATGGCTTACTCAAGCCATTTTGTCTCACATGGGTACATGTGCTTTATAATGTAACGTCTTGTCAAGTTTAAGTTCAAGTGTCGATAGTTCGATGTAACAGTCATAGAGTAGATGAAGAGTCACGAGGATAGATGAACTATCACAAAGGGGAATATCAAGGGCCACCCCACCCCTTGGTATAAATAGTCCCTCATAACTCACTATACAGGCTTTTGGTCAGCAAAGCTTCGGATAAGACTATCTTAGAGAGATCGTGGATATTATTGTAACGTGCCTTGGCTTCTCCACTACGCAGAGCTAGTATATCTCTTCGGAGGAGAAGGCGGTTGAGGCTACAACGTTCCGCTATCAAAACTAGTGGTTGGATGTGGATGTATTGTATGACTGGAACTTACACTTCTTAATATAATAGAGCTAGGACGTTTCATGCATATGTCATATTGCATTCCAGCTATCTTGTTTACTCTAAATGGTATATGTATATGTTTGCTAACGCATGCATGTATGGACTATTCTATATAAGTATGTATGAATCTTACTGAAATGTGTTGATTGGTTTAACCATCACTTTGGATTGTTAGCTAACTTGCTTTCCAATTGGTGATGCATCTTTGCTCGTGTGTTCCCTTCCAAGCCAAGTACTATTATAGGTTTCCAAGGGGCGCACTCACCCCACTTTTCATGTGTTAGAACTGTTCATGCATCTTCCTTGTCTCACTTCAGCTGTCACACCCTTGCTACCAACATGGACATCTTACCTGCCTCAGTGCGAAATTGCGGTCAAGGCATTACCGTATGACCCATTGCTGGGACTCCTACACCAAAGGGTCTGAGGTCTAATTTGGACTTCTTACGAGTGA
Source organism: Pinus tabuliformis (assembly GCA_031772625.1). NCBI lineage: Eukaryota > Viridiplantae > Streptophyta > Pinopsida > Pinales > Pinaceae > Pinus > Pinus tabuliformis. Next base: position 1,954,298,460 of record CM062816.1, read on the forward strand.
GATCCCCTGACATGTTGGCAGGTCCAGCACTGCCAACACACACATGATGAGATGACATCAAATCCATAAATCTCCTAGTCTACCATGATGCATCATCCTTTGTTTTCGGGTGTAGGTGACTAAGGGAGAGGACAAGGTTTTGAAACTACACAAAGCACATTTTAGGCTGGGATGTGGGCTCTAAAGCACTGTCAAGGAAAGTTGTGCAGAGGTCACTGGGAGGCTGTGATGAGAAGTCGAGAACAATAGTGACCATCTACGGGATTTGGCTTGGCTAGATGGCAGAACTGCGCAATTTTTTTAGGGAGGTAGTCCGAGCCGTAGGGAGGACACTGGAAATGAAAACTGTGCAGATTGTCCAAGGAGGCTTGCAAGGAGTTGCGGGAGCTTGCTTGAAAAAACTACGCAGAATTGGGAGGCTGGATTGCAAGACATGTCTGCGCAGTTTCTGGGCTGAGCAGGGTGTCGGGAAACTAGGGGACAAACCAAGAAAATTGTGTAGTTTTTAGGAGAAGACGCAGGCCAGTTGACAAGGGGACTGGTTTACAGAACTATGCAAATTTTGAGGGAAGTGCATTGAAAGGTATTGGGTGCCCATCCATCATGTTTGCACAATTTCTTTAGCCAGTGGAGGTGGGCATGCTGACTGTCTCTGTGCAATTTTTTGGAGTGAAGCCTGAGGTCACTTGCCGATCAAACTCTCCGGTTGACCAACGGGAAGCTTGATAGATTTTCTTGCGAGCAGCAGAGATTGAGATGGCTTGTTGAGCAACTTTTTCATTGTTTTGGGTGACAGTCAGTCGAGTCAAATCAAGTATTATGCAGTGTAGACTGCCTAGGAGGTATCCTCAAGGTCTGCACAATTCTGGGTAGCAGTACATCATCACGGAGGGCTGAGACTGTGCAATGCAACTCAGCGGAGGTTCGATGGGTGGAGGGTGGTTTGGTCGATAGATCATTGTCAAAATGACTAAGTGTGTGAGCGAGTAAACTTGTTCATGCATGACCTTGCAAACACACACTCAACACGACTCGATGATAAGACACCTCGAACCAACAAGACAACATATGCTCAGTGTGACTAACCAATGGGTGTGAGCGACAAGCGCGATTCTTGAGATAAATGATTGAACGACTATGATGACACTTGTACGACATTGCATACAAATTCATGTGTGAGTGCGACAGATTCTTACATAGAGAATACAACTTGTACACACAAAGACATACCGTGAACAGAGACAAAATATAAATACAAGGATGACATTGTGACCAACATGCTAAAAGATGTATGGTGAATGATCAAGCAATGAGGGTGTAAGGACTTGAAAAAATATCATGGGATGAGATCGAGTGTTTGCAAACATAAAAAAAAACCCATGTAAGGCTTTGGAATTGGATGCAGGCCAAAATTTTGGAGGGTGTTGCTGTCACTACAACACTTAGCGACACACTGGTTGAATACAAGCTTCTCTGTTTTGGTCCATTGAAAGCACAGGGCCTTGGTCTGTAAGATATTATTCAATCATTGTGCGGGTTACTTTGGCTTCCCCTCTTACCACATGGATGGACATGGTTCACATTTTCCAACTCAATCAAACACAACAACAGGTTTCAACTTGATAACAATGTTTCAAAATCGGGAAGGGTATTTTGGCTCATGAGTTAAAATTTTTCAGAGTATAAGTTTTCATCTCTGGCGTTGCTTCGCTACCAGAAAGCCTAGACAGTACCCCAACAGAGTCACGTAGGAACACATGCATTGCTCCATTGCCACCAAGCCTATTCAGTACCCCGATGGAGTTTCATGCTTCACCTCTCTATGCAGGAAGCCTTTCTCTTCTTTCACCTTTGTATTTTGAAAAGAGGACTGTGCATAGGCACTTATTTATTTTTGGGGCACAAGAGGGATCTTGACTTATTGAGAGCAGAAGAAGTCGTTCCTTCATAAAAGAATGTAAGACTTCTGACATAGGTTTGCTCACTTAGATTTTCCCCTTCTATGTTTCTACTAGTTGGATGAGCTTGAACACACTGAGCAGAAGGGTGAGTATAGGCATGGGGTTTCCCTGTGTGGACACAGGTTCATGGTTCGTATTTTCCATCAAGACTTCATCGACCAAAGGTTATAACCAAGCACATAGAATATGGACCCAGGACTTGGCCAAGTGTTGCAGTGTCACAAGGGTCTTTGGATCTGAGCCACATACTCATTCAAGAGCTAGAACTTAGTAGACGGAAACACTTATTGACAAAACCAAAAATAGTGTGATATTAAGAAAACAAAGAAAAGAAAAAATATAAAATTAAATTGAAAAGAAAACAAGAAAGAAAATTGAGAAAGCAGACAAACCAAACCAAGTTAGCAAGAAAACAAACATGCAAACCAGAAAGGAAAGAAAAGCAAGAAAGCAAACACTACTCCTACTTCTATGCTAAGTAATCAGGGTTACATGAAATGAAATTTCCAGTGAAGCCAGTGTAGGCGTACCCGACCCACAACCACAAAGATACATGCAATTAAAACTGATAAAAAATAGTGTGCAATAGAAAATGCAAAAACTTCACAATATTTCACACAAGAGAGAAGGTCTCGCCTGCGGGCAAACAAATGTGTCACAACGACCCAACATGTATGCCTACCTCTTCTATGACTATCATTTTTCAACAAACCTCAGAATCCTCTTGCAAGTGTGTATTCTTCTGCACCATATTTATTAGCGAGTGTGAGGAAGGATTTAAGCTTTTTTCTTGTAAGACGACTTGCCAAGTAAGATGCTTCCAGCCATTCAATGATTGGATCATAAAATTTGTGATGGTTGTTTTCAAAGACTCGTGATCTTTGAAAAGATGGATTTTTGATTCGAGAGAGGGGATCATGATAGGAATCTGGTATGGATAGATAGATCTGATCATTCTCATCAATCATTTCAAGATAGTGAGGACCTGCCACATCCATCAGCGTAGGCTGAAGCACCTCACCTACTTGACAAAATTCTGAGGAGGAAGTTGTTACGCAGTGAAGATCATAGTGTGCAAAGAAACTGTCATTGGATGTATTGTTGGGAAAATGATGAACTACATGAAAACCACCCAAGATAGAAGAAAGATCAGACTAGTTGGTTGAGATGCCAGATTCCCAGTGTGTCATGAAAAAATAATTTTTTTGAACAATCTTGTGAATGCTTTGAATGATGGAACCAAGTTTGTTGTGTGCTAGATATGACAAAACACCCACCTATAACATGGGAAAAATTGTGCAGGCATCCTGGTCATCATAGAAATGTAGAAAGGATGCCAGCACTATGAATATATGAAGCCAAATGTGGTGTGGTGAAATGAGAGGAACTTGATTTGCATGATAGCTTGTGTGCTCATCATCACAAAGGGAGATTGCTGGTGTGATGAGCAGGTAGATTTGACGTCCAAGATTTGTGAGAAGAACAAGGAGGTGAACATGAGAGAGAAGATATGATAAGTATGATTCCAGACAAAGATAGTCTTTGAGATGATCAACTTCATAGTTCCATGATTGCATGACACATAGACACTCCCAACCAGAATTGGATGCAAGAGAAGTGCATGAAGGCGAACATGATGTAATAGACTCGTGGATTCGGTCATTAGTGAAAATTTGGAATTTTGAAATATCACACTGGGAATAGTAAATATTTTTTACATGGGGATCCACGTCGAGTGCAACCATGCAGATAGATGGATTGTGTGTGAGAAACGAGATTTGATTTCGTTCGAGGGGCTTACTAGAGTAAGGAGGTCCTGACATAACCATCAACAGATGTTGAAGTGCGTCGACTCCCTGGCATGTCTCAGAACTTTCCAGAATTGAAAAATTGTATTTTGAGATGTGAAGGAGATCATGCATGGCCTAAGGATGGTTGTTGTTACTGATTTCAAAATTTCTCTTAGGATGGCAACCATCTTCGTCACGGGCTTCATCAAAATTTTCAGCTTCAACAAGCTGACTTGATGAGTTTTCTTCATGCAACACACAAGCTGATTAAGAGTGGGAAGAGTCTTGTGTGTTTAGACTATTTTCATCATGGACAACCTCATTGCCTTGTGTCGATTGAGGAGATAACTCATCAAATGAAGAAGCAATAGAACAGGGAGTATCTCAACCACATGTAGATGTGCTATGAATGGTAGGACACACAAGCAAGTGCGGTGAGGAGGAAGTTTTTCTATGGATATCCACTTTGAATAGTGCACATTCTAGATATTAGTTGGAGTGTACATGAGAGAACAACAGATCACATGATGTGATCAAGCATTCATCATCATATACAAAAGTGTGGGAGTGACGAAAGCCCATGACTGGAGGTTGATTGAAAGAATTAATTTTGCATGATGTTTCACCAAGATTAGTGAATTGAGAATTGATCAAGAATGGAAGCTCATTTTCTTGATGTGTGTTAACACCCAGGTTGTTCCCTTTGACTCCCAAGGGAATACGGCCGGGGTAACCACTAACCAATCTTTGGATTAGAGTGCCTAGCCACACTGTAATCAGAGAGGGCTCTCTCTTTATAATTTGTCTCTGTTCTCTGGAGATTTTAGGCTAGCTATGAAATAAGGGTGTTTAGTTTTATGCTTTGGTTGAGGGATATCTTTCTGTACTTGCAGTGTGAAATCTGCAGATGAGTTTATTTCATTGGGCAATGGAGTCCGTGGCTATAAGTGTTTAGAAACCTTGAGATGATTTACTGAAATTACAGGGCCATTTAAATACTTCATATAACAAAGTTAGATTATGATGGTGACATGTGAACAACCAGTGAAAAGCACTCAAGAATTTTCCACTAAGCTGGGGTGTGGGAAGGAGATAGATGCCTCAGGAGCAAACTTGAATTCCTGAGAATATTTATCACAGTGAGAGATATAGCTTGAAAAGTGTAGCAATTAAGAATTACACCTTATTTACTCTATCTGAAGAAAACATTTATAACAGCTTAGATTGAGTTCAGGGTAATCTGTGATTAAATCCTGGAACCATTCTTTTACTTTGCCATTAAGTGTAAAAACTCATAAACATGAAAGAAAATGATAGACTAGAAAACATATAACACAAAGGTTAAAAGAAGACTTATTGTGCTATGAAATATGCAGGAATCCTGTAACAATCAGCCAGCCACCACAGTGCATCAAGGAACACAGAGCTTTGGAAATTCCATCCACCTTTTGTATTATTTCTCTGAGAGTTATACAGCAACAGAAGTCTAGAAATGAAATCAACAACAACCCCTTGCAAACTCATGCGAAGGGGACTTTATAGAAATGTTTATACAAAATATCTCAGGCATTGAGTCATCTGAGAGAGAAATATCTTCATTACTTCGTACAGAAAAGTAGAAAAGAAGTTATTACAGCTTTGAATGCAGTATAACTACTCTTTAAGTCTGTCAGAGGATATTTTGACCTTTGGAGGTCAGTGAGTCGGTTGAATCGCTTTGCTTTAATGCTGGAAAATGTGTCTTTACGTTTGCTGCGCTGTATTTTCTCGGCCCTGCCACCTGTGACTGTGCTTGCTGCTGTGGTGACCGAATAGCCCTGCTGAGTTGGCTCAGCCTTTCATCTTTCCTCTGTATGCTTATCTACCAAAATTTTCCCTGTGTATGATCACTTATAAATTGGACAAAACATAACATTACAGGTTCTGGCTTGATAATATTAGCTGTGTCAATTTATTCCAGACTTCCTGTGTGGGCAATTGGTGCTTCACAATTGCCTCTATGGTTTCATCTGCTTCTGTATATTTATAGAAATTTGGAGGCACATCGAACAGATGATTGATCTCGTTCATGATAAAAAACAGGTTTTCCACCCTATTATATAGAGTTTGCCCTGATGCTGGCCTTGATTCTGCTGAAGTGCTGGGTTGTCCTGCAATTTGACTTGCAGCAAAGGCATTGACCCTTTTAGCATAGATTTCATGGGTAAGCAGTCTTCCCACACTGCTTAGTAGGCTGGGGAGGCTTCTGTTTTGCAATACCTGAAACCTGTCCATGAACTTGTTGATTTCAGTCTGCATATCTTGAGTTCTCCTTTCTAATGTTCCAACCAGGTTTCTTAATGTCAGGACCCTTTTAACCATTGAGATTGTCTCAGTCCTGTGAGCAATTCCCATGGTGGTCAGTTGAGAGGTTGTCCTATTATTCAATATGTTGATCATTCTATTGGCAGCATTAGGCATGTTGCCAAGGCTTGCTCTTGCTCTGTGTATTTCCCTATTTGCCTTTGTAATGAGTGCTGACTGTTCATCTATGGTCTCAATGAACTGCCACTGATCAGTAATGGATTGGCCAATATTGGCCCAAAGGACTGTTTTGAGCTCTGTTGTCACCTTATCTAGTGTGAACTCTTTCTCAAGCTCAGTTATTCTCTTTTTGAGAGCTCTTATATCTCTTTCCTTCTCAGGCACATTCTGTTTGCTCTTGTCATATCTTTCATTTACGTTAGCCAAAGATTCTTTAGCTTGATTAAGCTCTAACATTTGAGCTTCCAGGACTTGAATTTCATTTTGAAGCTTATGCATATCTAGACTATGAGTCTGCTCTGTTGTTGGTGCAGCTGTCGATGTAGTTGGTGCTGTAGGTTCTGTTTGCTGAGGAGGAGGAGCAGTAGTTGGAGCAGCTTCCTCAAGGTTGATTACTTCAGGAGGAGGCTTGGAGGTTTGCCCTTCTTCTCTTTGTTTCAAGGATTCTTGTAGTGCTGCTTTTACAGCCTCCGATTCTCCCAGCTTTTCCTGAGTTTGGATTAGCTGCTTGTACAGAGATATCAACAAGGTTGTGGCCTCTTGATCATGTCTTTGCTGGGCAACATCATCTGTTTGAGGGTGAATTGAGGCTGGGAGTTTGATCTTTCTCCTCAAAGCTGCCATGTCTGCATCCCTCAATTTTAATATCTCTTGTATGCCCTTGATGTCTTTGGGATCATGCCCAATCTCTATGATGATGTTCTCTAAGGACCTTATTCTGTTGTCCTTTGCCTGGGATGATGCTCTCTCCAACTCTAGCTGAGAGGCTGTATTGTTAAGGCTATTTTGTAGCCTGTAGTTATCCAATGTTTGGTCTGCCAAGGAAGCTTAGACCATCTCACCCGTTTGCTTATGCAGTTCTATCTTGTCCATTGGGTGGATATCCTTGGCAAGGACTTCCAGGTTAGTCCTCAAGTAGTCAGAGGCAGATTGGGGCTGCACTGCTGTTGGCATAAAATGACTCATGATCATTTTGCCTTCCTGCACATCATATGCAGACATGAGTCTTTGTTGATTGGTGGGAGCCATGTTTAACAGATGGTTATATAGCTGTATCTTGATGGGCTCATTTCTCCTCTTAATGTCGATGAACTGCTGTTTAATGCTGGGTCCACCTTCTCTTTGCTGATTTGAGGAACTCACTTCTCCTCCCATTGCTCTATCCTGTTCCTGTTGAAAGGAACTTGCTGATGCTTCCCTGCTAGGTGGGACCATACCAAAAGACTGTCCTATTGGCATTTCTTCCTCTGAGAAGGGATTGATTCTCTGTCTTTTCTCCCCATGAGTTGCTGATGTTGTAAGGGGAGTCTCTCTGTCCCTTTTCCTACTTGTACCCTCCTTTTGTGGAGTTTGGAGGATTGATGCCTCAGCTGAAGTTTCTTGCCTTGGAGGCACAGTTTGTTCAGTGGATTTAGGGGCTTCCACTGTTTGCTCTTGCTGGACAGGCTGTTCCTGCCTTTGTTCTTCCTGTTGTTGCTGTTCTTCTTGCTGCTGCACTTCTCCCTGCTGCTCCATCTCTTCTTGTTGCTGCACTAGTGTTTCCATTTGCTCTTCAGTCATAGGAGGTGGCTGTTCCACCTGCTTTTCTTTGCCTTTGTTGGATGTCTGTGGAGTATTCATGGCAGCTTGCTGATGTGTTGTTGAGGATGAGGCAGCTGCTCCAAGTTGTCTTTTATATGAGAGGGGGACCTGTCCACAAGTTTCTAAGTCAGCTTCTTTTTGAATATTTCTAGCCTCTCTTTCTAGCAGCTCTTCACTAGTAATTTCCTCTTCTAGGGTACCCTTTTCCCAGCTCAATGCATTGGCATACTGCTCAATCTCAGGCAGCCTCATATGTGAATAGCTACCCAATTTGTATCTTATCCTCCTGAGGGAAACAAAATGATTGGGGTCATAGGGTATCCACTCAAAACTAGTTTGCAGTTTGAGGGCCTCTAGGATACTCTTTGCCTCTTTGCATCCCTCCTCTTTTTTGTTATATAGGAAAGGGCCCAGCTGGCTCCTTACCTTCAACTGCACCTTCTTGTTCTTACTTTGGAAGTGGAGGTAGTCGGAATTCCCAAATTGCCTGAAATATTCTAGGGCAAAAAGTCTCATAGGGACATACCTTGGCAGCCTATAAGGCTTCAACTCACAGCCATATACTCTGATGACCGTGTGGTTTTGGTAAAAGTACCAATTAGCAATACTGTAGGTTTTGTTTAGATGGAGAATTCTCCTCATGTCATCAGTTAACCTTGGAGGAGAAACACCATACAATAATGTCATAGCTGGATGAATGAACAAGTCTATGAACTCACAGTATGTGTATGGTGATACAGAGGTGCAATGAAAAACAGAGGTCCAAAACACAACTGACCTTGGATTTCCCTGGGCATTAACTTGCTTCAGGGGAATGAGGAAGCTGCCTGGTTGATAAAACAAGAATAGATGGTAAATGTACGAAGTGTATCTGAACAGTCTTTCCCTTTGAAGATTCATTAGCTGGTCATGGATCCTATCTGCAATATATGTGGCATAGTCATAATGTACAGCTGGAGGCTTTCCAGGAGAGAATATAGACAGCATTGCCATTATACTATCATCCACATCCTCCACTCCCTTGAACCCTAGGACATAGCTGATCAAATCCACTAGCATTCTGCCCAATTCATTTAAGTATGCATATCCAATAGGAGGAGTTCTCATGGCTTTAGAGCATGATTGTACAAATAGCTGGTTGATTTTGATGATCTAGTCATTTGACAACTTAGTCCCCTTCTTTATCAAGTTCTGCATGTAGAGGGGGGTCAATGGTTTTGCAGTGTGGAAATGCAGCATCTCATTTATGCTCTCTGGGGTGATATGGAACAGAATTGAGCCTGTGGGGCTGAGGACAGCTCTTTGGCATGGATCATAGCACTCCTGGCATCCGTGGATCAATTCTGGCATAGGATTTACCTGGGGGTGGTTGTAGATGGGCAAGTTTGAGTCCCAAATCCCTAGGATATCAGCTCCACTAAGGTGCTGGGCTTTCAACTCATTTAGCAACTGAATATTATATTTAGAGCCTATTGGAAACCAATATAACATTTGATAATCCATATCTCCCAGAGCTTTCCATTCTAACTCCCTGTGAGGGGTATTGAGAGGCTTGATGTTCAGTGCAATTGGAGTTTCCATGGTCTATTAAGCTTCTGACTTGCAGGTGAACTAGTTGAAGTAAGCAGAACAACACAGAGGTGATTCCTTACAATGAAAGTGTGAATTTCAGGGACCAGAGGGTGAATTGAGCACACAGCAATTGAAATACTGTTTAACAGATTGATAAAGACAAATAGCAGGGCTGACCAGAACTTTTCTATGGTGAATTTAGCCAGCAGAGGTTTCTAGCTCACGGTTGTGCGAGCTACTTGTGAATTCAGGTTGTTTCGGTCGACTGCAGGTTTTGTAAACCGTTCGTTGTCTTGCCAGAGGGAAATAGGTGCAGGTTACTGGATACTAGACGGTGAATTCGGTGTTTTATCACTCCCTTAACAGTTTGTTCGAAGAAATTTGGATAAAAACCAGGTGCAGAGAATAATTTCGAAAAATACCTTGTGGATTGTCACTGATAGTTGCTAATGCAGGTACGGCGGAGGCGCCAGTGGTTTCAGAGTTGGACGGTGCAGGTTGGCGCTGGTATGGTCGTCAAATTCATGCAGCAACAACAACAGTCTCTTCCGGCAAAAGTAGAAAAAACAGGAAATTTTGGCTTAAAATAGATTTTTGGCAATATTGGCGCGCTTTTGGGATGACGTCAGCATGACGTCATCAGGTGGGGTCAAAGTCGGATGACATCAGCATGACATCACCGGGTGATGTGGAAGGCCCTGGTTGGTCCATGGATATGCTGAGGTGGCGGACATGTCAGCGAAGGGACGGACGAATGAGGTGATGCAACGGCGGGGTGGCGGCGACGTGGCTTTGACGTGGGCATGACATGGGATCAGCAAACCAGGCGGTAAGTGCAATAGTGGTTACGGTTTTCTCGGACCGCTTACGATACGACCCCGGTTTTGTCAAAGGCCGCTCCGAGAGCCTTGAGAGGGTGACGCGTGGCCGAGGACTGACGTAACCCTTCGTCATTTTCTCGGGCGCTAACTGTCGGGCGTGGGGGCCGCTCCGATATCAACGAGGGCCGTCGGATCACATGGGTCCGATCCGACGGTTGACGGAAGGGCGATGTGATCGAACAATACGGAGGGGGGGCGGGTTTAATTTATTATTTGTTTTGAAAGCTGCGCCCGGCGGAAAACATTAGGATATGGGTTTTTGCAAAGTTTTCAATGTATTTTGGAAAATCAAACATATGCGCCGAAACTTTGGATAAGCGGCAAAAGGTGGGTTTTTTGGGTTTTTTCACAATTCCAAAAGGGTTTATGGGTAGGAGGGGCTTTTTACAAGGTTTTTTCTTTACAAACAAAGGCTTAATGGGTGGAACGACTTCAAAGAAGGGAGAGGGGTGAGGTTTAGGTTCATCAAAGTGACCAGATGCCAATTTGATCCCTGACAGAGGGTTTATTGGATATAATGCCAAGGGGAGGGATATTTATACAAAATTTGGGGTTTATACACCATGGTGTTAATACTAGTAGGGGAAGGGTAACATAGGGGAATTACATAGTAGAGTTAGAGTAAATATGGGGGAAAATGTGAATGAGGGGGAAAATCACTAAGTTTATTTGAGACTTACTTAGTTTAGGGAGTAGATCAAAATGAAAAGAGTTTTAGACAAGAAATGTGGCTTCTAAAAAGATTAAGAACCACCATGAAACCATAATCTCTTCCATGAATCTCAGCTGATGAGGGAGTGTTAGTAATGAAATGGAAAGGGGAAGAAGGGAGGTTAGACATGCTTCTTGCTTGCTGCAACTTGATGAAGAATGACACCTTCTCAATTCATTGATTTTGCTTTGGTAAACAAAGTTAGCACACATGCAAATTATAAGAAATGACCTTTCTGCAACCCCGACTGCCTACCCATCTATTTGCCTAGCATTTTTTATTTCTTCTTGGAGGGTGCACTTGGACTTGCAGACCCTTACTAGCCTTTTCTTTTCTTTGGCTTTTTCTTTTGTTTTTCTATCTACTTCTACCCTTATTTCTTCCAAGGTCCCAGATTAAGCTGTTGGGAGCCCTTTTTCTCTACCTAAACTACTTGTCTGCCAAGATTAAATAGTTTGGACAGACTCTTTTCTCTATTCTACAACTAAAAATTTAAAACATGTCATGATCCAGATTAGACTGTTGGACCATCCATCAAAATTTGAGTCCATACCAAGCTATAAGCACAGATTGGATTCTCTTGGAAATATGTGATCTTTGAATCATCAAAGCAGAGCATATTTGGACTTTTTCATAGCCAATCATGAAATATGAAACCTATTGGTATAGGTAGCTAACAGTGGCTCCACATGGGGGTGGTGTTTCATTTGAAAGACCAAGAACAACAGGTCAGATTGCCTTGCTCCTTGACTGCTCTTGCCAACCTTGAAGTTTGATGCTTTAAAAAATGCCAAAATTGTGTGCTTCTCTTCTTGGTAGACTTGTGATTCCATTCACCTTTCGCTGGCAATTTTAATAAAACTTTGAGAAATTGCATTTTTTACATGTTGACAGAAAATAATATATACATCTGGATATGTACAAGGGAGGACTCAGGCTGCACTTATGGGTGATATTCAAAATAGTGCTTCAGCATCCTACCATTCACAGGACCCTCATCCAAATCAGTTTCATTGAGACTCTTAAGGAAATAAGTGTTGTTTCCTTGTACTGCTTGGACAGCAAATGGTCCTCTCCAAAGGGAATCAAATTTTCCATGTTTTCCCTTGTCCTCTCTTCTTGAATCCCACTTGAGGACTTTGTCACCAATGTTGAAATCTTCTGCCTTAGTTCTTCTATCAAAGGCCTTCTTTAATTTTTCTTGTAGAACTTGGGCTCTGCTAAAAACTTGGTCTCTAGTTTGCTGTAAACATATGATTTGATTGATTCTTCTTTGCATATTATTTGGTTCAGCTTGGCTTCATTGAAGAAGTTTCATAACAGGCACTCCTAGTGATGAAGGAAATTTGGCCTCTAATCCATAAACCAACTCATATGGGCTGGTCCCAATTGATCTTTTGGTTGTTAGTCTATCTGCCCATAGGGCATTCACAAGCTTCTTATGCCAATTCCTTTTGTTCTCTTCTAGTACTTTCTTTATGATGTTCACCAGACTTTTATTTGATGACTCAGCAAGGCCATTACCTTGGGGATAGTATGCAGTAGAATGGCCCAAGGTGATGTGAAATTTATGGCAGAAGTTCACCATTTTCTTGGATCTGAAAGCAGCAACATTGTCTGTTATTATTTTGTCAGGACAGCCAAATCTAGCCAATATGTTGTTCTCCAAGAACTGAATGATAGTGGAATCATTTGCTTGTCTGCATGGAACAGCTTCAATCCACTTGGTGAAGTAGTCTGTGGCTGTCAAGATCCATCTATGTTGGCCTGAGGATGAGGGGTGAATTTCCCCAATGAAATCCAAGCCCCATTGTTGAAAAGGTCTCTCTGTTGCAATAGGCCTTAAGGGAAGTGGCAGCAACTGTCTCTTTCCCTCAAACACTTGACATTTATGACATGAGGTGGTGAATTTCTTGACATCAGAGAACATGGTGGGCCAGTAGTACCCTGCCCTTAGTATTTTATCCACAGTGGACTTCCAGTACAAGTGTCCACCACAGTCACCTGCATGAAATTCCTTTATGATATTGTCAGTTTCATTCTCAATTAGGCAGTTTAGCAATATTCGTTCATGGTTTTTCCATAACAAATTTCCATCCATAACACAAAATTTAGAAGCTTTCATTTTTAAAAACCTACATTTAGTTCTTGACAATCCTGGGGGAGCACACAGGTTTTGCAATATATAACACATATCAGAGTACCAAGGGGATTTTTCAAAGGCTACATTGATCTTTGGAGTCGCCAGCTCCGGTTCACTGTCCAGCTAGTTAATGTCTAGGGCTTGGAAATTTGCTTCTGTCAGTAATTTGGCCAAGCCTTGCCCTTTTATTAGTTTTGTAGGTTTTATCTCAATGTCAAATTCCAAGATGTTGGCAATCCACTTTCCTCTTCTGCCCTCTAAATTTTCTTGGGTGAGAATGTCTTTGACAATAGGACTTGGCACATATGCTATAACATGGGAATAAAGGATATAAATCCTAAAGTCTTTAATGGCTTTGACCAAAGCATAAGCTTGCTTTTCCATGATTTGATACTTTAAAGGTGCATCTCTAAGAGCTTTGCTAAAGAAAGCAATTGGCTTCTCATTTCCTTGGTCATCTTTTTGCAATAAAACAACAGCAATAGTATGCTGGGAGGCAAAAGAGAAAATGATAAATTCTCTGTCAAACTGAGGATTGGTCAACACTGGGGTTTGGGTAAGGGCCAGTTTTATACCTTCAAAGGCTTGATTGGCTTCAACAGTCCACTTGACTTTTGAATCCTTTTTTAGCATGTTATTTAATAATCTGATTAGTTCTGCTAAGTTTGGGATAAACCTCCTCAAGAAATTGATTTTTCCCAAGAATCCTTGCAACTCTTTGACATTTCTTGGGTGGGGCATTTGTAGGATAGCTTGTATCCTATCTGGGTCAATTCTAATGCCATCTTTCGAAATGATGTGGCCCAACAGCTTGCCTTCCTCTAAACCAAACAGGGATTTCTTGGGATTCAAGGAAATTCCATATTTTCTGCATTTTAGGAAGATCTGTCTCAAATGTTTTATATGTTCTTGGTCTGATTTTGAGAAGTTGTAAGGTCATCTAGGTAAATGACTAAAAAGTCATGAATCTCTTTGGAAAAAGCAATATCCATTGCTCTTTGAAAAGTTGCCCCTGCATTTTTCAATCCAAAAGGCATCTTTACATATTTGAAAGTTCCCCATGGGGTAGTGAATGCTGTTTTATCTTGATCATCAGGGTGCACCAGGATTTGATTGAAGCCTGAAAATCCATCCAGTAATGAGATCCTTGAGGCCCCTACCACTCTTTGGAGAATGTGATCCATCTTGGGTAAGGGATAGTTGTCTTTGAGGGATACTTGGTTCAGATTCCTTAAGTCCACACACAGCCTAATTTCACCAGTCTTCTTTCTTGTAGGGACTAAGTTGGAGATCCATTCAGAGAATCTAATTGGTGCTATGATGCCTGCCTTGAACATTTTCTGTACTTCTTGTTCCATTGCTGGGAGAAGCATAGGATTGATTCTCCTCAGTTTTTGTTTAAAGGGCTTTTGATCAGGTTTGAGAGGGATTGTATGCTGGATAACAGAGGTGTCATAGGACTTTAAGTCCTCATAACTCCATGCAAAGACATCCTGGAACTCTTTAAAGAGGTCAATGTATTTAGGCTTTTGGTCAGGAGGTAAAGAAGCAAACAATTTAATTATTTTGGGTTTGTCAATTGTACCTATGTTGCATTCTTCAATGGCTGCATTTAAGGGCTGCATTTTTGGTTTTCTGGGAATATCATTTGAGTCAAAGATGTCTTCTAGCGGAGTCAGGCCTGTTGGTAGAAAATTGTCTTTCAGCTCTATGATTTCAGTTTCAGCATTGGCCACTTCCTCACAATTGGTTGATTGAATTTGCTGAATGTTGTCTATGTTGAAAATAGTTGGATTTAGTATTTGTTTTGCTATTCTAGGTGATATTGGGTGAGAAATCTGTTGAAACTGTATTTGTGATGGACTTGCTCCATCAAGTATTTGTGATTGACTTGCTGTATCAAGTATTTGTGATTGACTTGCTGTATCAAGTATTTGTGATTGACTTGCTGTATCAGTATCAATATTTAATCCTGCAAATTCTTGCTGCAGGGTTAAAAAATGGTTTATTTGCTTGTCATCCTCAAATACTTGCCAATCATTAACATTGTTTGGAATGGAGGGTCTGTGTTTTACCTCAGCTGTAAAACAATGATGGGGCTCAAAAGGCAGCTTGCAGGTACTTGCAAAGGTGGCCAAACTATGAGCGTGAAGATTGTGGGTTCTAGGAATTTTGGTGATTTGGAATTCAGAGAAAAAGTTTAGTATCTCAGCCACAACAGACCTATAAGTCCTTAGTCTTTTGTCATTGGTGACAAAGTTTCCCTTCACTTGTTGAATAACTAAATCTGAATCACCCATGATTGAAACCCTGGCAGCTTGTAAGAACTTTACTAACTTGAGGCCTAGTAAAAGAGCTTCATACTCTGCCATGTTATTAGTACATCTGAAGTTTAATCTATAGGCTCTGCCTTCCGCATGACTATTTTCTTTATTGCGTACCCAAACTCCAGCTCCTGCCCCTAACTTGTTGATTGAGCCATCAAATTCAAGGAACCATAGAATATCCTGTTGGGAAGGAGATTTAACAATCTGTTCATGGGCTGGCAAAGTAAGTTGAAGTTGTGGTTTTTCATCTAGCTTGTCTTCTAGGACAGTTTCATCATTTGATTGGGTATGCTTGATATTTAGAACAACAGCAGTATCTAGTGTTTGATTGACTGTTGTTTCATGGGTGGTAATTCTTTCATTTGAGTCTTCCTCCTGTATGAGTATGTTGGTTTCAACCTCACCTTTTGAGGGGGTTGTGCTGTCATTGAAGAGAATGTATGAGTCTATGTCTGAATGGACAACATATATGGGAAAGTTTTGAGGCTTTTCTTCACTGCTGACCATGTATTTCATGAGTGTTTCTCTGTACAGTCTTTTTGGTTGCCCAAAAACAGAGATGGTGGCATATGACATGTCTAATTGTAGGGAACCTTGGAGTTTAGCTCCCCAAGATCTTGATAACAGCATCCCATACTTAGGTGGAATATCAGCAACTACCACATCCATTAGGATTGTCTTGTTTGGGTATTGAACCAGAGACACACATAAATCTTTTATGAGACCTAGACACTTGACTTGGCTAGAGTCAAAGGAAAACAGGTCCTTGTATGGTCTTGTTATGTCTAGATTCAATCTCTCCATGACTGCTTTTGGCACAAGATTGTGAGAGGCACCTGAGTCAAACATTGCATTATGTAATATTTTATCATGAATATGTAAACTGACATAGAAAGGTAATACCCCTGTGACTACCGTTTTTCCATCCACTTCTGGGCCGAACAGTAATTCTGGGGTGTCATCCAGCACATTGACATCATCTTTGTTGCTAGTGAGTTGAAGGGACTTCTTGATCTGTAGTTTATAGATGTCATGCTTGGCTAGTTCCAAAAGCGGAATTGCTATCTTTAGTTTGCTAATTTCAGTCTCTAGGTCAAAAGGTTTCTCAGATTGGGTCTTGGGGTTATAGGTGACAGTCCTTTCCTTGTTCATTAAATCTTCTTCTTGATTTTTATCTTGACTTTGGGACTTGCCCCTTTTACTCATCTCTTGGGGAGTAACCTTTAAATTAGGTTGAGAAGGTGGAGTGGCCATAGGCTGTTGTTTTAAGGATAGTGGTTCAGTGATCTCTTCAATAATCACTTCTTCTGCAGGTGAATTTTTTTTTTCATTAGGCTCTGTGACTATGACTCTTTCAAGCTGCTGATTATCCTTTATCTTTTCAGGCTGGTTTACATTCACAGTTCTGCTCCTCAGCTTGTATTGTTTGTGGACTTCATAAACAGCAGTATCATAGCCTTGTTTGAAGTCAAAGGATTCACCTGATTTAGTTTGGAACAGTTTGATTTCATCATCCTCATGATCTTCTTGTGTTAAGAAAACTTGACTTTCACCATCTAGACCCATTAAATTAATCTCAGGATCTTCATTGGGCTCTGTAGATGTGGAAGTTTCTGCATAATTTTCTTGGAAAGGGGGTCTTATGTCTTGGTCCGTACTGGTCTTTCCAACATTTGGGTTTTGAGTTCTCCTAAAATTTGGATTCCTAGGAGGGTTGTTTTGTGGTGGTTCCCATGATGATTTTCTTTCAACCGATTCCACTCTATCACCCAATCTTTTCATTCCAGTGAGAATTGCATCTAGCTTTTGATCAAAGGTAGAGGGTTCCTCTTTGAAAGCAGTCCTCTTTTCCAACCTTGCCCTGTTTCTTTTGGCAATTAGGTTGGCTTCCACTGTAACAGCAACCCTTTGGGCCTCTGCCAGGGATTGAGGATCTCTTTCCTTCAACTGATAGGCCATGTCAGGGTCAAAACCATCAGGGAATTTGTACAAGGCTAAATCAGGAGGAGGTCTTAAATTTTGTGGAATCGCGTTATATACATTGTTAAATCTTGCACAATACTCCAAAACAGTCTCTTGGGGACCTCTTTTGATAGTGTCATATTCCCCAAGTATGTGGAGAGGATCTTTCTTCTTCTCCCATCTACTAGTAAAGGCTTGATACAGTTCATCAGGAGTTGTGATGGAGTTTGCATTCAGGGATCTAAACCAAGTTCTTACATCCCCAGTTAGGCTTTGAACAAACATCCTCATTCTGACACTGTCATCATCTATTTCATAGGTCTCAAAATGGTCTTGCATCCTCTTAGCATGTTGGACAGCTGTCAGAGGGCCATTGGAGTCAAAATATGAGATTTTGGTTTGGTAATCTTGGGGTAGAGCTGCAGCATTAGCTGGTATCTGCAAGGGTGCATATCTGTTAGCCATATTTACAGGATTTAGAGAATTTACAGGGGCAGCTGGGATAATAGGAACAGTGGGTACCACAGGGGTGACAAGTAGGGGCGAACCTAGAGTGTTGGTCAAGGGGATATGTGCAGTGGATGAAGATGTGAGAGGAGGACTTTGAGATGTGGATGGTGAACTAGGGGAATTAGGGGTAGACCGGAAAAGGACCTTGCATGGGGTAGAGATAAGGCTGGGATGATCTGAATCTGAAGTTAGATCAGCAGGCTGCTCCTGCCTTTGCTATCTCCTAATGTTTCTAGGGATGGTATTTGGATTATCAACAATGATGGGTGGATTAGGGTCAGGATTTGCCCTAGTATGCCGTGGAATTTTCTTGGGAGCCAGCTTCTAACTATTTTTTAGGATTTTATAGGAAGTTTTTATATCTGTAAGGACTGGGTAAAGATATTGGAATGGCTATATATATTTCAAAGCTGAGATGAAGATTAACTGAAAGAGCTCTTCCCTAAAACTGTCAATGTTACACAGAAACAGTTTTGAAGGCCTCCTGACTTGTTTCAGGCTTGATTTCAGGCTTTGAGGGATGCATAGAAATTGGAAAATCCTAAGAAATCCCCAGTGGAGTCGCCAATTATGTTAACACCCAGGTTGTTCGCTTTGACTCCCAAGGGAATACGGTCGGGGTAACCACTAACCAATCTTTGGATTACAGTGCCTAGCCACACTGTAATCAGAGAGGGCTCTCTCTTTATAATTTGTCTCTGTTCTCTGGAGATTTTAGGCTAGCTATGAAATAAGGGTGTTTAGTTTTATGCTTTGGTTGAGGGATATATTTCTGTACTTGCAGTGTGCAATCTGCAGATGAGTTTATTTCATTGGGCAATGGAGTCTGTGGCTATAAGTGTTTAGAAACCTTGAGATGATTTACTGAAATTACAGGGCCATTTAAATACTTCATATAACAAAGTTAGATTATGATGGTGACATGTGAACAACCAGTGAAAAGCACTCAAGAATTTTCCACTGAGCTGGGGCGTGGGAAGGAGATAGATGCCTCAGGAGCAAACTTGAATTCCTGAGAATATTTATCACAGTGAGAGATATAGCTTGAAAAGTGTAGCAATTAAGAATTACACCTTATTTACTCTATCTGAAGAAAACATTTATAACAGCTTAGATTGAGTTCAGGGTAATCTGTGATTAAATCCTGGAACCATTCTTTTACTTTGCCATTAAGTGTAAAAACTCATAAACATGAAAGAAAATGATAGACTAGAAAACATATAACACAAAGGTTAAAAGAAGACTTATTGTGCTATGAAATATACAGGAATCCTGTAACAATCAGCCAGCCACCGCAGTGCATCAAGGAACACAGAGCTTTGGAAATTCCATCCACCTTTTGTATTATTTCTCTGAGAGTTGTACAGCAACAGAAGTCTAGAAATGAAATCAACAACAACCCCTTGCAAACTCATGCGAAGGGGACTTTATAGAAATGTTTATACAAAATATCTCAGGCATTGAGTCATCTGAGAGAGAAATATCTTCATTACTTCATACAGAAAAGTAGAAAAGAAGTTATTACAGCTTTGAATGCAGTATAACTGCTCTTTAAGTCTGTCAGAGGATATTTTGACCTTTGGAGGTCAGTGAGTCGGTAGAACCGCTTTGCTTTAATGCTGGAAAATGTGTCTTTACGTTTACTACGCTGTATTTTCTCGGCCCTGCCACCTGTGACTGTGCTTGCTGTTGTGGTGACCGAATAGCCTTGCTGAGTTGGCTTAGCCTTTCATCTTTCCTCTATATGCTTATCTACCAAAATTTTCCCTGTGTATGATCACTTATAAATTGGACAAAACATAACATTACAGGTTCTGGCTTGATAATATTAGCTGTGTTAATTTATTCCAGACTTCTTGTGTGGGCAATTGGTGCTTCACAATTGCCTCTATGGTTTCATCTGCTTCTGTATATTTATAGAAATTTGGAGGCACATCGAACAGATGATTGATCTCGTTCATGATAAAAAACAGGTTTTCCACCCTATTATATAGAGTCTGCCCTGATGTTGGCCCTGATTCTGCTGAAGTGCTGGGCTGTCCTGCAATTTGACTTGCAGCAAAGGCATTGACCCTTTTAGCATAGTTTTCATGGGTAAGCAGTCTTCCCACACTGCTTAGTAGGCTGGGGAGGCCTCTGTTTTGCAATACCTGAAACCTGTCCATGAACTTGTTGATTTCGGTCTGCATATCTTGAGTTCTCCTTTCTAATGTTCCAACCAGGTTTCTTAATGTCAGGACCCTTTTAACCATTGAGATTGTCTCAGTCCTGTGAGCAATTCCCATGGTGGTCAGTTGAGAGCTTGTCCTGTTATTCAATATGTTGATCATTCTATTGGCAGCATCAGGCATGTTGCCAAGGCTTGCTCTTGCTCTGTGTATTTCCCTATCTGCCTTTGTAATGAGTGCTGACTGTTCATCTATGGTCTCAATGAACTGCCACTGATCAGTAATGGACTGGCCAATATTGGCCCAAAGGACTGTTTTGAGCTCTACTGTCACCTTATCTAGTGTGAGCTCTTTCTCAAGCTCAGTTATTCTCTTTTTGAGAGCTCTTATATCTCTTTCCTTCTCAGCCACATTCTGTTTGCTCTTGTCATATCTTTCATTTACTTTAGCCAAAGATTCTTTGGCTTGATTAAGCTCTAACATTTGAGCTTCCAGGACTTGAATTTCATTTTGAGGCTTCTGCATATCCAAACTATGAGTCTGCTCTGTTGTTGGTGCAGCTATCGATGTAGTTGGTGCTGTAGGTTCTGTTTGCTGAGGAGGAGGAGCAGTAGTTGGAGCAGCTTCCTCAAGGTTGATTACTTCAAGAGGAGCTTTGGAGGTTTGCCCTTCTTCTCTTTGTTTCAAGGCTGCCTGTAGTGCTGCTTTTGCAGCCTCCGATTCTCCCAGCTTTTCTTGAGTTTGGATTAGCTGCTTGTACAGAGATATCAACAAGGTTGTGGCCTCTTGATCATGTCTTTGCTGGGCAACATCATCTGTTTGAGGGTGAATTGAGGCTGGGAGTTTGATCTTTCTCCTCAAAGCTGTCATGTCTGCATCCCTCAATTTTAATATCTCTTGTATGCCCTTGATGTCTTTGGGATCATGACCAATCTCTATGATGATGTCCTCTAAGGACCTTATTCTGTTGTCCTTTGCCTGGGATGATGCTCTCTCCAACTCTAGCTGAGAGGCTGTATTGTTAAGGCTATTTTGTAGCCTGTAGTTATCCAATGTTTGGTCTGCCAAGGAAGCATAGACCATCTCACCCGTTTGCTTATGCAGTTCTATCTTGTCCATTGGGTGGATATCCTTGGCAAGGACTTCCAGGTTAGTCCTCAAGTAGTCAGAGGCAGATTGGGGCTGCACTGCTGTTGGCATAAAATGACTCATGATCATTTTGCCTTCCTGCATATCATATGCAGACATGAGTCTTTGTTGATTGGTGGGAGCCATGTTTAACAGATGGTTATGTAGCTGTATCTTGATGGGCTCATTTCTCCTCTTAATGTCGATGAACTGCTGTTTAATGCTGGGTCCACCTTCTCTTTGCTGATTTGAGGAAGTCACTTCTCCTCCCATTGCTCTATCCTGTTCCTGTTGAAAGGAACTTGCTGATGCTTCCCTGCTGGGTGGGACCATACCAAAAGACTGTCCTATTGGCATTTCTTCCTCTGAGAAGGGATTGATTCTCTGCCTTTTCTCGCCATGAGTTGCTGATGTTGTAAGGGGAGTCTCTCTGTCCCTTTTCCTGCTTGTATCCTCCTTTTGTGGAGTTTGGAGGATTGATGCCTCAGCTGAAGTTTCTTGCCTTGGAGGCACAGTTTGTTCAGTGGATTTAGGGGCTTCCACTGTTTTCTCTTGCTGGACTGGTTGTTCCTGCCTTTGTTCTTCCTGTTGTTGCTGTTCTTCTTGCTGCTGCACTTCTCCCTACTGCTCCATCTCTTCTTGTTGCTGCACTAGTGTTTCCATTTGCTCTTCAGTCATAGGAGGTGGCTGTTCCACCTGCTTTTCTTTGCCTTTGCTGGATGTCTGTGGAGTATTCATGGCAGCTTGCTGATGTGTTGTTGAGGATGAGGCAGCTGCTCCAAGTTGTCTTTTATATGAGAGGGGGACCTGTCCACAAGTTTCTAAGTCAGCTTCTTTTTGAATATTTCTAGCCTCTCTTTCTAGTAACTCTTCACTAGTAATTTCCTCTTCTAGGGTACCCTTTTCCCAGCTCAATGCATTGGCATACTGCTCAATCTCAGGCAGCCTCATATGTGAATAGGTACCCAATTTGTATCTTATCCTCCTGAGGGAAACAAAATGATTGGGGTCATAGGGTATCCACTCAAAACTAGTTTGCAGTTTGAGGGCCTCTAGGATACTATTTGCCTCTTTCCATCCCTCCTCTTTTTTGTTATATAGGAAAGGGCCCAGCTGGCTCCTTACCTTCAACTGTGCCTTCTTGTTCTTACTTTGGAAGTGGAGGTAGTCGGCATTCCCAAATTGCCTGAAATATTCTAGGGCAAAAAGTCTCATAGGGACATACCTTGGCAGCCTATAAGGCTTCAACTCACAGCCATATACTCTGATGACCGTGTGGTTTTGGTAAAAGTACCAATTACCAATACTGTAGGTTTTGTTTAGATGGAGAATTCTCCTCATGTCATCAGTTAACCTTGGAGGAGAAACACCATACAATAATGTCATAGCTGGATGAATGAACAAGTCTATGAACTCACAGTATGTGTATGGTGATACAGAGGTGCAATGAAAAACAGAGGTCCAAAACACAACTGACCTTGGATTTCCCTGGGCATTAACTTGCTTCATGGGAATGAGGAAGCTGCCTGGTTGATAAAACACGAATAGATGGTAAATGTACGAAGTGTATATGAACAGTCTTTCCCTTTGCAGATTCATTAGCTGGTCATGGATCCTATCTGCAATATATGTGGCATAGTCATAATGTACAGCTGGAGGCTTTCCAGGAGAGAATATAGACAACATTTCCATTATACTATCATCCACATCCTCCACTCCCTTGAACCCTAGGACATAGCTGATCAAATCCACTAGCATTCTGCCCAATTCATTTAAGTATGCATATCCAATAGGAGGAGTTCTGATGGCTTCAGAGCATGATTGTACAAACAACTGGTTGATTTTGATGATCTGGTCATTTGACAACTTAGTCCCCTTCTTTATCAAGTTCTGCATGTAGAGGGGGGTCAATGGTTTTGCAGTGTGGAAATGCAGCATCTCATTTATTCTCTCTGGGGTAATATGGAACAGAATTGAGCCTGTGGGGCTGAGGACAGCTCTTTGGCATGGATCATAGCACTCTTGGCATCTGTGGATCAATTCTGGCATAGGATTTACCTGGGGGAGGTTGTAGATGGGCAAGTTTGAGTCCCAAATCCCTAGGATATCAGCTCCACTAAGGTGCTGGGCTTTCAACTCATTTAGCAACTGAATATTATATTTAGAGCCTATTGGAAACCAATCTAACATTTGATAATCCATATCTCCCAGAGCTTTCCATTCTAACTCCCTGTGAGGGGTATTGAGAGGCTTGATGTTTAGTGCAATTGGAGTTTCCATGGTCTATTAAGCTTCTGACTTGCAGGTGAACTAGTTGAAGTAAGCAGAACAACACAGAGGTGATTCCTTACAATAAAAGTGTGAATTTCAGGGACCAGAGGGTGAATTGAGCACACAACAATTGAAATACTGTTTAACAGATTGATAAAGACAAATAGCAGGGCTGACCAGAACTTTTCTATGGTGAATTTAGCCAGCAGAGGTTTCTAGCTCACGGTTGCGCGAGCTACCTGTGAATTCAGGTTGTTTCAGTCGACTGCAGGTTTTGTAAACCGTTCGTTGTCTTGCCAGAGGGAAATAGGTGCAGGTTACTGGATACTAGACGGTGAATTCAGTGTTTTATCACTCCCTTAATAGTTTGTTCGAAGAAATTTGGATAAAAACCAGGTGCACAGAATAATTTCGAAAAATACCTTGCGGATTGTCACTGATAGTTGCTAATGCAGGTACGGCAGAGGCGCCAGTGGTTTCAGAGTTGGACGGTGCAGGTTGGCACTCGTATGGTCGTCAAATTCATGCAGCAACAACGACAGTCTCTTTTGGCAAAAGTAGAAAAAACAGGAAATTTTGGCTTAAAATAGATTTTTGGCAATATTGGCACGCTTTTGGGATGACGTCAGCATGACGTCATCAGGTGGGGTCAGAGTCGGATGACGTCAGCATGACGTCACCGGGTGATGTGGCAGGCCCTGGTTGGTCCACGGATATGCTGAGGTGGCGGACATGTCAGCGAAGGGACGGACGAATGAGGTGATGCGACGGCGGGGTGGCTCTGACGTGGCTTTGACGTGGGCATGACATGGGATCAGCAAACTGGACGGTAAGTGCAATAGTGGTTACGGTTTTCTCGGACCGCTTACGATACGGCCCCGATTTTGTCAGAGGCCGCTCTGAGAGCCTTGAGAGGGTGACGCGTGGCCGAGGACTGACGTAACCCTTCGTCATTTTCTCGGGCGCTAACTGTCGGGCGTGGGGGCCACTCCGATATCAACGAGGGTCGTCGGATCACATGGGTCCGATCCGACGGTTGACGGAAGGGCGATGTGATCGAACAATACAGAGGGGGGGCGGGTTTAATTTATTATTTTTTTTGAAAGCTGCGCCCAGCGGAAAACATTAGGATATGGGTTTTTGGAAAGTTTTCAATGTATTTTGGAAAATCAAACATATGCGCCGAAACTTTGGATAAGCGGCAAAAGGTGGGTTTTTTGGGTTTTTTCACAATTCCAAAGGGGTTTATGGGTAGGAGGGGCCTTTTACAAGGTTTTTTCTTTACAAACAAAGGCTTAATGGGTGGAATGACTTCAAAGAAGGGAGAGGGGTGAGGTTTAGGTTCATCAAAGTGACCAGATGCCAATTTGATCCCTGACAGAGGGTTTATTGGCTATAATGCCAAGGGGAGGGATATTTATACAAAATTTGGGGTTTATACACCATGGTGTTAATACTAGTAGGGGAAGGGTAACATAGGGGAATTACATAGTAGAGTTAGAGTAAATATGGGGGAAAATGTGAATGAGGGGGAAAATCACTAAGTTTATTTGAGACTTACTTAGTTTAGGGAGTAGATCAAAATGAAAAGAGTTTTAGACAAGAAATGTGGCTTCTAAAAAGATTAAGAACCACCATGAAACCATAATCTCTTCCATGAATCTCAGCTGATGAGGGAGTGTTAGTAATGAAATGGAAAGGGGAAGAAGGGAGGTTAGACATGCTTCTTGCTTGTTGCAACTTGATGAAGAATGACACCTTCTCAATTCATTGATTTTGCTTTGGTAAACAAAGTTAGCACACATGCAACTTATAAGAAATGACCTTTCTGCAACCCCAACTGCCTACCCATCTATTTGCCTAGCATTTTTTATTTCTTCTTAGAGGGTGCACTTGGACTTGCAGACCCTTACTAGCCTTTTCTTTTCTTTGGCTTTTTCTTTTGTTTTTCTATCTACTTCTACCCTTATTTCTTCCAAGGTCCCAGATTAAGCTGTTGGGAGCCCTTTTTCTCTACCTAAACTACTTGTCTGCCAAGATTAAACAGTTTGGACAGACTCCTTTCTCTATTCTACAACTAAAAATTTAAAACATGTCATGATCCAGATTAGACTGTTGGACCATCCATCAAAATTTGAGTCCATACCAAGCTATAAGCACAGATTGGATTCTCTTGGAAATATGTGATCTTTGAATCATCAAAGCAGAGCATATTTGGACTTTTTCATAGCCAATCATGAAATATGAAACCTATTGGTATAGGTAGCTAACAATGTGAACCATTTTGAAACATAGAAGATGAATTGATTGTGTCTTCACCTTCCTGCTCCTCTGCCTGTGTAATGAGACTACCTTCCACATGACTGCAATTTGAGCCAATAGCTTGAGAAACAAGATAATGCACAAAGCTAGCTTGTGAAGCGGATTGATCAAGTGAGTCATGGAACAAGGATTCATGGGTTGTACATGATGGAGGATGGAAGATATGAAGATCAACCTTGAGGCTTAGGTTATGAACAGTGATGTGCTCTTGCGGAATGGAGGAATGAACCTTCGCCATGGGCTTTCTAAGCCATTCTGGAATTTCCTCCACTAGAGTGGGAGACAGCTGACAAGATGAGTTGGGAACATGCTGCGCATATTTCTCATCTTTGTGACCACCACAGGGCGATACCTGCTTAGAGACCATAAATGGAGGAGGACAAGGAACAAACTGGGTTTTGGGCTCCTTCTCTACAAAATGAGGGGTCTCATGATTCGTAAGAGTCGAGGAAGAAGGGAAATAAGGAGGTTTACCGTTTCAGGAGACATGAACCAAGAGATTCAACTCTTGGCTCACAGATTCAAGGTCCAAAAATTGTTCAGGAATTTCGTGACAAAGGTGAATAAAGCAAGTGGAAAAGTCCTCAACTGATTCACCATGCTTCATTCTTAAACGAGAGATTCTTTCATGTACATCTTGGTGGTTATACTTGTCGAAGACTTCATGGAGCTCCTTGAGGAATGTGAGAAGGGAATGGACGAAAGAAGGTGGTAGGGTATGACACCACTGATTATTACGACCTTCAAGGGTGAGAGAGAAAAGTACACAAAAAAGCTCTTCACTATCAATTTCATGAGATTCACAGAAAATCATAAAATCAAGAATGTACTTGGTTACATACGTTCTGTCCTCACCGTCAAACTTTAACAAGGACAAGTGATCGAGAAGCTCATTGGGGATTGATAGTTGATTAAGGGAGAAATGAGAGAAATACCCTGAGAGCATAAATTGTGTATGATCCATTTGGTAAGAGATTCAAACCAAATGTAACGGCCTCAGCTTGTCATCTAGCCCTCCTTCTAGCGCCATAAATATTGATGGTGTCGGATTCGCCAATATTCATGGGATCTCCCCGGTATGAAGTCCCTACTAGACCTCACACCATTTGGTGTAAGAGTCCCATCCGGTATGATGGCCAGATTATCATTATCTTAAAGTTATTCCTTAGCTCTTTCTTGTCAGTGCATGAGAGTGGTATACTTAGTCTTCAAACAACGAGGTTCATGTGCTTGGTGAGTGCTTATTGTAGCTTGTGTCAAGTTTCTTTCACTACAGAGTGAGAGGGTGAGAGTGAGTCTCAAGTAGAAATGGAATAGTCCCAACTCTGTTAGAGACACACAACACAGTAGGACATGTGTATCTTCTGGCAGAGTAGTCCACATAGATGCAACGGTCAAAAACACAAGGTGAATAGATAACATGTACAAAACCTAGCAGAATAGTCCACATAAATGTGACACTCGTTATAGCAAATTCAAGAGAATTATTTTGTCAAGTGTTTGGAAGAATAGTCCACAAGGACGAGACATCGTTAAGAACTGATACAACACATTTTCAACACCATATATACTAGAACAACCGAAATAGTTTTGTCTTAATATAGGTTAAAGAAACATGCATTACAAGCATCCAAAGAATAGTCTTACAAATGAATACATGTGTGAAAATGTGTTGGCATGTTAACAGGATTCTGAATTAAGAAAAATTTCCAAGACACATCCGTACACCATTACGTCACTAACCCCAATAAAAAGGTGTTGGAACCATTGCTCGCTCCTCAAAGAAAAGACTATAGACTATCAAGCCCATATGGGAGGAGCCAAGGTGAAAATTCCTTTGCATGTACAAATGAGGAGTATATATAGCCAAGGGTAAAACTGACCCGTGTGACTGTTCAACTTTTGTCATTATTGTTTACTTACTTGACTCTTCAAATTTACATCACTCTTTAACTTTACATGCGGGTCTCCCTGAATTCCACATTACATTACATTGATTAAAATAGTATGGCCCATAATATTGAGGTGGCCGAGATGACTCATGACATGACTCAACACGACAGTGTTGGTATGTTCATATTGATGTTGGTGTCCATGTCGAGTTGTAGTGATGTTGAGTGATGAGTGTTCTCTTGGTGTATCATAGCTTCACCTTGGCATGGAAAGGTGTGTGGAGTCTTCGATGGTCTTAGTGTTCGCTTGATGTTTCATGTGCAAGTATCCCCTCCACTAGTACTTGGCATGCTTCATGTGTTCATCCATTCGTGAACAAATCTCTTAGCATGCACTCCTTGTTCATCCCATTCGTAATCACGCCATCTCTCATCCATGTACCTGTATCTGCAATCACTCATGACGAGATGAAATAAAATCCATAAATATCCTAGTCTACCATGATGCATCATCCTTCGTTTTTAGGTATAGGTGACCGAGAGAGAGGACAAGGCTCTGAAATCGCATAGATCACATTTTAGGTTAGGATGCGTGCTCTGAAGCATTGTCAAAGAAAATTCTGTAGAGGTCATTGGGAGGCTAAGATCAGCACTTTGGAATAGCAATGACCATCTTCGAGATCTTGCTCGGGTAGAGGGTAGAACTGCACATTTTTTTAGGGAGGTAGTGTGGGCAGCAAGGAGGAAACTGGCAGTGAAGACTATGCATATTCTTCGGGGAGGCTGGAAGTTGGCTATGGGAGCTTTCCCACCAAAACTACACATAACTGGGAGGATGGCCTGCAAGACATGTCTACACAATTTCTGAACTGAGCGGGGTGTCGAGAAGATGGAGGACATCCCAAGAAAATTGTGCAGTTTTCAAGAGGATTAGCAGGCCGACTGATTAGGAGACTAGCTAAGAGAACTTCACAAATTTTGAGGACAGTGCAGTGATAGGCACCGCATTCCTGTCCATTATGTCTACTCAATTTCTTCAGTTAGTCGAGGTGGGAATGCGGATAGCCTCTGTACAATTTTTTGGAGGAGTGAAGCTTAGGGTCATTACCCGGTCAAACTCTCTTGTTGACCAGTGGGAAGTGTTGAGTCCCAAACTTGCATCTTCCCTATACACCTTTTTAGCCTTTCTTTCCGGTTACCTGAACCACCAAGATGTCAAATCATTTCATATTAGTTTAAAAAAAGCATATAAAATGGTTTCCTAACTATGTCTTTTGACTGTTGTTTGATCTAGATATTTGCTCAGTCAGCTGCGGAATCTTGTCACTTTCCGCAGCCATCTCAACTTTCCGCAACCTTTTTGTTGAAGTCTATGTTACAGGTGTCTGCTAGAGAATCCAACCACATGGGCAAGATGCAAATGATGTGGACATTGAACGTGTCCCCTTGGTCCAGCCGAATCACTCACAAAAGGCCATGGTCAAGGACAGTCAAAGTGGTGGTCAACCTAAGAGTTTTGCGGTGGCAGAACTCTGGTTTTCACCAAGTGAAGACTTGTGTGGCAAATTCCTCAATCTTAGGAGGTGTGCTAACACCTGTGGACTACTCCGTGAACCAAATATAACAGACACCACTCATTGGATTTAATTGTCACGGCTACCATATTGCTAGATTTCCAGACGTGGTTATCCACGTGTCTATTTAGCAGCACAGAATTTAGGAAGTAGTTGTATCATCATCAGTTATAAATAACACGTTATCATATGCATATTAGCTAAGTTTTTGTGTATGTAATTTTGACTGTTTTAGGAGCCCACTGTTCCGTGACTCTATCTTTATATTATGACTGCATTTTAATACATGAGAAGACAGTGTTCTTAAGTTCAATTTGTGATTGATTGCTGATTGGCCGAGGTTTCAGAGGGCCCCTGTACACCAAGGTTCTATAGTTACTGTATAGTTTCATGCTTTCTTCCTTTATGTTACTGATGCCATAATCGTTTGCTTGTATATATTACACTGTTTATGGTATTCATGTTAGTTGTTGTCCATAGTTTCTGTTATGGTTTCTAATGATTGTTAACTGATCAGTGTTTTTCTTTCAGGTTCTTATAGATAGCCCAGGAAATTGCACATATCTTTTTAATGACTAATGACATGAAATTATCTTGTCCTTCTGCTGATTTATTTTCTTAAGTTCTAATTCCAGCACTGTTTATTTCTTTCAGTTTTGTTTTGTTCATTTACTTTTCTGCAAGATAGATATTAGACTACTCATGTCATTTTTAGTTACCTCCTACGGCCAGAGCGAGTCGAATGGTGAGGGATTGGAGTATGAATGCGTAGTTTGTTATTAGTTTATTTTTCTGCAACTTAGTGATTAGATTACTCATATCATTTTCAGTTACCTCCTATAGCCAGAGCGAGTCGAATGGTGAGGGGTCAGAATATGAGTTGATGTAATATGATTTAGTTTACTTTGTGACAGTTTTTGAATTGCTTTGAGTTCAGTTTCTTTTTATACAGCAGCAAGGATACTGGGTTTCATAGTCACTAGCTCACTGTTTGGTTTAATTAGAATTTAGGTACATTTTTATTTTCTCTTAGTAATTGATTTCATCATTGCAAGTTTGAAAACCTTTTTGAAAACTTTGAAGTTTGGAAACTATTTTAGAGGTCACCATTGCCTTGAACACTTATCTCCATGACTTTGAATTTTTCCATCTCACATTAGGGAATCAACAAAAGATAAACCCAAAAACAAACCAAAAATAAAAAACGACAAAGAAGTAAGAAATCGGTTATCTTGCATATATAGTGCACTTCACTTCAGCAGTTTACGACTCCTGGATTGACAATTTATATAGAAATTTAGGACACACTAAATTGACCAAACATTTTGGCGCCGTTGCCGGGGAAGTGAAACTAGGTAGCCAATTTCTTAAAAAAGAAAACAAGAAAATTTCAAGGAAGGTAAAAATTGATAACTTCTCAAAGTATGCTCTCCTCTTGCACCTAGTGTGATCTGGAGGATTAGAAAAGAGAGTTATTGCTTCAATAATTTCTTGAGTATGCTCTCTTCTTGCACCTAGAGTGATCTGGAAGATTAGAAAGAGAATTATTAACCCGCCTTGAAGAAAAATAAAAAAATGACATGCATAGAGCAAGAGATTCTAGGGGAAGGTTTATAGCTAGGTCCAAGAGTTCGATTTTTACAACTCCATCTACTTCAAGGTATAGACAAGATACACCTCCATCATCTCCAACTCACACTCCTAGCCTTAGGATTCCTAGAATTCAAGAGGCAGTAGCTGAATTAGGAGACTCTCCCACACTATCCATCGAATCTGAGTTAGGAAAAGACGCTTTCTTTACTTCTACAAGAAAACACATTGTAATTGAGGAAGTAGAATCACCTGAAGAAGAAGAGGGAGAAATTCCTCCTCATTCGCCATTAGTAGAAGAACCAGAGGACTCTAAAATCTCTGAGGAAACTATCATGACAGAGGTGTTGGCATTATGTTTCTAGTATGGCTATATGTTACAGATGTTGTACTTGATGGCAACTCCCGTGGCAAGGCTCTCATTTTATTGAAAATTAAGAAGGACGCAGGAAATCAGTTCATAAGGTGCGTACCCGCAGGTACACCATGCAGGGACCGCGTGCAGAGACGCAGGCCAGCCGTTCAGGAGGTGCGTCCCCCCAGTGCACACATTTCAAGGTAGAGAAAAGCCACGTGGGGGTTTCTTGTGTTTTACTCTTGGTATCTAGCCGACGGTATTGGGTTATTATGGTGTCGGCTCGTGGTATTGTTCCATGATTTTAGGAGGAGCTTGCCTATATAAAGCAAAGGAGATCATTTGGCTTCAGCATGGTTTTGGTTGAATATCTTATGAGGGCTAGATCTGCTCTAGATCTAAATAAGGCGAATCTACTGATGGACCGAGATCTCTTCGGCGCATGTTCAGATCTGTAGATCTGACTGTCTCGGTTACTTCTAAAGTCTTGAAATCATCTATGCCCGGAGGGACGCAGGTGCAGTA
Organism: Pinus tabuliformis; assembly: GCA_031772625.1. NCBI lineage: Eukaryota > Viridiplantae > Streptophyta > Pinopsida > Pinales > Pinaceae > Pinus > Pinus tabuliformis. The sequence goes on from CM062816.1 coordinate 1,954,330,247, forward strand.
AGGGTTCAGGTGTGCCGGGACGCAGGCGCAGAAGGGTTTAGGTGCGCCGGGACGCAGGCACAGAAGGGTTCAGGTGCGCCAGGACACAGGCACAGAAGGGTTCAGGTGCGCTGGGACGCAGGCGCAGAAGGGTTCAGGTGTGTCAGGACGCAGGCAGTTCAATAGACTCAGAGCGAGGGACGCAGGCTAGCTGTTGAGCAGAGTGCGTAAAAAAATGACATGCATAGAGCAAGAGATTCTAGGGGAAGGTTTATAGCTAGGTCCAAGAGTTCGATTTTTACAACTCCATCTACTTCAAGGTATAGACAAGATACACCTCCATCATCTCCAACTCACACTCCTAGCCTTAGTATTCCTAGAATTCAAGAGGCAGTAGCAGAATTAGGAGACTCTCCCACACTATCCATCGAATCTGAGTTAGGAAAAGACGCTTTCTTTACTTCTACAAGAAAACACATTGTAATTGAGGAAGTAGAATCACCTGAAGAAGAAGAGGGAGAAATTCCTCCTCATTCGCCATTAGTAGAAGAACCAGATGACTCTAAAATCTCTGAGGAAACTATCATGACAGAGGTGTTGGAATTATGTTTCTGGTATGGCTATATGTTACAGATGTTGTACTTGATGGCAACTCCCGTGGCAAGGCTCTCATTTTATTGAAAATTAAGAAGGATGCAGGAAATCAGTTCATAAGGTGGGTACCCGCAGGTACACCATGCAGGGACCGCGTCCAGAGACGCAGGCCAGCCGTTCAGGAGGTGCGTCCCCCCAGTGCACACATTTCAAGGAAGAGAAAAGCCACGTGGGGGTTTCTTGTGTTTTACTCTGGTATCTAGCCGACGGTATTGGGTTATTATGGTGTCGGCTCGTGGTATTGTTCCATGATTTTAGGAGGAGCTTGCCTATATAAAGCAAAGGAGATCATTTGGCTTGAGCATGGTTTTGGTTGAATATCTTATGAGGGCTAGATCTGGTCTAGATCTAAATAAGGCGAATCTACTGATGGACCGAGATCTCTTCAGCGCATGTTCAGATCTGTAGATCTGACTGTCTGGGTTACTTCTAAAGTCTTGAAATCATCTATGCCCAGAGGGACGCAGGTGCAGTAAGGATTCAGGTGCGCCGGGACGCAGGCGCAGAAGGGTTCAGGTGCGTCGGGACGCAGGCACAGAAGGGTTCAGGTGTGCTAGGACGCAGGCGCATAAGGGTTCAGGTGCGCTAGGATGCAGGCGCAGAAGGGTTCAGTTGCGCCGGGACGCAGGCAGTTCAATAGACTCAGAGCGAGGGACGCAGGCTAGCAGTTGAGCAGAGTGCGTAAAAAAATGACATGCATAGAGCAAGAGATTCTAGGGGAAGGTTTATAGCTAGGTCCAAGAGTTCGATTTTTACAACTCCATCTACTTCAAGGTATAGACAAGATACACCTCCATCATCTCCAACTCACACTCCTAGCCTTAGGATTCCTAGAATTCAAGAGGCAGTAGCTGAATTAGGAGACTCTCCCACACTATCCATCGAATCTGGGTTAGGAAAAGACACTTTCTTTACTTCTACAAGAAAACACATTGTAACTGAGGAAGTAGAATCACCTGAAGAAGAAGAGGGAGAAATTCCTCCTCATTCGCCATTAGTAGAAGAACCAGAGGACTCTAAAATCTCTGAGGAAACTATCATGACAGAGGTGTTGGCATTATGTTTCTGGTATGGCTATATGTTACAGATGTTGTACTTGATGGCAACTCTCGTGGCAAGGCTCTCATTTTATTGAAAATTAAGAAGGACGCAGGAAATCAGTTCATAAGGTGCGTACCTACAGGTACACCATGCAGGAACCGCGTCCAGAGACGTAGGCCAGCCGTTCAGGAGGTGCGTCCCCCCAGTGGACACATTTCAAGGAAGAGAAAAGCCACTTGGGGGTTTCTTGTGTTTTACTATTGGTATCTAGCCGACGGTATTAGGTTATTATGGTGTCGGCTCGTGGTATTGTTCCATGATTTTAGGAGGAGCTTGCCTATATAAAGCAAAGGAGATCATTTGGCTTGAGCATGGTTTTGGTTGAATATCTTATGAGGGCTAGATCTGGTCTAGATCTAAATAAGGCGAATCTACTGATGGACCGAGATCTCTTCGGCGCATGTTCAGATCTGTAGATCTGACTGTCTGGGTTACTTCTGAAGTCTTGAAATCATCTATGCCCGGAGGGATGCAGGTGCAGTAAGGGTTCAGGTGCGCCGGGACGCAGGCGCAGAAGGGTTCAGGTGCGTCGGGATGCAGGCACAGAAGGGTTCAGGTGCGCCGGGACGCAGACGCAGAAGGGTTCAGGTGCGCCGGGACGCAGGCGCAGAAGGGTTTAGGTGCACCGGGACACAGGCAGTTCAATAGACTCAGAGCGAGGGACACAGGCTAGCAGTTGAGCAGAGTGTGTAAAAAAATGACATGCATAGAGCAAGAGATTCTAGGGGAAGGTTTATAGCTAGGTCCAAGAGTTCGATTTTTACAACTCCATCTACTTCAAGGTATAGACAAGATACACCTCCATAATCTCCAATTCATAGTCCTAGCCTTAGGATTCCTAGAATTCAAGAGGCAGTAGCTGAATTAGGAGACTCTCCCACACTATCCATCGAATCTGAGTTAGGAAAAGACGCTTTCTTTACTTCTACAAGAAAACACATTGTAATTGAGGAAGTAGAATCACCTGAAGAAGAAGAGGGAGAAATTCCTCCTCATTCGCCATTAGTAGAAGAACCAGAGGACTCTAAAATCTCTGAGGAAACTATCATGACAGAGGTGTTGGCATTATGTTTCTGGTATGGCTATATGTTACAGATGTTGTACTTGATGGCAACTCCCGTGGCAAGGCTCTCATTTTATTGAAAATTAAGAAGGACGCAGGAAATCAGTTCATAAGGTGCGTACCCGCACGTACACCATGCAGGGACCGCGTCCAGAGACGCAGGCCAGCCGTTCAGGAGGTGCGTCCCCCTAGTGCACACATTTCAAGGCAGAGAAAAGCCACGTGGGGGTTTCTTGTGTTTTACTCTTGGTATCTAGCTGACGATATTGGGTTATTATGGTGTCGGCTCATGGTATTGTTCCATGATTTTAGGAGGAGCTTGCCTATATAAAGCAAAGGAGATCATTTGGCTTGAGCATGGTTTTGGTTGAATATCTTATGAGGGCTAGATCTGGTCTAGATCTAAATAAGGCGAATCTACTGATGGACCGAGATCTCTTCGGCGCATGTTCAGATCTGTAGATCTGACTGTCTGGGTTACTTCTAAAGTCTTGAAATCATCTATGCCCGGAGGGACGCAGGTGCAGTAAGGGTTCAGGTGCGCCGGGTCGCAGGCGCAGAAGGGTTCAGGTGCACCGGGAGGCAGGCACAGAAGGGTTCAAGTGCGCCGGGACGCAGGCGCAGAAGGGTTTAGGTGCGCCGGGACGTAGGCACAGAAGGGTTCAGGTGCGCCGAGACGCAGGCAGTTCAATAGACTCAGAGCGAGGGACGCAGGCTAGCAGTTGAGCAGAGTGCGTAAAAAAATGACATGCATAGAGCAAGAGATTCTAGGGGAAGGTTTATAGCTAGGTCCAAGAGTTTGATTTTTACAACTCCATCTACTTCAAGGTATAGACAAGATACACCTCCATCATCTCCAACTCACACTCCTAGCCTTAGGATTCCTAGAATTCAAGAGGCAGTAGCTGAATTAGGAGACTCTCCCACACTATCCATCGAATCTGAGTTAGGAAAAGACGCTTTCTTTACTTCTACAAGAAAATACATTGTAATTGAGGAAGTAGAATCACCTGAAGAAGAAGAGGGAGAAATGCCTCCTCATTCACCATTAGTAGAAGAACCAGAGGACTCTAAAATCTCTGAGGAAACTATCATGACAGAGGTGTTGGCATTATGTTTCTGGTATGGCTATATGTTACAAATGTTGTACTTGATGGCAACTCCCGTGGCAAGGCTCTCATTTTATTGAAAATTAAGAAGGACGCAGGAAATCAGTTCATAAGGTGCGTACCTGCAGTTACACCATGCAGGGACCGCGTCCAGAGACGCAGGCCAGCCGTTCAGGAGGTGCGTCCCCCCAGTGCACACATTTCAAGGCAGAGAAAAGCCACGTGGGGGTTTCTTGTGTTTTACTCTTGGTATCTAGCCGACGGTATTGGGTTATTATGGTGTCGGCTCGTGGTATTGTTCCATGATTTTAGGAGGAGCTTACCTATATAAAGCAAAGGAGATCATTTGGCTTGAGCATGGTTTTGGTTGAATATCTTATGAGGGCTAGATCTGGTCTAGATCTAAATAAGGCGAATCTACTGATGGACCGAGATCTCTTCAGCGCATGTTCAGATCTGTAGATCTGACTGTCTGGGTTACTTCTGAAGTCTTGAAATCATCTATGCCCGGAGGGACGCAGGTGCAGTAAGGGTTCAGATGCGCCGGGACGCAGGCGCAGAAGGGTTCAGGTGCGCCGGGACGCAGGCACAGAAGGGTTCAGGTGCGCCGGGACGCAAGCGCAGAAGGGTTCAGGTGCGCCGGGACGCAGGCGCAGAAGGGTTCAGGTGCGCCGGGACGCGGGCAGTTCAATAGACTCAGAGCGAGGGACGCAGGTTAGCAGTTGAGCAGAGTGCGTAAAAGAATGACATGCATAGAGCAAGAGATTCTAGGGGAAGGTTTATAGCTAGGTCCAAGAGTTCGATTTTTACAACTCCATCTACTTCAAGGTATAGACAAGATACACCTCCATCATCTCCAACTCACACTCCTAGCCTTAGGATTCCTAGAATTCAAGAGGCAGTAGCTGAATTAGGAGACTCTCCCACACTATCCAACGAATCTGAGTTAGAAAAAGATGCTTTCTTTACTTCTACAAGAAAACACATTGTAATTGAGGAAGTAGAATCACCTGAAGAAGAAGAGGGAGAAATTCCTCCTCATTCGCCATTAGTAGAAGAACCAGAGGACTCTAAAATCTCTGAGGAAACTATCATGACAGAGGTGTTGGAATTATGTTTCTGGTATGGCTATATGTTACAGATGTTGTACTTGATGGCAACTCCCGTGGCAAGGCTCTCATTTTATTGAAAATTAAGAAGGACGCAAGAAATCAGTTCATAAGGTGCGTACCCGCAGGTACACCATGCAGGGACCGCGTCCAGAGACGCAGGCCAGCCGTTCAGGAGGTGCGTCCCCCCAGTGCACACATTTCAAGGCAGAGAAAAGCCACGTGGGGGTTTCTTGTGTTTTACTCTTGGTATCTAGCTGACGGTATTGGGTTATTATGGTGTCGGCTCGTGGTATTGTTCCATGATTTTAGGAGGAGCTTGCCTATATAAAGCAAAGGAGATCATTTGGCTTGAGCATGGTTTTGGTTGAATATCTTATGAAGGCTAGATCTGGTCTAGATCTAAATAAGGCGAATCTGCTGATGGACCGAGATCTCTTCGGCGCATGTTCAGATCTGTAGATCTGACTGTCTGGGTTACTTCTGAAGTCTTGAAATCATCTATGCCCGGAGGGACGTAGGTGCAGTAAGGGTTCAGGTGCGCCGGGACGCAGGCGCAGAAGGGTTCAGGTGCATTGGGACGCAGGCACAGAAGGGTTCAGGTGCGCCGGGACGCAGGCGCAGAAGGGTTCAGGTGTGCCGGGACGCAGGCGCAGAAGGGTTCAGGTGCACCGGGACGCAGGCAGTTCAATAGACTCAGAGCGAGCGACGCAGGCTAGCAGTTGAGCAGAGTGCATAGAAAAATGACATGCATAGAGCAAGAGATTCTAGGGGAAGGTTTATAGCTAGGTCCAAGAGTTCGATTTTTACAACTCCATCTACTTCAAGGTATAGACAAGATACACCTCCATCATCTCCAACTCACACTCCTAGCCTTAGGATTCCTAGAATTCAAGAGGCAGTAGCTGAATTAGGAGACTCTCCCACACTATCCATCGAATCTGAGTTAGGAAAAGACACTTTCTTTACTTCTACAAGAAAACACATTGTAATTGAGGAAGTAGAATCACCTGAAGAAGAAGAGGGAGAAATTCCTCCTCATTCGCCATTAGTAGAAGAACCAGAGGACTCTAAAATCTCTGAGGAAACTATCATGACAGAGGTGTTGGCATTATGTTTCTGGTATGGCTATATGTTACAGATGTTGTACTTGATGGCAACTCCCGTGGCAAGGCTCTCATTTTATTGAAAATTAAGAAGGACGCAGGAAATCAGTTCATAAGGTGCGTACCCGCAGGTACACCATGCAGGGACCGCGTCCAGAGACGCAGGCCAGCCGTTCAGGAGGTGTGTCCCCCCAGTGCACACATTTTAAGGCAGAGAAGAGCCACGTGGGGGTTTCTTGTGTTTTACTCTTGGTATCTAGCCGACGGTATTGGGTTATTATGGTGTCGGCTCGTGGTATTGTTCCATGATTTTAGGAGGAGCTTGCCTATATAAAGCAAAGGAGATCATTTGGCTTGAGCATGGTTTTGGTTGAATATCTTATGAGGGCTAGATCTGGTCTAGATCTAAATAAGGCGAATCTACTGATGGACCGAGATCTCTTCGGCGCATGTTCAGATCTGTAGATCTGACTGTCTGGGTTACTTCTGAAGTCTTGAAATCATCTATGCCCGGAGGGACGCAGGTGCAGTAAGGGTTCAGGTGCGCCGGGACGCAGGTGCAGAAGGGTTCAGGTGCACCGGGACGCAGGCACAGAAGGGTTCAGGTGCGTCGGGACGCAGGCGCAGAAGGGTTCAGGTGCGCCGGGACGCAGGCGCAGAAGGGTTCAGGTGCGCTGGGATGCAGGCAGTTCAATAGACTCAGAGCGAGGGACGCAGGCTAGCAGTTGGGTAGAATGCATCCGGGACGTAGGCTAGCAGTTGAGCAGGGTGAGTCCGGGACGTAGGCTAGCAGTTGAGCAGGGTGAGTCTGGGACACAGGCTAGCAGTTGAGCAGGGTGAGTCCGGGAAGCAGGCAAGCAGTGGAGCAAGGTGCTTCCTTCTCTTAAAATCTTTGTTTATCATTGTTGTGTTCAGGGTTTCATTCTATTACTGTTGATCTGGTTACTACAGTTGATTGGGTGATTCTCTCATACTTGATGATCAATTGATGCTTATGGATCCAGTTTGAAAATTTATGAAAAGTGGTCCTTGTAAGAAAAGAAGTAGGGGGTTGTAACTCCCTTCCAAGAGAGACTGGAAAGCGAGAGAGAGTTGTAGCTCTCTGCAGGTTGTAGCCTGCGTACTGGTAAAGGAATGCACCAGTACAAAACCATTGTAAAAGAAGTTTCTAATTTGAAAGAAGATAGAGACATATTGCAGCAGGTGGTTTTCACCCACATTGGGTTTCCACCTTACATCTTGTGTTCTTTGGTGTGACTATCTGTTTTCTTTGTTCATGCACATTATTTTATGGTACTGACATGCAAAAATAATTCAAAGATCAAATAAGGAAGGTTCATTAAAAGAATTAGATAATACTGATTCACCCCCCCCCCCCCCCCCCCTCTCAGTATTATTTCCAACAAGAGGAAGTAGTAAACAGATTTGGAAGAGGTAGAGGTAGAGGTAGAGGAGGAGGAAACAACGGAGGAGGTAGAGGTAACAATGGGGGAAATAGGGATGGAGATAACTCATTTGGATTTCCTATAGTTGATGAGGAATCTCGAACAACAATGAAAAACATCTCACCATCTGTCCTCCCAAACTTTTATTGGTTGCGAAGTGAGGATCCTGAAACATTTATATTTGAGTTTGAAGTCGTATGCCGAACTTATGATTATATGGAAGACTCTCAAAAACTCAAAATGTTTCCTTCAACATTAAAGGGAGCTGCTCTAAAATGGTTCATGGGATTAGTCACTCAATCTATTAGGACTTGGAATGATATGAAACAAACATTTTTGGATAGATACCTGGACTATTGTATGCCCACCAATCATAAGGATGAGGTATTCAAAATGGTGCAAAAAGAAGATGAAAACTTGGACGATTTACTTGAAAGATTTCAACACAACCTGGAAAGAGAAAAAATGAATAACCTAGATGAGGAAACCTTGAAAGCCCTTTTATTAAAAGCCATTAGATATGAATGGATAGATATTTTGAACATGATGGCAAAAGGAGATATATCTCAACTTCCACTTCATGATATAGCAGAGCTATGTGTCCATCTCTCAAGGGGAAAATCTAAAACTGGAAAAGGGCCTAGAGATCCTTCTCTCATTAGAGCAAACAAATCTGCAACTTGTTCAGTAAGTAGGGCTGATATTGGAAACATTCTTGATGAGTTCAAAACTGATATTTTAGGGAGTCTTAGTGAGCAATTAGACACCCTTAAGATACAAAACAAGTAGAAAGCAGAAGCTAAAGCTTTAGCCATCTTTTTTCCAAAATGTAGGAAGAAACATGCTCTAAGGGAATGCCCCTTGGATGCAAAAGTTGTAGAAACATTTGTGATTTGTTTAGAAAGCCATGAGACCAAGGATTGTCCTTCAACTCCTGGGCTCAAAGCTATCTTTCAAGAATACCCAAATTCAATTGAGTCTCTCTGTTTTGTTTCAAGGATACCTTGGTGTTATCGGGAAAACTAGTGTCTATGCAGAGCTGCTAGTCCCACTAAGGCTGGTAGCTACCTTAGAAACAAACACACTAAAAAATACTTTCGTTTTCCTTTATGAGCAACAGATAAGAGAAGAATAAGGAGACCAACCTTTGTCTTGCGCTTGGTTCCTTGCTTGATTCCTCTCTCTTCTGGAAGGTCTTTGCCACTCGCTTCCTTGTCTACCTAGCTTCAAGGAGTACCTATAGAATCAAAGCAGCATAACACTATCCAAGAACATAGATCTATTATCATAAACAATATAGGATCAGATGTACATTGACCACACAAATGCATAAATCATCAATCATACAAAAATGTGGAGGAAAAACTTGAATAGCTTTATTGATAATCAAGAAATAGAAAAGAGGATTACAACCAATTGTTCTGACCCAGCATCATCCTCTCAGTAAGAAAGCCCTTCTTCACCTCATGAAAAGCTTAGATCACCCAACACTATGATATTGCACCAAGAAACCAACAACACTTCCTTACAAGATACAAAATTCCAGCCTCTGGATCTCTGGGATGAGGGATCCATATATAGATGTCTGCAAGGGAGGTGAGTCAGCTTTTGAGATTTGATTAGTGTCTTCTCTCTAATAGTTCTTGATTCCACTTGGAGATTGATGATCTCTTACTCATCCCTGGTCAAATTCAGAGAGGCAAGTGTCACAGGAGAAGTTTCTGGAATATTCCATGCTCCTCCACCTTGCGGATTGACCCTGCCATTTGTCCACTCTCGCCCATCGCACCCCATAGAAGGGATTTTTGACATGCATCACACCTACTGTGTGTATTCAAGTGGGATGCAATGCACTTTGCCTATGGAGCAGGTGAAATGGTCCAGTTTTGACCAGTTCTGAGTAGTTTTTCATGGAGAACTTCTGGGAGATGCTGTAATCAGTTGACTTGTTCTTTTAGGGGTTGTAACAACACCTTTAGGGACTTAGGAGCCCTTGGTTTATGGACATTTATGCTTGGGGTTGCAGTGCCCAAAAATGTCTATAACAGTTGCCCCCTAAAGCATGAGGTCGTTAATCTTTTGATGTCGGGTGAAATGCTTTATCATGAGGATCCGAAGTTTTTTCGAGCTGGAAGGTGACCTGTAATAAGATACAATACAATACATTATCTTCATATTATTTTCATGAGGTAGCAGAGGTAGGCATTCCCATGCTCAGCTTTATAAATTCATTTTCATGTACATAGGACAGAAAATCATCTGAATGTAGACTGATGATTCTGGTAGAGCCATCATCCCTTAGATTGGATGATTATTTGTGCAGAAATGATGTACGTTTGATGTCTTTATTTTCCTGAATATATATCGCAGCCCGGATGGATGAAACTAGATCGAGGGTCTTCAATCTCATTCGATCTTCACTCAAAGTACAAGTCGATCCATGTGAGAGATGCTCTGGAGTCGAACATGGAAAGACATTGCCTGATTACCAGCCAATGATGTAAGCTGTTAACAGGCGCGAGAGGAATCATCGGTAATGATAATTATCCTCAAGGTACTACAGTACAATTCACGTGGTGTGAACAAGGGACTTGGTGTTGAACACCACGCAAAACCTTTTGGTCGAAGGCCATTGATGTAAACCTATCGCCGGAAGTGAGAAACTTGCCATTGAGGCATGCAAGCTTCAAAGTACTGAAAGGGTTGTTCCTAGATCGACTTCTTGGATAATGAGCTGATGTCGACAATAAGCGATCTGTCATAGGAGGGCCTTAGTGAATCCCACATCAATGACACGGAACAGAGAAAATGATTTTAATGGAGGTGAAAACGATCTGGTGATATATGGTTCAGGGTGGAGGTCATGAAAGAATAGAGCGAAAATGTATTATAGTGGGTGAGACACAGGTGAATTCTCTGAGCGACTTCTCTTGAACATATCAGCAACACTGACATGATGGATTGGTAGCATTAACCCCAAATGTGGATGGTGTGATGGAACCATGGTGATGTGACCAGTGAATGGAACAACCCAACCCGACTCGGAGGCAGAGTGAAAGTGTCATGTTCAAGAGCGACTTGCTACCATCAAAGTTTCTTCAAGTTTTCTTCCCAATTTTTCCCCAGTCATTGCTGACCAGTACCTCTTTATTTTTGTCAAGATTGAGGAGGATAACATATGCTTGTTCTATAATTTTCCCTTCAGGAAAACCCATCGCTATGTTTTAATGAGCCTAGCGATAGTAAAACTCGTTCTTGTCTGTTATGGAAAAATTTGTCGCTATTAGGTTTTAACGAGTTTAACGACAAAGATAACTCAGTCGTTTTCAATTTTAGAGAGTCTAAAAAGGGACGTAAAGGAAACTCCAGAAATCCTTTTTCGTCATCTAATCCCTTAAGTCCGAAAAGGTATAAAATAATACAAAAGGGATGAATTTTCGGTACTTTTAACGAGCCGAACAAAACAAGCGCTCGATATTTTTGTGTAATAATCCCTCAGGTCCAAAAATATTAAAATCTAAAGGAGGGATAACACTCCGGGTCACTTTAACGAGCTGGAGAGGCCAATGGCTCGGCAATGTTTTCATATTTTACGAGTTAGTTGAAAAGAGCTTAAAGGAGACTCATTTTTGAGGAACGCGTGATAGATTTGGGTAGCAGCTGATTCCAGATAATGTTTCGAATTTTCCAATCACGGCAGTGTCACAAGGATGGCTAACAAGATCACTCTTCGCAGTTGTTCCTCAAAAGGGGTAAACAATCAAGTGGAGGTGAATGATCGGCCAATACAGAGTGGAGGTGATGATGAGAACACGACCAAGGCTTCAAAGGCTGAAGTACTACATTCACGATGGTTATTTACCGGAAATTGGTTCATTTTTGAATGAGCTTAAACACTAGGGGAAACACTTGCTCATTGCTTATGTTTATTTTTTAACGAACTTGAATTCCGCGTTAAAATTGCTTGATTAATCCAGTTGCATAATAAGGAGGTCCCATCTAAAAATGGAATTATTTCAAAGCTTTGCCCCACATCCTTTCTTTATGTAAGTTAGGAAACGACCAATCCTATGAGTTTAAAGGGTTAGAGCACCTATAAATTTAAAAAATAAATGGTCGCTCTTCGCTTGCATGACAAAAGGTTTGCATGCCCCCAGGTATAGTGAAAAAGAGTTTCAAGGTTACCCCTCAATTTGCAGAAAAAACATTTGTTTTATTGGGAAAGACCTACCTTTTCAGGTTACCCCTCAATTTGCAAACAAAACATTTGTTTTATCGGGAAAGGCCTACCTTTTTCAGGTTACCAAAGATTGTTCTATTTGTGCCACAAAAAAAACACTTCTTCGGCGATGTATACCAAAATAGACAAAGGTGAGTGGCACAGATGCCTCCACTCACATAACTTTGACGAGGGAACCTTATTCTAGCCTAATCCTATTTTGCTAAATGGACGGGTGTGTCAGACTAGTCAGATATCCTTCGCGGAAACCTACCCTATACCTGATGTTTTCCTGTCAAAACAGGCCAGGGTGCATGCCCCCTGGGTTACAATCATGCCCTCCGAATCACTCGCGCTCATCAGGAGGACGAACTGGGAATTGATGAGACATTCCTTACATGAAAAGACCATTCAGGGTTGGTATATGACTATTTTCTATGTGTGAACCGAGGAATGAAAGCTGGTCTACGAGCTTGACCACTCTTCCTTCGTGCGGAAAACAGATTACTCTAAAGAGTGAGGATACAATGGCTCCCATGCAATAAATATAGTCTCATCCAAGGAGTAGATTATAATCCAGGGGTCCTTGGACTACCATTACGTTCATGTGAACAGTTTTCCTTCTCAATTTTATCGGCACATCAGGAAGGATCCCTAACGGTTGACTGGTTCCTTTGTCAAAGCTTGTTAGATTTCTCATTTCAGGCAAAAGCGATGGCCAACCAAGCGCTTTCCAAGAAATTGAGGAAAGGATACTCACAGAAGCCCTTTCATCTATGATGGTACCGGCTATAGCCATTCTATATACTTGAGCAATGATTCGGAATGGTACACTAGCTGGTAAACGGGGTCTGCCTAGTAGATTCCAGTCAAAGGAAACAACCAGGTTGCTTGGAGGTGGGACCGAATAGATGGCCGGGTACGACTCTGATGAACTTCCTTCCTGCGGTAAAGGAATGGGTAGACTACCCTCATGTTCATCGGAGTCTGTGCTTACGAAGAGAATTTGAACGATGTCGTTCTTGTTCTCTTTGGTGACTGTATCATCTGAATATTGATCCTCTGAAGGCACGACCGGGTCAACTGCCACCTTGACCTTTTGACTTTCATCTGGTATGAATTCAGATGGTTTATCTTCAATGATAGACGCTTCGGCTGACCACAAGGGCGTGTCAGCTGGATTTTCAACTAGTGACGGACTCAGCAAGAGTTTCTTGTATCCAGGAGGAAGCCGTAGCGGTGAAACCGGACGGTCATCCAAAACTCTTTTAGCTTCGTCTAAGAAGGGACAACGGTGGACAGCGTGATTGCCTTCACACAATTTACAAGGAAATTTATATTTTTATTTTTGTCCAGGGGCTTCACTTTCACTAGTTGACAGTGTATGCTCAACTTGATCGTCAGAGGTTGATGACACCAGATTGTGCAAACGAGGAGACCAGTCCCTTAAGATCCGGGGGATGCAAGGACAATCTCGATGATAGTGGTTTCCTTTGCAAATGACACATTGCGATTTAGGCCTGGTCGGTGCAGTGTGTGGATTTTCGCTAGACAATGCTTGGTTGCCCATTTTCGCCTTTGGCTCCTTCCTCTTCTTCTCTTTCTTCTTCTTCTCTTTCTTCTTCTCAGTTACTTGATTTTGGGTTTTACTAGCTTCATCAAGCAAAGAGGAAGGAGGAGAGGAAGAATTGGACGAAGTAGAGGGTTGGGGGATAACTCTAATATCGCTTAGTTGCTAACTTGATTGTTCAGGAATTACGGTGTTCTGAACGACAGAAGTTGAGAAGGGCCATACGGGCAAGCCGATTTTCAATCCTGTAAGAGACAAAGTGGCCATATGGGGTGCACCAACATCTCCCCAAGAGGAGAAGGGACTAGGATTTCCTCCAAGGGGAACTCCTTGGTTGGTGGAATCCATTTTTCTCAACTTAATGATAAACGTAGGAAAGGTGATGATTATTCCGTTTAAAATAAATTTTAGACTCTTTGACACAACTTGTTTTTTCAATTTTTAAGAGTCGAGAAAAAACAAAAGATGACCCTAGTCACCTTCAATTTTTAATGAGCCTAAAGTGACAAGTGCTCAGATGGACCTTTTCCGTTAAGGAGTCTGAAAAGGAACGAAAGGGACAGCTCTGGAAATCTAGACAGAGGGATTACCAAACCAATCACAAAACTGCAGAATACTTTTTACGGTACGACAGTCAATCTTCCTGAATGCTGTGTTCAGTGCATTGCGATTGATAGGGTGACAGATACGGCTTCCTAAGGATCAAGGATAAAGCCTATTGTGGTCTCCCAAAATATACTCGATGGTATGTGGGAGCACAAGTCCGTACTGGCACTTATCGTCTCAACGTGGAGGAATCACCCAACCAACAGTGAAAAGAACAGTTACCAGGCTTTACGACGCCGGACTACGTCTCTAGCCTGGACTTCTAGATGTTGTGCGTTAGGTTCCAAAGCATTTTTAGATTCATTAAATTTATTTTATGGTTGATCTTGCTTAATAAAGTTTCCTTTCAGGTTCACCACGTGATGTAGATGTACAATTCCTAAAATGAAATCTAAGATGATAAACAGTCGTTTAATCTTCTTTCTGCAATGAAAATACTAGCTACTAAGGAAAGAGAGATGGTGTTCTTTCAACAAAGAGCAGAGAGCACACACTATATGCATTGTCCTAAATCAAACAAACAAATAGTCTAAATGAAAATGCACTTTCATGTATTGGTTTTCAGCCTTCTTAATGTCTGAATGATAAAAAGAAAGCTAAGTGCAAATCTAAATTATTTTCCAAAGCGACAATTACTAACAAGTTTCTTTTCAAAACAAAATGAGGACAATGATGATACTTTGTTATTTGGAATTGAAAACTTGCTTTCGACACTTGGAAAACTACTAACTCAAATCAAATACAAGATTAACAGTGTAACCGACTATCAAGAACAATCAGATTCTCTTCTATGACTGAAAACGACACTTGCGACATTTCAAATCAAGAAACGACAGTACAATTACGCTACTGCTTTATAAAGGAGAACTGAAAATGACTCAAAAATACATAAAAACATTTACAATTCTTTGCACAATGGAGGCAGAATAACAGCAAGGAATTGGGTTTCAAACAGAGGTGTACTGACTACAGGCAGCAAAACTCCTGAATAGAGCTTAAAAGAGTGAACACAGAAACCAAAATTTAGGAACAAGGTCTTGTCTGATCAGCGCACCTGTAACACAGTGAAACTGAAATGCAACGCACCTACTACACTCGGGAAGTGCACTGCATTTGAAGTTCACAGAACCGACAGTGTGCTAGACTAGGGACGAGACTTTGATTGGGTTCTGGGTCACAGATTGTAGTTCAGTTTAGGGATTTAGGCCGAGCAAGTGGTAATCAGTAAATCAATCATAGGGGTAGATCTAAGGAGGTTACTAGAGCCACCACGAGGGCAATTAGAAAGCTTGTAAATCAATTGTTTAATTTATAAACAAAACCCGGAGATTGACTGAAGTAGCATTGATCTACTTTGCACTTGCAAAGCAAATGCAGTTCGAAGGCTAGCTGGCTTGACTTCAGGCTCCGTCTGTAAGTTTATAAAGTAAAGAAATGTAGATGAACAAACAATCTACTCGCTCCCCAGTGGAGTCGCCATTTTGTTATCGGGAAAACTAGTGTCTATGCAGAACTGCTAGTGCCACTAAGGCTGGTAGCTACCTTAGAAAAAAACACACTAAAAACTACTTTCATTTTCCTTTATGAGCAACATATAAGATAAGAATAAGGAGACCAACCTTTGTCTTGCGCTTGGTTCCTTGCTTGATTCCTCGCTCTTCTGGTAGGTCTTTGCCACTCGCTTCCTTGTCTACCCAGCTTCAAGGAGTACCTATAGAATCAAAGCGGCATAACACTATCCAAGAACATAGATCTATTATCATAAACAATATAGGATCAGATGTACATTGACCACACAAATGCATGAATCATCAATCATACAAAAATGTGGGGGAAAAACTTGAATAGCTTTATTAATAATCAAGAAAGAGCAAAGAGGATTACAACCAATTGTTCTAACCCAGCACCATCCTCTCAGCAAGAAATCCCTTCTTCACCTCATGAAAAGCTTAGATCACCCAACACTATGATATTGCACCAAGAAACCTACAGCACTTCCTTACAAGATACAAAATTCCAGCCTCTGGATCTCTGGGATAAGGGATCCATATATAGATGTCTGTAAGGGAGGTGAGTCAGCTTTTGAGATTTGATTAGTGTCTTCTCTCTAATAGTTCTTGATTCCACTTGGAGATTGATGATCTCTTACTCATCCCTGGTCGAATTAAGAGAGGCAACTGTCACAGGAGAAGTTTCTGGAAGATTCCATGCTCCTCCATCTTGCGGATTGACCCTGCCATTTGTCCACTCTCGCCCATCGCACCCCATAGAAGGGATTTTTGACATGCATCGCACCTAATGTGTGTATTCAGGTGGGATGCAACGCACTTTTCCTATGGAGCAGGTGAAATGGTCCAGTTTTGACCTTTTCTGAGTAGTTTTTCATGGAGAACTTCTGGGAGATGCTGTAATCAGTTGACCTTGTTCTTTTAGGGGTTGGAACAACACCTTTAGGGACTTAGGAGCCCTTGGTTTATGGAAATTTATGCTTGGGGTTGCAGTGCCCAAAAATTTCTATAACACTTGGTAGGGGCAACAAAATCAAGGGTTTAACAACCCCACGAACTTTCAACCCCCACCAAATTGGAATCCTTGGCAACAACCTTGGTCCCAACCTCAGAATCCATTTCAATCATGGGTACAAGGTATGAAAATCCTTATGGGATATTTTCTCAATTTTATCAATATCCTCCATCTTTTCAAAACCAACAAGCTCCACAACTTCCAAATCAAAATCCACAACTTTCATTGCCATTTCTACAACAACAACAACTTTCTCAACAAAATCCAAATTACCAACTCTTGCTTCCATTCCAACAAAAGACAAATCAACTACCTTCCCAGCCATTTCCAAATCCCAATAATACAAACCCTCAAAATGCTTACATGGTAGAAGGACAACAATTTCCTACCTATATGATTGTTCCTCTCAATGATGTACACTCAGATCTGGTAGAGTTTTAGAAAAGCCTTCTATAGATGCTCAAAAGCAAAGCATTTCTAAGGAAGATTCTCTTGAAGCCAATAAAGGTTCTGAAGCATCTCTTCAAAACCCAAGTACTCAAAAAGAAAAAGAAAAAGAGTCAACCCCCACAACTCCTATAGTTGAGCAACCCGCATCTTCGTCCACACCTCCTTTTCCTGAAAGATTACAAATTGATAAAGGAGTGGAAAAACAAATCTTGTTGCCTGACTATGATTTCCTAGATGAATTAAAGAATGTTTGTATCAAGATTCCCTTGCTACAAGCCATTAGAGAGATTCCTATTCTAGCAAAGACAATAAAGGAGTTGAATCTCAAAAGACCAGGAAGGAAACCAAGAGATACAAGAAGAATCCACTTGGTAGGAAAAATTGCAGATATCATGATGGGAAAAATTACCATGTAGAAGTATGTAGATCCTGGTAGTCCAATTGTCAGCACACATATCAATCGGGTATAAATTCCAAATACTTTGATTGATTTAGGGGCTGCTATCAACATTATGAGTAGACAGACTATGGAACAGCTAAAACTTCCTAATCTTGTTTTTACACCTACACTACTGCAACTTGCAGATCAATCAATTATCAAACCAGATGGTGTATTAGAAGACATTTCAGTCTCCTTAGAATTTTGGGAATATCCAGTAGATTTCCTGATTTTAACTCCCAAGAGTAATCTAGGAGGGCACCCACTCACTTAGGAAGACCTTGGCTAGCCACAACTGATGCTTTTACCAGTTGTAGATCTGGGGATATGTATATTTCTGATGGTAATTCAACAAAGAAATTCAATCTGTATCCTCCAGCAAAAGCAATTACAGAAGTATGAGATAATGAATGGGTTGATGATGAGGACACTGTACAACCTGTCTTTACCATTTCTGAAATCAGTGAAGATAGTCAAATTTTGAACACATTAGAAAACTTTGAAACATCTTCAGAATATGACCACACACAATTTCAGTTAGATTCTGACATTGAGTATCTATCATCTAGACAAATGTATCTTTACTCTATGGAAGAGTTTGGTAGTTTCGCCATTGAGATCTTTCTAGGTAAAACATGGAATATAAACAAAAACTTGGAAAAATCACAACAGGGAGAGCTAACCAAAACCTTGCAAAAACATTCTACTGCATTTGCATGGGAGTATACTGATATGAAAGGTATTGACCCTAAGACTTGCATTCATCACATATACATCGAGGAAAATGGTAGACCAATCAGACAACCTTAGAGAAGGATGAATCCAAACCTTAGGGAGATAGTGAAAGAAGAGCTCCAAAAACTACTCAATGTAAACTTCATTTATCCAATTTCAGATAGCAGATGAGTTTCCCGTTTGGTTATAGTACCTAAAAAGAATGTTAAATGGAGGATATGCATTGATTATAGGGAATTTAATAAAGCAGCTTTGAAGGATCACTTTCCTTTACCCTTTATCGATCAGGTATTAGATACTCTAGCAGGCAAAAAGTACTTTTCATTTTTGGATGGTTTTAGTCGCTATAATCAAATTCAGGTAGCACCTGAAGATCAAGATAAGACCACATTTACCTATCCATGGGGAACTTTTGCCTACCGAGTGCTTCCTTTTGGATTATGTAATGCACCTGCAACATTTCAAAGGGTAGTACTAGGAATCTTTTCTGATCTAATCCATAATTGTGTAGAGGTTTATATGGATGATTTTACAGTTTATGGTGATTCATTTGAAGAGGCATTAGAGAATTTGGAAAAAGTCCTGATAATATGTAAAGAAATAAACCTTTCATTGAGTCATGAAAAATGCTTTATGATGTTTACTGAAGGTATTGTTTTGGGACATCATATTTCAGGGGATGGGATTAAAGTTGATAGATCAAAAGTTGAAGTCATCTCCAAGTTGCCTATCCCAAATTGTCAAAAAGATGTTAGAAGTTTTCTGGGATTTACTGGGTACTATAGAAGATTTATAGAAAACTTCACCAAAATAGCATCTCCACTCTTCAAATTTCTTACAAAAGACTGTGAATTCAAATGGGATCCTGATTGTCAATCAACATTTGAAACTTTGAAAACAAGAATATCTAAAGCACCCATTTTGAGAGGGCCAAATTGGAAACTTCCTTTCCATATTTTCCCAGATGCTTCAGATACATCTCTAGGAGCTATGTTGGGTCAAAAGGATTTAGTTCCTTATGCCATTTACTATACTAGTAAAAATTTGACTCCCGCTGAGTTGAACTATATTGTGACTGAAAAAGAGTTCTTAGCTATTGTTCATGCAATCAATAAGTTTAGACATTATATAACAGGCTATGAAACTTTTGTCCATACTGATCATTCTGCAATTAGATATCTAATGAACAAACCTGTTACTAATGGCAGAGTTACAAGATGGCTCTTACTTTTACAGGAATTCAATATTACTGTATTAGATAGACCAGGGAAACAAAATACAATAGCTGATTTCTTGTCTATGATCCAAAATACTAACGAAGATTCTCCTATAGAGGATAACTTTCCAGAAGAATATTTATTTGGAGTAACTACTAAGACTCCTTGGTATGCAGATATTGCTAACTATTTATTTATAGGGAAGCTACCTCCACATCTATTTCCTAGTGAAAAAAGAAGAATTATTCAGGAGAGTTCAAAATATTCATGGATTTCTAACGAATTGTTTAAAACAGGGCCAGATTGTGTGATCAGAAGATGTGTTCAAGAATATGAAATGCTTGACATCCTCAAGGCATGTCATGATGAACCATGTGGTGGACACTTTGCTAACAAAAGGACAGCCTATAAAATCCTTTCTTTAGGATATTATTGGCCTTCCCTCTTCAAAGATTCAAAAGAATATGTCAGAAGGTGTGACAGCTGCCAAAGAGTAGGGAAACCGACTCTTTCAAATGAAATGCCATTACAACTGCAGGTACTCATCAAACCCTTTGAAAAATGGGCTTTAGATTTCATTGGACCCATTAATCCACCATATAAATAGAAGAAGTATATATTGGTATGCACTGATTATGTCACTAAATGGGTAGAAGCCAAAGCATTACTTTCTGCTACTGAAAATTTAGTTGTTAGTTTTCTTTATGAAGATATTTTTACTCGCTTTGGTGTCCCAAGAGAAATTGTGACAGATCAGGGAAGTCAATTTACATCCAACATGATGGAGAAGCTGATGGAAGATTACAAAATCAAGCACAAAAAATCTACCCCTTACCATCCGCAAGCAAATGGCCAAGTGGAGTCTACAAACAAAGCTATTGAAAGCATCATCACCAAAATTGTTCATCTACACAGAAGAGATTGGGTAAAAAGGATTCATGAAGCCTTATGGGCCTACAGAACTACATGGAGGAATAAACAGAACATTCTCCCTATGAAATTGTTTATGGGAAAGAAGTCCTGCTCCCCATTGATTTTCAAGTCAAAACTTTCAAGATGGCAGTTTAGTTGGGGATGGATCTATTAGAAGCCCAAAAGCATAGAATGGAGCAGCTGAATGAGCTAGATGAGATTAGACAAGAAGCAATCCTAAGAGCTGATCTAGTTCAACATCAAAGAGCTAAGTGGCATGACATATACATCAAAGAGAAAAAGTTTCAAGAGGAGATTGGGCATTACTATTTGATTCCAAGTTTAAAGACTTCAAAGGTAAATTTTAGACCCATTGGCTTGGGCCATATGAGATTGACAAAGTCTTTAGCAATGGAGCGGTAAGAATCAAGACCATTGATGAATTTCAAACTCCTCTTATTGTGAATGGCCACAAATTAAAGATTTATCATAAGCCACTCTCAAAAGAGGAATTTTTCAAAATGTTTCAAGAGAATTCTACAATAAGGCTGGTGAAGAAGAATCTTTCTTCCCCACCAACCAAGCCTTTGTTCCTTTCTATTAAAAAAAATAAAAAATAAAAAAATTGTATAAGCTTGAAAACCAATCACTAATTGGTAGTCTTATACAGAAAATGTAGAGTGAAAATCAGGGACACCTGACACTCTATATTTTCCAAAAAAAAAAATCTCTCCTTCTTTCCCATTTTCACTTCACTTCATTTCCATCCCACTCCATCTCCATTTCATTTTCATTTCACTCCACTCCACTTCATCTCACTCCATTTCATCCATTTCATTCCATTTCATCAATAAATGTCTCTTTCATGACCATTTCCATTCAGTTAGTTATTATCTAACTATCTTTATTCAGCCAAGTGGGTGCTGTGTCAGTTTCCGCAGCTGGAATCAGTTTCCGCAGCCAGAAGCAGTTTCTGCAGCCACCACTTTGTTTTTCAAATTTACAGTCAAGATGTTAGTACAATAATCATGAAAATGTAGGTATGACTGAGCATATGCTATGAAGACATGGAGAATCTATAGAAATCAATAAGGAGCAGCTGATTAAAGGCTAATGGACAACAAATGACAAGGATTCCAAGGTATGAGCAAAAATTTCTTTCAAATAGCAATCAAAGGCACAATTTTGCATAGTTATTAAACCTTAAAGCTCCACTATATGCAATGATTATCACGATAGCTCCATTACCCATTACCATTCCATGACATTATTCCATAAACCATGCATTTATTCCCTAAACGGTCTCATGATTAATTTTCGGGTTTAACTCGTAGTTGACTGCACTTTCACACTCCATTTGTAATCATGAGATGTGACCTATTTCATTATGGCTCCTCTCCACCACATTTTTCGCAAGCATTCCGTAAACATGTAACATCTTGTACGCAGCCGTTCAATTCAAAATTCTGACTTCACTTCACTACCCTGCCATTTTGTTAAAGCCACGGCTACATTACCACCTCATTCACATACGTGAACTCACCTCGGCTGCTCATCCTCTATTTCCGCTTACAGTTCCTGAACACTCCCGTTACTTGTTATCCATCTTCCAATTGCAACCACTGTTTTTTTTTGCCATAAACCCTGCAACCTAGCCATCTTACCTTTGCTAAACCATCACACGCAGTTGAATTCCAGTTGAATTTCAAACAGAGGAAAAGATGGGATGGTTATTAAGGGCAGAACCAGAAGGACCTAAGTTCTTAGAAGGTTACCCTCAAGTAAAAGATTTGCTGAAGAAAGCAAAATGGCTACGCTTCATTCAAAAATTTAAGGGCCATAATAAGGAGGTACCAAAGCCTTTGCAAGGTCTTCCAACAGCCAGATGGTGGAAATTGGAGACCTGAAGTTCACGGTCATTGAAGCATCAATAGCAGCTGCCACAGACCTGCCCCAGGAAGGTGAGTGTTGGTTTAAAAACAAAAGTGTGGACGAGCAGGCATGGAGAATCATATTATGTAACCCAGGTATGGACGTTACTGTATTTACAAAAGGAATTCCTGTTCATGCATTAAAAGAAGAATGGGCCAGCTTACTGTTAATCATTCAAAAGTTCATCACTTGTGAAGGCCGCTTTGGAGCAATGTACATGTATCATACTAGGTTATTGATGAACTTCTTAGAGAATCAAACCCTTAATCTGCCTTATTTCTTACTGCTGAGCTTGAAAAAGATGAGCACCACAGTTCAAAAGAACATAGGAAACATAGAACCTCATTTATATCATCATGGACTTGTAAGGATTCTCATTGAAGACCAACTAAAGAAAAACAAAGATACCTGGGAACGGTTCTCAGTAAGAAATTACTTTGAAGAGCCATCTGAGGCACCTAAAAGTAGTATACCAAAGACACCAAGAAGAAGTAGGAGAAAAGAAAAAGGTGCCATAATCCAAGACTCTCCTATTAGAAAAACTAAAGAAATTGGTCAAAAAGAGAAGGAAGAAAGAACTAAGGACAGAAAACAGAGGAAATTGAAAGGAAAAAGGAACATAGAAGATGTCTACCAATCACCAGAGCCATCTATAGAGGAAGACTATCAAACATTGTGTTAGATACTAGTGCATCTTCAAAAACAAGCTACTACAGCCAAGAAGAAAGAAAAAGGAAAACAGAGCATGGAAGAAGGGAGTACTAGCCCACAATATTTAAGAAGAAGCAGCAGGCTTAGAGGAAGGTGGAGGAAAACACAAGTAAAAGGACCCCACTTCATCGACTTGGGTGGGGAAACACTTGAGAAACCTCCAGCTGGCCGTAGTCCACCTCATCCTCAGCCAAATATTGAAACCAGTCCTCCAGATGTTGATGTAAGTCCTTCCCAGCCAGAATTAGAAACCAGTCCTCCTCAACAAGACTTTCAAGTCAGCCCAAGGAAAACACCCGAAATAGATCCAAGTCAGCGAGAGGTGTATAATTACCTCGAATCCTTAGAGAAGATAGCTACAGGCCTGAGCACATCAGCCACTCTGCCTCACATAACACAAGATGCACAAGTCCAATCCTTGAAACAAGAACTGTTTGAATTAGAGGTTCTAAACAGGCACATTAAACAAGAAAATGAAGCATTAAAGGAGAAAAGCAAAGTGGAAAAAATCATTCATGATAATACTATGCTACATTTGGGACTATAGCAGAAAAAGAACAAGAAACTAAAGAAAAAGTGCAGGAAGTTGAGCAGGGAATTAATAAATCTCAAATTCAGATGTTTGATAAGGAAACCCAAGATGGTGGTAGCACCAAGAAAGAAGAGAAGAGGACTAGATGTACTAGCAAAGGCTTCAGAAAATACGGACTAAAGGGGAATGACTAAAATTTTGGTTGCATGAGGACATGCAACACCTTCACAGTGGGGGTATGTTGAGTCCCAAACTTGCATCTTCCTTATACACATTTTTAGCCTTTTTTTCCAGTTACCTGAACCACCAAGCTGTCAAATCACTGCATATTAGTTTAAAAAGAGCATATAAAGTGGTTTCCTAACTATGTCTTGTGACTGCTGTTTGATCTAGATTTTTGCTCAGTCAGCTGCGGAATCTTGTCACTTTCCGCAGCCAGCTCAAGTTTCCGCAGACTTTTTGTTGAAGTCTATGTTACAGGTGTCCACTGGAGAATCCGGCGACATGGGCAAGCTGCAAATTATGTGGACATGGAACGTGTCCCCTTGCTCCAACCGAATCACTCACAAAAGGCCATGGTCAAGGACAGTCAAAGCGGTGGTCAACCTAAGAGTTTTGCGGTGGCAGAACTCTGTTTTTCACCACGTGAAAACTTGCGTGGAAAATTCCTCAATCTCAGGAGGTGTGCTAACACCTGTGGACTGCTCCGTGAACCAAATCTAACAGCCACCACTCCTTGGATTTAATTGTCACAGCTACCATATTGCTAGATTTCCAGACGTGGTTATTCACGTGTCTGTTTAGTAGCGCAGAATTTAGGAAGTAGTTGTATCATCCTCAGTTATAAATAACGCGTTATCATACGCATATTAGCTAGCTTTTTGTGTATGTAATTTTGACTGTTTTACGAGCCCACTGTGCCATGACTCTATCTTTATATTATGACTGCATTTTAATACATGAGAAGACAATGTTCTTAAGTTCAATTTGTGATTGATTGCTAATTGGCCAAGGTTGCAGAGGGCCCCTGTACACCAAGGTTCTTTATTTACTGTATAGTTTCATGCTTTCTTCCTTTATGTTACTGATGCCATAATCGTTTGATTGTATATATTAGACTGTTTATGGTATTCATGTTAGTTGTTGTCCATAGTTTTTTTTATGCTTTCTAATGACTGTTTACTGATCAGTGTTTTTCTTTCAGGTTCTTATGGATAGCCCGGGCAATTGCACATATCTTTTTAATGACTAATGACATGAAATTATCTTGTCCTTCTGCTGATTTATTTTCTTAAGTTCTAATTCCAACACTGTTTATTTCTTTCAGTTTTGTTTTGTTCATTTACTTTTCTGCAAGATAGATATTAGAATACTCATGTCATTTTCAGTTACCTCCTATAGCCATAGCGAGTCGAATGGTGAGGGATTGGAGTATGAATGCGTAGTTTGATATTAGTTTATTTTTCTGCAAGTTAGTGATTAGATTATTTATGTCATTTTCAGTTACCTCCTATAGCCAAAGTGTGTCGAATGGTGAGGGATTGAAGTATGAATGTGTAGTTTGATCTTAGTTTCATTTTATGCAATTTAGATATCAGATTACTCAATTTGTTTATGATTACCTCCTATAGCCAGAGCGAGTCGAATGGTGAGGGGTCAGAATATGAGTTGATGTAATATGATTTAGTTTACTTTGCTTACAGTTTTTGAATTGCTTTGAGTTCAATTTTCTTTTTATACAACAGCAAGGATACTGGGTTTCATAGTCACTAGCTCACTGTTTGGTTTAATTAGAATTTAGGTACATTTTTATTTTCTCTTAGTAATTGATTTCATCATTGCAAGTTTGAAAACCTTTTTGAAAACTTTGAAGTTTGGAAATTATTTTAGAGGTCACCATTGCCTTGAACACTTATATCCATACTTGACTTTTAATTTTTCCATCTCACATTAGGATATCGACAAAATATAAACCCAAAAACAAACCAAAAATAAAAAACGACAAAGAAGTAAGAAATCGGTTATCTTGCATATATAGTGCACTTCACTTCAGCAATTTACGACTCCCGGATTGACAATTTATATAGCGATTTAGGACACACTAAATTGACCCAAAAAGAAGATTGATATATTTTCTTGCGGGTAACACAGATTGAGATGGCTTACTGAGGAACTTCTGTGTTGTTTTGGGTGATAGTCAATATGGTCAATTCTAGGATTGCTCAATGCAGATTGCCTAGGAGGCAACCTCAAGCTCTGTGCAATTCTGGGAATTAGTACATCATTACTGAGGGCTGAGAGTACATAGTGCAACTAAGCAGAGGTCTGGCTGGTGGAGGGTGGTCTGGTCGAAAGATCATTAGAAAAATGAATAAGTGTGTGAGCGAGTGAACTTGTGCATGCATCACCTTGCAAACACACACTCAACATGACTCGAGGATAAATAACCTCGAACCAAAAAGACAACATACGCTCAGTGTGACTGACCAATGGGTGCAAGCGAGAAGCATGACACTTGAGATAGATCATTGAACAACCGCGATGACACTTGTGTGACATTGCATACAACTTTGTGTGTGAGTGCGTTAGAAGTTTACATAGTGAATACAACTTGTACACATGAAGACAAACCATGAACATAGCCAGAACATGACTGCAAGCATGACATTTTGGACCAACATGATAAAATATGTACAGTGAATGGTCAAGTGAGGAGGGTGTAAAGACTAGACACAAGCTCATGGGATGAGCTCGAGTGTTTGCAAACATCAAGGAAAAAACCAAGGAAGGCTCTGAAATCGGATGCAGGCCAAAATTTTGGGGGGTGTTGGAGCCGCTACAAAACCACCCTTTGAAAGCAATGTTTGTCACTCTCTGGAATGTAGTGCCTACATTCATTAATCCAAAAGGCATTTTCTGATATGCATATGTTCCACACTTTGTTATGAATGAAGTTTTTAATCGATCTTCTGCATGAACAAGGATCTGATTGTATCCTGAAATCCATTTAAAAAAGACATTAATCTAGAACTAGCAACTAATTGTAGAACTTGTTCCATTAATGGGAGGGAGAAAATGTCCTTTTGACATGCCTTATTTAAATTCCTAAAATCAATACAAATGAAAATATCACCACTCTTCTTTCTAACCAATAGAAGATTGGAAACTCTTTTGGAATGTCTCACTTGAAAGATGATTTTGACTTTTAGAAGTTTATTTAACTCACTTTTAATCTGAGTTTCCAAATTCGTGGTGGGCTCTAGTATTGCAGCAAGAATGCTGCAACTTCTCGGCTACCAACTTTACTTTTATCAACCCAGTAGTTCATAAAAAACTTGGAAGCGTCGGTGCTATATGCACAAGTACTAGTTCTCACTACAGGTTGTCACTTGGTTAGCCGACGCGAGATCACTAGGAGCTCAAGCCAACTTATATAGATTTCAGAAGAAGCTCTTGTGTGATGAAAGGAAAGAAAGATTACTCTATAGATGCTATTCTAACTGCAAAAAGGATAAAGACTGGAATGTAAAGCAAAACCTAGTAAACCCTAATTAACAAGCTAATTCTACCTTTGCCAAAAACACTATGAAAATCATGAAAGAAATGCCATTACCTACTCAAGGAAGTAAACAACATCTAACCATGCTATCTTTGGAAGTAAATAAGCAAAAAACATATTTTTGGATTTTTATATGTTTTTATGTGAATTTAATATGCATCTAATTTATTGTGTGTGAGTGTGGCAGTGAACAAGTGGCATTAGAGGGTGGTTTTGGAGCTTGGGAGGATGTAGGATGGTGTGGATGGGTCCTAGGAGGTCTTAGGTGGCCTTCTAGAGGATTTTCCCACACTCGGCCTTCAAAAGAAAGCCTATAGGAAAAACTATAGGAGGACACAAGAAAACTATAGGAGGAAAACAGGGAAACTACAGGAGGCCTACAAGAGGAGGCTGAGAGAAATTTTCGTTGTTTTGAGGGTGTGAGAGTGGGTGGAAAAGGTGGATGAAGGTTGGAATGAGGTGTTAGGGTGCCTAAGGTCTACCATAAATCACCAGGAGAGAGAAAGATGATTGGGTTTGCTCAAGGAGAGAGGAAGAAGTTCTATGAAAAATGAAGGAAACTAGGGTAGAATTGAGGTGAGGTTTGGGAGACCTATAGGGCATGGATCAGATGGAGGGTGTGATTGATGGTAAGCTAGCCTGCTTCTGGAAGAGATCTGTTGCATATAAATTGACATTCAACCCAGAAAATCAAGCAACCAATGAAATGAGTGCATCCTAGGAAAAAAAGAGTTTTGCATTAAAATGGCCTAAACTATGATGTATAGAAGGAAATGCTGGGAAATTCTGTAAGAAAGGAAAGCATGCAAAAGGACTATTGCAAATCAGGAAGTGAACAAGACAAATAAGATATAAAGCAAAGCAAAACTGGACTATCAACCTACTAGAGAGCTGCAAACACTAGAAGTCCTAGGAATGAGGAAAATCTGTGTTTTTGGGGTAGCAAGAGAGTCTTTGCCTCAAATCATGGTCCCAGAGGGAGGAAGAGAGGAAAAGGCAGTATTTCTAGCCTTTTGAATCTTCTTTGATCACTACTTAAACCGCTATAGAAATCACAAGTGGAAGCAAGCTACTAAATCATCAAAAACAACCTATTCTTAACCATAAGAGAAATACATCTAACAACAAACTAATCTAAAAACAGAAGTAAGGCATACAAATACAAGTAAAGATAAGCTTGGATGCTTGGATTGGGCCCTAACCCAACAGCTTTAGCCCTCTGAGGTAACTCAATGCTAGCTCAAAAAGGATTCCATCTTCACTATCAAAAAATAGCAAGATTACATAAAACTGTCACAAAATATTAAGCTCGAAATTTGAGCAGAGTTTACACAAGAAAAAAAAGTTGACCCTAGTGAGGCCCTAGGCCTCTCTACTTATACATATGAAGCTACCAAAAACTTCCTTAAAATCAGGGAGGCTTGGCTCCCAAAACTCGAGATAACTATCAATCATCTTCCACTTGCTCAGCTGCCTTCTAGTGCATGATTCGGTTGCTTGTACTCCGAGCTGAATGAAGGGGAATTCAGAGTGAGGAGAAATAAATGAGGGTGATTCCATCCTATAATTCCTCTCCTCTGTCTACTTCGAGTTATTCCTACAGTTTTACCACTAGATCCTTGACTTTGACCTCGAAATCCATCAATAATCTGTATTAAATACATGTTAGACCACATGCCATAATAACTAACTCAACTCACCCTATAAGCATAAATATAATTAGAAAATCATACAATAAGATAAGAGAATGGTTGATTTGACTAGGTTAGGAGGTAAAATGAGCCCATATGATTACCCATTTATGAGGCTCATCATCACCCCCCAACTGAAGGTGTTTCTCATCCTCTGAGCAACCTAGTCAATCTCTTGGTCGTTCATGGCCCTGGTGGCCTCCCTAGCATTCTAGGCTTCTAATGTGGTCTACTCATGTTCTCCATAATATCCTGCCTTTCTGTCTATGTCCTTCCACTGCTCCTTCTCTTCTTCTTCTCTTCTACCTTCTATCATGCCTAATATGAGTGGAGGACTCATTTTGAGGCCAATCTAGTTGACCTTCAGCTTTTGCATGGAGTTCTTGTAAATTGGCACTATTTTCAATGCCTCCTTCAACCTCATGGGGGAATGGTATTCTCTAATCTGCAAGCTTTGGGGTAGGGTGTTCCATCTTCTCATGCATGCATGCACACATTCATCCCCAAGTAGCCTAATCATATCTTCAAAGTGTACAATGGCTTGTTCCTGATTGGCCAGATATTTAGGGGCAATCTGAGGGTCATTGGCAAGCAGGTTGTGTATGTTGATGAGTGCCATAGGATCTGATGGCTCAGCTCTTATCATCAATGGTTCATTTTTCTCTTTTATTAACAATATTTTCATTTCTACTGCCCTCAATTCTTCATGGTTCATCCATGACGCCATGGCCATTAATTACAAATCCCCTAGCTTGGCATTGGGGTCCCACACATTTAGGTCTATGAGGGCCATGTTGTGTAGATAGAACTATGCCATCTTTGCTTTTTCCTCGGAGGGGTTTTGGTCACACAAATCCATGAACTGCCTGTAGTCTTGGAAAGGCATTATGCCTCTTTGTGCCAATGTTTTTATTTGGAAATGAAGTCATTGATCCTTCAGATAGAGGCCATAAGATTTGGCTGGTGTTTTGCATTGTAATGCTTCTATGGATAACCTGGCCATGTATGCCAAATGAGTCTCTTTCTCTTGCATCTGCCTCCTTAGTAATTCATTCTCATTCTGAAGGTGGCTTCTTGTAATGGCTTCTCTGTCTTTGAGAGCACTCAAATCCCTACCCATTTCCCTCAGTTTGTTTTCCATGTGGCCAATATCCTCAACTCCTTTGGACTTGGCTATCTGCATCCACCTATGCGTTCTCACTATCTCTTTTTCCAATTCGAAAAATAGTGGAATTGAAAATTTCTGTGGGATTATCTTTCCCCCCTCAAGTAGTCTGTGATAGGAGTCAATATTAGGCTGGGAGTTAGGTTCTTTTAGCTCTTGTGCTTCCTCTATCACCTCTGGATGTCATCCTATCTTTTCCTCAAGTTTTTGTGTCTCCTGTAGTTTGGACAGTGTCTCTTGTAGGATTGTTTTAGACTCCTGTAGGTTTGATTTGGGCTCCTGTAGAATTGCCTTTCCATTCCATGTAGAAGATCTTGTAGTCCTCCTTTCATAGGTTATGGGTGTCTTGGAAGGAGATTATTTGACCTTGGCAGATGGTGAATCTTCAATTTTAATGGGAGTCTTTGATGAGGGTTGAGGTTTGCCTGTTTTAATTCTGGTACTCTTCCTTGCCCTGAAATACATGGAGGTTTTTCTTTTCCTCTTCTGCTTCTGCTTGACTGGTGTACTGAGGGCAATGAGGGCAACTACTGTTTCTCTTTGAAAAGTTTTAGGGGACTCTTCTCTTTGCTTTTCCCTCTTGGCCTCCTTTTCTCCCTCTTTTGTCCCTTTTTCCTCCTCCTGCTCTGTCTCTTTTTCTACGTCATTTTCTGTCTCTTCAACTCTCCCCTCCTCTATTTATTTTCTTTCCTCCTTCCTCTCTTTCTCTACTATGTAACCACTAGCTTCATCTTCTTCTCCTTGTTCTTCTCCGTCCTCACTGACAGTAGGACTGACATCATAGGTTAATGCCTTGCTGTCATCCTCAGTTGTCATATTTCTGAAAACTTCCCATGCTATAGTGATTGTAAGGGTATGGAGGGCTTCTTCTACTAGGATATTGATTAGGCAATGGTGAGCTAGCTGCTATGAATTTCCTTCTTGTACCTTGGTTCTGGAGTTAATGAGGGACTGAAGGAGAAAGTAAGGGATACTGAGCTTTTGATGTGCTAGTGTATCCATGCCATATCTCAATTCTTGGAGGATTCTGAAATGATATCCATAAACAATGTTGTGCCTCCCCTCACAAGAAATATATTTGATCACTTGGTAGCTAACCTCATCCCAGGGATATGGTACACTAGTCCTCCTAATTCCATTTTTGTCTTCAACAGGGGTTTCATTATCTTGGAAAAATTTCCTCTTAGCAGCATGGCCAAGTATTTTCTCATCTTTACTCCAAAGCAGACCAAGAGGAAGGGTAGTGACCCTACTGATGAATTCAGGGGTTATTTCAATGGAGAGGCCTCTAATGGTTAAAGTAGCATGAGTTCTTGTGTGAGGGACTAGAGAGAGAGCAAATTCATGGGCAATTTCATCATCAAACCCTCTAAACTTCTCAAAGAAATTCATTGAGCTTTCCCTTGTAAATATTTCCACCACTTAAGAATGTGCATGGATTCTAGTGGAGTTAGTGGGCTCTTTTCTCATAAACCCCCTTGTCATACTACCTATACTTCTTTTGAAAAACAAGATATGGAGGCGGAGACAAAGAATTTTGAGTGAAATAGAAAAGCAGATGGGATTGTGTTTTTTTTTAAACAATTTTTTTTTTAATGTATTTCTACCCTCTTAAAGACTGATTTTATCTTCAATTTGAGACCAACTCTTTCACATTTTGATATTCAACGGAGGGAATTCATGAACCCTACGTCTTCAGATTGAAATTCATGCCAAAAATCACGTTTCCTCCCTTCAAAATGACTCACTGCCCCTCCTGTAGAAGCCCGCTGTCCCTCCTGTAGATTCCTTGTAGGTGCTCCTGTAGAAAATGCTAAGAGAAAAAATATGGAGGATGGTGGATACGAGGCTGTGGTGGCATAAGAATACTGCTGTGTGGCTAAGTTACGAGGAGAAATTGAAGAAAAGGTGGTGAGAATGCGCAGGGAGGAGTGCTCATTACCTTTTATGGTTGTTTTCGGTTATGAGTGCTGAGCTAGCAAGGTGTACATTGCCTAGATTAGGACTGTTGGTCCCCACCTGCTTGGCCATCATGACCCACCTCATAATCATTCCATTATTACTACATCGGAGTTAACTCTTCCTCCCACTACCTGTCCTTTGCATCTTTTGCTTGAGTTGACTGTGCGCACATGTGGGTGATATCTCGGTTAAGTGGAGTCAACTAAATAAAAGTGGCCAAGTTAACTAGCTACCTTTCCCTCTTCCAATTTCAACCATCTCATTGCCTTCGTATGATTCCTAATTACAAAAATGCAAATAGAGGAGTGACTTAGCTACTTACCTGTGATCCAAGTGTATTTGCTGCCATCGACTGTGAGGTGTTGTGGCTTTCTCTGTTGCATGCCTTCATTTTCCCTCATGCATGTTGTCTTTGCTTGCTGATGTGTTGTTGTGTGTTTTTGCAGGTTCTTCTTTTGTTGGAGCTGAGCTGCATGTGCCTTTTCAACCTTCAGATGTGTTGTCCCTTGCTGCTGGTGCTAGACTTCTATGGGATCAGCTGCTATAGGAATTCCTACAGGAGCTCCTGTAGCTGCTTCTCCCCTTGAAACTTCAGCTATTTCCCTGTGCTTGGAGCTCGAGAATGATGCCAAAGGTGGAGATGAATGATGGAGGGATAGTAGGTAAGCTTCAAGTAAAGTTAATGGTGCCTTTTCCTCCTTTTATTTTTGTTTTTTTTTTCAAAACTGAAAAATTGTTTTTCTGTGTTTTTTCTTGGAAAGGAAAAAAAATAATAATGATGCTTGGAGTATGATGCAGGCTTGGAAATTATGGAAAGGAGGTTTGAATATGGTAAGAGGGATTATAGGTTCCTCATGAAGCTTTTCTTGTCCCTCAAACTACCTCCTGTAGACACTTTTGGCTCTCTATAATTCCTACAGGAGCCTCCTGTAGAAAACATAGTTTTGGAAGAAGAGGTACAGTGGGGTGAAAGAGATGCCAAAAATGATGGAGGAAGGTGTGGAGAAGATGAGATGGATGCTGGTATGAATGTCAGGGTCCCCTTGGCACCTTCTTCTACTCCCTGTAGTCCTCCTGCAAACCTGTAATGCAATAAAAATTCATTTTTTCTTTCTCTTTTTTTTTTGTGGAAAACAACTAGGGCGCCTTAGAGAGGTTTTCACCTTAATTGTGTACCCTGGGCTCCTCGAAGGGAGGTTTTCAACAAGGGTTCTTATTCTTTTCCCTTTTTTTTTTTTGAAATCACTAGGCTGCCTCAGAAGAGGTTTTCAACCCAATGATGGGACTCAAGCGCCTCATGGAGATTTTCACTTAAGTCCTTATTTTTTCTCTTTTTTCTTCAGTGAGTGGGTGAAATGGAAGCTAAGACATGCTCCACTACCATCACTGTTTTATTCAAATCTTCAATAAACTCTCACTTGGAGAGGGGTTTCTTGTATACTTTCAACCGATGTCCATTGACAACCATGGGGATGGCTTCATCATCAATGGTTATGATCAAAACTGAACCATTTTCATTGCATTTCTCCACAGTGTAGGGTCCCAACCATCTTGTCCTTAGCTTGCTGTTGAAATCCTTGAATCTTGAATCATAGAGTAGTGCCCAATCTCCCTCTTCGAATTTCTTCTCCCTGATATTTCTGTCATGACATATCTTTCTCTGAAGCTGAACCACCTCTGTATGGACAGGGGCTTGCAATCTATATTCATCCAATCCATTGAGCTAAAGTAATCTCTCCTTCTGTGCATGGGTGAGGTCTAGGTCCAGCTAAGCTACCATCCTTAGGGTATTGAACTCAAACTCTATTGATAGCAAAGCCTTCTTCCCATAGACCAGTTCATAGGGTGTGAACCCGGTGGTGGTCTTCCATGTTGTGTTGTAGGCCCAAGTGGCCTCAACTAATCTGTCCACCCAGTCTTTTCTATTGCTACTCACTACCTTGGTTAGGATCCCTTCCAATGCTCTGTTAGTGACCTCCACTTGCCCATTGGCTTATGGATGGTAAGGGGTGGAAGTCCTGTGCTTGATCTTATGATGTGTGAGCAGGTCTTCAATCAGGTTGGAAGTGAACTGACTGCCTTGGTTTGTGACCAACTCTCTCAAATACCTGAACTTGTAGAATATGCTTTCCCTCAAAAACTCAGCTACTTTTTCCTCTGTCACTGCTTTGATTGCTTTTGTCTCTGCCCACTTTGTCAGGTAGTTGGTGCACACAATGATGTACTGCTTCTGCTTTGAAGGGGGGTTGATAGGCCCCACAAAGTCCATGCCCCACTTCTCAAATGGCTCAAAGGTCACTTGAGGTTGCATGGGCATTTCATCCTTTGGAGTGGGTTTCCCCATCCTCTGACACCGATCACACTGGCTCGTGTATCTCCTCACATCCTGATGAAGAGTGGGCCAATAGTAGCCTGCTTGCAATATCTTGAAGGTAGTTATTTTTGCTGCAAAATGACCTCCATAAGGCCCGTCATGACAGGTCAAGAGGATGTCAAAGACTTCCTCCTCCCTGACACATCTTCTCAAGATCTGATTTGGGCCATGTTTGAAGAGATTGCCTCCAATTCAGGTGAAAGGGATGCTTTTTCATACTATCTTGCTCTTCTCTTTTGAGGATAGCTGTGGTGGGAACTGTGTTGATGTAGGTTTTAACTCCGTACAAAAATTACCTGCATATGAATTCTAAAACACAGAAAATAAACAATAAGAGAGCATAACACATAAAACACATATACACAGAGATTTTCCCCTGGATCCGAAAACTGGGACTACCAGCTTCATTTTTCATTATGTTCCTTTCAATGTTATAATACATATTTATACATGCCGAAGCATCCAATACCATGGAACGAAAACCATCGCGTCCAAAAACATGTGCGAAAATCATGCACAAAACCATAGGTGGATCCGCCCATCCTAACATAGGGTCCAAAACCAAAATTTTCTAGGGCATTGCCCCAGACCCCATAAAATGGGGTTACAAGTATGCCTCAAACCCCCTGTGAACCCCCCCCCCCGCCCCACCCACTACACAATCGGTGCAATGAAGGGGGGCTTCACCCCCTCTCTAACCCCCCGATTAACTACATGGGCTAGTTGTGGAAAGAATATAACACAACCCAACATTCTCCCACTTGTTGTTTTATTTCCATAGGGGGCCACAAGAGAGCTTAGTCCTTTTTCCAGCCTTGAAACACCCATTGTCTCTATACACCAAGAGAACTTCTCAGAGCTCACAGATTTTGTCAATGCATCTACAGTATTGTTCAAAGTCTCCACCTTTACCAGCAACACCTTTTTTTCTTCTATCATATCCCTCACAAAGTGATACTAAACATCAATGTGCTTTGTCTTTGAATGATATGCGGGGTTCTATGCTAAGAAAATTGCACTTTGGCTGTCATAGTCTATCCTTATAGCTCCATGTACTAACCCCATACTTGAACACAATCTCTGCAACCAAACTGCTTCCTTGCTTGCATGAGTGGCTTCCATGTATTCTGCCTCTATAGTTGATAGTGCCACTACAATTGCTTCTTACTCATCCAACTGACTGCACCTCCAAGTAGGTTAAGCACATACCCACTTGTAGATCTTCTCGGATCTAGATCTCTAGCCCAGTCTGCATCAACAAAGCCATGAATATCCAACACTCTATCCAATCTTGGTTTTCCTTGGTAGCACAAACCATAATCACTAGTGCCACGGAAATACCTAAAAACCCGCTTCATTGTTGTCCAATGCTCCTTCCTTGGTTTTGACATAAACCTACTCAATACTCCCACTACATGTGCAATGTCTAGTGTAGTAAATACCATTGCATACATCAGGCTACCGACTGCACTTCCATATGGAACATAGAACATGTCCTCTTCCTCTTCTTGTGTCTTGGGACACTGTTTAGCAGATAGCCTCACACCTACAGGAATAGGAACCTTCATTGGTTTACTATCCTGCATATTAAACCTCTATAATATTGTCTCGACATACTTCCTCTGGTTTAACCATAGCTTCCTCTTTGTTCGATCTCTTTTAATTTCCATGCCCAAAATATAGTTTGCAGCACCAAGATCTTTCATGTCAAATTTGGAGGACAATTGGGTCTTCAAATCCTGGATAATTTCTTTGTCATTTCCAACTAGCAACATATCATCCACATACAAGACCAGATATATAAAATGGTCACCAATTAATTTAAAATACACACAGTGATCTTCTTTGCTTCTAGTGAAGCCAAGTCCCCATATAAATGTATCAAATTTCTGATACCACATCCTTGGTGACTATTTTAACCCATACATAGACTTCTTTAACTTACATACGAGTTCTTTCTTACCCTTCACCGCAAAGCCTTTAGGTTGCTTCATATAGATCTCCTCTTCCATATCCCCATGAAGAAATGATGTCTTCACATCCATCTGTTCTACATAAAAATCAAAAGCAGTAGCAACAGATAAAAGTAATATAATAGAAGTTTCCTTGGCAACATGAGAAAAAATATCACCAAAATCAATTCCTGGCACCTGGGAATAACCTTTTGCTACTAATCGAGCTTTGTATTTCTCCACCTTTCCTTCTACATTTGTCTTCTTCTTGAACACCCATTTGCTGCCAATGGGTTTCCTTCCAGCCGACAACTCCACCAGATCCCAAGCCTCATTTTTGTGCAAAGATGCCATTTCATCAACCATGGCCTCTTTCCAGAGTTTTCCATCTTCTGAATCTACTACTTCCTTCATAGTTCTAGGATCATCATCAGTAACAGACAAAGCAAAATTTGAACAGAAAGAAGATGGGCTATACCTTTCTGGCTGCCTTCTTTCTTGAATTGATCTTCTCACACCAGGAGTTTGTGGCTCTTCATATTCTGATTCCTCCTCTACTGTAGAGTCTGAGTCTTCCTCCTTAAGCTCAAACTCTATCTTCTCAGGTTCCTTTAGTTGGAATTCATGTTTAATAACATCTTTTACCTCTCTGAACACCACATCTCGGTTGTACACAACCTTCCATGTGACTGGGTTCCAAAGCTTATAACCCTTTAAACCATCCTTATACCCAATAAAGATGTACTTTTCAGATTTACTATCCAACTTGGTTCATTTCTCCATTAAAACATGTACATATGCATCACATCCAAATACCCTCAGATGTGAAAGAGAGGGTTTCTTACCAGTCCATACCTCTTGTGGAGTCTTATCCTCCAACGTTGATGAAGATGACCTGTTGACCAAGTAACATGTAGTATCCACTGTCTCTACCCAGAATTCCTGTCCTAACCTGGCACCACTGAGCATTCTTCTTGCCCTTTCCATCAACGTCTTATTCATTCTTTATGCAAATCTATGTTGGAGTAGTCTTCTGTCGTGCTATACTACACTTCTTACAGAATTCTTCAAATTCCTTGCTACAAAACTCTCCACCATTATCTATCCTCAGCACCTTTATCTTCTTCTCTGTCTGATTTTCCACGAGAGCCTTAAATTCTTTAAACCTGTCAAAGGCTTCAGATTTCTTCTTAAGGAAATATATCCATGTATTCCTTGAGAAGTCATCTATAAATGATACATAATACACAGACTTACCCAGTGATGAAACCTTCACAGCTCTAAACACATCACTGTGCACAAGTTCTAATATCTATTTTTCCCTCTTACTACCAGAGGGGAAACTCACCCAATTCTACTTCCCATATACACAATTTTCAAAGAAATCAAAATCTAGAGAGATATTACTCATACCTTCTACCATACCTTTACCATGAAGTATTCAAAGGCCCTTCTCTCCAATATGTCCAAGCCTTTGATGCCACAACATGGTCTTCTCTCGAGAGACCACTAGATTTTCTACTCCACTTTCAGGAACCACAGAGCTATTGCACCCATCAATAATAGTGGTACCTTGTAGCTTGTACAGAGTTCCAATCCAAACTCCCTGCATCAATACCAGTGCTCCCATAACCATCTTACAGGTATCTTTCTCGAACACTATTTTTACACCTGCATCAGCCAGCTTGCTAACAAAAATCATATTTCTGGCTAATGTAGGAATATGCAGAACACGTGGAAGTGTTTGAACCCTTCCACCTTGCATCTTCAACTTTACCTTTCCACGACCAATGATTCTAGCCTTCCTATCATCCCCTAAGAAGACATCACCACCATCACATTTCTCATACTCGTAGAACCACTCTCTATGGGGAGTGAAGTGAAAGGATGCACATGAGTCAATCAACCATGCCTCATGATCTACATGTGTACTTGAAGAAGCCAAGTACACATCCCCACCTTCATTTGAGGTGGTTTTCGCCACTGCAGAAGGAGTATCATTAGATCCCTTTCCTTTATCAGGAGCTTTAGATTTACAATCCCTTTTGTAGTGCCCTTCCTTTCCGCATTTCTAGCACACCACCTTTATAGGTTTTCATGGAGATTTAGATCTCCCACTCGATGACTTACTTTTGTTTCTGTTTTGGTACTGTCCTCATATAGACAAGGCATCACCATTCTGGCTCTCCATATTTTTCCGTCTCATCTCCTCCATCAACAAGGCTGAGACTATTTCATCAAACTGCAAGGCAGTTGCATTGCTACCTATTGCAATAACCAGACTATCCCACGCATCTGGTAGAGAACACAATAAACTGATGCACTTATCTTCATCTGAAATTTTAATATCAACAAATGCTAACTGACTTACCACAGTATTAAATTCGTTCAGATTCTCTGTCACTGAATCTCCATCTTTCATCCTCAAGTTATACAATTTTTTCCACAGGAACAGTTTATTCACCAGAGACTTAGATTGGTACAAAGTCCTTAACTTGTCCCACAAAGCCTTCATTGTAGCTTGACTTGATACATTCAACAATATTGAATCTGAGACACATAATCGTATTGTGCTCTTTGCCTTCCGATCCAACTTCTTCCATTCTTCATCGGACACTCCAGTTGGTTTAGTACCCAAATCTACCGCGATCCACTAATCTTTATCCACCAGCAAATCCTCCATCTTGAGTTTCCACAACTCAAAACTCTGACCATTAAATTTCTTGATCTCTATCTTTCCACTGCTCACCATGTTCTTTCACCACAAGAATCGATCTTGCAGATCTCCAACTGAACATGGTCTATCACAGGCACAAGCGAAACCCCTCAGCAACAAAGGCGTCCCCTTGAAGACAAAACTGCTCTAATACCAAATGTAGGTTTTAACCCCATACAGAAATTACTTGCATACGAATTCTAAAACATAGAAAATAAATAATGCGAGAGAATAACACATAAAACACATATACACAGAGATTTTCCCCTCGATCCCAAAACCGGGACTACCAGCTTGATTTTTCATTATGTTCCTTCCAATGTTATAATACATATTTATACATGCCGAAGCATCCAATACCATGGACTGAAAACCATCGCGTCTAATACCATGGACCAAAAACCATCGCATCGAAAAAGATGTGCAAAAATCATTTACAAAACCATAGGTGGGTCCGCCCATCCTAACATATGGTCCAAAACCAAACTTTTCCAGGGTGCTGCCTGGACCCCATGAAGTGGGGTTACAGGTACGCCTCAAAACCCTTGTGCCCTCCCTGCTACACAATCAGTGCAATGAAGGGGGGATACACCCCCCCTCTAACTCCCCTGATTAACTACGTGGGCTAGTCGTGGAAAGAATATAACACAACCCAACAGTTGAAACCAAGTAGTTTGTTATACCATAAAACCATGGAGGGAGTACTAATATAGAAAATAGGTGTTCA
Source organism: Pinus tabuliformis (assembly GCA_031772625.1). Taxonomy (NCBI): domain Eukaryota; kingdom Viridiplantae; phylum Streptophyta; class Pinopsida; order Pinales; family Pinaceae; genus Pinus; species Pinus tabuliformis. The sequence goes on from CM062816.1 coordinate 1,954,369,805, forward strand.
TCTGGCATTTGGTCATCCACCATTCCTTCTTCACCTGCAGGCAAATTTACTCTAGACAAAAGGTTAGCAACAACATTCTCTTTACCAGGCTTATCAATAATGGTCAGATCAAACTGTTGCAGTAAAAGCAACCATCTAGTAATGTGAGCATTTACATTTGGTTTGTTCATTAAATATCTAATTGCATCATGATCAATGTGCACAAAGGTTTGATAGCCTATGATATAATGTCTGAATTTGTTTAAGGAATGCACGACAGCTAGGAGTTCCTTCTCGATCACTGTATAGTTTAACTCTTCCTTTGACAAGTTTTTGCTTATAAAGTATATGGCATAAGGTAACTTTTCATCAATTTTTCCTAAGGTTGCTCCTATTGCTTTGTTCGAGGCATCTGTGTGAATGTGAAAGGGTAGGGCCCAGTTTGGGCCTCTGAGAATTGGGGCAATCACTAGCTTGCTCTTCAAGGTATCTAGGGCTTCTTGACAGTTTTCCGACCATATGAACTCAACATCTTTGCCTAGGAGGCCAAACAAAGGAGAGGCTAACTTGTTGAAGTCTTTAATGAATCTCCTGTAATATCCAGCTAAGCCTAGGAAGCTTCTGACATCTCTCACCTTTTGAGGAGGTGGGACCCTTTGGATGATGGCAATTTTGTTGGGGTCCACCTGCAGTCCTTGTTGAGATATTGCATGACCTAGCATGGTCCCTTCAATCATTAAAAATTCACATTTTTCAGGACTGAGGGATAGGGTCATCTCAATACACTTATCTAGAACCTTTCCTAGGTTAGATAAAGCTTCCTGAAAATCAAAGCCATAAGGAGTAAAATCATCCATGTATATTTCTACTGCATCATGAACCAGTTCAGAAAATATACTCAATACCGCTATTTGGAAAGTTGCTGGAGAGTTGGAAAAACAAAAACAAAGGACCCGGTATGCAAAGGTACCCCAAGGACAAGTGAAAGTTGTCTTATCTTGGTCTTTCGGGTTGATTTCCCTGCCAGACCGTCTAACACATGATCTATGAAAGGTAAAGGAAAATGGTCCTTTTTAGTGGCTTTGTTCAATTCCCAATAGTCGACACAGATTCTCCACTTACCATTTTTCTTTGGCACTAGCACCAAAGTTGTCTTAGGAAGGAGAAGTTTTTTTTCCCTGCCAGACCGTCTAACACTTGATCTATGAAAGGTAAAGGAAAATGGTCCTTTTTAGTGGCTTTGTTCAATTCCCAATAGTTGAAACAGATTCTCCACTTACCATTTTTCTTTGGCACTAGCACCAAAGGAGAGACCCATTCACTATCAAAGATGGGATAGATGAATCCTGCATCAAGCAATTTCTGCAGTTCTTCCTTAACAATATCTTTAAATGTTGGGTTCATCCTCCTTTGAGGCTGCCTGACTGGCTTGCAATCTTCCTTGATGTATATATGATGAGTACATACTAAAGGGTGCATTCCCTTCATCTCCTTATAACTCCAGGCGAATGCATCTGGATGTTTTCTCAATATGCTACATAGCTCCTTCTCCTAGGAAGTAGATAGGGATGGACTAATTTTCAATGTTTTTTCTGGGCTGAACTCTATACTCTTAACACGAAGAGAAGTCGGGTCAGCCACACAGAGATCGGTTGAGGGGTTGTTTTGGGTTTCTCTTACTATGTCTTCTAATGGTGATACATTGGGGGGTGGATTCTGAATCAAATTTTCTATCAAATCATCCTCATCTTGCGGTTTCCCCCCATGGCGATTTCTAATGTACAAAGTGGTGCAGAATAAACTTCATCCTCATCCTCCTCATCCAACCAGAGAGGTAGATCATCTTATAGCAAGGGTTGGGCAGGAGGATATGGGATTAACTTCTTGGACATGTGCCCGTTCTTTATGGTCATGTTCCCAGCTTGGCAGCTGATGTAGGAATCAGTTGTAGCCAACTAGGGTCTTCCCAGAATGAGAGGATACCCAGTGAGATTTGCCTTTGGCTGGAGAACTAATAAATCAGCAGGGTACTCCCAAGAATCAATGGATACCATCACATCTTCCACAATCCCCTCAGGGGTCACTATGGAGCGGTCTGCTAGCTACAACACTGTGGTGGTCTTCCTCAAGGAGAATTGGAGGTTAAGTTTGAGGATTGTGTCCTTTGTCATCACATTAATTGCAGCTCCCAAATCAATCAAGGTATTTGGGACCATTGTGCCATTGATGTGGACATCAACTACTGGGCTTCCAGGGTCCAGATATTTTGGACAGATTATCTACCCCACCATCAGGTCGGACAATTGTCCTATGACATTGATGGTTGGGGCATCTCTCTTGCGCCTTCCTGGATGCCTAAAGCACTTCTCTTTGATCAAACTATTGTGGATAGGCACATATTTTATGGCTTGGAGAAGTGGTATCTTTAGACATAAATGTTTCAATTCTCTGAGGAGTTCAGTCTCTTTTGGGGTAGGCTGGATTGTCATGGATATTCTCTCAAGAAAGGGTGGATTTGCTTTAGGTTCGCTTTCTTCTTTATCTTCCTCAACCTCCCTGGGTGGAGGCTGGCTATCTGGGAGAACTTTTCCAGATCAAAAGTTAATTTCTTGAATCTCCACAGCATAAGTTAGGCATGATGGTTCCCCACTATACACTTGTTGAGCCTGTCTATTGTTCAGGTTCAGATTCAGCTAGGCAGGTATTTGGGGTTGCCTTGGTGGAAGAGAAGGTAATGGTTGTGGTTGGGCAGGTGGTGGAGGAAAAAGATTGGGAATAGAGTTGTATTAGGGCCTCCACCCCTGATGAGATGCATTCCATTGAGGTTGCGGTTGAGCATAGGATTGAAATGAATGGGTGGCTGGTTGGGCATGATATTTAGATGTGAAGGACCAAGGAGGAGGTGTAGACTAGGAAGGATGAGCAGAGGGGCCCCAAGAAGGTATGGAGGTGACTTGGTTGGGGTTGTAGTATGCCTGAGATGTCCCTTGCATCCCCTACTGGTATGGTCTAGGTCCATGCGACCTCCTTAGGTTTATGTAATAGATATGTTCAGTGACTCCTTCAGCCCCTTAATATAGAACTTTAAGTCTAGGAAACGAAGGGAACTTATCTGCAGAATGATCTTCTTCACAGACTAAACAAACCTCTATAGAGTTCAATGGACATTCATTCCTAGGATGGCTCCTCGTGCATCTAGGGCGAAAAATGGCCAAAGCCCTCTCTGCTTCCTCTTGTCTTATTTTGATATGTAAGGTTTCCATTTGCATGGCAAGAGTCTGCAACATCTCACTCTTGAAGTCTTCCAGCATGTTTCCAATTTCACATTTAATGGATGAATTGGAAGAAGAGGTACTAGCTATGGGTTGACTCCCCCTACCTTTCTTTCTGGCTACTCTAGAATGGTTTCTAAAAATAGTCTTTAAGTCCTCATAGGATAGTTGGTAGATGTGTCCCCCAACCAGTAGATGAAGGGTGTCTAAAAGGTCTTCCCGAATTCCCCTGGGTAGGACCAACTTCAGAGACTCAGGGTCAAGTGTACACTTAGCCCTTTTGTAACTGAGCTTGAACCTCTCTTCATAGTCTTCCAGAGACTCATCACTTCCTATGATCATTTGGAAGATTTATTCTTTAGTATATTTTGACCTACAATAGTCTCGATACTTGTTATTAAAGGCCTGCTGCATCTAAGCCCAAGTTGTGATGCTATTGCCAGGTAATCCCATGAACCATTGTAGTGCTGCATCCTTGAGAGTAGAAGTGAACAATTTCAACTTTTTCTCGTCTTCTGCATAGTCATAAGTTTGACAGATGATAGAAAACTCGAAAAAGAAGGTGTCAGGATCTTGTGTAGTTAGACCATGGAAGTGAGGTATGGCTGAAGGACTTATATTCTTCATTTTGGTGTCCCCATTCATCTCCCGAATGGGGAAGGTACCCTCTATTCTCTCTTCATCTCCGTTAGCATTTTTGTTTTCAGCCATTGGCTCCAAAGGAATGTTTTCTTCTTCTTCTTCCCCTATAGGTTCTTCAAATATGTCTAGATGTTCACCTAAGGGTTCTTCTTGATTGCAGCCACTAAAGAAGAGAGAAGGTTGGCTGTGTGAAGCAGTGGGGGTGTTGGGAAAAATATTTCCTAAGTTATCTCTACTCCTACGAGGCATGAAAGGAAATATTTTTGGTTGGCTTTTTGTTTCTTTTTCCCCACACTGAAAGTACCTACATAAACTGAAATTGTGATTGAACAAAACTAATTGCAACTAGTTGAAATGAACTTGCTGAATGGAAATTTGCAGAATTGAAAAGGAAAGCAAGGAAATACAGAATTGAAAGAAAAGAAATGACTAGTCTACTTTTGCTGAAATAAACTATTAGCAGAATGTTGCAATAGGAAATAGAAGGAAGTAGTAATCACAGAATACTCTGATGCTTCCTCGAAAACGGCGCCAAAAAGTCGTGGGCGCCAGTATTGCAGCAAGAATGCTGCAACTCCTGGGCTACGAACTTTACTTTTATCAACCCGGTAGTTCGTAACAAACTTGGAAGCATCGGTGCTATATGCACAAGTACTAGTTCTTACTGTAGGTTGTCACTTGATCAGCTGGTGCGAGATCACTAGGAGCTCAAGCCAACTTCTATAGATTTCAGAAGAACCTCTATGTGTGATGAAGGGAAAGAAAGATTACTCTATAGATGCTATTCTAACTACAGAAATGAGAAAGACTGGAATGTAAAGCAAAACCTAGTAAACCCTAATTAACAAGCTAATTCTAATTTTACCAAAAACACTATAAAAACCATGAAATAAATGCCATTACCTACTCAAGGAAGTAAACAACATCCAACCATGCTATTTCTGGAAGTAAATAAGCAAAAAACATTTTTGGATTTTTTATGTGAATTTAACATGCATCTAATTTATCGTGTGTGAGTGTGGCAGTGAACAGGTGGTGTTAGAGGGCGTTTTTGGAGCTTGGGAGGATGTAGGATGATGTGGATGGGTCCTAGGAGGTCTTAGGTGGCCTTCTAGAGGCTTTTCCCACACTCAGACTTCAAAAGAAATCCTACAAGAAAACCTACAAGAGGACACAGGAAAACTATAGGAGGAAAACAGGGAAACTATAAGAGGCCTACAAGAGGAGGCCAAGAGCAATTTTCGTTGTTTTGAGGGTGTGAGAGTGGGTGGAAAAGATGGATGAAGGATGGAATGAGGTGTTAGGGTGACTAAGGTCTACCATGAATCACCAGGAGGGAGAAAGATGATTGGGTTTTCTCAAGGAGAGAGGAAGAAGTTCTATGAAAAACGAAGGAAACTAGGGGAGAATTGAGGTCAGGTTTGGGAGACTTATAGGGCATGGATTAGATGGAGGATGTGATTTCTGGTAAGATGGCCTACTACTGGACGAGATCTGCTGCATAGAAACTAAAAATCAACCAAGAAAATCAAGCAACCAATGAAATGAGTGCATCCTAGGAAAAACATAGTTTTGCATTAAAATGGCCTAAACTATGATGTATATAAGGAAATGATGGGAAATTCTATAAGAAAGGAAATAATGAAAAAGGACTATTTCAAATCAGGAATTGAACATGATAAAGAAGATCTAAAGCAAAGAAAAACTTGACTATCAACCTACTAGAGAGCTGCAAACACTAGAAGTCCTAGGAATGAGGAAAATCTGTGTTTCTAGGGTAGCAAGAGAGTCTTTGCCTCAAATCATGGTCCTAGAGTGAGGGAGAGAGGCCAAGGCACTGTTTCCACCCTTTTGAATCTTCTCTTATCACTGCTTAACCTGCTACAGAAAGCACAAATGGAAGCAAGCTACTAAATCATCAAAAGCAACCCATTCTTAACCATAAGAGAAATACATCTAACAGCAAACTAATCTACAAACTGACATAAAGCATACAAATACAAGTAAAGAGAAGCTTGGCTGCCTGGATTGGGCCCTAACCCAACAACTTCAGCCCTCTGAGGTAACTCAGTGCTAGCTCAAAAAGGATTCCATCTTCATTATCAAAAAATGGCAAGATTACATAAAACTGTCATATAATAGTAAGCTCGAAATTTGAGCAAAGTTTACACAAGTAAAAAAGTCGACCTTAGTGAGGCCCTAGGCCTCTCTACTTGTACATCTAAATATACCAACATATTCCTTAAAATCAGGGAGTCTTGGCTCCCAAAAATCGAGATAACTATCAGTCATCTTCCACTTGCTCGACTGCCTTCTAGTGCATGATTTGGCTGCTTGTACTCGAGCTGAATGAAGGGGAATTTGAATTCAGGAGCAATAAATGAGGGGGATTCCCTCCTATAAGTCCTCTCCTCTGTCTACTTTGAGTTATTGGTACAGTTTTACCACTAGATCCTTGACTTTGACCTCGAAATCCATCAATAATCTGCATTAAATACATGTTAGACCACATGGCATAATAACTAACTCAACTCACCCTATAAGCATAAATATAATCAGAAAATCATACAATAAGCTAAGAGAATTGTTGATTTGATTAGGTTAGGAGGTAAAATGAGCCCATATAATTACCCATTTATGAGGCTCATCAATTCAAATGTATCTTCCTAATTTTTTCTAAATGGGTTTAACATCTGGTACCATTGGGATAATGTGTTTAATGATGGGGGCATCATAAGTTTTCAAATCTTGATAATTCCAAGAAAATACATCTTCATATTTCTTGAACAGATGAATAAATGCATTTATTTCTTCAAATGAGAGACCAAGACCTAAATTAATATTTTGGGGTTTTATATCATATCCTAGGTTAACTAATTCAAATCTCAAAGTTGAACTTTGAAGTTTGCAATTGTTGACCTTTTTAAATCTGTATGTAAGATCATAAAGATCCTCAAGCTTAATTGCAGGTTTTGGCAGAGCATTTTTTTCCTTTGATTTATTCAATTAAGAATCATGTTCATCCTTATCAATTACTTGGTCAGGATAGGATTCTTAGGATGTTAAAAAATATATGATATATCTATCGTCATTGAATACTCGACAATTGGTAACATTATCAGGAATGGACGGGAGGAAAAACAACTCTATAGAAAATTTGTCTGGATTAAAATCTTCAGTTGGAATTAATTTAAATGCAACATTGGCCAAAAGATTAGCACTGACATTTTGTATTCTTGGTATTGGAGAAATATTGAATGCTACAAAATGTGAAGTAATATTTTTAATTAAGGATTGATAATGCCTAAGGTGATTTGAAACACAATGGATATTGTTTTTAACTTGTTTTATAATGATTTCAGAATCACCAAATATTTGAAGATATTCAACACCAAGATTTATTGCTTTATACCATCCTTGTACTAATGGTTCATATTCTTCAATATTATTATTACATTCAAATTCTAGCCTACATGCTGGCATAGCTTTTTCACTAGTAGTGCTTATGGATATACATCCAACTCCTGCACCATCACTAGATTTAGAACCATCAAAATAAAGAGTCCAAAATAAAGATTCATGCTTATTTATAACAGTATCTACGACATTAATACATCTAGTCAAATTTGTTTGCGAATATTTTTCAATTTGAGAAGAAACATAATTTGCTAAATAAGGAGATTCATGTGATGTAAAACTTCCAAACAAATATTATGAAGAATAATTGCCAAGGATGTTATAAAACCTACAGGCTCATTCTCTTCATCCAAATCAGTAACCGAGTGTTTCACATGCTTTTCTTTTTCTACCCAAATTTGATTTGGTTTTCCATTGTAAGGAAGCCATATATATGACCAATCTATGGTGAAATAACCATGTAATTTCTTAGACCAATCCTGGCTTAAGATGAGACCGTAAAATGTGGGAATATCAATAATCAAAATATCAATAATTTGACAAACCCTTGAATTTGAGGATAATCTTATTAAAACATAATTTAATTGTCATGAGACCTTAACTTTGGTTCTATCTAATAACACAATCTGCACAACAATTTTTTCAGGCGTTATGGTCAGTTTGATACAAACTGAATATGGCATCATATTTGAGGAAGCACCTGAGTCTGTTACGAAATTGTGAACATTTTTATTAAAGATCTCAAATGTTAATAAGAAAGGCGGGGTATGAGAATTGGACCGATCTCCAATTAGAATTGCATCCAAGGGGTTAATTTTGTTAGGAGTGTCATATGGAGGCTTTCCTTTTCCTAATGAGGCTTTTGCGGTTGGCAAAGGAGATGTAAGGACAAAATTTAATTCTTTGAGAAAAAAATTTGATGCTGCTTAAGTTTACTTACCTGATACATGGAAATATGAGCTTTTACTTTCTTCATATCTTCCACAATATGATACTCTATATCTTTATAAAAAAAATAAGAGTTTTTTATGGAGAAGGAGAATTGGAAGAGGAAGGGATGGATTCAGTAGATTTGGGAGGATATTTCTTCGCTGTGTTTTTTTCCTTATTGACAGGAGTAACTGGTCTTTGTTTTTCAATTAAAGAATGTGAATCAATGGATATTTTACTCCTAGTCTCTATAGGTAAGGCTTCTCCTTTTTCCTGATTTTCCAACGTAGTGATGATGAAATCCCATAATCCAGGTGCTTCAACTAGATCTTCTTCTTCTGATTCTTCTATAGATAAATAAAATTCTCCATCCACTTCTAGATCTGATTCAACATTATATATGACATTAGGTGGTTGAGATGATGAAGGCTGAGCTTTATTAAATGGTATAAAAGGCTTTTTTGAGGAATCTGAGACCTATTTTTAATCTCGACCATTTCATTTGAAGTTGTTTTAAGGACTTTATGTAATCATTCTAAATTGAAAGGGACCTTAAATGACTTCTTTTTTGTATCTTCTTTGAAAGTCACCTTCTTAGGTTTTCTCTCTTCTAGAATGGTTTTCTTCTCTAAGGCTAAAATCATTTTTTCAACAGATAAAGCTTCTTTCATATTATCACTTAAAGTGATTTTATTAGCTCTATCTACGAATATGGCATTATTAGAGGGCAATGTAGAAATATACAATTCTACCTATACATCTTCAATAGGTTGTGAGAGTCTTGTTAAGGAATTTATGGAACCTAGAATTAAAATAGTTGATTCTTTCATTTAGATTTGTTTTAATATTGGAAACATCATTAATTGAGGTAGCATTTGTATGATCTTCTCCAAACTTTGTCAAACAATTCCCTTGAAATGCATTCCAATTATCAATTGAACCTGATGATAAGTAAAAATACCATAATCATGTTGATCCTGTAAATGTATATGGAAAAAGTATACATACACAATCTTCTTCTGTAACCTCTTTGAGATTAATAGCCAACATATAATTATGCAAATGTTCTTTAGCTTGAATCCCTTCATCATAATTGAACTTAGGTAAGCATATTTTTGGATATTTAGGAAAAGTATGAAGGGGTGCTGGCATTTTAACAACACTTGGATTTATCCAATGTCTATTAGCCATTGTGGGAATTAGAATAGAAGAAGTTGTAGTAGTAGAAGAGGTTGACTGTGTGGAACAAATAGCCCCTGCACTAGTACAACTTGAACTAGAACTTGGTGGTTGAGAATGGGAATTAGCGATGAACAAATTTATTTGGATGAGAAGAAGATAATGAGGTGGAATGAAATAAAGGTGTTTTTGGTGGAGACAAAGATAAAATCTCACTAGTGGATGATTGAACTTTAGAATTTTGGGTCTTTCTTTAGGGGGAAGGTAAGGGAAAATCAAATGGAGTGATCCCAAATTTCTCACTTTGAGAACAAGTCAAAATAAGTGAAGTGGGAAAAGATGATGATACGCTACCTTCATATAACTCAGAATGTTGAGGATTTTCTTGGGAAATAGAGATTCCTTCTAATTTCTCAATTAAAGTCTGAAATTTAGGTAACTCCTATAAAGGAGGTTGATCAGTTGTCTTAGGGCTTGTACTAGGAGATTTGGTTACAACTTTCGGTCTAGGGGTAGGATATTTTGAGTGAGATCTGGAAGCTGAGGGATATTTTGAGGGCGAATGAGTCTTCAAATGACCTTTTGATTTGGGATTATACCTTATTTCCATTCATAGTTGGGGGCCCTCCTTCTAGCACCAAAAATGTTGAAGTCTGGAACCTGACTGGCTCAACACCAGGGAATACCACCTAGTCAGGAGCTTAAAGCAACTCTGTTTTTGTTGAAATTGGTGGGTCCAATTGGGTATAAAGGGACCATTTTTGCATTTTAAAGAGATTTCACATAATGACAGAATGAAAAATAATTATTTTATAGCTTATGAAAAAATTACTAAATAATCTTATTCTACATATTTCCTAGGATAGCACATCTTTATATGTGATTCAAAGAAAGATTTCACAAAGTTTATAACAATATAGATCATTCAATACTTTGATGAAAATAAAGCATATATGATCAACTAAATTAATTAAATAGTTAATGAGTTTAGTTGGCTAAAACTCAATAACATAAAAGATCTCGTTATCTCATACATAATCACAAATCATTCAATTCTTCACATCAATAGTGATAATGACTTATTGTTTTCAAAGCATTTAAATAACGAAATAATGCATAAGAGATTCAATATCTAATTCAATGAGACATAAAGATAATAGTACCCAATGCACTAGCGCTCTGCTTATGAAAAAGATATTTTTCAGGCTCAACTTCTCAATTAGATAACTTTGAATGAAACAATAATGCAAGCTCAAAGTTGTCTTCTCAAAATTCTAGACCCCTTTCTAAATGCATGAAAGGGGTTTAAATAACCTATTAATATTATAACAATAGTATACTTAAAATAAAAGTCTTCAAAAAGGCTTTAACAAAGTAAGATAAGATAAAGGACAACTAAATTAGTGACTTGTTGTAACAAGAAATCATGACTGTGCTCCAGATTGATTCTTCATCTTCTCTCTAAGACGACATATTTCCATGAACAATTTCAACTGGGGGGGATGTACTGGTTCAATGTGCATTTTTCCTATAAACACTGCATTAGTACCCGATGGAAGAATTTGTATTGCTGCATTCAAGAGACACCTCAGCACGAGCTAGTGACTATGAGGCTTCATTGAAAAATGGAAATAAATTTAAAGGTTCTCTTGTGATAAAATCTGAATATCTTGAACCTTCTTCTTAGATGTTTCCTGCCAAGATTGTTTTAAAGGTTTGACATCTAGTAAGGTGTCCTTTAGACATTCTTGAATTATATTGGCCTATAATAAGGTACCTATAATGTATTCAGGGAAATTTGAGGCAACATTTATGGCTCTTATAATAGCCATTTCTGCCTGTTTCACTTTGATATTCTAGTCACCGAAAATGATATCCTTCTTTGGTTCTTCAATTCAAGGAAGAACAACTGATCTTCCTTGAGCATTATCTTGCCAATCTATATACTCAGAAATTTTCTCATCAATTTCTTCATGAAACTTCCTCAAATCAGACACTTGGTTTACTAAATAATCGTTGGTGTTTGGCAAGTCATGAATTAAAGCCAATTTGTGACAGAAGATAACCTGTTGCTTTGTTAGGAGTATATCCAGTTCTAATGCCTCCTTGCGGACTTCATTTATCTCTGGATTTTCCCTTAGCTAGTTTATCCTTTATTGCAATTGTAGTATCTGCTCATATTTGTCCTTCACTTCAGATTCAAATTGTAGCTTTAGAAACTTTTCTATAACTCAATAAGATTTTCTTGCCATTGTTTCTCAACTGCTTACTTTTCAATCTAGAAAATTTGTTCTAATTGAACAATCCTTTGAGCTTTTTCTTTCATTAGTAGTTGTATTTCTACAGCTTTATTAATGGTAGCACTAGCATAAGATCCTACGAACTGAGATAATATATTCAATTCCTCGACAGGGGTTGTTTGAGCTGCTTTCCAAAGAACTTGAAAAGGAGTTTCATTTGAAACTAGCACTTGCGATTTCTCTAACTTTATTTTCTTCCTTGACCTGCCCATTACTATTTTATGCTTTGGACTGTAAAATATGTCCAAAGGTGGGATTTCTTTAATCTTGAGGACTATCTTTGTAGTACGGAATGTAGGAATTATTTCCATATCATCGGAAACAATTTATTGATTGATAATTTCAGCATCAATGTTATTCTCAGGAATTTTAGGAATAGTATTCCCTTGGGAAGACTCAATAGTAAACGAGGTTATCCCTATATTTTCTGGAACCTGTTCCGTCTCTCTAATGATTGCAGCTTGTTATGCTTGTATTGTTGTTGGGAAAAGTATCCAATACGGAATGACCCTATCCCACTCTAAGGTTGATAGTACCTCAGCAACAACTGAATACAAAGCTATTCAAGATTACTTCTTTATGAGATGTAAGAGAGAGGAGGAAGGGATCCACTAACCGTTGTCTTCCGCTAATGGTTGATCCAATCTTCCCTCTTTGCTGCTTGCTCCCAGCTCCTTGCTCTTTCATTGGCCCAGCTACACAAAGATCCCGCAAAAGCACAAGAAAGGGAAACTACAAGAAGCATACATCCATAATTGATTCAAGGATTAGAATAAATCAAATATACAAGCATCAATACGCCACAAAGACACATGCATATAGAAGAACCTCAAATGCTTTATTAATGGAAGAAGTAAAGTTCTGAGAGTGTTACAACCATAAGAGGCCCAATCCAGCAACACCTCCCAGCAGAAAGAAATCTCCTCTTCACCTCCCTCAAAGCAATCACCCAATAGTTCTATACTCAAACCAACAGCACTTCCTTACATTCACAAAATTCCAGCCTCCCTAGACCTCATGAGAGAGCTCTATATATAGGAGATTTGGAGAAAGGATGAGTCAGCTTGAGCTTGGCATGGAGCTGACTAGTGTCCTCTCCCACTTCAGTTATTCTTCAGTTCCTGAGTCCACTTGGAGGTTCTTGCTTCCACTTGAAGATCTAGACCCTCTTACTCATCACAAGGCGAATTCCCTGATCCAAGTGTCATTTTGGAAGCTTCCTAGGCATTTGACACCTTGCAGAATGACTGTGCCACTTGGCCAATCTCGCCCAGCGCAGGTAGCCTTCATTAGATTTGACATTCGGCGCAGGTACAGAGTGGAGCAGTTGACATTCAGCGCAGATGCTCAGTGGAGCAGTTGACATGATCCAGAATTAGCTTGTTTTTGTGTGTTTTCAGGTGGAGAACTGATTTTTAGTGCTGTGGTTTGCTGACCTTGTTCCTCTAGGGGTAGGAACAACATGTTTAGGGACTTTGGATCCCTCAGATTATTGACATTTCATGCTTCATGCTGTAAGGCACAAAAATGTCTATAACAGTTGCCCCCTAAAGTATGAGGTCGTTTATCGGGTGAAATGCTTTATCAGGAGGATCCGAAGTTCATTCAATCGCTGAGAGGTGCCCTGTAATAAAATACAATACAATACATTATTTTTCATTCTGCTTTCATGATCTAGCTGAGGCGGGCATTCCCATGCTCAGCTTTATAAATTCATTTTGGTACATAGAACAGACGATCGTCTGATGGTAGACTGATAATTTTCTGCTGAAATTATCATCCTTTGAGTAGGATGATCATCTGCTGCAATGATGTACATATCAAATGTCTTTATATTTCCTGAATATATATCGCAGCCCGGATGGATGAAACTAGATCCGGGGTCTTCAAACTCGTTCGATCTTCACTCTAAGTACAAGTCGATCCATGTGAGAATTACGTTGAAGTCGAACATGGAAAGACATCGCTTGATTACCGGTCGATAATGTAAACCGTTAACAAGCGCAAGAGGAATCACCAATAATGACAATGACCCTCAAGGTACTGCAGTACAATTCATGTGGTGTGAATAAAGGACTTGGCGTCGAACACCACGTAAAATCTTCTGGTCGAAGGTCATTGATGTATACCTGTCGCCGGAAGTGAGAAACTTGCCTTTGAGGCATGCAAGCTTCAAAGTACTGAGGGGGTTGTTCCTAGATCAACTTCTTGGATAATGAGCTGAAGTCGACAAGAAGCGATCCGTCAAAGGAGGGCCTTAATGAATCCCACATCAGTGACACGGAAAGGAGCTAATGATTTTAGTGGAGGTGAAAACAATCTGTGAAATATGATTCAGGGTGGCGATCATGGGTGGATGAAGGATAATGTATGGCAGTGGATGGGACACGGTTGACTCTTTCTGAACAACATCTCTTGAACATATAACGACACTGATGTGATGGATCGGTAGCATTACCCCAAATGTGGATGGTTTGGCGAGGACCATGGTGATGAGACCGATGAATGAAACAACCCAACTCGATGTGATACGGAGGACAAAGTGTCATGTTCAAGAGTGACTTGCTACCATTAAAGCTTTGAGGTTCTCCCAATTTTTCCCCAGTCATTTCTGACCAGTACCTCTTTATTTTTGTCAAGCTTGAGGAGGATAACATATGCTTGTTCTATAACCTGCCCTTCGGGCAAGCCCATCGCTATGTTTTAACGAGCTTAGCGATAGGGAAACTCGTTCTCGTCTAAAGACAAGTTTGTCGCTATTTAATCATTTTAACGAGTCTAACGACAAGGAAAACTCGGTCCTTTTCATTTTTAGAGAGTCTGAAAAGGTACAGAAAGTTAACTCCAAAATTCCTTTTTCGTCATCTAATCCCTTAAGTCTGAAAAAGTATAAAACAATACAGAAGGGATGAGTTTTCGATAACTTTAACGAGCCGAATAAAACAAGCGCTCGACCTTTTTGTGTAATAATCCCTTCGGTCCAAAAAGATTAAAATCTAGAGGAGGGATAGCTCTTCTGGTCAACTTTTCATATTTTACGAGTCAGATGAAAAGAGCTCAAAGAAGACTCGTCTTTTGAGGAACGAGTGATAAACAGGGATAGTAGCAGATTCCAGGTACAGGTTGGAATTTTCCAATCACGGCAGTGTCACAAGGATGGCTAGGTGAAATCACTCTTCGCAGCTGTTCCTCAAAATAGGTAAACAATCATATGGAGGTGAAGGATTGGCCAAATGGAATGGAGGTGGCAGGTGCAAACATGACCAAGGCTTTTTATGGCTAATAAATTTACGATCACAATGGTTATTTACCAGGAAGTTCATTTTTTAACGAGATTAAACTTGCTCAAAAGCTTATGTTTATTTTTTAACGAGCATGAACTATGACGCTAAAACTGCTCGGATCTCGCTTTTCTATTTTTTAACAAGCATAAATTCCGTGGTAAAACTGCTCGAAATACCAGTCATAAGATAAGAAATGTCTCCTGTGAGATAGCTATTTTTTATGGAGCTTTATCTCACGAAGCTATGCTCCTAATTTGGAAAATTTTGACCTTTGCCCCACATCCTTTCTTTATGCAAGTTAGGAAATGACTAATCCAAAAAAAACAAATAAATAACCGCTCTCTGCTTGCACTCCAAAAGGTTTGCATGCCCCCGGGTATAAAGTACAATTTCAAGGCTGCGCCTACTTATCCACTAAAACATTTGTTTTAATGGGTGAGGCTTGCCTCTTCCTGGTTACCCAAAGACGGTTCTATTTGCTGCTGCAAATCAATCTCTTTCTTCGGCAATGTCTACCGAAATAGAAAAGGGTGAATGACTCTTTGTCATACAAGTAACCTTATCAAAAGAATTCTGTTCTAGAACAACCCCTCTTCCATCCACTGACGGGGTATGGACTAGTCACATTCTTTCGCGGAAATTCTACCTCATACCCAAGGTTTCCTCTGCCCAAAGCAGACCAGGATGCATGCCCCCTGGGTTCCAGTCCCATCTTTCCGAATCACTCGCACTCATCGGGAAGGAGGACTGGGGGTGGAGACATTTCTTGGGTGAATAGACCATTCAGGGTTGGTATTTGACTATTTGCGATGCGTGATCCTGGAAATGAAAGTTGGTCTACGAGCTTGACCATTCTTCCTTCGTGTGGAAAACACATTACTCTAAAGAGTGAGGAGACTATAGCTCTCATGCAATATATATAGTCTCGTCCAAGGAGTAGGTTATAATCCAAGGGTCCTTGAACGACCATCACGTTCATTTGAACGGTCTTCCCTTTCAATGTAACAGGTACATTGGGGAGGATCCCTAACGGTCGACTGGTTCCTTTATCAAAACCCGAGAGATTTCTTATCTCAGGTAAAAGCTCTGGGGAACCCAGTGCTTTCCAAGCAATAGAGGGAAGGATACTCACAGATGCCCCTTCATCAATGATAGTTCCAGCCATTACCATTCTGTAGATTTGGACTATGATTCTGAATGGTATACTGGCTGGTAACCGGGGTCTGCCTAGTTGGTTCCAATCAAAGGACACAACCAGGTTGCTTGGTGGTGGGACCGAATACACGGCCGGATATGACCCTGACGATGTTCCTTCCTGCGATAAAGGAATGGGCGCATTGCCCTGATGCTCATCAGAGTCGGTGTTGATGAAAAGAATTTGGATGGTGTCATCCTTATTCTCTTCAGTGAGGGTGTCATTTGAAGATGAATCTTCTGTGACGGTGTCATTTGAGGATGAACCCTCTGAAGGAAGAACCATGTCAACTGCCGTATCGACCTTTAGACTTTCGTCTGGTCTGGATTCAGTAGGTTCATTTTCAATGACTGATGCTTCAGCTGACCACTTGAGCGGGCCAGCTGTATTTTCAACCAACGAAGGACTTGGCACGAGGTTTTTGTATCCAGGAGGAAGCATTACTGGTGAAACGGGACGATCTTCCAAAACTCTCTTCGCTTCGTCTAATAAGGGACAACGGTGGATGACGTGATCGCCTTTACACAGTTTGCAGGGGGATCTTGCTCCCCCTCTTTGTCTTGAACCTTCACTTTCGCTGGTCGACGGTAAGCAATCAACATGGCTATCAGAGGTTGATGCTCCCGAATTGTGCAAACGAGGGGACCAGTGCCTTAGTATCCGGGGAATATAGGGACAATCTCTATGGAAGTGGTCTCCTCTACATATGACACATGGAGATTTAGGCCCGGTCTGTGCTGTGTGTGGATTTTTGTCAGATGTCTTTTGCTTGCCCCCAGTCGCCTTAGGCTCCTTCTTCTTCTTCTCTTTCTTCTTCTTCTCCTTCTTCTCCATGGGAGCTTGGCTTTTTCCGACTCTACCTTGTGAAGATGAAGGATTAGAGGAAGAGTTATAGGAAGTAGAAGGCTGGTGGGCAGCTCTAGACTCATCTAACTGTTGACTCGACTGTTCAGGAACCATGGTGGTCTGAACTACATTGGTTGAGAATAGCCAAATAGGCAGGCCAATTGTCAGTCCTGGAAGCGACAATGTGGCCATGTGGGGCACACCAACTTCTCCCCAAGAGGAGAATGGACTAGGATTTCCATCATGTGGAATTCCTTGGTTGGGGCGTTCCATGTTCTCAACCTATAGATCAACGCGGGAATAAGAGGTGATTATGTTCCGTTTAAAATAAATTTTATAACGACGCTTTAGACACAACTTGCTTTTTCACTTTTTAAGAGTCGAGAAAAAGCTAAAGATGACTCTAGTCTCCTTCGATGTTTTAACGAGCCCGAAGTGACAAATGCTCGGATGGACTTTTTCAGTTATAGAGTTTGAAAAAGGCCAAAAGAAACTGCTCTGGAGTTCTAGGCAGAGGGTGTGCCAAAATTTTCGCAAAACCACAGAATACGTTTTACGGTACGAGTGGTCGATCTTCGTGAATGCTGTGTTCACTGCATTGCGATCAGTAGGGCGGCTGACACGGTTTCCTATCGGATAAAGGCTTTGTTCCTATAGGGGTCTCCCAATATATACGCGACGGTACGTGGGAGCACAAGTCTGTATTGATACTTATCGCTTCATCGTGGAGGAATCACCCAACCACTCAACGCTAAGATATCACGTTTAACGACGCCGGAACACGTCTCTAGCTTAGACCTCTATGTGTTTGCGTTATGTTTCAATGCGTTGTTATGTAAATTCAATTTATTTTAAGGTTGATCTTGTTTAGCAGT
The DNA here is from genome assembly GCA_031772625.1 of Pinus tabuliformis. Lineage (NCBI taxonomy): Eukaryota > Viridiplantae > Streptophyta > Pinopsida > Pinales > Pinaceae > Pinus > Pinus tabuliformis. The sequence goes on from CM062816.1 coordinate 1,954,387,724, forward strand.
TTGCCTTTATGGATCACCACGAGATGTATGACAACACTCCTAAATGAGGTCTAAGATGATAAGCAAGCTTTTCAATCTTTCAACTTTGAAAATCTTAACTACTGAGGGAAAAGAAAGATAACATCTTTTCACACAGATCATAGAGCACACACTAATTCACATTTTCCTAAATCAACATGCAAACCGTCATACTGCACATGCACAATGCAAGTATTTCTTTTCTCTTTCTTAATGTTTGTGTGACACAAAAAGAAAGCTGTTGTATAACTTTGAATTCAATTTCAAGTGAAAGCAAACAAGCTTGTCCAAAATCGAAAGACACCTTAAGATTTACTTGTTTCGACACTAGAAATATATAAATTCAAACCAAATGACGAAAGTAAAAGCTCAATCAGCTATGAACAGCAAACAAACTAACTCTTAAGATCAAAACGACACTTTATCACAGGTCTAGATCTAAGAGGTCACAGCAAGACTAGTTCACTTTCGTTATGGGAAACTGTAAATGATACAAGAAATACACAAAGAACAAACACAGTTTCTTTATACAACCGAGGCGGAATAGTGGCAAGGAAAGTTGGTTTCAGATAGGCACATTGACTGGTAACAGGCAGCAAAAACAAGAGTGAAAACAGGGCAAGAAACAGCAGGAAACCCCAGTAGCACAAGGCAAGACTGGTCCAGCACAGGTGGGACACTGTCTGTTTGACCTTCAGCGCAGGTAGCCCCTTCGGGAACTGCGCTGAAATGCAAACAACCTTCACAGCAGTTGCACTGAAGAACGAAACTTTCGTTTCTCTTGGTTTCCGGGTCACAGATTGCTCAAAAATTCACAGTTTTTGGCCAAATCAGAAGCTATCAGTCAAGGAAACACTAAGGGATGACAAGGAGGATGAAAAGCTATCACTAAGAGCTTATTAGAGTCCTTGTGGATCAGCTCTTCAAATCATAAACTTGCCCAGAAACGGAGCTAGAGTAGCTGCCCTCTACTTTGCATTTGAAAGATCCAAATGCAGTTCGATTCGGTACTCCCTTTGTTTATGAAATGAATAGGAAAAACACAAACAACCAACAAGATACGATCCTCAGTGGAGTTGCCAATTTGTTGTTGGGAAAAGTATCCAATACAGAATGACCCTATCCCACTCTAAGGGTGATAGTGCCTCAGCAACAACTGAATACAAAGCTATTCAAGATTACTTCTTTATGAGATGTAAGAGAGAGGAGGAAGGGATCCACTAACCGTTGTCTTCCGCTAATGGTTGATCCAATCTTCCCTCTTTGCTGCTTTCTCCCAGCTCCTTGCTCTTTCACTGGCCCAGCTACACAAAGATCCTACAAAAGCACAAGAAAGGGAAACTACATGAAGCATACATCCATAATTGATTCAAGGATTAGAATAAATCAAATATACAAGCATCAATACGCGACAAAGACACATGCATATAGAAGAACCTCAAATGCTTTATTAATGGAAGAAGTAAAGTTCTGAGAGTGTTACAACCATAAGAGGCCCAATCCAGCAACACCTCCCAGCAGAAAGAAATCTCCTCTTCACCTCCCTCAAAGCAATCACCCAATAGTTCTACACTCAAACCAACAGCACTTCCTTACATTCACAAAATTCCAACCTCCCTAGACCTCATGAGAGAGCTCTATATATAGGAGATTTGGAGAAAGGATGAGTCAGCTTGAGCTTGGCATGGAGCTGACTAGTGTCCTCTCCCACTTCAGTTATTCTTCAGTTCCTGAGTCCACTTGGAGGTTCTTCCTTCCACTTGGAGATCTAGACCCTCTTACTCATCACAAGGCGAATTCCCTCATCCAAGTGTCATTTTGGAAGCTTCCTGGGCATTTGACACCTTGCAGAATGACTGTGCCACTTGGCCAATCTCGCCCAGAGCAGGTAGCCTTCATTAGATTTGACATTCAGCGCAGGTACAAAGTGGAGCAGTTGACATTCAGCGCAGATGCTTAGTGGAGCAGTTGACATGATCCAGAATTAGATTGTTTTTGTGTGTTTTCAGGTGGAGAACTGATTTTTAGTGCTGTGGTTTGCTGACCTTGTTCCTCTAGGGGTAGGAACAACATGTTTAGGGACTTTGGATCCCTCAGATTATTGACATTTCATGCTTCATGCTGTAAGGCACAAAAATTTCTATAACATGTATATCAGCCTAGATACATGTAACCTGAGTTTCTTTTGTTCTCAAAGCACAGTTTAACTTCTCCCATACTTCATCTAATTTTTTCTCCTCTTTAATTTCGCTTGTTTTCTCAACAACTATAGTAGTTGTTTTGGATACTTGGGAAATAATTGGAGCTTTTGAAGAGAAGGTGGATGCATCTAAAACTTTTGAGTTTTGTCAAAATTGTTTTAATATGGGTTCTCGCAAATGGGCTATTCTTCGATCACGATATTGATTGAATCTAACCAAATCATTAGGACATAGATGATCAGCTGCCAATTTCTCTACCATATAATACTCTGGAACCATTTCAAACAAATCATCAAACTTCTGATAAAAGACTTTAAAATAAACTAGAATAAGAATTAATATTTTTCTTAAAAATTAAGAGTTAAAAGTCTAAAATACAAGGATGAATAATGAAATAATGAGGCTTAAGAATTAAAAAAGATTAAATCAAAAAGAAAATTACAATACTAGTTGAATATAAAAACAATTAATTAATTAAAAAAGAATTAATAGAGAATAAGAATTAAATAAATAATAAGATTAGGATTTGTTAATAATAAAGTTATATTTTTTTACTGTTTTCTTTTAAGATTACCCAAATTCTAATTTAAGAATACATAAATTAAAATTAGAATATCTATAATTAAAAGAAAAGGAAGGCTCAAAGAGGAAAAGGGTAATTAAAGTCTAGAAGGTAACCAATAGAGGGTTAGGGATCAATATGTGAGAAGGTAGATTACGAGTTTCTAAGTTTAGCTAAGCATCTAATCATCCTCCCTATTAATGTTATTAGTGTTTTTTCTAGATTTCCCAAATAATTCGAGAGTTGTAGAATGGTATAGAGGCTATGGTTTTTGATTGATAGAAACAAATTAAGTTCTTGGACTTAAATGATTTTTCAACTATGGAAGTCTTTGAAAGATGGTTATGGTTGGTGTCGACTATGTGTTTCATGAGGTGGGCTTGGAATGAACTACCAGTTTGGCTGATGTAAGAAGAAAAGGGGATCTCGTAAACCCTTGATCCTTTCTTGGGATTTGATATGTCTTTGGCTCACGAGACTAATTGCTTGAGGGTTTTATGAGGTTTAAATAGGGTTTTATATTTTTCTTTTCCAAATTCTTCGCAATAAGATCAATGGTTCCTTTAATGTACGGGAGGGTGACCTAGCCACAAGAGGAAGAGCAATCCAAATTGGAGGATCTAGGGTGAGAAACATAATGGAAGGCTTTAAAGATCTTACCACAATAACCACTTTCCTTGAAAGCCTTGAGGAGATGGGATTTTTTTCGTTGAATGAAACTAGGGAGAGATTTTTAAAGCTCTCAAGATGAGGGTTTTGAGAACACCTTACTTTTGGAATGGGTGGTGACGAGAAAGGGTGTGGAGATAAAGGTCTCTCTCAGTCTTTTTTCTTCTATAGACTTGCAGTGTGATATTATATTTTTTATTTTATTTTGGTTTCAAAATAATTATAAAGAATTCAATAATTAATGTAGTGGTGAATAAAATAATTCAGTTCCCACTTTAAATTTACATCAATTTTGTGTAGAGAAATAAAGTAATTGAAAGTTTTAACTATTAATTTATATTTTATATTTTTACACAATAGAGATATTGTTGACAGTGGTGGACCGTCCAACATGTCATGGGATCTCCCTGGTAAGAAGTCCCAATTATACCTCAAACCGTTTGGTGTAGGAGTCCCGGTAGTGGGTTGTATGGTAATGCCTTGACTGCGATTTTTCACAGAGGCAAGTAAGATAACTTTGTTGGTAGCAAGGGTGCGATAGCCACAACGAGCCAAGAAAGGTGCATGAGAGGTTCTAACACATGGGGGTTGAGATGAGTGCACCCCTTGGAAACCTGTGATAACACACAGTTAAGAAGGGAACGCACGAGCAAAGATACATCACAACATGGAAGGCAAGTAAGCAAACAATCCAAAGTGATGTTAAACCAACAACACATTTCAGAAAGATTCATACATACATACACAGATAGCTATAAATGAATGTGTAAGTAAACATATACATATATTATTGAGAGTAAATCAGATAGCACAGAATATAATACAACATATGAATGAAATGTGTTGGCTCTTGTTATATTAAGAAGTGTAAGTTCCAATCATATAATACATCCACATCCAACCACTAGTTTTGATAGCGGAATGTTACATCCACAACCGCTTACTCCTCCAAAGAGATGTGCTAGTAGTGGAGAAGCCAAGGCTTGTTACACTATTGTCCAAGCTCTGTCCAAGATAGTCTTATCAAAAGCTTGGCTGACCAAAATCCCTTACAATGAGTTATGAGGGACTATTTATAGAAAAGAGTGGGGTGATCCTTTCCATTCCCCTTTGTGATAGTTCATCTACCCTCATGACTCTTCATCTACTCTATGATTTTTACATCCAACTATCGACACTAGAATTATACTTGACTTACACTTGACATGAGATTACATTACAATGCACATGTACCCATGTGAGAGAAATGGCTTGAGCAAGCCATGCTAGACATCACTATGACTTAGACAACCATGGAAGTCCAACTCCTCACCATCCCTGTGCTGATCAATAGTAACATGTTGATGCCAAGATCGATACTTCGTGATGGTGTTTGTGTGCTCCAAGGGGAAATCATTCGAGAACCTAACTCTTACCTCCATAGCATCCAGGTACATTGATCGAGCTCCTCTCTCAAACTCGTCTGTAAGCATGTGCATCATTGTCCTCAATGCAGTTGGACAAACAACATACTTGTGCATGATGGCTTCACTGGTGGGCAAGTCTAGGCTCATGGCGATGCACATCAACTCATTGAAGTACGAGTCAATTTGTAGTCGAACCTGTGCCTTTGTATTCACCTAGGTCAGAGTCCCAATAGATGGGATCGCATGTGCACACACCACAACATCCATACTCTTGAATACATGTGCATGGGAAGCCTGCATACTAGTGATGAGATGCAAGAGCTCTTCATAGTTTGGGATTTCACTCTGGATATGTGCCTTCAGCTCGACTGCACTAGCCTTCATCATCTTAGGCAAGTGAAGCAGGGCTCCCTTGTATCTCATCTTCCATGTTTTCATGTAATCAACAACAACATGCAAGTTCGTCAAGATACATGCTCTTCTAGAACATCACTACTGCCATCCATTGAGATGGATGAATGTCTTATGCACAATGCCAAACTTGGAGTACAACACTCACATAACTGTGTCAAAGGACAATAATTAATCTAGCATTTCCTTCTTCAGTTTAGCTTGGGCGAACACTGTTACCAACTCTCCTCCTTGCTTGGTTGTTTAAATTTAATTAGTCATTCACTCATTCTCAGCTATTAGAAAGCGAACACTTGAGCTAGTGGCTTCACCATACACTCTGGTTACATCGACCAAGGCTGCTGGATGTTGCGCACGTCAAACAAGATTACTCATTCCTCAACTTCCACAGGAGATGTATGATCATCAGGAGTTGACACTCTATGAGACTGCAGAACTCTATGTTGAGAATCGTCAAATGAGATATTGTGCATCTCTCATTCTAGCTGATCTCCAAGGATTTCAATGCCTCCTCGGTTGCTTGAGACTTGCTCATTATATGGATGCGGCAAAGTAGGTAAGTCGATGTCTTGGTAGTGAGGCATAAGGTTGATGTCATGTTCCAATTCTCATTGCTTCATATCCGTATCCAACTGTTGAAGTTCTTTCTCTATCTCATGAGCAAAATCCTTCTCCAAAGATGGCTCATTCTATCTGCCTGACACCAACTATTCTAATGAATCCACTACATATACGGGCGTTGTTTCATCTATTTGCACATGTTATGCCCCCTGTTGTACCTGTTGCTATTACGCCTCCCCCTCTTGCTTGTGCATCTCTTGTTCCTTCCCGAGTTTCTGTTGTTGGGAAAAGTATCCAATACGAAATCACCCTATCCCACTCTAAGGGTGATAGTACCTCAGCAACAACTGAATACAAAGCTATTCAAGATTACTTCTTTATGAGATGTAAGAGAGAGGAGAAAGGGATCCACTAACCGTTGTCTTCCGCTAATGGTTGATCAAATCTTCCCTCTTTGCTGCTTGCTCCCAGCTCCTTGCTCTTTCACTGGCCCAGCTACACAAAGATCCTGCAAAAGCACAAGAAAGGGAAACTACAAGAAGCATACATCCATAATTGATTCAAGGATTAGAATAAATCAAATATACAAGCATCAATACGCCAAAAAGACACATGCATATAGAAGAACCTCAAATGCTTTATTAATGGAAGAAGTAAAGTTCTGAGAGTGTTACAACCATAAGAGGCCCAATCCAGCAACACCTCCCAGCAGAAAGAAATCTCCTCTTCACCTCCTTCAAAGAAATCACCCAATAGTTCTATGCACAAACCAACAACACTTCCTTACATTCACAAGATTCCAGCCTCCCTAGACCTCATGAGAGAGCTCTATATATAGGAGTTTTGGAGAAAGGATGAGTCAGCTTGAGTTTGGCATGAAGCTGACTAGTGTCCTCTCCCACTTCAGTTATACTTCAGTTCTTGAGTCCACTTGGAGTTTCTTGCTTCCACTTGGAGATCTAGATCCTCTTACTCATCACAAGGCGAATTCCCTGATCCAAGTGTCATTTTGGAAGCTTCCTGGGTATTTGACACCTTGCAGAATGACTGTGCCACTTGGTCAATCTCATCCAGCGCAGGTAGCCTTCATTAGATTTGACATTCAGCGCAGGTACAGAGTGGAGCAGTTGACATTCAGCGCAGATGCTCAGTGGAGCAGTTGACATGATCCAGAATTAGCTTGTTTTTGAGTGTTTTCAGGTGGAGAACTGATTTTTAGTGCTGTGGTTTGCTGACCTTGTTCCTCTAGGGGTAGGAACAACATGTTTAGGGACTTTGGATCCCTCGGATTATCGACATTTCATGCTTCATGCTGTAAGGCACAAAAATGTCTATAACAGTTGCCCCCTAAAGTATGAGGTCGTTTATCGGGTGAAATGCTTTATCAGGAGGATCCGAAGTTCATTCAATCGCTGAGAGGTGCCCTGTAATAAAATACAATACAATACATTATTTTTTCATTCTGCTTTCATGATCTAGCTGAGGCGGGCATTCCCATGCTCAACTTTATAAATTCATTTTGGTACATAGAACAGACGATCGTCTGATGGTAGACTGATAATTTTCTGCTGAAATTATCATCGTTTGAGTAGGATGATCATCTGCTGCAATGATGTACATATCAAATGTCTTTATATTTCCTGAATATATATCGCAGCCCGGATGGATGAAACTAGATCCGGTGTCTTCAAACTCATTCGATCTTCACTCTAAGTACAAGTCGATCCATGTGAGAATTGCGTTGAAGTCGAACATGGAAAGACATCGCTTGATTACCGGTCAATAATGTAAACCGTTAACAAGCGCGAGAGGAATCACCAATAATGACAATGACCCTCAAGGTACTGCAGTACAATTCACGTGGTGTGAATAAAGGACTTGGCGTCGAACACCACATAAAATCTTCTGGTCGAAGGTCATTGATGTATACCTATCGCCGGAAGTGAGAAACTTGCCATTGAGGCATGCAAGCTTCAAAGTACTGAGGGGGTTGTTCCTAGATCAACTTCTTGGATAATGAGCTGAAGTCAACAAGAAGCGATCTGTCAAAGGAGGGCCTTAATGAATCCCACATCAGTGACACGGAACGGAGCTAATGATTTTAGTGGAGGTGAAAACAATCTGTGAAATATGATTCAGGGTGGCGATCATGGGAGGATGAAGGATAATGTATGGCAGTGGATGGGACGCGGTTGACTCTTTCTGAACAACATCTCTTGAACATATAACGACACTGATGTGATGGATCGGTAGCATTACCCCAAATGTGGATGGTTTGGCGAGGACCATGGTGATGAGACCGGTGAATGAAACAACCCAACCCAATGTGATACGGAGGACAAAGTGTCATGTTCAAGAGCGACTTGCTACCATTAAACCTTTGAGGTTCTCCCAATTTTTCCCCAGTCATTTCTGACCAGTACCTCTTTATTTTTGTCAAGCTTGAGGAGGATAACATATGCTTGTTCTATAACCTGCCCTTCGGGCAAGCCCATCGCTATGTTTTAACGAGCTTAGTGATAGGGAAACTCGTTCTCGTCTAAAGACAAGTTTGTCGCTAGTTAATAATTTTAACGAGTCTAACGACAAGGAAAACTCGGTCCTTTTCATTTTTAGAGAGTCTGAAAAGGTACAGAAAGTTAACTCCAAAATTCCTTTTTCGTCATCTAATCCCTTAAGTCTGAAAAAGTATAAAACAATACAGAAGGGATGAGTTTTCGATAACTTTAACGAGCCGAATAAAACAAGCGCTCGACCTTTTTGTGCAATAATCCCTCAGGTCCAAAAATATTAAAATCTAGAGGGATAGCTCTTCCGGTCAATTTAATGAGCTGGAAGGCCAAAACTCGGCAAACTTTTCATATTTTACGAGTCAGATGAAAAGAGCTCAAAGAAGACTCGTCTTTTGAGGAACGAGTGATAAACAGGGATAGCAGCAGATTCCAGGTACAGGTTGGAATTTTCCAATCACGGCAGTGTCACAAGGATGGCTAGGTGAAATCACTCTTCGCAGCTGTTCCTCAAAATAGGTAAACAATCATATGGAGGTGAACGATTGGCCAAATGGAATGGAGGTGGCGGGTGCAAACACGACCAAGGCTTTTTATGGCTAATAAATTTACGGTCACAATGGTTATTTACTGGGACTGGGTTCATTTTTTAACGAGCTTGAATGCGCCAAAACACTGCTCAATGCTTATGTTTATTTTTTAACGAGCATGAATTCTGCGTTAAAACTGCTCGAATCTCGCTTTTCTATTTTTTAACGAGCATAAATTCCGCGGTAAAACTGCTCGATAATACCAATCATAAGATAAGAAATGTATCCTGTGAGATAGCTATTTTTTATGGAGCTTTATCTCACGAAGCTATGCTCCTCATATCCTTTCTTTATGCAAGTTTGGAAACGGCTAATCCTACGAGTTTAAAGGGTTAGACCTACAGGTTTAAAGGGAGGACCTAAAAATTTAAAATATAAATAGTCGTCCCTTGCTTGCACTCCAAAAGGTTGCATGCCCCCAGGTGTAAGGTATAATTTCAAGGCTGCCCCTACTTATCCGATAAAACATTTGTTTTAAAGGGTGAGGCTTGCCTCTTTCTGGTTACCCAAAGATTGTTTTGTTAACACCATCAAACGAAAACATCTCCTCGGCACTGTCTACCGAAGTAGACAATGGTGAATGACCCTGTTCTGTCAAACACATAACCTTGAAAAAAGAATCCTGTTCTAGAACAACCCCTCTTCCATCCACGGACGGGGTACGGACTAGTCATATTCTCCCGCGGAAATTCTACCTTATACCCAAAGTTTCCTCTGCCCGAAGCAGACCAGGATGCATGCCCCCTGGGTTCTAGTCCCATCTTTCCGAATCACTCGCACTCATCGGGAAGGAGGACTGGGGGTGGAGACATTTCTTGGGTGAATAGACCATTGAGAGTTGGTATGTGACTATTTGCGATGCGTGATCCCGGAAATGAAAGTTGGTGTACGAGCTTGACCATTCTTCCTTTGTGTGGAAAACACATTACTCTAAAGAGTGAGGAGACTATAGCTCCCATGCAATATATATAGTCTCGTCCAAGGACTAGGTTATAATCCAAGGGTCCTTGAACGACCATCACGTTCATTTGAACGGTCTTGCCTTTCAATGTAACAGGCACATTGGGGAGGATCCCTAATGGTCGACTGGTTCCTTTATCAAAACCCGAGAGATTTCTTATCTCAGGCAAAAGCTCCAAGGAACCCAGTGCTTTCCAAGCAATAGAGGAAAGGATACTCACATATGCCCCTTCATCAATGATAGTTCCAGCCATTACCATCCTGTAAATTTGGACGATGATTCTGAATGGTATACTGGCTGGTAACCAGGGTCTGCCTAGTTGGTTCCAATCAAAGGACACAACCAGGTTGCTTGGTGGTGGGACCGAATACACGGCCGGATATGACCCTGACGATGTTCCTTCCTGCGATAAAGGAATGGGCGCATTTCCCTGATGCTCATCAGAATCTGTGTGGATGAAAAGAATCTGGATGGTGTCATCCTTATTCTGTTTAGTGAGGGTGTCATTTGAAGATGAATCTTCATTGACGGTGTCATTTGAAGATGAAACCTCTGAAGGCGGTACCGGGTCAACTGCCGTATCGACCTTTAGACTTTCGTCTGGTCTGGATTCAGTAGGTTCATTTTCAATGACTGACACTTCAGCTGACCACTTGAGTGGGGCAGCTGTATTTTCAACCAACGAAGGACTTGGCACGAGTTTTTTGTATTTAGGAGGAAGCATTACCGGTGAAACCAGACGATCTTCCAAAACTCTCTTCGCTTCGTCTAAGAAGGGACAATGGTGGATGGCGTGATCGCCTTCACACAGTCTGCAGGGGGATCTTGCTCCCCCTCTTTGTTTTGAACCTTCACCTTCGTTGGTTGACGGTAAGCAATCAACATGGCTATCAGAGGTTGATGCCCCCGAATTGTGCAAACGAGGGGACCAGTCCCTTAGTATCCGGGGAATACAGGGACAATCTCTATGGAAGTGGTCTCCTCTACTTATGACACATGGCGATTTAGGCCCGGTCTGTGCTGTGTGTGGATTTTTGTCAGATGTCTTTTGCTTGCCCCCAGTTGCCTTAGGCTCCTTCTTCTTCTTCTCTCTCTTCTTCTTCTCCTTCTTCTCCATGGGAGCTTGGCTTTTGCCGGCTCTACCTTCCGAAGATGAAGGATTGGAGGAAGAGTTATAGGAAGTAGAAGGCTGGTGGGCAACTCTAGACTCATCTAACTGTTGACTCGACTGTTCAGGAACCATGGTATTCTGAACTACATTGGTTGAGAATAGCCAAATTGGCAAGCCAATTGTCAGTCCTGGAAGCGACAATGTGGCCATGTGGGGCGCACCAACTTCTCCCCAAGAGGAGAAAGGACTAGGATTTCCATCATGTGGAATTCCTTGGTTGGGGCGTTCCATGTTCTCAACCTACAGATCAACGCAGGAATAGGAGGTGATTATGTTCCATTTAAAATAAATTTTATAACGACGCTTTAGACGCAACTTGCTTTTTCACTTTTTAAGAGTCGAGAAAAAGCTAAAGATGACTCTAGTCTCCTTCGATGTTTTAACGAGCCCGAAGTGACAAATGCTCGGATGGACTTTTTCTGTTATAGAGTTTGAAAAAGGCCAAAAGAAACTGCTCTGGAGTTCTAGGCAGAGGGTGTGCCAAACTTTTCGCAAAACCACAGAATACGTTTTACGGTACGAGTGGTCGATCTTCGTGAATGTTGTGTTCACTGCATTACGATCAGTAGGGCGACCGACACGGTTTCCTATTGGATAAAGGCTTTGTTCCTATAGGGGTCTCCCAATATATACGTGACGGTACGTGGGAGCACAAGTCCGTATTGATACTTATCGCTTCACCGTGGAGGAATCACCCAACCACTCAACACTAAGATATCACGTTTAACGATGCCAGAACACGTCTCTAGCTTAGACCTCTATGTGTTTGCGTTATGTTTCAATGCGTTGTTATGTAAATTCAATTTATTTTAAGGTTGATCTTGTTTAGCAGTTTGCCTTTATGGATCACCACGAGATGTATGACAACACTCCTAAATGCAGTCTAAGATGATAAGCAAGCTTTTCAATCTTTCAACTTTGAAAATCTTAACTACTGAGGGAAAAGAAAGATAACATCTTTTCACACAGATCATAGAGCACACACTAATGCACTTTTTCCTAAATCAACATGCAAACTGTCATAATGCACATGCACGATGCAAGTATTTCTTTTCTCTTTCTTAATGTTTGTGCGACACAAAAAGAAAGCTGTTGTATAACTTTGAATTCAATTTCAAGTGAAAGCAAACAAGCTTGTCCAAAATCGAAAGACACCTTAAGATTTACTTGTTTCGACACTAGAAATATATAAATTCAAACCAAGTGACGAAAGTAAAAGCTCAATTAGCTATGAACAGCAAACAAACTAACTCTTAAGATCAAAACGACACTTTATCACAGGTCTAGATCTAAGAGGTCACAACAAGACTAGTTCACTTTCGTTATGGGAAACTGTAAATGATACAAGAAATACACAAAGAACAAACACAGTTTCTTTATACAACCGAGGCGGAATAGTGGCAAGGAAAGTTGGTTTCAGATAGGCACATTGACTGGTAACAGGGAGCAAAAACAAGGGTGAAAACAGGGCAAGAAACAGCAGGAAACCCCAGTAGCACAAGGCAAGACTAGTCCAGCGCAGGTGGGACACTGTCTGTTTGACCTTCAGCGCAGGTAGCCCCTTCGGGAACTGTGCTGAAATGCAGACAGCCTTCACAGTAGTTGCACTGAGGAACGAAACTTTCGTTTCTCTTGGTTTCCGGGTCACAGATTGCTCAAAAATTCACAGTTTTTGGCCAAATCAGAAGCTATCAGTCAAGTACACGCTAAGGGATGACAAGGAGGATGAAAAGCTATCACTAAGAGCTTATTAGAGTCCTTGTGGATCAGCTCTTCAAATCATAAACTTGCCCAGAAACTGAGCTAGAGTAGGTGCCCTCTACTTTGCATTTGAAAGATCCAAATGCAGTTCGATTCGGTACTCCCTTTGTTTATGAAATGAATAGCAAAAAACACAAACAACCAACAAGATACGATCCCCAGTGGAGTCGCAAATTTGTTGTTGGGAAAAGTATCCAATACGCAATGACCCTATCCCACTCTAAGGGTGATAGTACCTCAGCAACAACTGAATACAAAGCTATTCAAGATTACTTCTTTATGAGATGTAAGAGAGAGGAGAAAGGGATCCACTAACCGTTGTCTTCCGCTAATGGTTGATCCAATCTTCCCTCTTTGCTGCTTGCTCCCAGCTCCTTGCTCTTTCACTGGCCCAGCTACACAAAGATCCTGCAAAAGCACAAGAAAGGGAAACTACAAGAAGCATACATCCATAATTGATTCAAGGATTAGAATAAATCAAATATACAAGCATCAATACGCCACAAAGACACATGCATATAGAAGAACCTCAAATGCTTTATTAATGGAAGAAGTAAAGTTCTGAGAGTGTTACAACCATAAGAGGCCCAATCCAGCAACACCTCCCAGCAGAAAGAAATCTCCTCTTCACCTCCTTCAAAGAAATCACCCAATAGTTCTATGCACAAACCAACAGCACTTCCTTACATTCACAAGATTCCAGCCTCCCTAGACCTCATGAGAGAGCTCTATATATAGGAGTTTTGGAGAAAGGATGAGTCAGCTTGAGTTTGGCATGAAGCTGACTAGTGTCCTCTCCCACTTCAGTTATACTTCAGTTCTTGAGTCCACTTGGAGTTTCTTGCTTCCACTTGGAGATCTATATCCTCTTACTCATCACAAGGCAAATTCCCTGATCCAAGTGTCATTTTGGAAGCTTCCTGGGCATTTGACACCTTGCAGAATGACTGTGCCACTTGGCCAATCTCGCCCAGTGCAGGTAGCCTTCATTAGATTTGACATTCAGCGTAGGTACAAAGTGGAGCAGTTGACATTCAGCGCAGATGCTCAGTGGAGCAGTTGACATGATCCAGAATTAGCTTGTTTTTGAGTGTTTTCAGGTGGAGAACTGATTTTTAGTGCTGTGGTTTGCTGACCTTGTTCCTCTAGGGGTAGGAACAACATGTTTAGGGACTTTGGATCCCTCGGATTATCGACATTTCATGCTTCATGCTGTAAGGCACAAAAATGTCTATAACAGTTTCTCCTTTAGCTCATGCAACTCCTTCTCTATTTCCTTAATTCTTCTCTTCTCCCTCTACCTTTGCATGATTCGATTTTCACGTTGTTGCCTCTTCACCTTAATAGCCATAACTGCATTCTCTAGCAATGGATCTCCTTGGAACTTGCATATTTGCTCTTTCTCCATGCAATCGACAATATTCCTCTTGCCCTTGTCATGTACTGGTATGTTTTCCTCTCCTGCTACTGTTGCTGGTCCTGGTGCTCTTCGGGATGATGCTTCATGTGGTTTCAGTAACCACTCCACAACGAAGCTGACCTATTCATTGGGTCTAGAGAAACTGTAGCAATATCTCCATGGGTCCTCTTCCGCCCAATAAAATGCCTTGCGGATCCAGTTGAACTGTACTCTCATGCAGTGATCCTTTACACAACAATGTGGGTCATATAGATTGTAACTTCGGAGGTTTAATGGATACTTCTTAATCTATATGGTTTCGAAATTCTCTTGCTTGAAAATCTGAATCTTGTATAAACCAATCTGTAATGGAAGAGTGGGCCAAGGTACCTTCTTCTTCCAGTGCAGTCTAGCTTTCAATCGCGTAGAGATCTAATATGTTACTTCCTGAATGACGAGTATGTTCAAGTCAAATTTTGGTAGAACATGCAGAGACTTCTCCATGTTGAACATTCATATGAAGGTGTCAGATGGTGAGGCACCCAATCAGTAGTGCCTATCAGTTCCTCGATTGCTTCCTTCAACATGAAGGGTGGATCCTGTTCAAATATCATCTTTTAAACTAGGGTGAAAAAATGATCAGACAGTTGCGTGATTACTCCTCTGAAGCTGCATTTGGACGACAACTTACAATATGTGTTCACGTCCGTCTCCATTGTTGACCATGCCCACTCCAAGCCTCGAAACTCCTGTCGAGTACAAATGGCATCTAAGATGTAAGCGAATAGGTAGATCTCTGCTTTCATACCTTCGAGTGATTGTCAATCTTTCTTTACGTCTTCCTTCAATTGATGAGCAACCATGCTAGCCCAACTGCCTAGTTTACCCTCTCTGGCGAGTTGGTCCAGCGCGATTACCCAACTTTGTGGGAAGATTTTCATGATTTATTAGCCACATAGTTGACATGAGAACATGACTAATTATTGATATGCCTTCTGTAGTATCTTCGCCTTATAGATCTGGTTGGGTGTCATCCTGAATCTAGCCAGCTACTTTTCTGAGTTCTTCAGAATGTCTCTGGAGTTGGCACTGCTACTGGGTAAGCTGAAAGGAGTCTACATGATAGTCACGGGCTTCAACATCTGATACATATCATCATAATCTTGTGCCCAGAAGGTGGCAATATTCATCTTGCTGACACTGCTCAGAGTCATCGTCTCGAGATCAGTGTGCAAGAAGATTTAGTGTATCATGTCCATACATGGGAATGTGGGGTATGTTCATGAAATCTGGTACAAGTTGGACTTGTGAATGTTCACATACACCTGACGGTCTTCGAGGTCTTCCCCAAAAGTTCCAGCATATGCTTCATGGACCTCTTGCCATTTCAACTTGATGTCCTTGTCTAGAAACAACTTGGTATCTTCATAGATCGGTAGAAATGTGTACACTTGCTCAACTACTGCTCCAGTTGCACTTCCGTTAGTGTCTTTTGATTGTGCTCCCTTAGAGGCAATTTGTCTTGTACTGCTAAGAGGAAGATGAACACTTGAAAGATTTGGAGACAAACTGACATGCATAGCAAGAAATTTGTTAGCGAAAACCAAGGTAAGTTCAGGGAATGACATAAGACATACCTGGGGAACTACAGTTAAAGATTGCACAATTTCTTCTAGGAGGCTGGGTGAGTGGTAGCTAGAACTTCACAAAAGGCATTCTGGGCTATCTGGGTGGAAATAATGGCTGTTGGATTTGTACAATGCATAATCCAAGATGATTGTTAACTATTGGGATTATAGAATGTGCAATTGCAGCTGGCAATGATTGCAGTCTCATAGACTGCATTGCGTAATTTTCTAGGCCAGCAGTCAATGTCCCTCAAAAATGTGAAAAGAAGTCCTGGAGGATACTTCCTGGACAAAAATGTGCATTTTTGGAGAGGAATACAGATCCTTCCTTCCTCAGATTGTGCAATGTTGTTTGGTGATATAGAGTTTGGGCCAAGGCTGCCTAGACCCGTCAATGGGCAACTGAAAGAAAATCTAAAAGTGAATGTGTGGTGACACTATGTGAAAGCAAAAGTGATTGATTATGCATGCAAACATCGAATTAAAGATTTAGTGAGCAGATCAACATGCATGTGGGTGAAGCGAGTCACTGAATCGGTGACCATTCATGCAAAATAGTTTCATGCATGTGACAATAATGAGATAGCAACGAAAACTGAAATGGTGCTAGTACAAGCTAGTATGCATGTAAACAACATCAAGCATTCAAACAAATCAAGCAAACAACACTCACACAATCGAAAAAACAAAAAGCGATAGAAATGTTGAAAAAGACAAGTTGAGGCCACTTACTCGTGAATAGCTAAGCCGGATGTGTCAAAGAGTCCTAGATATGTTGTGGCATGTCAGAGCTCTAAGATTGATGTGAAATAATGATCTCTGATGCGTTGAATAAATAGGTTGATCTCATGACCCGCATGCCACAAATCTAGGAAAAAGTGACACTTGGAGGAAAGGTTCTAAAATGATTTTGCATGTAACCTTTGGCTGCTAGAAATAGCTCCCTAATGATGGGATGCTTTTTGTATGTTTCCTTTTTCTATTCTGGGAAAAATCAAGTCATGCAAGTCGAATTTCCTTGGTCTTGGGTGGAATTGGTTAACCCCACTGCTCATGCATGAGGTTGGTCAACTGCTGGGAGAAAATGCGCATTTCTGGATGGGAGCTGGCCTGGCTACACAGGAGATTTGCATAATTTCTGGGCAGAGCAGCTAACTGATGCCGAGGATTGTGCAATTCTTGGGCTAAGCAGACCTTCTATGAAGGACTACACAGTTTTCTGGGTGAATCCTGGATGGTAGGATTGTGCAATTCCCAAGTTGAGTAGGCATTTTAGGAAGGATTACGTAGTTTTCTAGGTGAAGCTTGTGTGACAGGATTACGTAATTCTAGAGCCTAGCAGACTTCTAGACATAATTGTGTATTTTCTGGATGGGTGAATGGTTTCCCTCCAAAATTGCGCAATTTCTTGGGGCAGCTGCTCAGCCTGCAACTGCACCAAGTTTGGGTGATTAGCGTGTGAGGAGAATTCATCAAGTTTTGATCAATAGGTTGTATTTGTGCAAGAAAAACACTGAAGCTTGTGTACTTGATGAAGCAAGACAAGGTGTTGTGAAAGGTTGGTAGGGAGGCTCCAAAACGAAGCTAAGGAAAAATTTTGGAGGGTGGTTGTACCGCTACAACATTTGGTGACACACTTGTAGAACTCCAACTCTCTGAGTGAACCTTGTTCGTGAAAAGTGAGTTGAGCACCTCCGAAAGTATGTTCAATTCTCAGTTCATCTTGGTTTCACATCAACTTGATTGTAATATATAGCATCTGCCAGGATCTTGTTCAATTCACAAGCATTCTAATCCAAGGCAACACAACTGTTTTGATTGGTGTTGAGGGGTATATTGGTGTACAAGTAGTATAGTCGTCAGACTCTATTTCATCTTTGGTGCTGCTCTGCTGCCAGCAAGCTTGGACAATACCCCGACGGAGTCACATAGGAAAACAAGCATGGCTCTGCTACCACCAAGCCTGGTCAGTACCCTAGCGAAGTTACTTGCATCACCTCTCTCCACAGGAAGCATTTATCTTCTTTTGCCTTATTCATTTTCATTTTTTCAATCTTTTTTCACTTTTTAATTTTATTTTGTTCGTAACTGTGCACAAAATTTTTCATTTCAGAGGTGGAAGAAGGATCCTGACTTATTAAGAGAAAAAGAGGTTATTCCAGTAGAGAAGTAGTTTATTATACCTCTGATGTGCTTGTTAAGGTTTCTCCCTCACCTTACTCTACTTGACTGAGTTGACAAGGGTTAACCCAAAAAAAACCAACTAGAGTAGGTGACACTAGTTAGTGTGCAAGTGTTGTGTTTCACCGAGGTTCACTTCGAACAATACGTATTTTCCTCAGACATATCATGGACTAAAAGTAACAAGATCTTCATATAGAGGCAAGATGACAAATAACCAAGGAGTGATAGCTACAGAAGGCCTCTTTTATTTTACCCAGCTTGTTTCAAGAGTCAGACATGATTTCATGTGAACCTAACCTATGAACAAAGCAAGAAAACTAACAAACAATAAGCAAGGTAGAAGTAGAAGAAAATGTGAAAGCAAAGTAAGAAAACAAGTAGGTGTACAAGCAAGCGAACAATGAAAATAAGCAAACACTACTCCTCTTAAACTAACGGTGCATGGGCCTGGTCATGTGAAGTGATATTTCCAATGCATCCACTGGAGCATTGGTTCACCCATGTTGTTGAAGGCTTGGTCTACTAGTAACCCAATTATGTGAATCAAAAAGCAAGAAAGATATAACGATGAAGAAAACCACACTTCATACTCCAAGATGCCCATGAGACATAAGTGAGTGCAAGTGTATGAAGAGTATTCCATGGACTTACCACGGTGTTGTGCGGCGCTCTGTGGAGCTTTGAAGCATATGCACACCCTTGACTGTGACATGCAAGAAAATGGAAGAGACAAAGAGAACTTGTGTCATGCATATGTGCTTTGAAATAAGATTCCTCCAATGCATGAGCGATATGATTGTCCAGTTTGGGTGGAGGAAGCATGATCTGTGTGTGAGATTGATATTCAATGCATATAGATGAGTGATGAGTAGCTTCGGGTGGTTGAATAATTTCCTAACCATAAGTGAGACCAATCTCTGGACAGCGAGGGCCTGACATAACCATCAGCTTGGGCTAAACTGCCTTGATAATCTAGAATGTTTCAACTTCATTGTGAGATAGATCGTCATATACTAATGGCTTCGAAAAATCAACTACGATAGGATCATGATCATGATCGAATATAGGGCTAAATGGATCAAGACAACCACTATCATAAAAATCAACCATTTCATCGGCATCTTGATGATTTCATGAATAAAATAGAGGGTTAGATGAAAAGCGGAAAAAATCATCCTCTATGTTTCTAGAAAATATAGATGAAAGATCAAGTGTATTTTCAATGAATAACTTATCCTCTCCAATGTCAAATGATGGACTGACATATTCTGTGTCATGCGAGTGATCAACAATGGGTGCATCCGTGGATGAAGATACACATGCAGAATAATGGATGGAAGGTTCACCAAAGATGTCAGGAAAGAAAAGAGGGGGCTCGGACGGAAGGGATTCATCCTTCGCTGAGTGTTGATGCTCAATATCCCAATCATACTCTTCATAAATGATAGTGCATGTTGGTTGTGCAACACCAACTCCGTGAGTGGCTTGTTCCTTGTTCACAACAAGTGTAGAGTCCAGAATGGAAGAACACAAGAGAGAATGATCTAGAGGAACGATTGAGTGTGAATATGGAGGTTGTGGAACAAAATGCATGTGACAACTCGATGGACTCACAACCAAATCTGCACAAAAATTAATTGAAGTGATGTTGGGAGGATGTTACTGCTGAATAGGTGTGAGCATGATCTTCAACATCACTCCACGGTGGTCGAGCTATTTGATGAGAGGATGGTGGACAATCACTTATGATAGTAACCACCTCTGTCTATGATTGTGAAACTCCACCACTAAAGAATGTTGAGTGAGGCTTGATTTCAATATTCTTCTTGGGATGAGCATATTTCTTAGCACAATACTCGGATAGGTCCCAAATATAGAAAAATTTCATCTAGCTCTTCCGAGCATGAAACTACAAGTCACGAAAGAGTTGCCAAAAATCCATAGTCGATTCATGTAGAGCCTTCCGTTGTTGTAACAATTTTTAGTTAAGATGCTATGGATCAGAATGATGGAAAGTGTATTTAATGAGATCATAGAAGTGCTCAAGTGAGTGCACAGTATCAGTCGATAGGCTACATAACCACCAAAGTTTCACGAAGTGTGTATGCAAGCATCAAGTTGGCATGTTCGTTAGAACATCCATCTTCCTCATGCAACATTGAAAGAAAGTCATGTAAGAACTCATGCCAATCCACTTCGCCTTCACCATCATACATGTAAGTGGACAAGAGATCAAAGAATCCCTTGTGATGGTGACATCTTCATCATTCGAAAAACATCACAGAGGGAGAAGAGTCCAAGAATCTAGGATAGATATGCAAAGGTTCAAAACAGGATGAGAAGACACATATTGTCATCTTGCCCTCCTTCTAGCACCAAAAATGTTGACAAGGCTGGACCCGCAAACATGTTAGGGGATCTCCCCAGCAAGAAGTCCCAATTAGACCTTATATCATTTGGTGTAGGAGTCCTAGTAGTAGGTCATATGGTAATGCCTTGACGATGATTTCACATAGAGGAAAGTAAGATAACTATGTTGGTAGGAATGGTGTGACAACTGTAGCGAGCCAAGGAAGGTGCATGAGAGGTTCTAACACACAGGGGTTGAGATGAGTGTGCCCCTTCAAAACCTATGATAACAAGCAGTTAAGAATGGAACACACAAGAAAAGATACATCAGAACATGGAAGGCAAGTTATAAAGCAATCTAAAGTAATGGTTAAACCAATAAAACATTTCAGAAAGATGCATACATACATACACAAATAGAGATACATGCATGTGTAAGTAAACAAATACATATATAATTTAGAGTAAACCACATAACATAGAACATAATACCACATATGCATGAAACGTGATGGCTCTTGTTATATTAAGAACTGTAAGTTCCAAGCATACATTATATCCATGTCCAACCACTAGTTTTGACAGTGAAACATTACAGCCACAACCACCCACTCCTCCAAAGAGATGTAATAGCTCTGCATAGTGGAGAAGCCAAAGCTCATTACAATATTTCCCAAGCTCTCTCCTAATAGTCTTATCAGAAGCTTTATTGACCAAAAGCCCTTACAATGAGTTATGAGGGACTATTTATAGCAAAGGGAGGGGTGACCCTTGACATTCACCTTTATGACATTTCATCTACCCTTATCACTCGTCATCTACTCTATGACTGTTACATCCAACTATCAACAATTGACTTACACTTGACATGACGTTACGTTACAATTCACATGTACCCATGTGAGAGAAATGGCTTGAGCAAGCCATGCTAGACATCACTATCACTTAGGTAACCATGGAAGTCCAAATCCTCAACATCCTCCCACTGATCAACAATAACATACTAATAACAAGATTGGTAGTTCGTGATGGTGTTTGTGTGCTCCAAGATGACATCTTTCTGGAACCTGACTCTTGCCTCCATAGCATTCGAGTACAATGCTCGAACTCCTCTATCCAACTCGTCTGTAAGCATGCACATGATTGTCCTCAATGCAGTCGGACCAACAACATACTTTTGCATGATGTCTACATTGATGGGCAAGTCTCGGTTATTGGTGATGCACATTAACTCATTGAAGTAAGAGTCAAGCTCTAGTCAGACCTCTGCCTTCATTTCACCTAGGTGAGAGTCCCAATAGATGGCATCGCATATGCGTGCACCACAACATGCATACACTTAAACACACATGCATGGGAAGCTCGTATACTAGTGACGAGCTAGAGGATCTCTTCATAGTTCCGAATCTGACTCCAGATACGTACCTTCAACTCGACCGCACTGACCTTCATCATCTTAGGTAGGTGAAGTAGGGCTCACTTGTATCTCTTCGTCTAGGTTTGCATGTAATCAATAGCACCATGCAAGCTCATCAAGATACATGCTCTTCTAGAACATCATTGTTTCCATCCATTGAGATGGATGACTCACTTATGCACGATGCAAAACTTGGAGTACAACGCTCACATAACTGTGTCAAGGGACAATACTTCATCTCAGATTTCCTTCTTCAGTTCAACTAGGGTGTATGCTGTCACCAACTCTCCTCCTTTTTGGCAATCAAAAGTTCTTTAGCCATTCACTCATTCTCAGCTATCAGAAAGCGAACACTTGAGGTAGTGGCTTTGGCATAGACTCTGGTTACATCGGGAAAGGCTGCTAGATGTTTGCGCATGTCACACACGATCAATCATTCCTCAACTTGTGCAAGAGATGTATGATCATCTGGACTCGACACTCTACGAGACTGCACAACTCTATGTTGAGACTTGTCGAATGAGATGTTGTGCATCTCTCCTTCTGGCTGATCTCTGAGGATCTTAGTGCCTCCTCAATCACCTGAGACTTGCTCATCCTCTGGATGCGGTGGAGCAAGTAAGTCGACCTCTTCGTAGTGAGGCATAACGTCAATTTCATGCTCCAATTCCCATTGTTCCATATCCTTATCCAGCTATTGAAGTTATTTCTCTATCTCGCGAGAAAATTCTTGCTCCTGCGATGGTTCACCCTATTTGCCTGATGCCAACTGTTCTGATGAATCCACTACATGTACGGGAGTTGTTTCATTTGTTTGCATATGTTGTGCCCCCTGCTGTACATGTTGTTGTTGCGCTTCCCTCTCCTGCTTGCGCAACCCTTGTTCCTTCTGAAGCTTCTCCTTCAGCTCATGCAACTCCTTCTCTATTTCCTCCATTCTTCTCTTCTCCCTCTGGCTTTATGTGATTCCCTTGTCACATTGTTGCCTATTCGCCTCAATAGCCATAAATGCTTTCTCTACCAATGGATATCCTTGAAACTTGCATATTTTCTCTTCCTCCATGAAATCTACAATCTTCCTCTTTCCCTTGTCACGTACTGGTATGCTTGCCTCTTCTGCTACTACTACTAGTGTTGGTGCTCTTCAGGATGTTGCCTCATGTTGTTTGGCTAACTGCTTCACAGTGAAGTTGGCCTATTCATTGGGTCTCAAGAAACTGTAGCAATATCTCCATGGGTCCTCCTCCACCCAATGAAATGCCCCACGGATCCAATTGAACTGTACTCTCGTGCAGTGATCTTTCACATAACAATGTGGGTCATACAGATTATAACTTCAGAGATCGAATGTATACTTCTTCATCTATTCTACTTCGACATTTGCGTACTTGAAACTCTGAATCTTGTATAACCTAATACACAACAGAAGAGTGGGCCAAGGTGCCTTCTTCTTCTGGTGCAATCTAGCTATCAATTCTACCAAGATGTGATATGCTACTTCCTCCATGACAAGTATGTCCAAGTCAAACTTTGGTAGAACATGCAGAGGCTTCTCCATGTTGAACATTCGTATGAAGGTGCTAGATGGTGAGGCATACCAATCACCAATGTCTATTAGTGCCTCCAATGCTTCCTTCAACATGCAGGGTGGATCCTGCTCGAATATAATCTTGTAAATTAGGGTCAAAAAATGATCGGAAAACCATGTGATTACTCCTCTAAAGTTGCATTCGAACAACAACTTACAATACATGTTCACGGAAGTCTCCGCCGGTGACCATGCCCACTACAAGCCCAGGAACTCCTGTGGGGCACAGATTGCATCTAAGATGTTGGTGAACATGTAGATCTCTGCTTCCATACCTCGAGGTGACTATCGAGCCTTCAATACCTATTCATTTAGCTGATGAGCCAACATATTGGACTAGTTACATGGTTTGCCCTCTCTAGCCAGTTGGTCCAATATGATCACCCAACTCTATGGGAATTTTTTCATGATTTCTTAGCCACATAGTCAACATGAAAATATGACCAAGTATTGATATTCCTTCTTTAGTATCTTCGTTTATAGATCTAGTTGGGTGTCATCCGGAATCTAGCAGACTCCTTTACCCAGTTCTTCATAATGTCTCTGGAGTTGGCATTGCTATTGGGGTAAGCTGAAAGGAGTCTCCATGATAGTCACAGGCTTCAACATTTGATACATCTAATAATAATCCTATGCCTAGAAGGTGGCAAGCTTCATCCCTCTAACACTGCTTAGAGTCGTCCAATCGGGATCAGTGTGTGAGACAATCCAATATATCATTTCGGCGCATGGGAAGGCGGGGTATCTGCCTACAATCAGATACAAGATGGACTTGTGAATGTTCACATACACCTGACGATCTTTGAGGTCTTCCCCAAAAGTACTTGTGAATTCTTCATTGACTTCTTGCCATTTCAACTTGATGTTGTTGTCTAGAAACTACTTGGTATCTTCATAGATCGGTAGACATGCGAACACCTGCTCAACTATTGCTCTAGTTGAACTTCCATCAGTGTCCTTTGATCTTGCTATCTTGGAGGCCATTGGTCTTGTACTGCTAAGATGTGGATGAACAACAGAAATATCTAAAGACAAGGCGACATGCATGGCAAGAAATATTTGAGCGAAAACTAAAGAAAATTCGGGGAATGACATGTCACATACCTAGGGAATGACAATCAAAGATTGCGTAATTTCTTTTGGCAGGCTGGGTGATTGGTTGCGAAAACTGCACAATAGGTAGTTTGGGTTGTTTGGGAGGTAAGATCGGCTGCTGAATTTATGCAATTCATAATCCAAGCTGACTATTGACTACTGGGATTACACAACGTGCAATTACAACTGACAATTATTGCATACTCAAGGACTGCTTTACATAAGTATCTGGGCTAGCAATCACTGTCCCTCAAAAATGTGCAAAGTAGTCCTCAAGGATAGTGCTTTAGTGGAAATGCACATTTCTGGAGAGGAAGACAGAGGCTTCCTTCCCCGGACTACAATATGCTATTTGGTGAGGAAGAGTCTAAACCAAGGTTGCCAAGACTCACTGACTGGCAACTGAACACAAATCTAAAACTGAATGCATGAAAACACTAAGTGAAAGCATAAGTGATTGATCATGCATGAAAACATTGAGTGAAATATTTAGTGAATAAAACAACATGCATGTGGGTGAAGCGAGTCGCCGAATTAATGACTATTCATGCAAAACAGTTTCATGCATGCAACAACAATTATATAACAATGAAAACTAAAACAGTGCTAGTACAAGCTAGTATGCATGTAAATGATAGCAAATGTTCAAAGAAATCAGGAAAACAACACTCACATAAGTGAAAATACAAAAAGCCACAAAAATTCTGAAAAAGACAAATTGAGACCACTTACCCATGAATACCTAAGTCAGATGTGTTGAAGATTCCTTGATGTGTTGTGGGATGTCAAAGATCTAACATCAATGTGAAAAAATGAGCTCTGATGCATCGATTAACTAATTTGAGCTCATGATGCGCATGCCACAAATCTAGGAAAAAGTGACACTTGGAGGAAAGGTTCTCATACTATTTCTAATGTAACCCTCAACTACTAAAAATAGCTCCCTAAAGCATGGGATGATTTTCTCATGTTTCCTTTTGTTATCCCGGGAAAAGGAAAGTCATGCATGCAAGTCAAGTTTCCTTGGTCTTGGGTCAACCCAACTGCTCATGCATGAGGCTGCTCAACTATTGGGAGAAAATGCGCATTTCTGGATGGGAGCTGGGCTGGATGCGCAAGAGATTTGTGCAATTTCTGGGCAGGGCAGTTGACTGCTGCCCAGGATTGTGCAATTCTTAGGCCAGGCATGCCTTCTCGGATGGATTGCACAGTTTTTTGGGTGAAACCTCACTCACAGGATTGCGCAATTCTAGAGCCCAACAGACTACGAGATAGAATTGCACAATTTATAGAGGGAAGGTTGGTTTCCCTCTAGAATTGTGCAATTTCTTCGGGGCGCTACTCAGCCTGCAGCTAGACCAAGTCTGGTTGATCAGTTTGTGATGGGAATGCATCAAGTTTTGATCAATAGGCTGTCTTTTTGCAACAAAAACACTGAAGCTTGTGTACTTGACGAAGCAAGACAAGGTGATGTGAAAGGTTGTTTGGGAGGCTCGAAAATGAAGTTAAGGCAAAATTTTGGAGGGTGGTTGTAGCCACTACAACAGATATGTAAGTCCATCCATCTTATTTAAGAAATGATATATATATATATATATATATATATATATTCAATTCATTTATACATTATAAAATAATATATTAAGAAATATATTAGTATGACACTTAGGTGCTTTAAATCAAACTTATAATTCTTTAACGCTATTTTTTTATTGTAAATCATATATTACAATAAAATTTATGCATGTCAAATTAGGCTAACTATAAGACAGTTATAAATTATGAAATACAATATTAATAATATTAAATTAAGGATATTATACTTTAACTCATTTAGAAAGATGGTAATCAACTCAATAATAATTTACTATAATTCATTTTATACCACTTAGAGACACTTCACAATCCAATATTTAGGTGATGTATTGTAAATGTTTGTATGCTTTTACATGTGAGCTCAATTAAGAAATAATAAAAATTGTAAATATTTAAATATTGGTTCAATTAAAAATAAAGAGTTAAAAGTGATAAAAATAATAGAATTCAATTTTCTATATTGTAATTTTGGTTTTATTAATAAAAATACCAACAATTTTTGACATAAAAAGATCATAATATAAATATCACATTAAAATATATAACATATATATAGTAGCTATAAATTAATATCCAATTTACTATTAAGTTAAGATAATTATATTGTAACCATATTTAAATTTAATGAATAGGCCCATAAAAATTTAATATTTACAATAAACTTACAAGGTAACAAGATTATTTACCATGGATATTCACCCACACTTTACCATGGATATTATTAACTTGTCAATAGGCTTAAGATGACCAATAAATGGCTTATTAATACCACAAGCCCAAACACCCTAACTCATTTCACAATCAAAATATTTTATAAATATTCTAATTTTATTTTGTTTAATAGTATTTTTTAAATTAAATTTAAAAGAAAAAAGAAGGTTTTAACTACATTTGAGATATATATCTTGAGCGGGCCTAGTGGTAAATAGCATGTGTCTCCTCCTAAGAGGTCACAGGCTCGAAACTAGAGGGGGTTAGAGTATGTATGCCTTTGTAGACTTAATAGTCAAATCGTTGCACAGAGGTGGGTCCCTTGTCCCAGAAACAAGGGGATCTCATGCACCAATTTGGTGTATGGCTTTTCCATGACCTTAAAATTTGATAATAATAATAATAATTTAAATCCTTTATCCCCACTATTACTAAAAATATCATGTGCATATTCAAAACAATCTTTTAACAAAACAAAAATGAGAATACTTTTATATATAAGATGTAAAATTTATATAATATAAATAATATTATTAAGAACCAACATATATCAATTTTAACTAAAGATCTAAAAAGCGATGAGAGGAATCAATTGAGGTAAAAGCCTTCCCTCGAGTTTTCACTCAAAAAGGAACTTGGATCTTGAGAGGTTTGACTCCTCTCAACACTTGGTAGAGCTGATGTTAAGATGGAGCTATGCTAGCTTAATTATTATGAGAATATTAATAAGAACATCTTAAACTCATATCTTTCAATTTCATGAGATTGTGTTGTGGTTTGTTAATTTTCACTACATGACATTATTCATTGTTCATCACGTTGTGATACCATCCCTTGTTTGTAAAATTACAACAATGTTTTTTGTTCATCATGTTGCAACACTATTTTATGTTCACGACATTGTGAATTTTTATGTTGTCTGACACATAGCGACATTATTTAGTATTTTTTATAATGTGATGGGTTTTTATTATCACATTGGCAACAATATTAGAGTTAATCCCCACGGTGAATATGATTCACCATGACACCCATGTTGAGTATTGTTCACAACATTAACCATATCAAAGTATATGTGACATGTGGTTAATGTATATATTAATGTATATTTAATATGTTATCAGTATGTTAATGTGTAAACTTATGTATTATTAATGTCTTGTCAATGCATTAATGTATTATTAATATGCATGACTATTAATTTTTCCAAATTTTGAGAGCTTGTTTCATAAAACAATTCATGGTTTTGCATCTAAAATTTTCCTTTTTCTCTTGTTCTAGATTGACAACTATTTTGTTTTCTTAATGTTATCCATGTCATAACCTTTTAGCTACATCTATTTATATAAATATTGATATATTTTTTTTTGATACATTGAAACATTGATATTTATTTATGATATTGCAATGTTAAATTTTGGAGATTGTTGCTTATGGTCAACGATAGTTGTCACATTGAGATGTCAACTTTTTAACACGTTCATTTATACTCAAGTGTGGAATTTTCAATGTTTAAATATAAATGTCTATGGTTAACCATGTTACTTATGGATAGCCATTTTAACCATAGATAGTCATGGTGACCGTGGATGAGCATTGTTGAGCTAGTTTGACCATGGTGTAATATGGTTGCACCATTGAAAGTTTTTATAAAAGTATTACTACTATCATCGTCATTATTATTAGTAAACCCTTTTAAACTTTTCCTATGGTTTACGAGGGTTGACTATGTGTATGTTGGGCATCATTTCAGTGGTTAACTATATGCATGTTGAACATAATTCCTAGTAAATCATGGAAGAAAAGAATGAACATGTTGACTATGGTTGACCAAGTCCATCATGAATGGAATATGTTAATCTATAGATTAATATATTATTGTATAACTTAATAGCATAATGTGTAAATTAATATATTATTAAAATGTGGATAAATAAGCCAAAGAGGGGCATCTCAATAGGAGATGATCGCCATGTTGTACGTATTATGCAACCATAAGATTCAAGGTTCAAATCTCTCATCGGTAAAGCCAAAAAACTATATATATATATATATATATATATATATATATATATATATATATATATATATATATATATATATATATATATATATCTTATTAATGTGTTACTATTATACAATTAAAAACATTACTTTAATAATAAAGTTATTAATATTACGAATAAAGTTAATTAGCCTTTTAATTGTTAAATTTTATTGATAAAATTATTAAACATTATTAATAACCTTATGAAAAAACCTTAAACTTTAATGTTATGCAACCATTGTCGGGTGATTTAATGGTATGTTAAATCCCTTGTTATTTTAATATGTCAACCCAGGGGTTTCGTAAACTTAGAAGCAAACCAAACTATATGGGACCTCAGATGCAAATCTTGTAGAAGGTTTGTTTAGGATGGAAATAAAGAAAGGAAATGCATATTACAAACAATTTCGAAAACTAAAAAGTTTCTAGTTCAATATGCAGCAAGCAAGAGAAGAGGCTCCTAACTTAGGAGGCCTTGGTTGTCCTTCCACACAGTACTATTCCCAAGAAAAGAAACTAAAGTGCAATGGTTGATGATGTGTAGATAGCAAGGGAAGGGGCTCCTAACTTAGGAGATCCAGGTTATCCTTTCTTACAATTTTATTCCATCATTGTTACCACTGCATTAAAACTATAGATTGAGAAATAATTCAAACATAGAAAAGAGGATGAATTTTAGTTATTGTTCGTGATCATATAGAAGGAGAATTTAACTTCAACCCCTACTTGTTCCTTCATATGTAGATTAGAATTAAGCCAAGAATCATCCAGTAAGCATAAGAAATCTTCACAAATCTAACTTAACACATGGCCATGAAATGAATTCACATTAAAGATATTTACAAATATTTACAACAAATGAATATAATAAACATGAAGAACTAAACTAGCATATGCACAAATATAAACATTATACAACAAAGTGTACGTGGCTTGGTATGGGGGCCCTCCATTCCTTAATGAGCACACCTAAACAAATATCACATCTTAATAATCAAACAACTCTCATAACTCATGATTTGGAGAAAATGATATTATTCATGCTGAATGAACGATGATAAATCTGATGCTAATGATTATGTGACAACTATTATTTTCCTTTGAAGGATGCTCCTCCTATTTATACATGCATTAGGGATATCTACTCAATAAATGTAGATCCCTTAAATATCTACTAGATCCATATTTGTCTCAACATATCCCTAAATGTTAGATACAAATCCTATGACACATCAATATCTTCAGGATCTATCTCCTTGGAATATGGTCCACCTCTTTAGTTGAAATTCGAATTTGATCTTGGGAGGCCAAGTAAGACCCTTCTAGAACCTCCAAATAAGCTTACACATGTCACAAAAATCATAACACATATATAGATATATGAAACCATGTTAATTTCCTAGTTTTTAATCATAAATTCACTTTAAATACATAAAATAAATAACTTTGGAAAACAAGGATCCTAACCCATATAATCATGAATATGGCCACTTGATGTAGGGTTTTAGGCTAGATAGTTACGAAATGAGAGCTAAATAGTTATGAAATTATGGAAATATGGATGATAATTTTGAGACTCAACAACCATCTCACAAAAATTTAGAAAAGATAGATCAACGAATTCAAAATCAACCTCTTTGAGGGGTAAACCTCCTCTACATTACACAAATGAATAATTATTGTGTGATTCAAATGAAAATACCTTCTTTCTATATGTAGGAGTCTAAGGGGTCACAATATAATCAGAGCCAACATAACAATAATAATGTAAGGGCATAAGGATAACAATAGTGGGCTTCTATGGGGCACAATAATAACAATATGGGGACACCATGGACACAACAATAACAATAAGGGCTACAATGACAATAATAATTGGGGAATACATTAGTATTATAGGGACCTAACACACCCCTCTCCTTCAAAAAGGTGTTGTCCTCAACGTTGGGTAGTTTTGGATGCTTATGTATAAAATTCTCATCCTCCCATGTGGAATATTCAACAGGTAAGTTCTTCCACTTGATGAGATACTCTCAAATTGATCAATTTTGTAGCTGTCGAGTTCTCGTTTTTGTGACTGCTTCATATTCCAAAATGATTTTTCATTCCTTGTCAAGTTCTTGCAAGATTGTATGAACTAGAAGCTTGTCACCTATAACCTTCTTTAAGCGTGAAAAATGGAAAACTCGATGCACTCAGGAAGATGCAGGAAGATCCAATTTGTATACCATAATACCAATATTTGCAACACCTTGTATGGATCATAATACTTTGGTGATGACTTATTATCCTTCTTAGCTTGCTTGAGGGACATTTGTTTGTATGGTTGTAGTCGTAGAAATACCCAGTCACCTATGTCAAAACTTATTTCGTTGCGATGTTGATTTACCTATTGTTTCATTCTATTCTACACCAAAGTGAGGTTATCCTTTAAGAGTTGAAGAACTTCTTGTTGATGCTTGATGTGATCTTCCAGTTCTTGAAACTTAGAATTTTCTATCAAAGATGATGTGATAAAGTGCCATAAATGGGGTCATATTTTCTACAGTATGGAAGGAAATGTTATACCACAATTCAGCGAGAGGCAACCACTTGACCTATTGTGTTTGTTTATCAGTTAGAAAACAACGAAGATGTCCTTCGAAACATTTGTTTACTATCTCAGTTTTCCCATTAGATTGACGATGATAAGATGAGTTATGAGTTAACTGATTACCCAAACAAGAAAATAATTATGTCCAATCATTTCCAGTTAAAATGTGATCTATGTCACTTACAATAATATTTGGGTTTCCATGTAGCTTTTGTATTGTTTCCATAAATGCAATAGAAACTGTACTAGCTTTAAATGGATGAGATATTGCATAAAAGTGTCTATACATGGTAAGTCTATCAACTACCACCCTGATGACATTACTTCCTTCAGAGTTGGGAAGACCTGTGATAAAATCCATTGAAAACTCCTCCCAGTATTGACTTGGAATGGATAAAGGTTGTAACAAGCATGGGGTCTTAATTGTGTGAAATTTATTTTGTTGGAAAACCAAACATTCCACCACAAACTTTTGAATATTAAATTTAAGGCCATCCCAAAAAAATTCCATCTTAACCCTATGGTAAGTTTTTAAAAATCTTGAGTGCTCTCCTAGTGGAGAGGTGTGCAATTCGAGAATAATCTTTTGTTTGAGTTGGGAATTCTTACAGAGGCATAAGTGATCTTTGTACTATGACGAATCATTTTTACAGCTAAATGTGTCAGATGTACTGGGATCTTGCTGCAACTTTTGAATGAGTACCCACACTTCTTCTTCATTATTCCATTCAGCCCTTGCTTTGTTTATCCAATCTAGTTGGCTAATAGAAATGGAACAAAACAATGCTTCCACATCCTCGTCCTTTCCTGAGAGTGCATCTGCAACAAGATTTTTCTCCCCTTTTTTGTAGATGATTTCAAAGTCATAACCCAACATCATTGTGACCCACTTTTGTTTCTCTTCTAAAGATAATATTTGTTCTAAAAATCTTTTAAGACTACCATGATCCGTTTTTACCTTGAAGTGCCTTCCCATTATGTAAGGTCAACATTTCTTAAGTGCATGTAGTATTGCCACCATTTACTTCTCATAAATATCTTTGTGCAAATACTTTCCTTTGATTGGACGACTTTCAAAAGTAGTGGGTCTTCCTTCTTGCATTAAAACATCACCAATTCCATTTCCTGAGGCATCAAATTCCACAATAAAGGTTTTTGTGAAGTTTGGTGTAGCTAATACTGATTCTTGGCACATTTCCTATCTAAGATGTTCAAAGGCCCTCATTGCTTCTGTAGTCCAAGAAAATGCATCTTTATTCAATAATGTTGTTAGAGGTGTTGTTATTCTCCCATAATTCTTAACAAAATTGTGATAAGACACTATCAACCCAAGAAATCCTCGCAGATGATTTATGGATGTGGTAATTTTCCATTGCTTAATGGATTTAATTTTTCTAGGGTCTACCTTAACATCTTCATGAGATACAATATGACCCAGATATTCCATATCCTGTACTCCAAAGAAACATTTGGAGGTTTTTTCATATAATCGTTTCTCCTCCATTAGTTGAGCACCATGTTAACATGTTGAACATGATCCTTCCAAGACTTGTTGTAGATTAGTATATTATCAACAAATACTAACACAAATTTTCTAAGGGAGGGTTTGAAAATGGAATTCATCAAACCTTGAAATGTAGAAGGTGCATTGGTAAGGCCAAAAGGTATGAACACGAATTCATAATGACCATCATGAGTTCTAAATGTTGTTTTTGAAATGTATTCAGTCTTCATTCTGATTTGATGATATCCTGAATGAATATCCAACTTGGTGGAGAAAATTGCTCCATGTAATTCATCAATGACTTGAATGGGAAATTTATATTTTATAGTGAGCTTGTTGAGCTCCCTATAATCTAGACACATGTGCCATGATCCATCCTTGTTGTGCACCAATACTAGGTTGAATTATACCAACCTCTGGCATTTCTGCAACCATATATTGAATTTCACTCTTTTGGGCATAGGGATATATGTAAGGCCTTATGTTTGGAGGAGCACTTCTTGGAATCAAATAAATAACATGGTCATGATCACAAATAGGTGGGAGGCATTTGCGAGTTTCAAATACATTGTAATGGTTGTCCAAGACTTTTTGGAGATCTAGAGAAATAGATGATTTCGACGTGGGAACCTCTAGTGAACATAATTGTGAAATTATGCCCCTTTGTTATTTATTTAGAATTTTTTCATGCTGTTAGAGCTGATTATATTTCTTGGTTTCCTTGCAGTACCACTTAATTTAACTTCCTTTCCTTCCCAAAAAAATTCAAGAAAATTTCTTAAAAATCAAAATCTATTGTAGCCATTGAACTCCTAGTACAACATCAACACCACCCATTGGAATTGAAAGCATTGGAATATTCAATACGTATTCTCCCATGGATAAGTTGATATTATGGCACTTTCTAGAGAAATTTATGGTTTCTCCATTTGCAGCCATCACTTGACACTCTAGTGCTGGAAATAGAAAGAAATTCAATTCCTTGGCTATCTTACAATGAATACAATTATGGATACTACATGAATCTTGAGAGTTTGAGGAGTCGTAATTCTTCCAATTGAATTGCAAGATACGATCAGCTTAATTTGTTCCTTCTTTAGGGTTAGTTCCTAGTGTATATCCTTTGATTTTGACATTTCTTGTTCCTTTTCTTCCTCCTCTTCAAAATCTATGTAAAACAATTTCTTCTCGACACTATTATGACCTTTAGTGGATTTTCTATCACAACTAAAACAAAGCCATTTTTCTCTTTGTTCTTGCAATTGTTGTGGTCTCAACGATGTAGGTTGTGGAAGGCTGGGGGCAGGAAAACCTCCATATTTATAGTTGTGAGTGGTAGGCTTCCTTGTTTCCATAATTTTTCTTTCAAATTTTCTTGCCAACCTGAATGCCTTTCCCAATGAATCAGGTTCCCAAAGGTGAACCTCATGTTGGATGTTATCCTTTAAGGTCCCTATGAACACATCAATCCTATGCTCCTCTGGAATATCATTTACCATTGTATTCAATTTTTTGAAGTCCTCAACGCGTTCCGCCATTGAACCCTTTTGTTTGAGATTTATCAATTGACTAAAGAAGGTGTTTCTCTTTATATCCTGATAATGTGCCATCATTTCCTCCCGAAAAATTGACTAAGTGACAATTTATTTCCAAGCGAAAAGCCATTGATACCATAAAAACTAATTGGGTTCCAAATATAAAGTTACAATGCATACCTTTTGTGTGTTTTACACATTATGGAGATTGAAATATTGCTCCATGTGTAGTATCCATGTTACAGGGTCCTTGCCATCAAACTTCCTCATATCAATCTTTCGAACATGGTAGGTATTTGATCCAATGTTAGAGTCTATGAAATCATGATTAACATTTATTTTATTCTCATCATGAGTTTGATATAATACGCTTTCACCATTAGGAAGAATTTCTTGTAGCAGCCTTGTCAAACCTTCCTTAAAACCTTCCATGTCTCCTTTCAAATCATTCTTAAAATCTTCAATATTATCTTTCATGTCATCCATATTAGTTTTCATGGCATTCTTCAATACTTCCATGTATGATTCTAAGCTATTATTCAAACCATCAATTTTAGCTTCCATTTAATTTTTCGTTACTCTTTGTGACAACAAAAATTGGTGAACTTGGTCTCGTAATTTTGATATATCATGTTTCATTTCTTCTTCTTATTCATGCGTCATAATAGAACTTTTAGGTTTCTTAATAGGTGTTTGCATTTTCTTTCTTTAGGGCATCAATTAATGAGTATTATACTTCACTATGCCCTTTGAATCACTTCAAAATATTTTTTCAAACAAAACTTATGCAATTTAAAAAAAAATTAACACTTTTTTTGTCGGAGCTCAATATTGAATCTGTTGTATCTTTGTAATGGCGGATCCCAAGGTTTGAAAATTTTTTCCTATTGTATCCCTATGATTCCTCTTTCTAATTCCACAAGTCTGATCGAGATTTGATTCTCCAAGAAAGTGTTATGTCCAATATCCCACAATGACTTGATTACAGACTAGTTGAGTAGAGCGAACTTCTACAAAGTGGCACATGTCACTGTTTCAACCTTTAGACCTAAAATTGATACCCAACAAACCACAGTCCATCGTATTTCTATCACTTATGAAATTCGAATTTGATGCTCAAAGAGAAAGTTATGGATATTTTCGCACGGTCGCCTGTTTGAGATGGAATTCGGGAGCCTACAAAAACCCTACATTCCTTGGATCATATCTCCGAAAATATAGTGAGACAAGATCATAAATTTTGACACGAGGTTCATAACAATTTGATCTCAAAAGTATTTTTGTTTTAGCTTCTGAAGCGTTGCAGAAAATTTGTTATAGCGAAAATTCCATGAGGAGTCGTTTGAAGAAGCACAACCCTAGAATCCAAAGCTCTAATATCATATGTTATGAAAACAACTCACAAATAGATAGAAAATATAGGTCAACAACTTAAAAATAAGCCTCTTTGAGGGGGAAACCTCCCTTGAATTACAAAAATGAACAATTATTGGATGATTGAAATGACAAAACCTCCTTTCTATATATAGGAGTCTAAGGGGTCACAATATAATTAGAGTCGTCATAACAATAATAATGTAAGGGTACAACAACAACAATAGTGGGCTTCTATGGGGCACAATAATAAAAATATGGGGACAACATGGGCAGAACAATAACAATAAGGGGTACAATAACAATACTAATGGGGGAATACACCAGTAGGGACCTAACATGATTAGAGGGACCTAACATTTAATTTGAATATTATTAAGTTAATATTTTTCTTATCAATGATCTTATTATTATTATTAACTCCATAACTATGGAATAAATCCATATTAGATCCATTCATAAATCTATACCAGCTACTTAGTAGTTATAGTCACATGTCATTAGTTAAATCAATGGATCTAAATTATTAATCCCTACAAGACTCTAGCAATCAATTTTTTTTATTTAATGATGAATACACCATATAAATTAAAATAATTATTTGATAATCATACTTAAATTTATTTAATATGCACATAAAAACACATTACTCACAATAACATATACTATACAATATTATTAATGATAGATATTCACCCACACTTTGCTAAGGATATTATTAAGTTGTAAATATCCTTTGTTACAATACCATGGGCCAATACCATGTATTATCAATACCATATGCCAAAAATTGTAACTCATTTCACAATCAAAATATTTATAAATATTTTATTTTAATTTTATTTAATAACAATTTTATTATTAAATTTAAAAGAAAAAAATTATAATTACTTTTAAGATATACTTAAACCATTTATCATCACTACTGTTGAAAATATTCCATGGAAATTCCATAGATATTAATTCAAGCTTTTACTAAATGAAAAATAAGAAAATTTGTATTTATAGAAATATGAAATTTATGTAATGCTAGCCTAGATCCATGTCACTTCGGATCTATCATGTGCTTAGAGGGATCAAATCCCTTGAGGTGCAAACTTTCTTTTTGGAGTGTGGAATTTGAGGAAAGGTTTGCACCTTGAGGGATTTGATCCCTCTTGGCACATGAGAGATCCGGAGTTAAATGGATCTAGGCTGGTTTGAGTTGAGGGAAGCACTTACACATTTTTAGATTATCATTATTATGTATATGTTTGAGATAAACTTCATAATTTGAAATTTACATTATCTTTTCCTTATTTGACATGACTATGTCATTCTCTTCTTTAATTTAGTTTTTCTTGCTTGCCTTGAATGGTTTGGATGCTTTGAGTGGTTTGTATGTTTATGTGTTTGGATTTGGATGATAATGATTGTGAATGTTACAATTGTTGTGTTATATTTCTATGTGTATGTAACTATCTGTTACAAATTAATTGGTGATGAAGAAGGGACACAATTTTGTCAATAGTTTGCAATAGGATTCATATTACACATATATTTCATTTAATTTTAGGTATCACAACTTTTGACAATTAATAATTCTTAATAGTCTCCCTCCATGTATTACTAAATATATTTTGAAGAGTACTTTTAATAATTTACTACATCAATATGACTCTTGAAATCATTTGTTTCATTGCTAATGTTGGAAATAATTTATTTCCTTCAAAATATTTTGATGATTCTCTTTTATCTATAGTTTGTTTTCAAAAATTTAAGAAATAATGTAATTTTTATTTTTTATAATGAGTGGTTAGATTTACAAAATATTTACAGTATTTGTTAATTTTTTCACCTGTTGATATCGATTATATGAAAAGGATAGTTGAGATTGTAAACCATTCAATTATTTAACTTGAACTATTGTATTAAACATCATACCTTGTCTCTCTTGCCCTATAGTATTAATATGTTGAATTACTACAACACAAAAATCAATGCAAATTGTCAATCATTTTTTTGCTTACAATGAAATCAATGCACATTGTAAATCCAATGAATTTAAGTTAATGTACCATCATATATTGAGTTACATAAAATTAGAAATCATCATATACACTTAAATCAATCCATCTAATGCACGCAATTAAATAAGATTAAAAAACATGTATAATGAAATCAATGAGTGTAATGCAAGAAGTGAAATAATACTATAAATCAACATCTACTTAAAATAAATGCATCTAGTGAAAGAAATCAAATATGATTACAAATCAACATCTACAATGAAATCAATGCATCTAGTGCAAGCAATCAAATATGATTAGAAATCAGCATCTACACTAAAACCAATGCACCTAGTGCAAGCAATCAAATAGGATTAGAAATCACCATCTACACTGAAATAAATGCATCTAGTGCAAGAAATCAAATAGGATTAGAAATCAAAATCTACACTAAAATCTATGCATCTAGTGAAAATAATCAAATAGAATTAGAAATCACCATCTACATTGAAATCAACGCATATAGTGCAATCAATCAAATAGAATTAGAAATGAATGTCTACAATGAAATCAATGTATTTAGTGCAAGCAATAAGATAGAATTAAAAAACATCTACACTGACATCAATACATCTAGTGCAAGCAATCAAATAGGATTAGAAAGCAACTCCTAGATTGAAATCAATGCATCGAGTGCAAGCAATCAAATATCAGTAGACATCGACATGTACATTGAAATTAATGTATCTAGTGCAAGCAATCAAAGAGGATTAGAAAGCACCATCTATCATGAATTCGATGCATTTAGTGAATGAAATATTCTTCCCTATCTTGCCCCTACATCTATATTTATCTCCCTCCATGTCTTCTCTTTGTCTTTCTATCTCACCCCCAAAGATACACACTCTCTCTCCATCTCTTCGTTTCCAATCTGCACCCTCTCTCTTTCACTTTTCTCTCTGTATGTATTTTTTCTTCCCTCCCTCCCTCCCCTTCCGAATTCATCCATTTGTCCTCCCTCTCTCTCCTCTCTCTGAGGTTGTCTCTATCCCTTTCTCTCCCAACTCTCTCTCCCTCTCTCTCTCTCTCTCTCTCTCTCTCTCTCTCTCTCTCCCTCTTTTTTCCCTCCAACCCTATCACTATCTCCCTCCCTCTTTACTTCTATATCTCCCCCTCTCTCCCTCCTCCATCATTGTGTCTCCCTCTCTCTCTCTTACCCTTATCTCCCTCTCTCACTCCTCTCCTTATCTCTCTTCATTCCTCCTCTCCCATGTCCTTCAATTTATCTCCTTCAATGAAAGCAATCAAATAGGATTAGAAATCAGCCCCTTCACTAAAATCAATGCATCTAGTGTGATAATTCTTCTTCCCTATCTCCCCCCTCCATCTATATCTATATCTTCGTTCATCTCTCCTTCTTTGTCTCTCTATCTCATCCCCCCACAAACACACATGCTTTCTTCCTCCATATACATTTATCTCTCCCTCTCTCTATCTCTCTCTTATTCCTTCTCTTCACCTTCCATATCTATATATCTATATATATATATATATATATATATAGATATACATACATATAGATAGATAGATAGATATCTTTATGTCTTTTTTGTCTTCCTATATCACCCCGAAAACATAAACACTCTTTATCCATATTTATTTGTCTCACCCTCCCTCTTCCTCTCCCTCTCTCTCACTCCAGCTTTTTCTCTCTATGTATTTCTTCTTACTTCCATCTTTCTCTCCCTTCCTCTCTCCTTCTCTCTCTCACATCCATGCTCTCTTCCTTCCTCTCTCTCCCTTTCTATATTGCATCCCTCTATTTATCTCCTTTATCTCATTGTCTTTGTCTCACTCCCTCTCTCTCTCTCTCCGCCCTCCATGTCTATCACTATATCTCCCTCTTTATCTCTCTATCACACCCGAAAACATATACACTCTCTCTCCATCTCTCCCTTGTCACTCCCTCTCTCTCTCTCTCTACTTTTCTCTATGTGATTCTTCTTCCCTCCCTCTATTTCCTTCCAACTCCATTTCTGTAGTCATCCCTCACTCCTCCTGTCTCTCAAGTCCTCTCTCATTCTTCGTCTCTCTCCCCTTCTGTCCCATCTTCTCAGTCCCTCTATCTCTCCACCTCTATCACTCTCTCTTTGTTCTTCCCTCCCATATATATCAAGAGTTAATATATATCATGATATATTAATATATATTATCATATAACAAATTTAATATTGTATTGATCCTAAGTTATTAAATTTATAATACTAATATTATAATATATTAATATTATTATTAAATTTAATGATATTTTTGATATGGCGCGATAGCAAATTTTTCAAATACAATAACATTGTTGTGGAATATTTATGTCTTTAGAGATTTTACTATATCCATAGGATATGGTTTTACTTTTAAAGATTCATTTTACAAATATTTAATTAAAAGAAATATTAAAATATTTTGGAACAAGAATTTAAATTCTTTGTGTTGAAATAACCTTTTTACTTTATTTTATGAAATGGTATTGAGTTTAGTAAAGAGTAAAGATGTTTAAAATTTTACCTGATTTGGAATTTTAATATGGTTAAAAAAATTGTTATACATTGAATTTGACTAACTATATAAAACATTTAAATAATTACTTTTATTTTTAGATTTTAGAATTTTTATTTTGGCTGACATGAGAATTTTTTTAACTTTGATGACGGATGGACATGCTTACAGATCATATTGAGCTATACAATGGACATCTCAATGTAATAAATAATATTATTAAGGACTAACATTGATCTACGTTGACTAAGGATCTACGAAACAATGAAGGGAATCAAAAATATTTTATGAGGAAACTTAGTCATTGGAATTAAATCACTGACGACACATTCTAGTTGTAATAATATAGATTTTATTTAATATTCAAAATCATGATTACAATCCCTCGGAGAGTATGCCTAAATAGGAAGTGGCTAGTCACGAGGTTGATTGGTCATGACTAACATAACTAACATTAATAAAAATATTAATTAATTAATTAATTAAGTTTCTAAAAATATTTTCGGAAAAATGACATTAGAAAATATTTGTCGACACGTTTTGAACCAACAAGTGTGGTTCATCATCAGGACAAGTTGAAAAAATCAGATCATGGCTACATGTTAAATAGGGATGGTAGATCTTCCAACAGTTAGGCTTGACTGGAAAAACGGCTATATTAGACTCGATTGGACCAAGACCATAATTGATTAAGAAACGGCTAGATTTGGTAGGTTAAAATTATTTATAATATTATTACCAATAAATTAGAGTAAAAATATTAATATTTTATAATTCCATTTAATACATTTTTTGGTTTATCTAATGAGTTTTATAAAAAATGAGTCATATAAACCAAAAAAGTATTAAATGGCATTATCAAATATTAATATTTTTACTCTAATTTATTGATAATAATATTATAATTAAATAATTTTAACGTACCAAATCTAGTCGTTTCTTAATCAATTACGGCCTTGGTCCAATCGAGTCTAGTATAGCCATTTTCCAATCAAACCTAACCATTGGAAGATCTCCCATCCATATTTAACATGTAGCTGTGATCTGATTTTTTCAACTTGTCCCGACGATGAACCACACTCGTTGGTCCGAAATGCGTCGACAAAGATTTTCTAATGTGATTTTTCCAAAAGTATTTTTAAAAACTTAGATTATGGATCACAAAAGCTTAAATTTGAATTAATTATATAGTTATTATTTATTTATATATGAATTAATTATTCATAACACTTCCCCACCCTTAAAAATTGCTTTGTCATCAAAGCAAGGGTAGCGAGGGGTATTATTGTCATAACTTCTCATTTTCCCATCAGGTGTCTTATTCTCGGTATTTTTTCCACTTGATCAAGTATTCTCTAAGAGTTTTGGAATGATGTACCTTCTTTGTAGTCGGAAGGATACCTTCATGTTCTATGTAACACCTCCCATTTTCAAGAACTTGAATTGTTATGTAATGGCTATAACGACCTATGCTAGTACATGATAAACATGTTTATGTGGATGTTTATAATTTTATTAATAAATTTATTAATGTTATGATGGAGAATTCATTCGCTAACCCCAGAGAAGAGGATGAAATTTGCTAGAATTAGAGAGGAATCATATTCGTCATGACTTTTCCTAAGGATATATATATATATATATATATATATATATATATATATATATATATATATATATATATATATATGTGTGTGTGTGTGTGTGTGTTAATTCGGTGGGAGATAAAGATTGGGAATAAAATTGCTGCAAGTGGAAAAGGCATACTTTTATCTTTAAGTAGAAACATGGAAGAAGCATAGGCTAAGGGGAAACATAACCTGTGAAGGCATGATGCTGCTAAAGAAGAATTTGTGAATATGATAATGAAAAATAAGCATTATCAAGGAAGAGTAGAGGTTACTCATGCTTGGAAAGTTGTCATAGCTTGGGGGAAATTAGAGAATTCATGGTTGGGAGGTCTAGTGCAGTCAACCATTGATTTTCCGAGCTCAAGTATATTGGTCAGAAAATTCTTAACTATGCCTGAATGGTTTTATATTAGATGCATGTTATTCTATATTGGATGCATGTTAATGGTTAGTTATCTTTTGTAGATGTTGTTCTTTATATGTTGCAGAGTTGAATGCTATTTTATATTAGGTACATGTGAATGGTTAGTTATATTCTGTAGATATTGTTCTTCATTTGTTGCAGAGTTGCATGCTATTTTATATTAGTTACATGCTAATGGTTAGTTACCTTTTGTAGATGCTTGTTCTTTATTAGTTGCATAGATGTATGTTATTTTATGTTGGATGCATGCTATTGATTAGTTTTATTTTGTAGATGTTTGTTCTCATTTGTTGCAGAGTTGCAAGTTATTCTATAATGGATGCATGTTGATGGTAAATTATCTTTTGTAGATGATTATTCTTTAATAGTTGGAGTGTTGCTTGCTTATTCTATTGTAGAGGCATACTAACAGTTGGTTAATTTCTGTATAGGATGATTTTTTTCTCCATGGCGGATTTATCAAAATTATGGGTAGTGTATTAAACATTATTTGTATGATTCTATACTGGTTGAAATAGAAAATTGTAGCCAAAGACGTTCAATGAACCAATGCATATGAATATTCGAACAATACAGTTCCCTAGAATGATCGGGTTGCATGTATGAAAAGTTACAATAGTCTGGTGAACGTTGGGTATATGTATGTTGTCAACAGCAAGTTGGAAATTTGTAGAGGATGAAGTTAAGATACATAGACAAGTATGTAGATATTCCTAAAGGGATCTACGTCCCTTGAATGGGGATTACTATCTAAGGGGAGCGGTACTAATATAGAGATCCACCCCTTTTTAGGGCCTTATATGAGAGACAAAATTTAGAACATGATTAGGTTTACTATGAAGAAGAAAACCTAACCGTTAGAAAACAAAGAAAAATATATCTCCCGAATAAACTTGAGAAATGTCATACATAGATTATAGAGCTAGAGTGTATCAACATTAGTGTTGTGAATGCATGGTCTACTAGGGTGGGTAATATTATCAGAAGAGTTAATAGGCTAGAAGGCATAACCTTTGACAAAGTATTATATTACAGTCAATAGTAAACAACAACAAATCCAAACATCCTTATTGAAATAGATAAATGTATCATGTATATTTGAATAGACTGTGGAAATAGGATAAAACAAAATTAAATGAAGGTTCTATAGTGACTTCTTAGATATATATATATATATATATATATATATATATATATATATATATATATATATATATATATATAT
Source organism: Pinus tabuliformis (assembly GCA_031772625.1). Taxonomy (NCBI): domain Eukaryota; kingdom Viridiplantae; phylum Streptophyta; class Pinopsida; order Pinales; family Pinaceae; genus Pinus; species Pinus tabuliformis. The sequence goes on from CM062816.1 coordinate 1,954,431,386, forward strand.
ATATATATATATATATATATATATATATATATATACACACACTCACACACACACATGAGAGATATAAGAAATTTTGTATGCCCAAATTTAGGCGAAGGCTATGGTATTAATTACGCAAAAGAAAATAATCAACCATAATAATCCACAAGAAACCTAAGATAAATTGTATAACAGAGAAGGTTAGAGAAATGTAGTCAACAAATAAAGCAAGCTTTCCAGATTAACCTTCACACAGTAGCTTCAGTTGCATCAAAGGTAAACATCGAGCATACAGATCATAAAGAACTTAAATTAAGCGGAATACTGAAATGAAATCCACCAAGTTACCAGGAAACTGAGTCAAAATCTATATTCATAAGATATGACCACTATAGTGTGTAGAAAAGTTATACAGGTTATGCAATAATCCAGTTTAGATTCGACATTAAAACAAACTAGAGATAGACAGGAATCATCATGATGACTCTCAATATCCTTGTACAAGCCACATAGCCATAACCCATTTAGTTAAAAGGAAATTTAAACGTACATATACATATGACCGTAATGGAACTATGTAAAAAGGAACCCTTTCCTGAAACCAAGACTGTAATTAACTACTTGGTAGCAGAAACCACTTCGACCATAACCAACTAGACTATGATGTAACCATACAAACTTTTGTTGAACAATCAAACAAAATCATTGGGGATAAGGCCAAGAAGGAGAACCCATAATTAATAGAGGTCACCAACTGATCTAAAAATGAGATCTTAGACAATTATTAAGGTATTACTGACTTATGTGCATGGATATGCCTATGTTACTTTGTGCAATGGATCGATAAGATTGTGAAATACATAGACAATGAAGTAGTTAAAGAAACATAATAGACAACACATATAAACATAGCAAGTTTAATATGGAGTTCACCCAAAACTCCTGGGCTACATCTCCTGGTCCAACCTTCAATGGTGGCCTCTCTATTATGTCTTCCAAAGAAAATTTTTACAATAGTATGACCTCAATTTGAGTCTCAACACACAACAGAAACAATAGCAAGAGTTTTTCTTGAACCCCTCAAGCCTCTTTGAGTACACAGACTCTCTCTATCACTCTTTATCTCTGTCTTTGCTCTGTCTCGGCACTGTCTGTCCTTGTTTGCTCTCTGTCTATGGTTTTAAAGCCAATCTGCGCTGCTTCCTCATTTCTCCTTCTTGGGCTCTCTTGCTTCTTGAACTCTATCCATTCAAACACCTTTCTAAGCATTAACAATCGTTTCTAAATGCTTGCAGGGATGGTGGCCACCTGTACTATAACCAAACGGTCATCAGGCCTTTGAAATCCTTCAAAATTGTCGTTATCTATTTACACAAACAAATACGTTCAAACATAGGAAAATTCCACCAAACACTGTTTATCGGACTTGAATTATCCATAAATCTGCCTTATACTCCTATCGGGTCCACCGTACATCAACATCACATCTCCACCATTGATTTGGGAGATCCATATCTAATGGCTGTGGTTTTATTTCATGCGGCCCTTTCCTACGTGGGTTAGCCGCCCGATGAGGGTGGTTTTCTCTCTCCTTAGCCTGGACATGTGACATCCATTACATGGGATCAGGCGGAGCCCGACCCAAACCATTTACCACCTTTGGCTCTCCCGAAATCTCAGTGGTTTTCGTGGTTTCCCTTTTATATTTAAAAATACATTGACACTGAAAGACCCTGAAAAATGGCTTTATCAAACTTGAAATAATATAGAACAACATTAAGAAACCATTTTGGGTCCGTAATATCGCATTAGCACATTTTCTTTGGTTTTTCGTTTATTCAACGAAGATGCGATTTACAAAGGAAAACCCTGTTTTCTAGACTTGAAATGTTATAAAATATCATTCATAATCTTTATCGGGTCAGCTATCACAGTCATAGTTATTATCTGTCCTGCTCCATTGAAATGTTCTGATGCGACATTACGATGTGATTGATCGTAATCGCACATCACACATACCCTGGGCCGTTTTGTAAGTGCTCCATTGTGGTTTGCCGACGTGATATTGCGATGCAACATGGGCTTTCGATCTGCGTGCTTGATCGATGGTCCTCATTGACCCCACTGATTTTTGTCATCTATTTCTGGTCGTCTCCACCGATAGCCTTCTTTTGCCACCAGTAATTGTGATTCGCCGAACAGATCTAGACTGTTGATTAGCTAGATCCAACGGCTCTGATTCAAAGTTGCTTTAAACCACTGATACTCTGTTTCTCAATGATTTCTCTATGTTTTTTCCTCCCAATAATGTTATTTTCCTTCTTTAAAGGTTTTTCTCATGCATTAGTTTTGTACTTTTAGAAGATTTTGAAGACTTAGAGGTTTTCTAGGATCAATTTGGATTACGCCTTCCCATTGAAAAAGCTTTTGGACCAACTTCCTCACTTGCCCAATCTCTACCCATCTTACACTACTTGGTTTTGAACCTTTGAGTCCAATTCTGAGGTACTCAACTTCCCCTCTGCACGTAGTTCTCACCTTCTTGTCCAGAACTGTATCTTCCTGCAATTCATTGAGATATTCAGGCAGTAGATCATCAATAGAAGGTAACTGAATTTTCTCTTCGGGATCTTCAATCAATGAAGGTTCAAAATGTCTCAAGTTCTCTGCATTAGCTACTGAATAGATGTGCATGTAGGCTGGAAAATCAAGGCGAAAAGCATTCTCACCAATTTTCTCAAGTTCCTGAAAGGCCCATACCTTATTGGCTTCAGCTTCTTACCTTCACCTTGCATTTTGTCTTTGCTGATGTACAACCATAATTGATCACCAACATCGAAGTAATGCTCAATTAGATGCTTATCATGCCATGCCTTGTACTTGGCTTCGCTCTTTTCGAGTTGTTCCTGCACTGCCTGGTGAATTTCTTGGATCTGTTCAATGAAACTGGTTGTTTTGTCCACATCACTGTGTCCATCAATTGCTATGTCCTTACCAAAGAAAAAATCCAATGGAGACCTTGGTGTAAAACCAAAACAAGTCTCAAAAGGAGATCTTTGTGTAGAAGAATGTTTAGCACGGTTGTAAGCATGTTCCACATAACACAAATGTTCATCACAAAGCTTGGGATGTTTGCTGCAATAACCACTGTGTAACTGGATCATTGTCCTACTGACCACCTCTATTTGGCCATCTGTTTATGGATGAAAGGTTGTGCTTTTCTTCAGTCTGGTGTCCATCAGTTCCCACAGACTTTACCAAAATTTCCCAACAAATCGGGAATCTCAATCAGATACAATGAAAGTGGGTAACCCAAAATGAACCCATACATACCGAAAGAACAACTTTGCTATTTGTTCAACTGTAATATACTTGTTACAAGGTATTAAAATACACATCTTTCTGAACCTATCCACAATAACATATAAATAGTCATGACCTTTGGCAATCCCCCAACAAATTCCATGGAAACACTTTCCCAAGGATGAGAAGGAGTTGGTAGAGGAGTGTACAATCCTAATTTTCTATTATTAGGCTTGCTTTTAGCACACATGGTACACCCTTTAATATATCCAGAAATTGTCTCATGCATTCTTGGCCAATAGCAGAATCTTTGCAGCTGTGCAACTATTTTATTTACACCAAAATGACCTGATATAAGAGAAGTATGTGCTTCTCAGATTATGTTAATTCTTTCAGTTTGAGGAATGCATAACTTTCCAAAATGATATAAGAGTTGGTCCTTAACATGATAATCCAATTCTTCTACTTGTTTGCCATGATTTAAAGTTGCATATACATCTTTAAAATCTATATCTTGAGCAGATTGTTCAATGTAGCTTTCATGCAATACTGAGTTATGCTTAGGTATAGTAGATGCATTTATAGTTGGTCTAGATAACATATCTGCAACCTTATTGTGTATGCCTTTCTTATATCTGATGACAAGATGAAGCTGTTGCAGAAAAGCCATCCACCTATAGTGTCTTGATTGCTGCAACTTAGTTTGTGATTGCAAATATTGAAGTGGTTGATGATCAGTATGTATAACTGTTTCTTTACCCATTAGGTAATGTTTCCACTTTTTCACACTCTGTACTAATGCATACGATTCTTTATCATATGTGGGATAATTAACTACTGCAGAATTAAATGTCTCAAAATGATAACATATGGGTTTACCATGTTGCATCAACACTGCTCCCATGGCATAGTCACTAGCATCTATTTCAATCTCAAATGGTCTTTGAAGATCTGGAAATGCTAGTACTGGTGTTGTACTAATATTTTCTTTCAAGGTGTCGAAGGCTTTCTGTTGTTTTCCTCCCCACTAAAACACCTTGTTCAATCGTGTTAAAGCATGTAAGGGAGTTTCAATCAAGGAAAATTTAGCAATAAACTTTCTCCAATATTGTGCGACTCCTAGGAAGCTTCTAACTTCTGTAGCAGATTTTGGTTTAGGCCAGTTTACAATGACTTCAACCTTAGAGGGATCTATCTTCAGTTCACCACCCCCTACAATATGACCCAAATAATTTAAAGATGTTTTGCCAAATTCACATTTTGATAACTTAACATAGAGATTTTATTTTTTCAAAACATCTAGAGTTTGCTTTACATGCTTCAAATGTTCTTCCCATGTTTCACTGAAAACAAGAATGTCATCTAAATATACAATTACAAAATCATCAATAAAAGTCCTGATTACATCATTCATAAATCTCATGAAAGTAGCAAGAGCATTAGTTAAGACAAAAGGCATAACTAGCCATTCATACAGCCCTTGCTTTGTTTTGAAAGTAGTCTTCCATTCATCTTGTTCTACTACTCTGACCTGATGGTAGCCAGTATGCAAGTCCAACTTGGAAAAGTAAACAAATTCTTTCAGTTGATCCAATAGATCATCAATGCGAGGAAGGGGATAACAATTCTTGATCGTTATTTTATTCAGCACCCTGTAATCAATTCACATTCTCCACGAACCATCTTTCTTTCTCACCAACACGATCGGAGATCTGCATGGTGATGTACTTGGTCTTATGAACCCTTTATGAGCAGCTCCTATACTGGCTTCTTGATCTCTGCATTCTCTAAAGTGGATAACTTGTACATTCCGATGTTAGGCAATGGAGCATCTTGCTGCAAATGAATATCATGTACAATTTCCCTTTTGGGTGGCAGACCTTTAGGTTCTTGAAATAGGATATCATATTCTGAAATAGCTTTCTCTAAATCTCTTTCCTGTTTAGCATCACAACCTTCAAATATATTGGTTTTATCAAGGTTCTTTTCCTTTGCAACCATCAGTAAAAATTGCTTGCATGAATTTACAATTATTTTCATCTACCATGAGTTTATGAGAGTGTAATTATTCTTGAGTTTATGAGCTCTTACAATATATTATATTCCATCTTTGGTGAGTTGATACTTCTTTTCAGCTCTACAGAAAATGGCTTTTCTATCATACAAGTAAGGACTTCCTAAAACAATTCCACATATATCCAAGGGAATGATATCTAACTCAACCTCATCTACAAATGTTGACCCAAAAGAAAACCTAAGTTTACATTGTCTAGTCACTTGTAGCTTTACTATATCACATACCCACCCTAATGGATATGGCTTCTTGTGAGGTGTGGTTAGTAATCCCAACTTCTTTCCAATTGCTTCAAAATTCAAGTTTACTTGTGAGCCACTATCAAATAAAGTATAAATCTTTTGATGCTTGGAAATAACTCTAATATGAAAAAGCTCATGTCTTTTCCTCTCATTTTCTACACTATCAACAGTTTGTGCATAATTACTAGTAGATGCTTCAAAATTTTTACCTTTTATACCTATAGTTGTGATTGTTCCTTCATCACCTGAGTCTGACCCCAAATATTTTTGTATAGTAGGAGCAGTCTTCTTCTTCTTGCCATCGAATTTCTTGGGTTTCAACTCTGGATGCAAAGACCAGCAATTTTCATCATCATGTCCATCCTTCTTGCAGTGAGTGCATGAAGGTTTGTTTTTTTGTACAGCGTTTGCCTTTGTCTATTTCCATTTTTGCTTCCTCTTTTCCTTGTTCTTTCTTGCAGTGGGTTTCGATCATCCCCCAATCTGTGGGTTCACATTCTTGCCTCTAGCCTCTAGATGTGTAGCCTGAACTGATACCTCATATATGCTAGTAGGGTTAAACATGAGAATGAGGTGCCTCAAATAGCTATGTAGACCACCTATATACTTCAACAAAGTTTCAGGTGAGTCTAGAGAAATACCTAGAATTAAAGCTCTTTTTATAAATTTTTGGGTATAGCTTTGTACACTTTTCCCCTTTAATTGGCGAAGTGTTTGCCAACTCGTCATCCCTTGCTACATATAAGCTAGTGGACAGAATTTCTTTTTAATGGTAGAAACAAATTAACTCTAGGTAGAAAGAATTTTACCATGCTTCTTCAAATCAGTTTGGGTCCTGTATTCCCATGACACTAGCACAGTTCCTCCAAGGCGAGAGCTAGCCACCTGAATCTTTCTCCTTTCTCAATCAATGTTCTGCACCATGCAATATACATCAATTTGCCTAATCTAGTTATCTAGCTTTTCTGCATTTAATTCTCCATCATATATTGGGAAATAAAATTTTACATCTAATTTAATCATAGAAGTCTTCTTCTTTTTCTTTTCAAGGCTAGAAGGAGGTGTTGATGGAGGAGGATCTTCTCGTTTCCCCTTGCCTTCTGAATGGGCAACTAGAAGAGGTTCCTCTACTCCTTTTCTTATTTGAGATACTAAAGGGCTTTCCCCTCAGCCTTTCTTAAATTGTTGGTACATTTCTTCTACCATGGTCATGGTCACGAAATTTTGCATGAAATGAGAGTCTGATGCCAAGGGAATTTCTTTTGTCATTTTTTTCCTAGGATAGACTCTTCCAATTTCTAGGTTAGTCTCGACCAGTTATTCTTCTCCTAGTTTTAGCTTTGACCTAGTTAGCATTCAACAATCCAACACAAGCTCGTCTAGTCTTAGCAACCTAAAGCTTTGATACCACTTGATCTAAAAATGAGATCTTAGAAAATTGTTAAGGTATTACAGACTTATGTGCATGGATATGCCTATGTTACTTTGTGCAATGGATTGATAATATTGCAAAATACATAGAAAATGAAGCATTTAAAGAAACATAATAGACAACACATATAAACACAACAAGTTTAATATGGAGTTCACCCAAAACTCCTAGGCCACATCTCTTGGTCCCGCCTTCAGTGGTGGCCTCTCTATTATATCTTCAGAAGTAGAGTTTTACAATAGTATGAGCTCAATTTGAGTCTCAACACACAACAAATACAAAAGCAATATTTTTTCTTGAACCCATCAAGCCTCTCTGAGTACACAGATTCTCTCTATCACTCTTTGTCTCTGTCTTTTCTCTATCTCAGCACTACTTGTCCTTGTTTGCTCTCTGTCTATGGCTTTAAAGCCAATCTGTGTTGTCTATTCATTTCTTCTTCTCGGGCTCTTTGGCTTCCCAACCTTTATCGGTTCAGACCCCTTTTTGAGCCTTAGCAATCATTGCTAAATGCTTCTAGGGATGGTGGCCACCTGTATTGTAACGGAATGGTCATTGAGCCTTTGAAATCCTTCGAAATCAATGTTCTCTGTTTACACAGAGAAATACGTTCAAACACAGGAAAATTTTTCCAAACAATGTTTATCAGACTTCAATTATCCATAAATCCACCATATACTCTTATTGGGTCCGCCGTACATCAACATCGCATCACCACTGTTAATCCGGGAGATCCAGATCAAACGGATGTCGTCTTATTTTGGGAAACCCTTTCGTATGGGGGTTACCCGCCCGATGAGGGTGGTTTTGTCTCTCCTCAGCCTGGACATGTGGCAGCCATTGCATGGGATCAGGTGGAGCCCGACCCAAACCATTTACCTCCTTTGGCTCTCCCGAAATCCCGTTGGTTTTCGTGGTTTCCCTTTTATATTTAAAAATACATTAACACTGAAAAACCCCCAAAAATGTATTTATTAGACTTGAAATCTTATAGAACAAAATTAATTAACCCTTTCGGGTCCATAATATTGCATCAGCCATTTTCTTTGGTTTTTTGTTTATTCAAAGAAAATGCGATTTAAAAAGGAAAACCCTATTTTCCGGACTTGAAATGTTATCAAATATCATTCATAATATTTATTGGGTCTGGCTATCACAGTCATAGTTATTATGGGTCCCACTCTATTGAAATGTTCTGATGCAACGTTGCAACATGATTGATCGCAATCACACATCGCACATACCCCAGGTTGTTTTGTAAGCGCTCCATTGTGGTTTGTCGACGCGATATTACGATGCAATGTGGATCATTGATCTGCGCACTTGATTGACAGTCCTCGTTGACCCCGCTGATCACTGTGACATATTTCTGGTGGTCTCCATTGATAGCCTCCCTTTTCCACCACCGATTGTGATTCGCCGATTGGATCTGGACCGTTGATCGGCCAGATCCGATGGCTCTGATTCAAAGTTGCTTAAAACCTCCGATACTCTATTTTTCAATGATTTCTCTATGTTCTTGACTCCCGATAGTGTTATCCACCTTCTCTAAATTTTTTTCTCATGCATTAGTTTTGAACCTTTAAAATATTTTGAATACTTAGAGGTTTTCTAGATCCATTTGCATCACCAACCTATCAAGCAGGCGAACCACATGAATTAGATGTCGTAGTCTTGCAAAAATTGGGTCTCAAATTCATCGAACTAGGGTGTACCTGACACAAGAACAAAAATCACCTTAGTGTAGCAACCGAAAAAAGAACAAGAAAATAAATTTCTAACAAAAATGCAATCCACCATGTTTAAGGAATTAACCATTGAGACAAGGATTATCTTTCTAATTGTGGAACCCACATCACTCATCAAACCTCCCAAAGAAATAACCAACACAAATAGATTGAATGTTAGAAAAAATATAATCAATAGGAGGAAGTTTACGCGAGGAAAGAATCTCTGTAGTCGTTCAGGGAAGGACTTACCAAGGGTTGGGGCAGCACCATCTCCAAAGGGAAGCGTGAAAGTGAGAAGGCCTGGTTGTTCCTCTGCCAACATCAAATACATAAGCTTAAACCAAAAACCAAAAATCTAACCCACAGTAAAGTCAAACGATACCAGAATCTAGACTTAAGAGGTAAAATTAGTGAGGTGAAGGTTACCTTAATCATCTAGGGTGGCCGCTGAAACGATTCATCGATGAACAAACCCTCACTCTGGTATACACTAAAAATTGATGGAGGAATGGTAGTTTCCTCCTCTGTCAACAAGAAAGAGTAGCAACAACTATGACGAGAGTTAGAAAACCCTGATCTCCTCCTCAGCTTTGCAGGTAACGAAGGGAAAATGACAAATCTTGTGGAGGAAACAAACAAATTAAAATTATGGTTCAAGGAAAGCATTTTGAGTCGTAGATCATCTAAGAGAAATTATGAGCATTGAAATCTCATCGATCCTCTCCTAGCTGGGAATGTGTGCCTACAAAACAGATGCACGAGGTACAATGGTTGAAAAAAACATAAATTAGACATGGTAGGTTGAGGATAAAGAGTACATTCATGTCGTATCCAAAAAATTTAAGTATAAAACTATGTCGTGATGGAACAAATAAAGAACCCTACGACTATGGTAAGGGAACTTAATGGAAAATGGTTGTGAGAAAATGTAACCTAGAGGATACTATAGCATAGCCATCGTGATATTAGTAGACACCGAACCTCAATTAAAGTTGATTATACCTAACCATTCAGTCAATCACCATACCATTAACATGGAGGGGCAGAACTTAGCAACAATAAATTATAATGCGAGAATGTTATAGTTCCATGGTCACATAGATGGTATACATAATTAGAAAAGTATGGTAAATAAATAAATACAATTGGGTGTACAATTAGGTTTGTTACATTCTAAGCTAATCCTTGCTTCTTCATTGACTTCAGGTATCTCATTTTGAGTTGATTGGTTTTGCCCTAGTATGTTTTTGATACATGAAACATGGAATACATTATGGATTCGACATTATCTGGTACTTTAAATCCATCAACAATGTCATTGATTTTCTTGATTACCTAGAAAGGCCCATAGAATTTCAGAGCTAACTTGTTCTTTTATTTTTGCTTCAAGGACAACTTCTTGTAAGGTTGTAGTCTTATGAAGACCGCATCTCCTTCAAATGCTTGTTCTAAATGTTGCTGGTTAACTTATTGCTTCATTCAATGTCTGCCAGTTTCTAGGTTTTTCTTTAATGCAAAATGATTCCATCTCGAGGGTTCATAACCATACAGGGCCTTGAAAGGGTTTATTTTGGTTGAGGTATTATAGCTAGTATTTTACCACCATTCTAGTAAATGCAACCATTATGACCATTTACTTTATTCTCTGATATGAAGCATCATAGGTATGTTTCAAAACACTTATTTATTATTTCTCTTTGACCATTTGTTTACCAGTGGTAGGATGAACTCATATTAAAGGTTATTCCAACTTGGTTACATAATAACTTCCAAACATTTCCCTTCAATATTACATCTCTATCACTAACAATGACTTTAGGTAGACCATGTAGCTTGTAGATGTTTTTTCAAAAGATATCTACAATTTTCTTGGTTGAGTGTGTTTTCATGGCTTCCATAATGTGTGAATGTTTAGTGAGACTATCTACTACAATGAATATATTATCCTTACCATTAGACATGGGTAAACCATTGATAAAATCCATTGAAATTTGTTCCCATTTCTGATTTGGAACATGTAAGGGGTGTAATAATGCAGGAGTCGAGACATTTTCTCTTTTACTTCTTTGAGAGATGTGACATTCAGCAACTTATTTCTGAGTCTCTTTACTCATTCCCTTCAAGTAGAATGGTTGGCATGTGTTTTATTCTGTATTAAAGAATCCAACATGCCCATTTATAGGGGAATTGTGTGAATCCTTTAGAGCTTTTATTTTAAAATTTGATGAAGGAATTAAGTAAATTCTACCCTTATACCAAAGTATGTCATTCTTCGATTCAAAATTAATTCTCAACTAATGTTTTCAATTATCGAGCAAGAGTCTTGTTCCTTGGAATATCCAACTTGGATCTCATCCAAGCAATTAGGAACCACTACCAAAGCAGCGCATGTTGTGGTGTCTTCATCTTTATGTGAAAGAGAATCAGTAACCACATTGTTCTTTCCCCATTTATGCAAGATTTCCATGTCAAATTCTACAAGTTTCTCTATCCACTTCTATTGTTCTGTAGATAATGTTTTTTGTTGTAACAGAAACTGAATGCCATTATGATCGGTGCAGATTGAAAACTTTATCATTCATAACTATTCATTCCACTTTTGTTAGTTCATGAATATGGGTCAAGATCTCCTTGTGGTAGGTAGACTTCAAGATTTCACTTTTATTATGTTTTCGACTCTCATAACTATGGGGTAACCTTATTGCATTAGCTCTGCAACGATCCCAATCCTTGAGGCATCACACTCTACCACAAAAGGTTTGTATAAATCACGTACTACCAAAACTAGAGTAGATGACATTATCCCTTTTAAGGATTCAAAGCATTTGTCTACTTTAATGTCCCATTGAAAGGACTTTTTCTTTAGTAAATTCATTAAACAAGAAGTCTCGCCTGTGTAATTCTTTATGAATATTACGTAGTATCAAATTAATCCAGTGAATCCCCTAGGTTTGGATATATTCTTGGGCTTGGACGAATCTTTGATTGCTTTAATTTTGTTGGGATCCACTTTGGATCCTTCTTTGGATATGATGTGTCCCAGGTATTCAACTTCCTTCTATATAAATGTACAATTTGATCATTTTTCATAAAATTGATTCTTTTCCAATTAAAAAAGTACTTATTCTAGATGTTAGAGGTGCTCCTTCCATGTTTTTCTATAGACGAGGATATCATCAGAGAAAACCAATATGAAATTTTGCAGGTATGGGCATAAGAGTTCGTTCATGGTTCTATGGAAGGTGGTTGGTGCATTTGTTAGACCAAATGGGATTACCTTAAACTCATAGTTCCCTTCATGAGTTTCGAATGCATTCATCTCTAGTACTTCTAATCTTACTCGAATTTGAAATTAGTCTAACCTCAAATCAAATTTTAAAAAATATTTTGTGCCATGGAGTTTTTCCATCATCTCCTCAATAAATGGACTAGGAAATTTGCGTTTAATATTATTCTTCTTTAATCCTTAATAATCTATACACAACCAGGAGGATTTTTATTTCTTTCAGACTACCACTATTGGCGTTGCATATGGACTTTTGATTTTTTTAATGACTCCACATTTTATCAAATATTGTATTAGCCTTTCTATCGCTATTTTATGAGGACGAGGACGGTGATATGGCTTGATATTTATTGGTACCAAATCTAGTTTAAATTCAATGATGTGTTCAATCTTTCTTTTCCTGAAATATTTTGTCATATTTTTGGATTAGGGATGTAACTTCAGATTGTTCGTGAGTCCCTTGCATAGATAACAATTCTAACTATTATCATTGTGCGACGAATAATGATGCTCCTTTACAAATAAGATTTTTCATTGACTAAGAAAAAATTATTTTTGTAGGAAGGGCTTGGAATCCCAACAGAAAAAACTTTCTTCCATCCATTTTTAACTTAATGAATTTCTTTTGGTGATTTACAGAGTACGTCCCTAATTTGTGTAACCAATGTACTCCCAAGATGACATCTACAACTCCTAAGGGAAATTTGTAAAATATAAACTCCATTTCGTAGTCCTTTAGTTTCATTTTGACTTTATAGCACTTCCCTACTCCATCTATAATTTACCCATCTACCACCATAACCTCTAACTTTTCTATGGGATAGGACAAAATGTTTAGCCTTTTTGCAACATTGACATCTATAAAAATTTTTGTGCTCCATGAATCTATTATCACAATAACATTTTGTTTCTTAATATTACCCTTTAGCTTTAATGTTTACGGCTGGGCTATCCTTGTGATAACTGCAAGTGAAATTCTCGACATTTTTTCTTCATCTGGATTTGGATCAAGGGTATTGGTTTATTCATTAATTTCTTTATGGGAGTCCATATCCAAGGATTCCTCTTATTTTTCTACTTCACAGTTGTATAGCTTTTGTGTAGTGGATTTTCATCTCGAAGAATTTTTGTCTCCACATGCACAACATTTTCCATCCTTTTTCTTTTCAAAATTTGACTATTGTTTTCCTTCTTCTCACAATAGGGGTGGAATACACTTATGAGTGTTTTCTCAAGAAGACTTACTTGAATTTCCTTTTGAGTATTTTCTTGCTTTTTCAATACTCGCATATGGTGTTTTATGAAATTTATAGTTTCTCTCAATAATTATTGTTGCATTTCTATTTTCTTCAATGGTTTTGGGTTTATATAGTTTTAATTCTGCTAAGATATACTCTTTAAGCTAACATCTATACATTTTTAGAATCTCTTCATCATAAAATCCCCTTTGTCGAACAACTAATACTTCCCGCTCATGGTTGTATTCTCTTACAGACCCTTTTTGTTTAAGATGAACGGATTTTTCATAGAAACCGTCTTCTTCTTCTTCATGGAACCTTTTTAGTAGGGAATCCACAAAATTTTTCCAAGTGAATGAGCAAGTCTCACATTTATTGGACCATCATAGGAACCAATCATATGCTTCAACTTCCAAGTTGTTGGATGCGGTCATGATTTTTTCTCACTCACCTATTGGCATGATTGCTTTAAAAATGGCCTCCACTTTATTTACCCACACAATGGCGCCCCTATGTTCCTTACCATCACACTTAGGTAATTCCATTTTGATTCTTTGGTAGTCTCTTTCGGGAAACTTTCTATAATATTGACTTCCTTAGAACTATATATGAGACATTTATGGGATTGTGTGCATCGATGGAAATTCATGATTTAGAAAAACTTTTCCTTCTGGAGTCTGGGGACTTTGTGATGATTCTTGCATGATTAAATGATTAAAAGGTCAGTTTAATCCTCCTATTAGATAGCTCAACATGCTTTCAACATTCTCTATTTTTTTATATTGTTTGCCATTTTTTCTTTAGTGATAATTAACCTATCTTGGCCTTTCCTGAATTCTCCCTCCTTCTTTTCAACATTATCGAGACGCTGATGCATTTTGTCAAGTTATTATTGGGATTTCCTTGAATTGGTTTCATCATGATTACTACCCATTTGGTTTCACTTTTTCTTGGTGGAACCCTTTTCTTAGAATATTAATTTTTTTTAATATAAAAAAAGTTATATCTTAAATATTATTCAATGTATGAATTTATCTTTTATACGAATTATATATTAAATGTCATTATCAGTTGGTAAAAATAATTAGCGACATGTTTTAATAAACCACAACATCAAATGTTTATTGGTGGTGTTGGATGGACAACTCGGTTGGAACGCAGATAGCATGATATGAAATGGGCACAACACGAGTGGAACTTGGGTGAGTTAATGAAGGATAGCAGAGAGAACATGAGGCAGGTGATGGTATTGTTCTAGGGATAGAGATCTATGAGCAATAATAGGTATGATTGAAGATGAATTTCACAGTGGAATAATTGTAAGGAGCAATGATCGAGGAAGCAATGATACCACTGTTATGAGGAAACTTAGTCCGTGGAATTAAATCACAAAAGATATGAATTACACTTGTAATAATATATATTTTATTCAATATTCAAAATGATGATTACAATCCCTCGGATGGTATGCTTAAATAGGTAGTGACTGGTCACAATGTTAATTGGTCATGAATTTTGACCATAAGCCTTTTCATCACTAACATTAGTAAAACAATTATGTATTTATTAGTTAATTATTCAATATTTATTTATTTATGAATTAATTATTCATAACAATCTCTCACATTGCTTACTTTTTCTCAAAATTTACAATAAAAAATAATTTTGAATCTTAAGAGATTTGATCCATCTTGGATCTTCGTTGATACACTGTTAAGATGAATCTATACTGGTGTTATGACATGTAATATTTAAAATAAGTATTAGCCATAAATAAAAACATTCAATGTCTGTAATGTCCCTCGAGTAAAAAAACTTGTAAATATTTGTAACTTACTTCTTACCTAATTAATTTTTTATTCTTACTATAAGTTCAATTTAGTGTTGCAATATCCCTTTTCATTCAACATTGAAAAGCTCATTTCCATGCATTTTATTTTGTTACTTAATATTAAGATGTGATTCTCTTTTTATTTTATTTTTATATCTTTCTATTGGGACACAAGATTGAGCTTTTTATTTATTCCTTCTACTTCATAGATTTACTCCTTGTTTCTGGACTCTTTGTCCTCTATCATAGACCTATTGGCCTCTTAGAGATATACGTGGCAATAATTACCCCATCCCATAATTTTTTTAATTTTCCGACGGTGATATGTACCTTATGGCTAATGATCACAATACTAACATGACTTATGTATTTCTATTATTTACTCTATTCGCCATCAAAACTATAGATAAAGTCTCAACGAGGGTATTAATATTACTAAACCATACCCATTAAATATTCGTATGAATAGTGCCACACTTTTGTTGTTCTATGCCCTCACTATTGCATTCATGTTGAGGACACGGAACCATATATATATATATATATATATATATATATATATATATATATATATATATATATATATATATATATATATATATATATATATATATATATATATATATATATATGTGCGTGGGTACCCCGAAGTTTTCTATGGTCACATACCTAGTTTCTCTACCCCAATTCCCCCCTATATATATATATATATATATATATATATATATATATCTCATTACACACTAATAGTCTAAGGGAACTCAACATGCTTAATTGACAATAATCAAGTCTTTTTTTCCTTGTTGACTCTCCTTTTCAAATCATATCTATACCTTAACACCTTAGCACTTCATCATTGTTTATACCAAGCTTCCAATTGTTCATTTTAACTTATATTAGTAAAGATCATATAATTTATACTTTATACAATTACCTATAATAATGGGGAACCAGGGAGTATATATATATAGATATATATTCTATCAAAACATTTAACACGATTTTTTGTATGTGTTTAATAGAGTGGATTTAATCTTTGTAGGGAATGAGTCCTCCATTATAATGCTTATATTGATCACTCACAAGTATATCATGCCCATGTTAGTGTCCTAAATCTAGCTCGAGGATTGGTTGTGATTGGAGTAATTAGGGGCCATCAACAAATGTGAACTTGAGAGTGTACTTGGTAGCATAGTAACACACCACGAAGATAACCATGTGATTTTCACATGGCACTTAGGCAACATTTCATCAATGGATGGGATTAAACAAAGAAATCCAATGATAGAGATATTTTTAGAGTGATACTGCTCTTACCGTGTCTTAATGGATTTTCATTTCTATAAGTTAGTGTTTTCCACATCTAGCGTGTTGCACCCATGGTGTTGCTATAAAGGGAAACTGGTGACCTGTGTTCATAATTTTTCTTATCATCTATAATGTCAAAGGGTTTATAGATATGGTGTGGATATCCCACTCGATCGGTCTTCATTTGTAAATTGGTTTATATTTACCCTGTCCCCAGATCAAACTCTAAACATTTATTCCCATTCCTACCTTGTACGAGTGGAAGTATGAACCCTCTCTTCTAGGGATGAGGTATAATGTTTTCCAGGGATTCTAGGAGTCAAGATTTGAAGGTTATACTCCATTTGTATATGAAATTCTTGATCTCTGGTAGTACCTATACCTAGGTAACGAGGGGTATTCTTGTCATAACTTCTCATTTTCCCATGAGGTATCTTATTCTCAGAGTTTTTTTCCACTTGGTCATGTATTCTCTAATAGTTTTGGAATGATGTACCTTCTCTCTAGTTGGAAGAATACCTTCATGTTCTAAGATAATCCTTGCTTCTTCATCGACTTTAGGTATCTCAGTTTGAGCTGATAGGTTTTGAGCTAGTATGTTTTTGAGACATGACACATGGAATACTTTGTGGATTCAACATTTATCTCATACTTTCAATCCATAAGAAATATCACTGATTTTGTTGATTACGTAGAAAGACCCATACAATTTTAGAGCTAACTTGTTCTTTTATTCTTGTTTCAAGGACAACTTCTTGTAAGGTTGTAGTCTTATGAAGGCCCACTCTCCTTCTTCCAATTCGTGTTCTAAATGGTGTTGGTCAGCTTATTTCTTCATTCAATTTCTGCGAGTTTCTAGGTTTTCCTTTAATATATGGATAATATTTTGACTTTCTTCCAAATGGTTCTTCATGGCTTGAACCTTAGCATCATTTAATGCAAAATCATTCCATCTTAGGGTTCATAATCATACAGGGCTTGGAAAGGGGGTATTTTGTTTAAGGTATTATAGGTAGTATTTTACCACCATTCTACTAAATACAACCATTATGACCATTTACTTTTCTTATATAATATGAAGCATCATATGTATGTCTCTAAACACTTATTTACTATTTCCATTTGACCATTTTTTTTATGGGTCGTAGGATGAACTCATGTTAAAGGTTATTCCAACTTGGTTACATGATTCCTTCTAGAAATTTCCCTTAAATATTACATATCTATCACTAACAATGACTTAGGTAGGCCATGTAGCTTGTAGATGTCTTTGCAAAAGACCTCTGTAAGTTTCTTGGTTGAGTCTGTTTTCTTGACTACCATAAAGTGTGCATATTTAGTGAGTCTATATACTACAATGAATATCTTATCCTTACCATTAGACATGGGTAGACCATTGGAGAAATCCATTGAAATCTCTTCCCATTTTTATTTGGAGCATGTAAGGGGTGTAATAATCTAGGAGTTGAGACATTTTCGCTTTTGCTTCATTGACACTTGTCACATTTGGTGAGTTATTTCTGAGTCTCTTTGCTCATTCCCTTCTAGTAGAATGGATGGCATGCATTTTAGTATGTATTAAAGAACCCAACATGCCCATCTATAGCGGAATTGTGTGATTCCATTAGAGATTTTATTTTAAACATTGATGAAGGACTTAAGTAAATTCTACCCTTATACCATAGTATGTCATTCTTCCATTCAAAATTAGTTGTTTACTAATGCTTTCGATTATCGAGAAAGTGTCTCATTCCTTGGCATAGTCATATCGTATCTCATCCAAGAAATTAGGAACCACTACTAAAGCGGCGCGTGTTGTGGTGTCGTCCAATATATGTGGAAAAACATCAGTAACCACATTGTTCTTTTCCCATTTGTGTAAGATTTCCATGTCAAATGCTACAAGTTTCTCTATCCACTTCTGTTGTTCTATAGATAATGGTTTTTGTTGTAACAGGAACTAAATACTGTTACGATCGGTGCAGATTGAAAAATTTATCTCTAATAACTATTCACGCAACTTTCTTAGTGTGTGAATAAGGGTCAACATCTCTTTGTGGTAATTAGACTTGAGGATTTCCCTTTCATTAAGTTTTTTACTTTCATAAGCTATGGGGCAACCGTCTTGCATTAGCACTGCACCAATCCTAATGCTTGAGGCATGTGTCTAACTATTTATGAAATTACATAGTATGTGATTAGTCCAAGGAATCCCTTAGATTTGGATATATTCTTGGGCTTGGGTCACTATTTGATTGCTTTAATTTTGTTGGAATCCACTTTGACTCATTTGGATACGATGTGTCCCAGTTATTCAACTTCGTTCTATCTAAAGGTACATTTTGATAGTTTTTCATAAAATTAATTCTTCTCCAATACAAAAAGTACTTATTCTAGATGATTGAAGTGAACCTTCCATGTTTTTATATAGATGAGGATATTTTCCAAAAAAACCAATACGAATTTTCCCAAGTATCGGGATAAGAGTTTGTTCGTGGTTGCCTGGAATGCGGTTGGTGCATTTGTTAGACCAAATGGAATTACCTTAAAATCATAGTTTCATTCATGAGTTATGAATGCGTTCATCTATGTCTTCTAATCTTACACTAATTTAAAAGTAAGCTGACCTCAAATCGAATTTTGAAAAATATTTTGTGCCATGGAGTTTCTCCATCATCTCATGAATAAATGGAATGGGAAATATGCGTTTAATAGTAATATTGTTTAATCCTTAATAATCTATACAAAACTAGAAGGATCCATTTTTCTTTTAGACTATCACTATTGGTGCTACAGATGGACTTCTCCTTTTTGCAATGACTCCACATTTTAGAAAATATTTTTATTAGCCTTTCTATCTCTATTTTATGATGATGGGGATGGCGATATGGCTTCACATTTACTGGTACCCAATCTAGTTAAAATTCAATGATGTGTTCAATCTTTATTTTATGAGGTAGTTTCATTCGCAATTCCTAAAATATTTTGTCATATTTCTGGATTAGGGATGTAATTTCAGATTGTTGGTGTTTCCCTTCCATAGATAACAATTCTAACTATTGGTATTGTGTGATGAATAATGATGCGCCTTTGCAAATAAGCTTTTTCATTTGCCGAAAGAAAATGATTTCGGTAGGAGGGCTTGTAATCCTGAGAGATTATACTTTCTTCCATCCATTTTGAACTTAATGAATTCTAGAGAAATGTCTTTCGGATTATTCACATTTTCAGGAAAGACATTTCTCTACATTATGGATCACAAAAGTCTTAGATTTAATGAATTCCTTTTGGTGATTTGGAGAGTACATCCCTAATGTTTGTAACCAATTTACTCCCAAGATGACATCTACACCTCTTAAGGGAACTTTATAAAATCTAAATGCCATTTCGTAGTCATTTAGTTGCATTTTGACTTTATGGTACTTCCCTACTTCATCTATAATTCTCCCATCTACCACCACAACCTTTAAATTTGCTATGGGATAGGACAAAATGTTTAGCCTTTTTGCAACATTGACATCTATAGAATTGTGTGTTCTTCCTAAATCTGTTATGACAATAACATTTTGTTTCATAATATTACCCTGTAGCTTTAATGTTTGTGGTTGGGCAATCCTTGTGATAGATGCAAGTGAAATTCTCGCCATGTTTTCTTCATCTGGATCTCGATCAGGGGTATTGCTTTCTTTGTTAATTTCTTTAGGGGATTCACTATCTAAAGATTCCTCTTCTTGTCTTGGTTCGTAGTTGTATAGTTTTTGTGTAGAGGATTTGTCATGAAGAATATTTGTCTCCACATGTACAACATTTTTCATCCTTTTTCTTTTCAAAATTTGGCTCTTGTTTTCCTCCTTCTTGCAATAGGCGTGGAATGCACTTACTAGTGTTTTCTGAAGAAGACTTACTTGACTTTCCTTTTGAGTAGTTTTTTGCTTTTTCACTACTCGCATATGGTGTTTTATAGAATTTATAGTTTCACTCAATAGTTATTGTTCCATTTCTAACTTCTTCAATGGTTTTGGTTTTGTACACTTTTAATTCTTCTCAGATATACTCTTTAAGCCCACATCTATACATTTTTAGAAGCTCTTCATGAGGAACCCTTTTTTCAAATATTAATTTATTTTTAATAGAATTTATATCTATATATATATATATATTAAATATTATTTGACTTATAACTTTAAAATTTTATATGAATTATATGTTAAATACCATTATAAGTTGGTAAAAAGAATTAGTGGCATGTTTTATAAAGGACAACATCGAATGTTGATCGACATTGTTGGATGGATAACTTGGATGGAAGGAAGGCATCATGATATCAAATGGGTGAAACCCAAGATTCTTAACTAGAACTTGGGTGACATAACGAAGGCTATCAAGGAGAACATGAGGTAGGTGATGGTATTGTTGCACAGATAGGATCCTCATGGAGAATGAGGGATGTGGCAGGAAGAAAGGCAAGGTGACGCAGAGTTATCACTCACTACCTGGAACACATTGAGTCAGGAACACGATGTGAGGAAGACAATGTGTGTGGCGGGGAACACTAAGTGGGATGGATAGAGGAGCCACAACATAGGAGGGATGACATTGGCGAGGGATGAAAATCAAGGTGTCTAGAGCGAAGGTGGTTGACACAAGAAAAGTACAGTGGAGCAATCATTGAACAACGGAGCAACATAACACAGGTATGATGGAAGATGAATTTGACAGTAGTATAATAGTAAGGAGCGACAATAAAGGAATCTTTGATACCATTGTTATGAAGAAGCTTAGCCCCTAGAATTTGAATATTCAAAATGATGATTACAATCCCTCACATGGTACGCCTAAATAGACAATGACTAATTACAATGTTGATTAGTCATGAATTTTGATCGTAAGCTTTTTCATAAGTAACATCAATAAAAATATTATTTATTTATTAGTTAATTATTTATTATTTATTTATTTATAAATTAATTATTCATAACAATCTCTCAAGTTGCAAATTTTGTCGTAAGATTTTTACTAAAAATAAATTTGAATCTTGAGAGATTGCATTACCTTGAATCTTCTTAGATACATAATTAAATTGGATCTATACTAATATACCCATAAATAAAAAAATTCAATGTGTGTAAAGTCCCTCCCATAAAAAAAATTACTGTAAGTATTTGTACCGTACTTCATACTATGGGGGCTGCTTTAAGATGGTTTATGGGACTAGGTGGTGGGGTCATCAACAATTGGGATCAAATGAAAGAATCCTTCTTAAAAAAATATCAGGATTATTGTAGGTCTAGAGAATTGAAAGACGAAATATTCCAAATGGCAGCCAAACCGAATGAAAAATTAGAAGAATATGTGGAATGTTTTCAGTACAATTTACAAAGATCTCCTTATGCATCACTACCTTTACCTAATAATGTGTTAAAAAATGCATTGATAAGGGGCATGAAGGAACAGTGGATTGAAACATTAAACATCATGGGAAAAGGGGATATTTATCAAGAGAATTTTGCTGACATTATTGATTTATGTATCAGGAGTTCGAGAGGCAGCACAAGAGTAAAACCGGCTGAATATGATCGGTTTGCAAGAGACAACAAAATATCAACAGAAGGAGTAACACGTGTGGAGATTGGAAATTTATTAGAAAATTTTAAAACTGATATTCTAGGGACACTAACTACACAACTTGATATTATGCAGGCCAAACAGAAGTAGATGGAGGCAGAACAGAATTTGGCAATCTTCTGCCCCCGATGCAGGAAAAAGCACAGTCACAAGGAGTGTCCACTGGATACAGTCCAAACATGTGCCATCTGTACAAAAGATCATCTTACGGGAAGCTGCCCCTCACTTCCTGGATTAAAAGCAGTGTATAAGGAAGCAGAGGAAGAACCATAATCGGTGTACTTGATCAACCAGCGCCGCCAGTGGCAGCCAAGACAATCTGGTATGTTTCCAGACCCAACCTCTTCTTTTTAGCCTCAAAAATATAATGCTCAACAATATAATATGTGGCAAAGTCAATCCCAACCCCCCTTTTCAAACTGGTCACCACCATTGTTTCCTTCTTCAAACCCGTGGCTGAATCAGGCAAGCCTATCTGGTTGGCCGAATTTCCCTTACACTCCACCATATTGGAAAAATAGCTCATATCCTCCACAATGGACTCCCCCTACTTCACAAAGTTCACCCTGGCAGACAAACTAGAAAAACCCGATGCACCAGCCAGTAGGAACTATTCCGCTCCCTCAACCAACTCTGCCAGCTTTACAACAAAATCCCAGTCTAATCTGAGACCGCAACTCCCAGCCCAACCCAACCCTAATCCAAATAACAGACCGGTCCAATCTCTTCAAATCATAGAATCACCAGAAATAGGACTCGACCTGCGGGAGTGTAATGATCTTCAATTACAATCTGGACGTATCATCGAAACTGAGGGAGATAAAATAGTTCATATTGAAGATCAGTTATCAAGAGAACATCAGTTGCAACAAGAGGATGTAAATAAGCAGCAGACTCATAATCAAGCAACCACATCCTCTCCTCCGTTCCCAAAACGATTAGTCATACCTCGACCTTTACAGTATCCTTACTTTGACATTCTGGGAGAATTACAAAACTTGTACATAAAAATCCCATTCCTCCAAGCCATTCAAGACCTTCCTATATACCAAAAAACTATCAAAGAATTGTGCATAAAGAAACCAAGGAGGAATATAACAACTAATCCAAGAGTCCAAGTAGTCGGTGCTTTATTTGATTTATTATCCGGGAAAGAAACACCCATTAAATATGAAGACCCAGGAAATCCAATTGTAACTATTCAAATTTATGGTTAGACCCTGTGTAATGCCTTAGTTTATCTAGGAGCTACAATCAATATTTTAACAACCACTACCTATCAAAAGCTTGACATTACATTTGTAGAACCCACCTCTACTTTGTTAGAATTGGCTGACCAATCTGTGGTTAGACTAGAAGGTACTCTACATGATGTCATGGTCTCTGTAGATTCCTAGGAATATCCAACCGATTTCCTGATAATTAATCCAAAAACCCGACTTGATGGACACCCGTTAATCCTAGGTAGACCTTGGCTTGCCACTGCCGATGCTTACATTGGTTGCCGGCAAGGAAATATGACCATAACCAAAGGACCTGATATCAAGAATTTAGTTCTATACCCTCCAACACAGACAAGTGTCACAATAATTAAAACTAACAAGTATCCTGTATCATACCTTACTGATAACATTAGATCTCCATTGACTATACAAGAGGCACTTGATTTTAAAGATCAAACAAAAGATGATGCCATTAACAACTTCATTAGTCAAACTGAATCCGGATCCTGCACACAATGTCACATGATAGAAGCAGCATTTGATAATGAATTAGAAGAAGATCCTCTGAAAGACACACATGATCAAACAATACCTGTTACTTCTGTCACAAATAGTAAAATTATGGAAATTGAACCGGGAAAAACATTAAATATCAATGCCAACCTCACACCTGAACAAGAAACGAAGCTCATCCATCTATTAAGAAAATATCAAGAAGAATTTTCATGGGATTACCCTGATATGAAAGGAATCGATCCATAATTGTGTACACACCACATTTATATAGAAAAAGATTCTAGACCTGTCCGTCAACCGCAAAGAAGACTTAATCCTCATCTAAAGGATGTGGTAAAAGCTGAACTTCAGAAACTTTTAGATGTCAATTTTATTTATCCTATTTCTGACAGTAAATGGGTCTCTCCGCTAGTGGTGGTACCAAAAAATAATGGGAAATGGAGAATTTGTGTGGATTACAGGGAACTCAATAAAGCAACACAAAAAGACCACCTTCCCCTCCCGTTCATAGACCAAGTGCTAGATACTTTGGCAGGAAAGAAATTCTTTCCTTTCGTGGATGGCTTCAGTGGATACAATCAGATTCAGATTGCCCCTGAAGACCAGGACAAAACTACTTTTACTTGTCCTTGGGGAACATTTGCCTACCGAGTTCTACCTTTTTGCCTATGTAATGCTCCTGCCACATTCCAAAGGGCTATCCTTAGCATTTTTGCAGATTTAATAAATGATAGAATTGAAGTATATATGGATGAATTTACACCATATGGAGATGATTTTGATCTAGCACTAAATACCCTCGAAAAAGTCCTACAACACTGCATAGCTACCAGGCTTTTCTTAAGCCACGAAAAATGTTACATGATGATGACTGAAGGACTTATTCTAGGACACCATGTTCCAGCAGCCGGCATTCAGGTAGACCCGGCCAAAATCCAAATACTTTTGCTTATTCTGAGTCCTACTACTCAAACAGAGGTATGCAACTTTCTTGGATTTTTTGGTTATTATAGACGATTTATAGAACATTATTCACACATTGCTGCACCTTTATATGCACTAACTGGTAACGTTGATTTTCTTTGGACATAAAAATGTGAACGTGCTTTCAAGGATTTAAAGAAGCTCGTATCCACAACCCTAGTCCTTCGAGAACCAAACTGGGATTTGCCATTTCAAATATCATCTGATGCCTCAGATACAGCCATTGGCGCAGTCCTTGGGCAGGAAGAGGATAAAAAACCATACGCTATCTATTACATCAGCAAAAATTTATCCCCTGCTGAATTAAATTACACTGTTACTGAAAAAGAATTCCTAGCTGTAATACATGCTGTCAATAAGTTTAGACATTATATTACAGGCTATCCTGTTATCTTGTATATGGATCATTCCACCATAAAATATTTAGCAAATAAGCTTGCCACAAATGCCAGAATAACTAGATGGTTGATCTTATTGCAGGAATTCGATATCACAATCAAGGATCGGCCCGGCAAAGAGAATCCTGTAGCCGATTTTCTCTCAAGAATGCCAAAGCCAATTGATGCAGCAACAGTTGAAGATCGATTTCCGGACGAACATCTGTTTTTTGTTGCCATTCGAACACCCTGGTATGTTGATGTTGCCAATTAGCTTGCAGTAGGTAAACTACCAAAACACTTAACCCCTAATGAATGAAAACAGATTGTTCAGAAGAGTACTCGATTCTCTGGATTGGGGGCTATTTGTTTCACACAGGGGCAAACATGCATATCAGGAGATGTGTTCGAGAAGATGAAATCTTTGACATCCTAAAAGCCTGTCATGACGGACCATGTGGGGGACACTTCACTGAGCGTAGAACTGGACATAAAGTATTACAGACAGGATATTATTGGCCCACGATTTTCAGAGATGCAAAGAAATTTGTACAAGCCTGTGACAGCTGCCAGCGAGTAGGACGTCCTGGTCAAGCTGACGAGATGCCTCTGAAACCACAGTTAGTTATCGAACCATTTGAGCGATGGGCTCTTGATTTCGTTGGACCCATCAACCCCTCATCAAATCAGAAAACATATATCTTGGTGGCAACAGAATATGTCACCAAATGGGTTGAAGCAGAAACATTTCCAAGAGCCACAGAGGACTCTGTCATACAGTTCTTGTTCCATCTATTTGTACGTTATGGCCTTCCAAGGGAAATAATTACAGATGGAGGACCACAATTTGCTGGCAATAGATTAGCTACAACACTTAATAATTATCATGTCCAGCATAAAATCACTACTCCATATCACCCACAGGCGAATGGACAAGTAGAAAGCAGCAATAAGGTAATAGAATCAATCCTAATGAAAACCATTGCGTCACATAGGCGTGATTGGGCTGCCCGACTACCTGAAGCACTCTGGGCCTATAGAACAACATGGAGAAGCACCACTGGTTACTCACCTTATCAATTAGTGTTTGGAAAACAACCCATTTTTCCTATAGAATTTGAAATCCAAACATTACGAACAGCACAGGAAGTTGGCTTAGATCTAATCGAGGCACAGATTAATCGACTACAACAGATCAATGAATTGGACGAAATTAGGCTCTATGCACTACAAAATACAACACTAATTCAACAGCAGCGAGCTAAATGGCATGACGCGCTCATCAAAAACAAAGTCTTCCACGAGGGAGAATGGGCTCTGTTATATGACTCTTAGTTTCAGGACTTCCCTGGGAAACTCCAGACTCGTTGGTTGGGACCATACGAAATCCAGAAGGTACATGACAATGGGACCATCAATTTAATCACCATTGACGGTTCTGGATATGCCTTCAAAGTGAATGGCCACCGAGTTCGTCTCTATCATAAACCACTCACTTGGGAATCCTTCTGCCAACAGCTACGCAAAGACACTGATATGGAGATTTTAGGAAAGGAAGAGAAGTCTTCCTCACCTGTAATTCATTGAGAAATTCATTCCTTTTTACAATTTGTATATAATTTCTTTTCTTCAAGTCGTTCGTGTACATATGCTTGAACTAAATGTGTTCTTGTCATCTTTTTTTGCTCAAAGACTTCGATTTTTGCCGTTCCGTTCCTAAACGAATTCCATTTGCGTGTTTTTGCTGTTCCTTTCCAAAAGGAACAACATTCTTGATTTTTCTGTTGTTCTTTTCAAAAGGAACAACACTCTTGATTTTTCTACTGTTCCTTTTCAAAAGGAACAACACTCTTCATTTTTCTGTTGTTCTTTTTCAAAAGGAACAGCAATCTTGATTTTTTTGCTGTTCCTTTTTAAAAGGAACAACACTCTTAATTTTTGTTGTTCCTTTTTCAAAGGAATGGCCTTTGCTTGTTTTGTTGTTCCTTTTCTAAAAGGAACAACATTTTGATTTTTGTTATTCCTTTTTCAAAAGGAATGGCACTGCGGTGTGTTGCTATCCCTTTTCCAAAGGCGCAGCATATTTTTTATTTCTGCTGTTCCTTTTTCAAAGGAACGACACTTTTGCGTTTTTGCTGTTCCTTTTTCAAGGGAACAACATTTTTCATGGCGGCTGTTCCGTTTTCAAAAGGAACGACATTTGCACTTTTTGAGACCTATGCTCCTCTGTTGTTCCTCTCCCAAAAAGGAACACTTCTAGCATACTTTTTCTCTCCTTGTGAAATAGCTTATCCCTTTTGCTGATCTAAATTGGGGATGCTTCTTGCTCCTATTCTTTTAAAGTCTTTTAAAGACAGCTATGCACTTATGCAATTAACACAAAATCGCAACATACTGAAATCAAAAAATTATAAATCACTATCTTTATAACGCTCTGTATTGGTAAGAGGACAGAAGGAAGGACATACTTATCTTTTGTTGTCATTGTCTTACTAATTTTGCCTTGATTGGTTATCTTTATCATGCCATTCTTTTTAATCCTCTTTGATTTTTGTTTAGGAATAAGAGCAAAGGATTTATATCTTCCTATTGAGATGATAAGACTTCTTCCACCATTCCTACTCTTAAGGAGTGTTGAACCACCCTTTGTGTATAAATAAGGAAAAGTGCTTTATGAAAAAAGAAAGTAAAAAAAATAAAATTGAACTATAAGTTGTCAAATGCGGGATAGGGGGTCTCATCAAGAGCCAGCCTACCATGATCATGAGGATGGAAGTGAAGTGGCATTCCCACTATGGCCACCACACCACGGATATGGTCCAAAAGGTATATCAAATAAACAAACCTTGGAACAGGAGGTCTCATCACGAGCCGACCTGCCCACTCTTTGCTCCATCCTCGTGAATGGCATTATGGCTAACTGGTTACCAAGCCAGCATAATGGCCTACACTTTGACATTACATTCCTTAATATGCACATAAAGGATCATGGTTCCAGGGGTGAAATAAACAACTCTGCCAAGGTTATGGACACCTGTCGGCAGCAGAGCACTGTTAATGGTATTGAAGTCACATTGATTACACCAATAGGTAGGATACTAATACTCTTTTGTTTCTTATATCCTAGGCACTAATAATACATTATTTCCCGACTTATATATCGCATGAACATTTATTACCACCAATCATGGCAAAGGAGGTGACAACGACCACTTGAGATTTGGCAAGTACGATAGACGTCCTATCCCCCGGCCTTGCATCATATCACAACAGCCTCTTACGTAATACGCGATCCAACTTTATGCCTTGATTTCGGTAATCCATTATTTTTCTAAACATGCCATATTTTCATACGTTGTTCCTTTATGACTTGGTTGCAGATCGCGTGCTGCTCTTTTCTTTGACGGCTGGGACAGCCTATCGCATTGTGGGGGAGGGAGGTTAACCTCATTATTCCCCGGGTTATGTGTCAGCTCACTATTCGGGAAAGATAGTGTACTAGGGAATGGCATAGCTTAACGGCATGATATTTCTATTTTCTACACAAGTTGCTGTTCATAAGCCATTTCTGTTGCATACTCTGTGTTTTTTTCAAAATCTTGCGATTATTACTCCCTCTGTGTTTCAAACAGCACAAGCAGTTGTTGTTCCATTGAGAATCCATAGTGAAACCATGGGAGGCAGGGCAATTCGAAGCGAACCTCAGGAGTTGACAGTCTCCGCTGCTGCCCGGGAGATCCTGGAAAGAGCAGGATGGCTGACTTATCTCAGTCGCCTGCAGGAGTCTAATGAAACAGTGGAGATGGATTTTCTACAGAACCTGCAGGAGGATCACTCCATAGTAAGGGGGAGGCGGATAGAGGTCACCGACAATATAATCGCAGAAGTCTCGGGACTACCAGCCACCGGACCTGTATGGACACTACAGAAGGACAGATTACGGAAGATCATGGAAATTTTCTAGGACGAAGGCCAGAGATTGACGATTAAGGGGAAGGGAGTTCTGCCAACAACGCTAGGAGAACCCTGGGCGAAATTAGCAAGAACAGTGCAAAGCTACATCACCTGCGAGGGGAGGAAATATGTGGTAAGACCACGACATCTTAAACTCTTAGCTGTTTTAAAGCAGAAATGCTCTGTAAATCTGCCCGCACTTTTGAATTCATTACTTCATGACGTTGCACGAAAACTAAAAAAGGCACAACATGTAGAGTCAGTTGTCAGCCACCATGGATTAATTCGATTAATAATTAGTCATAGCCTCACCCAGCAGCAAAGCAGCTTGGAAGAGTTAATTTCAATAATTGAGGGGAGGGCGACAACACCATCCCCAAAATGCAAACATACTACAAGCACACGAGAACATCCGTAAAAACGCAGAGAATTAGTAAAACAAAAACATGTTGCGAGCACCAGAAGCATGCTAGGAATGAGCAAAGCATAAGCATGACACCAGTACACCTGAACAGCCAGAGAAACGAAGAAAATTAGTCCGGTTAGCCCGGATAAGAGGAAGGCTAGAGAAGCTCCAGGAAAGCACCAGGCAGCCAGTGGTAATTGAGGACGAGCAATCCTCACAGCTAGAAGTAGAAGAAGAACAAGCTGAAGGAGAAAATAAAGGAGAGGCCGAGGAGGCCGAGAAATCTGAAGAGGAAAATGAGGAAGCAGCTGAGCATTCGGAAATAGAAGCTGAGCATCCTGAAACAGAAGCTGAGCATTCTGAGGCAGAAGCTAGACAATCCAAGCAGGAGGAGGAAATGGGATAGCAGGTAGGTAGCCCATCACAAGACCGAGTGGGAGAAGATGAATTGGCTGCAATCTTGGCCAATATGGGTGAGTATGGCCAACCTTCCACTCCATCAGACCTCCAAAGCACACCCCAGGAAGAAGATGCATCTGAAAAACCACATGCAGAAGAGGCAGAAGAAGGAAATCTGCCTGTTCATGATGAAGAGGAGATAGGAGACACTGAACGGGTACAATCTGTTCCCAAGGCACCAGAGGAAATTTCGGAGGAACTAGGGATAGAAAAAGAAGTCACTGAACCAGTTAGGGTTCCTACCCCAAAACAGCCAGCACAAAACAGTGAAGAAGCACCGCAGGAGAAAGATCCAGGGACTAGTCACAACCCAGAACGCAGCAGAAAGCCTATTGTTCGTTCTAATAAAACACTGGAAATTAGGGAATTACGAAAGGAACAACGGATATTATTGAGCATAATAGCCCAGCTCCACCAGTAGATCAGGATCCTGAAAGCGAGGCAGAGGGTAGGGAAGACCGCAGGGAAGAAAAAGATGACCACTGTAGTAAAAATCCGCAAGATAAAAAGGTGGACGACCAAAAATCGCCCTGTTGTTCAAAACCATGCTAAAGATCCAGCTGGTATTCCAAATGATGCTGAAGATCCAGCTACTGTTCCGAATGATGTTGAGGAACATAATGTTGTTCCATTTGAAAAGGAACAGCAGCAAGCTGATATTCGTGTTAAAAAAGAAATGAACAATAAGAAAATTCAGACGGAGGCACCACCTTCAGGGGTGATAAGGGTTCTGAACTCAAAACAACACAATAAGAAAGTTCAGGTAAAACTCCCGGCCTCCACTACTGCATGGAGAAGAGATGTAAAGACAGTAACCTTGTGCAAGGGATTGAAACAGGCTCAGCAAGAAGTAGAAAGGCTTAGAGAGCAAACGGTCCCTCGCGAGAAGTATGAAGAACTACAACAGCAACTAAGGAACGTCAATCAATCCAAAAGCCAAGCCTTTGAAGGGTGGCGAAAGGAACAAGAGAAAGTTGCAAAGGTAACTCGTAGGCTAGATACTGTTATCAAGCAGATGGATACCTTGTGTTCTTTATACAATGATGTTTTAGCATGTAGGGCCCCTGCCAAAAACTATGCTCTGTTTTTACTGGAACGATATTTACAATTAAAAATAAAAGTTGTTAAAGCAGGCACCCTGATACAAATTAACACTGTCCATGACTTTATAGACTGTTGTAAACATTATGGGGTGAAGGTCCAGAGATTGCTATGTGAATTCTATTTGCATAACCTCGTGCTAGACTAGGAGACTAAACTGAACCCTGGCCCTTTTCTTGGAGACATCCAATTGCAAGCATTCATCTCATTCAGGGTTAATCAGATTAAATGTCTCAAAGCCTATAATACTTTCCAGAGGCAGGAAAATGGCCTAGACTTGTGGGTAAGGGCTGAGCCTAGGGACCCAGTACGGTTGTGGAAAGCACATAGAAACCTCATGAGAACTCTGGGTGTCATCGAAACGTTAGGACCCATGCATGAGGCACTCATTCAACAAAGTTTAGAATATTTTCTTTCTATCAAAGACCTCGCCATTGATGCAGCAAAATTTCGGTACCGAATCTCTAATCCAAACATCCAGCTCAGGGAGCCATTTAAGTATCAGAATTTTCAATTAGCTTCCAACCGTTTGAACCTTTATGGTAGAAGCATTTTGAGGGTAGGGCCATCCTGGTTAGGATATAGATTCCGCAGTCCAATTATCTGGCACCCTGAACCCGGATATCAAGCCCTATATGAGATGCCTGAGGGTCAAATAGGCCAATTCTTTGACTTCCTAGACACTCACCATGGTTGTAGGCCTCCGCATGAGATTCCTTCTCCAGCCTATTCTCTCACTGCTTTGCATGTCAACTACATCATTTTCATGAGGGCATGAAACAGAGTAAGCAGGGGGGTGTGTGGAGTACTAAAAAGGTATGTTTTTGATGATCATTTCAATGGATTTTCAGTGGGACTTGTGAATATTTTTACATCATGAACGTGGAAAACAATAAAGAATTATAACAAAACATGTGGAATTAGTATGCAAGACTTAACCACTGATAGTTGTCATTCTCCTGTGTAGGAAGGGGTAAAAACGAGGAGCTGCTATTCCAAAGGAAAAGACAAGAACAGGGTAACTGTTGTCCCTTTGACGAAGGACCGAGTGCAAACGAGGCTAAGCAGGTTGAAGCAAATCGGTCCGGAAAAGGAGGAGAAGGCACCAGATCGGTGGAGGAGAAAAGCAGTGATTAAGGATTAACAGTTTGGCGAATCCCTCAGGATCTTCGATCCTGAGGGATCGCTGAATTATTTATCTTATTGCTTAGACATCTCCGCCGTCACCCTTATATAAAGGGATGGCACTGTTAGCTTTGGGGGATTATGCTTTTATGTAACTTTCTGTTAAAGGTTGAACTTTGATCATCCAGTCTCATTGAACTTGGCTCATTGTACTTTATGTTTTATGCATTAATATAAACGTGGTGAGTATCTTATCTCTGCGTCTGGATTAACTTAAATTGGTGTACCCTTGAGGCTAAGGGCCCGACCCCGGAGGACACTTGCTTCTGTATCACTACGATTTGATTTCTGCATGGTTTGCTTACCGTCATTAGTTGGTAATCTGATATGCTTTATAAGTTACATCATATGCTCTATTAAGATTCGTTCATTAAGGTTTTTACAGATAATAACTGTTATATTGACTCTGCATTATATCACCAATACTTTCAGAGTTGATTGAATATTATTATACTTAATTGAACATTGTTACTATTTTGTTACAAAGCTCTTATGCTGTATATTCGTGTTGAGGAATTTATCTAAAAGTTGTGTTCTTTATGATTCAGGAGTAATGTTGTTCCATTTTGAAACGCAGTTGTATTCCTGTTGATGACGATTGGTGCTAAATCATATTACTCTTCAAGTGTGATGTGTGTGTATGATTTCCAAACGCTGTTCCATAACTTATTAGTAATTAATGTTGTTCCATTAGCGCGTGCTGCTTTATTTGCATGGAGAATGAAAGATTGATGTTTGATTGCAACGAGTGCATTTGGGTTGGTAGGATAAAGCTTGATTACTGCTTGCAAGGTTTAGTTATTCGATTGTTGTTCCATTTCAGAACTGCTATTCCATTTTAGCATTGTTGTTCCATTCCAGATTTGTTGTTCGATTTCTTATTTGTTGTTCCATTTTTCTACCTGTCGTTTCATTTACTCACATTTTTTATTTCGGTGTGAGAAACGATCTGTGGATGTAGCGAGCCTCGGTGTTTACTGCCTAGCTCCCAGACCCATGGTCCATGCTCTAATTTCCTTTGCATCAGTTCCAAAGGGATGGGTTATTGCTGTCGAACCCTTGACTGATAAAGTTGCCTAGCTTTAAGAGTGTGTGATTTAGTCATTTGAAGTAACTTAGTTATAGACAAGCATCCGTTTACTCTTGTATTTTTGTTAAACGCTGTACTACTGGCATTAATCTGACAAATAGCCTCAGATTGAGTCACTCTTTGGAATAACAAAACGCTCCGAGATTGACATATTAATGTGAGATAACTAGAGGTGAAAGAGACCCTTTTTATAGCTCTACAGTTGCTGGCCACAACAATTGGTGATTCACTTGGAAGAACCAGTTATCTATACTTTTCTTTTGAATTTTCTAAACTTCCAAAACAGAAATTTTTCTAGAAAATCAAACTTATTATAGAAAGATAAAATACATTATGCTTTTAGCTATCTATGATAGTTTGTTTCTTCTATGTTAACTTTGGTTATTTACTTCCTAGAGCTAGTCATTGTATCTACTTTAGTCACTACTTGGTCTATAAAGATAAAAACAAAGCCTTCTCTGTAAATCAGTTTTAAATTTGCTCATTTGTCGTAGGTAGAGCCTCTGCTGCTAGCGAGCGTTTATAGCCTCGACAGGGTTACTTGTTACCCAACAACGATCCTGTATCCCACTTGGAGAAATATACAATTTTCAAACAGAAATCCATATCTACACTTATTGCTTGCATTTTCTTTTAATCCTTAAAGAACAATGCCTTGGTTTGGTAGCCAAATTATGACAGTGCCACTCACTTGACTTATATATTTGCTGAACAGGCTGGCTCGTGATGAGACCCCTTATCTTTTGATTGCAACAATCTTGAGTCATTGTCCTATTGTGGTATGAAGTTTTGGAAAAGTCAGCAAGCTATAATATCTATGATCATGATAAGTCGGATCGTGATGAGACCTCTTATTCCTTAAGTTAAAGTGTATCGTTGGATTATTCCTTGAAGCTCGTAATTCCCTATGTGGGGAGGAAATCATTGCTTCCTTAAGAATAGCTTTGAATGACAAAGGTAGAGTTTTTGGAAAGAGATTTTCTACAGAGAATCTTTGTTTTGTTATTGATAACTTTCATTTGACTGATATAAAACAGATTCCTACTAAATGTCATTTTTTATCAAAATTTACAAGGTTGAAACTAGTATCATTTTTAGGCTTATAGCCTTTGACTGTATCTTTCAATAATAATGACCAATTTTCTAAATGCTTTCTACTTATACAAGCGAAAAAACAAAATCTAAAAGAAATACTTGTCTTTTACGTGAATTCCAAATGTAACCATTTATAACTGGTTTTATTATGAAAATGAAGGAAAAACTAATCTAAAAAAATAGAAGAATGATCTCCTATGGAATGTATTTTTTGAGGATCTTCTCGTTAAAAAGTAAAGATTCTCTTTTTCCTGTTAAATCCTGTAACATAAAAGTATATGGGCCTATGATTTCTGCAATTTGGAAAGGACCAAGCCACATTCGTTGAAATTTCGTATGTTTTCCCTTTTCGTCGTGAGCCTTGTCACATTTTAAAACTAGGTCTCCCATGTGAAAGTCCTTTCTGGATATCATGTTTGAATCAAAAGAAGCTTTTACTAATGCTTGGTGATGAGTGTGAGTTATTTTAGCCTATTCTTGTTGTTCTTCTAGCTTAAGGATTTGTACTTGCCTTAGTTGTAAGGAAGAAGTTGGTGCTTCATCAATATATTGAACTAAGGCCAAAGAGGGAATTGCTAGATGGGTTGGAAGAACCACTTCTTTCCCATAAACTAAATTAAAGGGAGAAGTGCCAATATAGGCTTTCTGCATTATTCGGTCTACCCATAAAGCATATATTAAAGACTTGTGTCAATTTTTGTGAGTTTTATCAAGGTTCTCTTAATGATTCTGATTAAGTTTTTATTTGTAGATTCAACTAACCCATTCCCCTATGGGTAATAATTGGCAGAGTATTTAAGCTTAAAACCTCTTTTGAGTGCAAATTTAGTCATATCATTGCCAGAAAAATATGATGCATTATCAAACATTAAAGCATAGGGTAAACCAAACCTGGTGATTATGAACTGATCTATGAAATAAATGATGTGTTTGACATTCACTGACTTGAGAGGAACTGCTTCTACCCATTTAGTAAAATAATCTATAGTTGTAAGGATATACCTATGCTCTTTAGAAGAGTGAGGAACGATCTCACCTATTATATCCAATCCCCATTGATCAAAAGGTTGTTCAATATTGACTGATTGCAAAGGAAACGATGGTTTCTTTTGTCTCCCAGCAGTAGTTTGAAAAACTTGACATTTCCTTACATAGCTATGCGCGTCTTTGAATAGTGTGGGTCAGTAATAGCTTGCGTGGAGGATTTTATGTGTGGTAGCATCTCCAACATAATGTCCACCTACTGGTCCATTGTGGAGTTCCTGCAACACCTTTTCGGCTTGAGATTTCTCAAGACATCTAAGGATAACAGAATCATAATTCATCCTAAAAAGTAAATCATTCACGAGCTGATATTGCTTAGCCTTCAACCTTAGAGCTATTTTCTTTGTATAATCGAGGTTTTAAGGGGCATATCCGTTATTTAGATAAAATATGATATCAACGTATAATGAATCAACATCGTTTAGGCTTACCTCATACATTTGTATCTCTGCAAATGGTAGTTCAGAAATAAGCGATGATCCAACTAGCATTTTGTAAAAGCCTTGACCTTTTACAATATTTTTTGGTTTAATTTCAACGTCATATTCTTGTAATGCGGTAACACAATTGGTTCTTTTCTCACCCACATCTTTCTGTACTAAGAAATTTCTTACCGCTGGAAACGGTACTATGATTTTTGTATGGGTTTTAAGCAGAAAGGGTCTGAAATATTTTATCGCTTTGAAAATAGCATAAGCTTGTTTCTCTACGTCTGAATAATTTAACTCAGCCCCTTGTAGATTTGAACTGAAAAAAACAATCGGGGCTTTTTCCTTGTCTTGATTTGCTTGAGTGAGTATCGCGGCATATGATCTGTCAGAGGCAAATGTATATAAAATGAAAGGATCGGAAAAAATTGGAGTTGCTAAAGATGGAGTGTTAACAATCACTTGTTTGATCAGATTGAATGCTTCATATTCGTCTTGGCTCCATTTGAAGATTGAGTTCTTTTTAATCATTGCTTGTAAAGAAGATACGATTCTTGAAAAATTTAGAACAAATCTCTTTAGAAAATTAATCTAGCCAAGGAAAGATTGCATAGCTTTCTTGTTGTGAGGCAAAGGTATTTCAGAAATCTCCTTGATTCTGTCAGGATCAATATGGATTCCAGATTTTGACACTATAAATCCAAGAAGTTTTCCTTCACTTAATGCAAAAAAGGACTTTTTTGGGTTAAGTGAAATTCCATACCTTTGACAATGTTGGAAGATATGTTTTAAATCTTTGAGATGACTGCCTCGCTTCTTGGAATATATTGTTATATCATCCAGGTAGATTACTACTAATTTGTTTACTAATCCCTTAAATGCGATGTCCATGGCCCTTTGGAATGTGGCACCAGCATTGATCAGACCAAAAGGCATCTTTTGATATGCATAAGTACCCCATTTGGTTCTGAATGCGGTCTTTAATTGATCATCGGGATGGACCAAAACTTGGTTTTAGCTGGAGAAACCATCCAAGAAGGACATTAATTCTAATCCTGCAACTACCTGCAATATTTGCTCCATAGGAGGCAAAGGAAAATTATCTTTCTGGCAGGCTTTCTTAAGATTTTGAAAGTCAATGAAAATTCTAATGTCTTCGTTCTTCTTTCTAACGGGAACCATGTTGGAAACCCATTTAGAATGTCGAATGGGAAAAATGATTTTGGCTTTCAATAGCTTATTGAGCTCAGATTTGATCTGGTTTTCTAGATTAGGATGGATCTTTCTCAGCTTCTACTGGACATATTTTTCATCGTGTATCATTGGGATAGTATGTTGGATGATAGAAGTGTCGTAAGTCTTAAGTTTATTGTAGTTCCAAGAAAAGACACTTTTCTATTGTTTCAAGAGACGAAAATACGGTAATTTTTCTTCAGGAGCTAGGCGAAGGCCTAGGTTGATATTCTATTGCTTGGTATCAGTTCCTAGATTTACTGGTTCATAGCTCAGAGTTGAACTTTGATGTTTTGAATTGGTAGATCTTTTGAATTGATCTTTCAGATCATATAGGTCTTCTAATTTGACTACTGACTTTGGCATAGCGTTATTAGTGCTATCTTTTCGCAATTGTCTGTCATGTTGGTCCTCATCAATTATTTGATTGGTGTAAGATCCCTCAGATGTAGGAAGCTTACAATAATAGGATCATCATTGAAAATTCTCCAATTGGTAATGTTATCAGGAATCGAGGGTCTAAAGATTAATTCAATTGAAAATCTATCGGGGCTATAGTCTTTTGAGGGAATGAGCTTGGAAGCTATGTTTTCCAAGAGGTTGGCACTAGCATTCTGGAGTCTAGGAATTGATGAAATATTGAATGCTATAAAATGTTTAGGCAGATGTTGTACTAAAGATTGGTAATGCTTTAAATGACTTGATAGACAATGTATAGTATTCCGTACCTGTCTGATAACAATTTTAGGATCTCCGAAGACTTTGATGTCTAATCTGATTGCTTTTTATAATCCTTGGACTAAAGCCTCGTATTCTGTAGTATTATTGGTGCAATCGAACACGAGTCTACAAGTTAGCATAGTTTTGTTTCCCTCTGGATTGATTAATACGCATCCTGCTCCTGCTCCTTCGTTAGACTTAGAACCGTCAAAAAATAACTTCCAAAATAAAGATTTATTTATAGGACTATCTATAAAATTACTACATTTAGAACTATCTATTTGA
The DNA here is from genome assembly GCA_031772625.1 of Pinus tabuliformis. Taxonomy (NCBI): domain Eukaryota; kingdom Viridiplantae; phylum Streptophyta; class Pinopsida; order Pinales; family Pinaceae; genus Pinus; species Pinus tabuliformis. The sequence continues at coordinate 1,954,469,534 of CM062816.1, forward strand.
GAAAAAATTTCTACTTGAGATAAAACAGAATGTTCTGAGTAAGGTGAAGTGTGAGAATTAAAATTTCCTAAGAAAAAATCAACATAATAGTTGCCAATAATAATATTACTGTATGCTACTGGTTCATTTTCTCCTTCCAATTCTGTTACTATGTATTTCTAATGTCTTTCTCGCTCAACCTTTATCTGATTTGCTTTACCATTGTAAGGGAGCCACATGCGCGACCAATCAGTTGCAAAGTATCCATGAAATTTTTCAGACCAATCTCTGCTAAGAATTAAGCCATAAAATTCTGGAATATCTGTAACTAAAATGTCGATAAATTGACATACCTTTGGATTAGATGACAGCCTTATGCTAATCTGATTTAATTCGCTGATCACTTCAACTTGCGACCAATCCAGCTGCACTATCCGCACAACAGATTTTTGAGGTTGAATGTTCAACTTTTCACATATCAATTTAGGTAAGATATTAGATGAAGCTCCAGAATCAACTAAACAATTATGCAAATTTTTGTTGAAAACTTCATAAGTAAGAAGAAATGGGGGAGTATGAGATCTCGACCTTCCTCCAATTAAAGCGATATCTTTTGGATCAACTTTATTAATCACATTAGTTATAGGTCTTCCCATCTCATGGGAAGCTTGAGATATTACAATGGCGGGCAGAGGTGCAACTGTTACTGCATGTCATTCTTTGAAAAGTACCTTTTGCTGATGTTTTAACTTGCTCAATTCATAAAAAGTAATATTAGCCCTAGTCTTCTTCATGTCTTCTATGATATTATACTCCATTTCATCTAAAACAATCAATGTTTTAGATGGAGTTGGTGAATCTGTTTGGACTGGGCTTGTTTGAGTCGCTTTCGATGTCGTTTTCTTGGCTGCGACTTTATCCTTAGCCATTGAGCTTGCGCTCTTTGTCTTAGGAGTAGGTTGAGGAGGATCGAGTTGATTTCTACTTCGAGTACGAACCGGCGATGCCTCTTGATCATCTTCATCTGGGAGGATGAAATCCCACATACCTTGTACCTCTACAACTTCTTCTTCATTGGTAGGCTCTTTGGTAGCAATTTCCTCTTCTTCTTCTTCTTCTGATTCATCATTTGTAATAGCATTAGGAGGCTTTGAATCAGTCAAAGGATTTCTTCTATAAGGCTTGTACAGTTTTTTAGAAGAAGTCTCTGCTACTTGTTTCTTAATTTCAACCATTTCGTTAGACATGGTTTTCAAAACTTTCTTCAATCCTTCTAAATCGAATGGATCTTTCAATTGTTTTTCTTGCGATCTTCCTTAAAAGTAACCTTCTTAGATTTTTGTTCATCAACGACATTTTTCTTTTCTAAGGCTATGATACATTTGTCTACCGCTATTGCTTCCTTCATATTGTCAGCTAAAGTTGTTTTATTAGCCCTATCAACGAAGATTGCTATGTTTGATGGTAAAGCAGAGATGTACCATTCACTTCGCACTTCTTCGCCGGGCTTAGAAGTAGTAGGAATTTTGTTCAACAGTTTATTGAAACGTGAGTTAAAATCTTTGATAGGTTCCTTTGACTCAGCCCTAAGGTTAGACAGGTCATTGATCAATGTCGTGGTAGACCTGTCATCACTGAACGTATTCAAGAATTGTTCTTGGAAGATATCCCAACTAGTGATAGATCAAGATGGTAATGAGAAATACCATGATCCGGCTGCTCCTTCCAAAGTGTAAGGAAAGAGTCGAATAACAACATCTTCATTAGTAACTCCATTGAGATTTATAGATAACATAAAGTTGTTTATATGTTCTTCAGCTAGCATGCCTGCTTCGGGATTAAACTTAGGCATCCATTTTTCAAGATGAGCCGGTATTTGACTCAAGGGCGCAGGAATTAAGACTTCCCCTAGGTGGTTCCATGGATATTGGGCCATCACTGAACTACGAACAAAGGAAAGCGCAGAAGATGATCCCTGCGGTTGGGAAGATGAGGATATTACAGTTCCAGAGGATTGAGAAGGAGATGTTGAAGTTCCAGTGGACTGGTGGACAATAATCTGAAGTGGAGGGGTGGATGGTTGACTTTGCAGTGGAGAGGTTGAGATGGATGATGATGACGAAAGAGTCTCGCTATCAGAACCTTTAGGTGATTTCCTTGCTCTCTTCCTTGTAGGTAGAGGTAACTCTGGCTCAATACCAAACTTTTCACTCTTTAATCTGGTGAGAGGATGAGCAGGGTTATATTTCGAAGTCACACTGCCCTGAGATTTATCAGATCTTTGAGGTGATATAGAAAATCGCTGAAGTTTATGAATCAAAGATTCAACTTCAGGAGGTTCAATAGTATATTTCTCTGAAATGTCAGGATTTGTTCCAGTGGTTGTTTTTCTTTCGATTTCTTGCTCAATATTTAAAGATTCTAAGTGTGATGGAGAATTCGGGGGAGATGGTGAGGGCAATTTACTCTCAGAATGGTATTTAGATTTAGACTTACTTGCCATTCACAGTTTGGGGCCCTCCTTCTAGTGCCAAATATGTTGAAGCCCCGAAAATCGGGTCTACAACAAGGGGGATACCCACCCAGTCTGGACCTTGGTTAGCAGCTCCTTTTCCGTTTGGTATAGTGGGTCTGACTGGGGATATGGGACTAGTTTCCCAATATGTGTGTGTGTGTGTTGAGAATTGATATTTCCTTTCTAATAGTTCCTAAGTAAAATTCTTTTTATTCTAAATCTAATCTAACAACATGCAATTGTATTCTAATAAACAGAAATATCTAATTCTAAACTATCCCGGGACATAATCTTTCCGTTATGCGATCTAAAATGATTTCAAATAACAGCTGGTAATAAAGATCATTCAACTGCTATGAGAAAATAATTCAATAAAGATAAACCATTTCGTATAAAAAGTTAGACAAAACAGTTGTGAAAAACATATCGCATAATAAGCTACTCATATATTAAACATAAATAAATAGCTATCACTGTACAGAAGTGCCAAATGATAACTCAAGCATTCACGCATTCTTATATAAATAACTGAACATGGATATCACCTTAACACATAAGCAGAGATTGTTAAGAGATAAAAGTACCATTTATAACTAGTTCTACTCATAAGCTTCAAGCAATAATGATTTATCTCTTCTTAATCAAACATCCACTAAGATTACAAAAGTGCAACATCAGTAGTAGATATTAAATGCAGATATCAATAAATCCTGTTCCATTCATTCATCAAAACCTCCTCGGAGGGTGCAAAAGTGCATGTTCTAAGGAAACGTTTTTGACAAATTTCAGGACCCTTCTCTAAATGCATGAGAAGGGTTTAAATACTACTAACTAAATCTAAAAATAATTTATTACAAAAATGTGGGATGTGGTTTAAATGACCGTCCTCATTTCAGGTAAAAATAAAGCAAAATTAAAACTAAAACTAAAAAATAACTATCTGTGTATCTTTTCCTTGTAATCGCAAGCATTTAGCATTTGCTTGAGAGAGTTGGCTAGCCGACTTCCGATTTTAGTTGTCCTGCGAAAACGGAATCAGAAAGTGCTGGAGCCATCTTCTCGGAAAAATTGATGATACATTTGAGAGTCATGCGTTGGCTGTGTGGTTTTACCAAGTACGCCCAGTAAGAATCCAAATTCAACTTGCTTAACCTTTTGTTTGACTCTGCCCTTTCTTGAGCCATTTTGTCTCTAGTTTGTCTGTAGATGTTTTACGTTCGGTAGATATCTACATACCACTTGATGATATATCCCATAAATACCATTGGTCAAGAGTTCAAGTTTTGCTTTTTCCTTTAGCACTTTTTCCTACAAATTTCTGGGCTTATAGGTGACTGAGTGATTAGAGGCTTTCCATCTTGAGGGGTTTTGCCTGGCGATGTGTGATTAGGCGCTAATCACGCATCAGAAACTGTCTCCATTTCTCGATCTGGGCTTCCCTGGTACGATTTTCGCCTCTTGCGCGGCTTTTGTTAGAGGATATAAAGCTTAAATTTTGTGAAAATTACGACTCTGTGAGTTCGTGGTTTTGAGCTTTAAATTCTATATACGTGATATCAACATTATCTAGTACCCATTTAACCATGTCCGTGTACGGAAGAATTTTGGGCCTCGCCGCTATCCTATGCAAGAACAGACATTCTAGTTCTGTAATAGATGCCTCAGAAGACCCGTGTGAGCGTACAATAGCTGTAACCTCCATTACCTTGGGATTTTCTTCCTCGATTAGACTGTACATGCCTTCCCAAGTAGTAATACCGGCATATTTATTACAGGTGGTGTCTGTGTATAAGGGCGTCATTTCTTTATCTTCAGAACTCGGAGCTTTACCCTTCTTTCCCATAATATCCTGAACACTACTATGTATACTTCTCTGCTCTTCACTCGTGCAATTTGCAAATGAGGTGAGAATAATGATAAGAAAAAGGTGACGGGAAAGCTTTAAATGTGGAAAACAGATAAAGTATAACACCTTACGTGAAATGGCTCTTCGATAAGATCATAACCATATTTAATGATTTCCAACTAACCCATTGATTAACATTAATGCACATAACCAGGCCTCAGTTTATGGAAAAAGCTTTTTCGAACAACGAGCCTTGAAGATCTGCGATAAAGCGATTTTGCGATTTGCTTCGTAATATCGCAGATCGTGGTATCGCAGATCGCAATATCACAAATCCGTTGTGTGTGGTAATCATCTGTCAATGTATTTTCTGCAAAATGCGATTTACGAGATGCGCCATCGCATATCGGTGGTTTAAGGCATTTTAGTGTAAGTGATGTTTGAGGCATGCAATGTGATGAGGGTCTTTTGATGCGTGATTTCGCATCGCAATTTCGCAATCTTGGAATTCCGCTTGTAGGAAGGCATCCATTACTCCTTTTGTGATGTGATGTGCTTTAAGGAGTGATTTTATTCCAACTTATCATAAAACTTAAGTCTTTTTATATTTTTCGGGAGTATTCTCCTAAGTTTATGATAGTAAGTTTTATTGAAAAAGGAAATACAAGCATTAATCGATTTTTTAATTTTTTGAATAAGGGTCCCCACATATTTAGTATTAATGATAAAACTAAATAAGAAGGGGGGTTGTTGCTGGCGAAAATAGGTAGTTTTCTAATGGAATCAAATTTCCATTAGAATTCTTGAGATTAGCTAAACCCTTTTCCTGCAACAATGTGAATTTTATGTTGAACCTCCTGACCTGAAACTCAAGGTCTTTACATTTATTCTCCAGCTGTATCATCATTTATTTTTTTGTTAAGACCCTCTTAACCTCCATGATTGTTGTTGTCCTATCTAGAATGTTCAGGTCTTCTAGTTCCTCCTTGGTCTTCGAATTCAACAACTTGATAATCTTTTGTGTCTCTTCTCGTGTGTTCTCCAAATCTGCCTGTGTGGTCTCTATTGCCATTTTTACTCTTTGCACAAGTTCGTCCTCCTCAAAAGTGATCTAAATTGAATGCCAAATATCTCTTATATTGGCATTTATATTCTGCCAAATGTTGTTCGTAGCCTATGCCAACATATGAATGGCAAAGGACTAGTATGCATATTTGTGTATCTACTAGATGAGCTTCTAATTTTTCTACATTTTTGACAAATATGCATTGTTAGTTTTAATCTTATTCTCCTCCATCTGAGTTAATGTTGCTGACAATTTCTCTTTCTCGACCTGAACTGGTGATAATTCACCTAGAGTGTTGGTAATCTCTTTTGTAGAGAATGAAGCTCTGGTCTTTGCTAAAGTTTCTGCTACTATACTTGTGCCTGATATAGATTCTCCTGCTACTTCCCACTATTCTTTTTCTATTAAAAGTGCTTCCATGCCCCACTCCATCTTTTGTATCTCGTTATTCTGCCCAACCATAGTAGTAAATAATTTTTTCCCTCCTTTTCCTTAGGAAGAAGTGTCTGCACGATCACTGACTCACAAGTTGTTCTTCAACTTCCTGTAAAGTGTCGTCTATCCATTCTTCCTGGTTAGCATATTGTCAATTTGAGGCCTTTGGATGTGTGCATAAGAGTCACTCTTTTGTTCCAATCTGAGCTTAGAAATGATGCTTAGGGGATCATAGGACCAAGACAAACTAAGCTTGAATTTCATCTGAATCAAAATAGCATCCACTTCTTTTGCTGTAGTTTTGCTATTGATAATATAGGGCCCTATATGAACCTTTAACTTGAACTGTGGTTTCTTGTTATAGGAGAAAAAATACAACTCATACATATTTATCATTTTCCTAGTGTATTCTAATGCAAATATCTTGACCGGTACAAACTCTGGAAACCTATAAGGAGGTGATTATGATCCATAAACTCTAATTGCAGTGTAGTTGTACTATAAATACCAATCTCCAACTTTGGATTTATCTAACCTGTGTAAAAATTTCTTTATTTCTAGTGTAATCCTTGGGATCAAATCACTACTAAGAAAACGTAGTGAGGTATGTAGAAATTTGTCAACAAAATCAATATAATAATACTCATCTGAGTTATTTCTAACCAGGGAAGTCTAGTGAATCACTGACCAAGGGTTTCCTTCGTTATATGTTTGATGTAAAGGGAACTTAAACCTGTATGACTGATAATATAGCATAAGGTAAAGTAGCTCTGACTGATACTTAAAGACACCATCCGCTTTGAAATTTACAAACTGGCCATGGATTGAGTTGGCAAGAAACTAGTTGTAATTGAAATGGATTAATGGTTGTTTGCCAACTGAAAAAATAGATAAAAATCCTAACACTATTTCATCTACCCACTGATCACTATGGTACCTGAGCATTAGTGTTACCATAGAAATTACGTGTTGGGACATATCAGGGAAAATTGAGACTAGATATGGGGGATTCATCCGAGGTAATTCAACATTTTCTAGATCGAAACACTCAAAATTTTGGGCTCTCGGAGGGAATGCCAATTCTTCATCCAATTCCATTAAAACATTAGCATGAAAAGGATGATGCGAGGCCTTATTTCCAATTTGCAGGGCCTCACAAATACTTGCAAGGGAAATGGAGAAAATAAATTCATCGCTATGGGAAATAAAAACCCTTCGACTTGGAAAATATCGGAGATGGCACCAGATAGAGAATTTAGGGAAAAATTGATTATGGGGGAAAACAAAATCAGGGAGAAAGGATTCCCAAACACTCAAGTCATCACTTTTTTCCATAAACATTTGCTTTCACTTCCCTTCGTATAGGTCAAATTTAGACAGGGTCTTCGTAATTTTTTATTGGGTGTCTATCAGGGGAGATTTGTCAAAATCTGGGACTATGGGGATGAGGGGTTTTGATTCTATAAGTTTTCCCTTCACTTTGCAATTTTACATTTTGAGAGATGAAACAGACGGAAGGGAAAAACAATGCTAGAGAAAATCTTGATAGAAAAAGTCTACAGAACAGGGTTACCCAAGGAAGTTTTTGATTGTGCAGAGGGAAATTGTTGTAGAAGGCTGGTAGTTGGTGGAAATTCATTCTTCGTCCCACGGGATTATGGTGGGATAAAAGAAATGAACTAATGGAATCAAAGGATTTTTATAACAGTCGAATTGGTCGAATAACGACAAAATTACCATTTATGGAGTAGGAGGGATTAATTTCTAAAATGGATAGATCGTAGGAGTTAATGACATAACGTTCATTTAGATTTCACGGCAAATATTTGAACATTAAACGAACAATATGACATGGAGTGGAGTGATGTTGTAGGATAGATGATAGAAAAAGAGTGGTGATGGTAATGATTATGTGGAGGGATATGAGTGGTGAAGGTGGAGACACATGGCAGGAGAGAATTGGCAGAGGGACACATTAGTGGTAGTATTTTGGGGAAGTGTAGGCTGTAAGTGGTATTGGGAGGGGACCCCCTAAAATGCCCCAAGCATCGCCACATTGGCCCATGAGTTTTCGACAGAAATTTCTTTTTGGGCCTCCACCTTGTGTTAACTGTCGGGAGTGCAGGAGGGGGGGGGTGAAAACACTCCTCTGTCATAGATATGGGCGGGATTGATCACGACCACTAACCCTTGCACAACATTTTTTTTGTAAAAACACAAAATACCCTTTGTCGTATTATATTACATCAAATAAAGCATAATAACTAAGGTATAAAACCTTTTAAATTTGACATTTTTGGAATATAAAGTGACATTTTAACTAGCTCACTGTAGGGGCCCACTTTTTTTTTTCCTATTTTCTTTTCATTTCATTTGTTTGTTTTCAAATATATATCATTTTTTTTATATACCCTATTTTATTTTTTCTTTTCTTTCTCTTTCTCTTTTTCTTTTCTTTTTCCTCTTTTTTCTATCATATATATATTCTTTTACTTTTCTTCTTTTTCTTTTGAACTTTTGAAAATAATTTGCAGAATGAAATCATTATTTACAACATTTCATAGGAGAAAATCAGCAAATAATCATCCATTGATCATATAAATTATAGCACCATGACAATGGCTCCAATGGGGATGGAATACTCCTTGTGAGTTGTTAAGAACACTGTACATCAATAGCCTTTGTCCATTGGATACCCTGTTCTTATTTTGTAACTGAATTAACTGGTTGTTGTTATTATAAACATTGGTAGCAACTCATCAAAAGATTAGGGCCTTCTATGCAAGCTTCAATTCCTTATGTTAACCACCCTTAGTTCTAGTAGAATGATAAAATTATATTTACAATGACATGCATGAAAGATGTATCTATCCTTCAGTGAAATAGTTCTTGAGTAGTCTGTTATTGACAGGTCCTCCTGGCAGTCCTTCTCCACTCAAATGTTTTAGCAAGAATGCATTGTTACCTCAAATTTCCCATGCTTACCCTTCTCTTCATTTATGAGTCCCATCTCAAAACAATATCATCTATTTTGAAGTCATCTTCTTTGGTCCTTATGTTATAAAAATTCTTGATTTTGTCCTGAATTACTTGGGTTTTGTTGTAGACCTCCTCCCTAGTTTGCTCCAACTAAATAATTTTATTTATCCTTTTTTACATCATTTCACTCCACTTTTGATTCCTACAATAAATTTAGCACTGGAATTCCTAGGGAGGTGGAAAAAATTGCATCGAATCCATATACTAATTGGAAAGGAGACATTTCAATAGATTTCTTAGTACTAATTCTATCAGCGCATAGAGCAGTAACCAACATCTTATGCCATGATTTCTTATTTTCCTGCAATCGTTTCTTTATAATGTTGACTAAGATCTTCTTCTAAGAATCAGATAATACATTCCCTTTAGGATAATAAGAAATATAGTGTACTAAATTTATGTGATACTTGTGACAGAAATCAATCATTTTCTTTGATTTGAAAGCAACAACATTGTTAGTAATGATTTTATGTAGACATCCAAATTGGAATGGATTCAATCCATTTTGTGAAATATTTAGTGGATGTCAAAATCCATTTATGTTGAGATGAAGAGCTTGAATATATTTATCCATTAAAATATAAAATCCATTGTTGAAAAGGAACCTCCACTGAATTGGGCTTTAAATTTAAGGGAAAAAGAATTCTCTTTCCTTCAAACATTGGGAATCGATGTCATGTTAAAACTTTCTTACGAATGTCTGCAAACAAGGGAGGTTAGTAAAAACCCACCCTTAGGATTTTGTTGGCTGTATATTTCCATTATAAATGTCCTCCATAGTCCCCTTGATGAAATTCTTCCATGGATTTGTCTCATTCATCCCTCAATAAACAATTCAACAAGGTACCTCCATTATCTTTCCCATACAAAACCTGATCTCAAATAAAGAATTTCATAACTTTTTACTTTAGAATATAGCTTTGTTCTTTGTCAAACCAGGATGATATTGTAAATTTTGTAAAACATAGACAATATATGCATAACAAGGAGAGGTAGCAAATGCTTCTGATACCTGTGGAGTCACCAACTCTTCCTGTTCATCAAGTGCAACTATACAATTTATGTCCAGTGCATGGAAATTTGACTCAGCCATTAGGTTAGCCAATCCCTCGCCTTTGATGAGTTTAGTAGGTCTTATCTCAATGTAATATTCTAAAATTACTACAATCCATTTCCCTCTTTTCCCATCTGGATTAGTCTGAGTGAGGATATCTTTTACTACAACACTTGAAACAAATGCAATAATGTGGGAATGTAGAATGTACACTGTGAAGTATTTCAGTGCCTTTACTAAAGAAAAGTCTTGTTTTTATATGATATTTTACTATAAGGAAGCATATCTTAAAGCTCTGTTGAAGAATGTTATAGGTTGTTTGTGTCCCTCCTTGTATTTCTAGAACAAAACTACTACAATAGTGTGTTCTGATGCAAAAGAGGAAATCATGAAATGTTTAGTAAAATTACGATAATTAAAATATGAGAACATGTCAACGCTACCTTTACTTCACTAAAATATTTTTTAGCCTCACTATTCCATTTCATCTCAATATCTTTCTTCATCATGTTTGTGATTTCTCTTAAGATATTGGCGAGGTTTGGAGTGAATCTTCTCTGGAAATTGATCCTGCCAATGAAAGACTAAATTTATTTTTTATTCCTAATAGGCTTGATCTTCATTATGGCTTCAACTCTGTTGGGGTCTATTTTGATACCATATTTTGAAATAATATGATTAAGTAGCTTTCCTTCCTGTAATCGAAGAAAATATTTTTGGGCTCAAGGAAATACCGTATTTCCTGCATTTTTCAAAACCCTTCCTTAAGTGCAGCAGGTGATCTTTATCTATTTTGGAAAATAAGTATGTCATCCAAATAAATTACAATAAATATATCCTTATCATCATCAAAGGAAATATCCAATGATTTTTGTAAAGTGGCCCCTACATTCATAAGGCCAAACGACATCTTGATAGACCTAAAGGTTCTCCAAGGTGTTGTGAATATGTTTCATGCTGATCATCAGGATGTCTCAGAATTTGGTTATATCCTCAAAAACGATCCAACAAATAAATTATGTTGGAACCAACTACTTTCTATAAAGTATGATCCATTTTAGGTAGAGGGTAATTATCCTTGAGAGAAAGTTTGTTCGAATTCTTGAAATCCACACAGAGCCTTATTTATCCTATCTTCTTTCTAGTTGGCACTAGATTTGACACCCATTTTGAACATCTTAAGGGCACAATGATTTTAGTATCAATTTTTTTTTTAACTTCCTTTTCTATCAAAGGTAGCAGAACTGGATTTACCATCCTTAATTTATGCTTGAAGGATTGTTGGTCCTCTTTGATGGGGATGGCATGTTGTATTATACTTGTATCATATGCTTTTAGATCTTCATAACTCCAAGAAAACACATTAGAAAATTATTTTAATATATCTATATAATTATATTTTTCTTTGGGAGTCCAAGACTTGGACAACTTTACAATATTAGGATTTTCCTCTGTACCTATATTACAGTCTTCAACCTCAGCTCCTACAGGTTCTATCTTTGGCTTTTTGGCTACATCATTAAAATCAAACAACTCCTCTAATGGAACCAAACTTCTTGGTAACACATTGTCTTTCAATTTTTGAAATTCAAGTTCTTCTAGAATGTCAACAGTCACATTTAACACTATTTCATTTATAGCATCATCTACATAGTTGTGTGCGTCAATATGTACATTCTCAAACTCTTCTTTTAACTACCAAAAACTTTCTATCTACTCATCAACCAAAAACTTGCCAATATTTAACATTATCTAGCATAGATGGCATGTGTTTCACTTCAACCTCATATTTTCTGTTGGGATGAAAAGAAATCTTACAAGTACTGGCTGAAGTAGCCAGTGCATCAGCTAAGATGTTTTAACGTTTCGGAATTAAAGACAATTGATATTCTAGGAAAGAGTGTAGAAAATCTAAGACTACATTTCTGTAGGCCCTCAGTTAATGGTTTTTAGCCAAGTACTCACCTTTAATTTGGTTAATAATGAGCTCGAAATCACCATGTACATAAATAATTTTAGCTCCCAACCTCTTCAAAAGTCATAGTCCTAAAATCAACGCTTCATATTCAACTATATTGTTTGTACATTGGAAATTTAGCCTCTAAGAATATCGCTTTGCTATACATGTTTGTGAGTTTCAGATCAAAACACATGCCCATGCGCCTTCCTTTCTCATTTCCCCAACAAAATCAATATTCCAAGTGGCTTCACCCTCTCCATCTTGCTAGCCAACATCCTATTTCATCTCATCTATTTTTATCAATTCAGTGTTTAGGTTTGATACCTATTTTTTTGCAAATATGTCATTATACAGGATGAAGGAATCCACCCTCACAAAAATATAGAAAATATAGATCAACACCTTAGAAATAAGCCTATTCAAGGGGGAAACCTCCTTTACATTACACAAATGAATAGTTCTTGGATGATACAAATGAAAATACCTCCTTTCTATATATAGGAGTCTAAGGGGTCATAATATAATCAGAGCCGACATAACAATAATAATGTAAGGGCACAAAATATAATAAGGGGGTTGCACGAATAACAATAAGGGGTTACACTAGTAGTATAGGGACCTAACATGCCCCTCTCCTTCAAAAAGTTTTGTCCTAAACGCTTGAGTAGTTATGGATGCTTCTGTATACAATTCTCTTCCTCCCATGTGAAATATTTAGCGGGTAAGTTCTTCCACTTGATGCGATACTCTGAAATTGATCAATTTCATAGTTGTTGATTTCTTGCTTCTGTGACTGCTTTGGGTTGCAGTATAATTTTTTCTTCATCAAGTTCTGGCAATATTGTTTGAACTAGGATCTTCAGTAACTTTTGAATGAGTGCCCAGAATTCTTCGTCATTGTTCCATTCATCCTTTTCTTTTCTTATCCAATCTAGTTGGATAATAGAAATGGCACAAAAAAATGCTTCCACATCCTCATCCTTTCTTGAGAGTGCATTTGTAAAAACGTTTTTCTTCCCTTTTTTTGTAGATGATTTCAAAGTCATAATCCAACATATTTGTGACCCATTTTTTCTGTTCTTCTGAAAATAATCTTTGTTCTAAAAAGTATTTAAGACTATCCCAATCCATTTTTACCTTGAACTGTCTTCCCATTAAGTAAAGTCCATTTCTTAAGTGCATGTAGTATTGCCAACATTTCCTTCTCATAAATAGCTTGCTTGAGGGAAATTCATTTTTATGGATGTCGCTGTAAAAATACCCAATCTCCTACATCAAAACTTCTTTCACTATGATGTTGATATGCATGTTGTTTCATTCGATTTTGTACCAAAGTGACATTATACTTTAAAAGTGGGAGAACTTGTTGTTGATGCTTGATGTGATCTTTAACTGCTTGAACCTTTTTCATCTTGATATGTCCTTCTACCTTGAGAGTTTGAGGAGTGGTAATTTCTGCTAATACATTACAAGATATGGTTGGATTCATTTATTGATGCTTGATGTGATATTTCACTTCTTGAACATTTTTCTTCTTGATATGTGCTTCTATCTTGAGAGTTTGAGGAGTGGTAATTCTTGACAATGCTTTACAAGATATGGTTGGATTCATTTCTTCTTTCTCTATGCTTGGTTCTTGGTGTATATCCTCTTCTTTTAAAGTTTCTTGATCTTTTTCTTCTTGATATTTCATTTCTTGAACTTTCTTCTTCTTGATATGTCCTTCTATCTCGAGAGTTTGAGGAGTGGTAATTCCTGCCAATGTAGAACAAGATATGGTCGGATTCATTTCTTCTTTCCCTAGGGCTGGTTCCAGGTGTATATCCTCTTCTTTTGATGTTTCTTGATCATTTTCTTCCTCCTCTTCACAGTCAATGTAAAATAATTTCTTCTCAGCACTCTTATGACCTTTAGTGCATTTTCTATCACAACTGTAACAAAGCCCATTTTCTCCTTTCTCTTCCATTTGTTGTCGTGTAAACCTTGTATAATTGTGAGTGGTAGGATTTCTTGTTGCCATAATTTTTCTTTCAATTTTTGTTTCCAGCCTGAATGCCTTCTCCAATGAATCAGGTTCCCAAAGACAAACCTCATGTGCAATGTTATCCTTTAAATTCCCTATGAAGGCATCAATATTTTGCTTCTCTGGAATATCATTTACCCTTATATTCAATTTTTGGAAGTTCTCAATGTGCTCTGCAATTGAACCTTTTTGTTTGAGATTTATCAATTGGCTAAAGAAGGTGTTTCTCTTTGTATCCTCATAATGTGCTATCATTTCCTCCATGAAAATTGACCATGTGACAAGTGGTTTACGAGAACAAAGCCCTTCATACCATAAAATTGATTTGGTTCTAAATATAAATATCCAATATGTACCTTTTGTAATAGTTGTACACCATGTAGATCAAAATATTGCTCCATCTGTAGTATCCAATTTACTGGATCCTTCCCATCAAACTTCCTCAGATCGCTTTTTATTGATTTTAGGAGCTTGATATTGAAACAATTGTAACTTTGTAATTTCAGATCTCCACGGTCTGAAATTGAAACCTATAGTAGCTCTCTGTGTCCTTTTTCTAATGCCACTAGTCTAGTCAAAATTGGATTCTCCAAGAAAGAGTTATGCCCATTCTCCCAAGATGACCTTCTTATATACTTTTTGAGTAGAGTGAACTTGTACGAAGTTCCACGTGTTACTGTTTCAACCTTTGAAATTGAAACCAATACACCACAAATTAAACTTTTTCCTGTTTCTATAGCTACTTACCAAATTTCAATCTGATGCTCAAAGTTAAAGGTAGGACAATTTTCCCCTAGTCACTTTTTTGGAATGTAATTCGGAAGCCTACAGAGACCCTAAATGTCTTCGACTGTATCTCCTAAAATATAGCGAAACATGAACTAAAATTCGGGCCCGAGCTTCACCATGATCTTTTCTCAAATGTGGTTTAATTTTAGAGTCTGAAACTTCATAGAAAAACAATTATAGCAAAAAATTCCAGGATGACATGTTTGAGATGGAATTGTGAAGCTTGCCAAAACCCCAACTTCGGTGGATGATGTCTCTGCAAATGTATCGAGACAGGATATAAAATTCAGATCTGAGGTTCAACAAGATTTTTTCTCAAATGGGTTTTTTTCTTAGCTTCTGAAACATCGCCGAAAATAAGTTATAGCTAAAATTCTACGATGACCTGTTTGGAGCAATGAAACCCTAGAATCCAAAGCTTTGATACCAAATGTTACGAAACTTGCTCACAAAAGATAGAAAAGAGAGATCAATTCCTTAGAAATGAGCGTCTTCAAGGGGGTAACCTCCTTTACATTACACAAATGAACAATTCTTGGATGATATACATGAAAATATATCCTTTCTATATATAGGAGTCTAAGGGGTCATAATATAATAAAAGCTGACATAACAATAATAATGTAAGGGCAGAACAATAACAATAGTGGGATTCTATGGGGCACAATAATCACAATATCGGGACTACATGGGCACAACAACATAAGAAAGGGGTTGCACTAATAAAAATAAGAGGTTACACTAGTAGTATAGGGACCTAACTATGTCTTCCACTACAATATCCATTACCACACTCTTTGTTGGGATTTGGGCCAGAGTAACACATAAATCTTTGATGAGACCTAAGCATCTTACTTTGCTAGAATCAAAAGAATATAAATCTTTTTAGGGCCTAGTTACACTATTCCTAGCTTTTCATGATGACTCTGAGCATAAGACCATGTGAAGCACCATAATCAAGCATAACATTGTGAAGAGTTTTGTTATGAATGTTCAAACTCATATAGAAGGGTGGTACACTACCATCCTGAGACTTCCCTTCAACCTCAGGCCCAAACAATAATTCGAGTTTTTCATCAGTTATGTTAACTGTGTTTGTTCCTTCTCCTATCTTCAAAGCCTTCATGAATTGAGATCTATATGCATTCTTGTTAATCAATTTTGTCATGGGAATAGAATTTTATACCTTGGCTAATTCATTTTCAATACTAAAAGATGTTTGAGATTTGTCTATATCTTTGACATTTACATCCTGTTTTGGAGAAGTTTCGTTTTGAGAATCATCCTTTTCCTGGTTGGTAGAAGGGGTGTAACTCTGAATTTTCTTGGGAGGATTTCCTGCAACATATTTACTTTTCAAATTGTATTACTTGTGCACCTCCATGATATCATTTTGGTATCCCTTTTTATAATCATTTATCTCTACAAGAATGAGTTCTGGCTATGATAACAAAAATAGATCTTGCTCCTCCTTAGTTAATAAAATATTATCAATTTCTCATTCCCCAAATACGTTTATTTGATTTTCTTTCGGATCCTCTAGTAACTCAGCTTCCTCATCTACATATCATCATGTAATGGAGGTCTAATTTTCTATTGATTGACTCAACCTATTTGTTCTCTCTGTTTGATTTGGGGTGGGTTTCTCCTAAAATTAGGATTTATAATTCTAGGACCCCCTTCATCTTGCCTTGGAGGAGATGTATCTGTTATAATTTTCATATCCATCATTTTTTCCATGGTTTTTACTAATTTCTCCAACTTAGCATTTGATGAAGAAGAAGAAGTTTATTCTTTAATAGTGACTCTTCTCTCAGTCTTTAACCTAGCTCTCTTTGCCCATAAATTGTCTTCCACACTGACTGCATTCCTTTTCATTTCCTCTAGGGTAGCAAAATTGTCACACGGAATGAGTCGATCTTGCATACAAGATTGACCTTCCTAGAATCTAACGATATCTAGTGACAAGCAAGCCAATCAAAAGCTATCTTTCTCTAAATATGCAATTATAAACAAAGGCAAACAAGTGTTTTAGGCCTACCTTGGGTCCAATGCAAGTTTGTGGAAGCCTCGCTCCTTTGATCCAAATGAGCTCCCTTGTTGCGAATCTGCAAACAAATTAAATAGCACCTGAAAAACCAATATCATAAAGCATGCTTAACATGATGATCAAGGAATTCATGAAACAAATGACATAAGACAATTTGTTGAGAAAAATGAATCGGATTGTATTAATTCCCATCAAAGAAGAACTTTACAACATGTGCCTTGATGTTGTACAAGCTCCTCCCAGGGTCCAACAAGAAGTCTCCTCTACTTTGAAAAGTTTCACTCTCTTCCAAATGAAGCCAAAAAGGTATGTGATCTCTCCTCTCGAGCTTAACTAGGAAGTCTCAATTCCACCAGCGTTTACCCTCAAAAATGTTCAGCTTCTAACCTCCCTAGCAACCAGCCCAATGCCTTAATTTATAGTGCAATGGAGGGAAGTTACTAGGTCCTCCTTCAAAGGGATAAAGCCCTCCTTCAAAGGGATAGCTGCTCACATCAAGGGATTAGCTCCTTCTCTTTTGGGATGCATGAACCACCTAAGAGCGACCAATCCACATCAAAATTCCTTCTAGAATCGTCTAGAATTAACTCAAAGTGAGTTTTTTTAGAATAAACTTGCGCCTTTTTGACTTTCATAGGGGTCCACACCCACTCCTTTAGGGATAGAGCGGGCAGGTCCATAGTTTTTGTGAACAGGAGGTGCAGGACCGCAGGCAATAGTGAGAGAAAGTGTGGAACCAGAGCTTTGTTGATTTTCAATGTCTTTCTCTCATTTTCAAAGCTTGACTTGAAGAGCTGAGGTCTGGGACTTGCTTAGGAGGACAGTGCAAGTGATGATAGACTCATATTGACTGCAAATATCATGGTGACGATATTTTTGTGTAACAAGGATTTCTCTCCATCAGTTTGTAAGACATATCTACATCAAAACCATCTAGAAATTTAATCAGAGCTAGTCCTGGTGGGGGTTGTATTGCAAATCGAATAGAATTGTAAATTCTATTGAATCTAGTGCAGTGGTCTTGGACTTTTTTATGAGGGGCTCTGTTTATACTCACATATTCAGCCATGATTTGGAGATGATTCTTCTTTACTTCCCATTGTGTGAGGAAAGTTTGGTGAAATTGTGTGAGATCTAGGATACTAGCTACTAGCAATGCCCTAAACCATTTCTTAACTTCTCTTATCAAACTTTGTACAAAGAGTCTCATTTTCACATCATCTTCATCAACTTATTGCAAATCTGAATAATAATTCATTCTGTCTATGTGTTGTTGTGTTATGATTGGCCCTGTACCATCAAATTGAGGTATTCAGCTTTGATAATCCTCTGTCATGGCATTAAGTTGTCTAGGTAAGACTAAGGGGGCACAACGAGCTGCCATTATTGGCAAACGGGAATTGGAAGAAGATGATACTATAGTAGATGTGGATATCGAGGGTATCAACTAAGGTGGGATTATTCTTGGTTAAGTTGGTGTGGTAGTAGTAGGTATGTTAGATGGAATAGGGGTAGTGGTATTCAGAGAAGCTACTGGAGGGGCTTTAATAATGGAAGAAAATACTGAAGGGTTTGGTGATGAGGTAGAAGAAGAAGAAGAGTGAGTTGATTGATCAGTGAAAGATTTCTGCATAGCCTGATTTAATTATGTCACCAAAACTTCAAGCTTGTTAAATTATTTTATAACAACTTCATCAAAATATGGACTGATTGGTTGATGTTTTGGGATATGAGGCTTCAAAATATTTTCATCAAAAACTGTCTCAGATACAAAGCTTTCTGATTTGCTATGAAAAAGGTTATGCTCAAAAGGTAAGTCAAATTCAATATATTCTATAGTAATGAAACATTCAAGGAGAAAATTAACTCTAGGTAGTGGATTATTTCTTGCTTGACTCTTAAACATCTTTCCTGATGAGTTTATGAGGATTATCTATAATTTTAGGTGGTTTAGGATGTAGATGGGCTCTAGTGTGGATATTTCTAGGAGCCAGATCTTCAATATATTATTTACAGATAGAAATATGTACACAATTTGGGTGGAAAAAAAGCCTTAATAACATTTATTTCATAGCCACACACTCAGAATATATTTGAGCTTTGAAAGAAATATTTACTAGGGAAAAATAAAATTTATATCAGATTTGTTTGAATTCCCCAGTATGGTCACCATAATTTTTATCACTCCGTAATTTCCCTAGGTGTTACACTAAAATTTGTCACCATGACTATTTGCAGTTAGTATGGCTCCATCAACTGTCATACTATTCTCCTTGGCAAGTCTTATACCTCTGCTCCTCATGTCAAACTCCAAGAAAGAGAGAAAGTCTTTAAAAATCTATATATCTCTGGGTACGCAGTTTCTCTTAGCCTTACCTGCGTGTACGCACCTCAAGTTCACATTCCATGCGTACTTGTACACTCTGTCTGTAAAGGGGTGGGTGCGTACCCCTCTAAAGGTCAAAAGGCGCGAGTTTTACTTCAAAAAAGTTACTTGTGGTCGACTCTAGAGCATTCTATAAGTTTGTTTGATGTGTATTGAGCGCCTCCAGATGGTTCATGTATCCCTATGAAAGAGGAACTTATCCCATCAAGAGGGGAGCTATCCCATTCAAAGAGGGGCTTATCCCATTGATGGTGGACCTGATTAACTTCCTCTAAAGCACTATAAATACAGGCATTGGGCTAGAGGGAGGGGAGGTTGAAAGCTGAACATTCCTAAGGGTAGATGCTGCTGGAATTAGGACTCCCTTGTGAAGCTTGAGAGGAGAGATTCCCATCCTTTCTTAGCCTTATTTGGAAGTGGGTGAGCTGATCAAAGTAAAGGAAAACTCTTGCTGGACCCTAGGAGGGACCTGCACAACACGAAGGCTCAGGTTGTAATGGTTTCTTTTGTTTCCACTTAATACAAATAAACTCATTTTTCTCAACAGATTGTTATTCATGATTTGTTTCATATGCTCCTTGGTCTGTATGATGGATATGTGTTATTTTATAAGTTTATCAGGTGCTATTTAATCTTTTGGCTTGTTAGTGAATGCAGGTTTCGAAGAGAAGGAGGAGCTCATCCGGATCGGCGAGGCTGGACTACTACAAAGCTTTGGACTAAAGGTACGTTATAAACACTTGATTACTTGTATTCTAAATGCATATTTAGAGAAAGGTAGTGTTTATTTGTCTTGTTTGTCACTAGAAAGCCTTAGCTTATAGGGAGGTCGGTTTTGTCTGCAAAATTGACTCTTTCCGCATGACAAAATGGCGACCATACTGGGGAACTCCATTGATGTGAATGATTTTTCCTTTGTGTGAAACTTTGATTTGAGAAAAGTCGTTTGTTTTCTGGTTTTTGGCTATTTAACTGTGCATTTGGGTGGGATAGCTTAGGGTTAAATTAGATTTTAGTTTTTCTTGGTTTTGCTAGAAGTACGCACCCTCTGAGTTGAGCACAGTGCGTACCTGTACGCACTGTAGCTTTGTACACAGAGTGTACACGCACCTGTGCTAACAGGCTGCCTGCGTACCCCTATCAAAAGCTTAGAAAATTTCCATTTTTTCCTTTTTCTCCTATTAGATTTTGTTTATAGCTTGTTTTTGCTGCCCAGATCCACTGCTCACCTGTCAGAAGCTTTCATCTTGGCTAATTTCATTGGCATTCCTGCTTTAAGCTTTCATCAGTTGGGTTTTTTGAGTCTCTTTTTGAGAAATTCTTGATTTGATTTCCTTTGGTCATTACTTGGAGGTTTGTCTCAGTCTTTTCACAATTTTGCATCTTTTTGCTTTTGTTTTTGCAAAAACGTTTCCCCCTCATTCGCCAGGGGGGGGTAAATTGTGTATGAGTGTTAATCGCCTTTGAGTGTTTTTATTTTTTGATCTTTGGAACTCTCACCCAATTTTCTCGACTTGCACTTGATTGGCTCTTAGATTACATTAGAATCGTCTTGTGTTTGAGAATTCTCTTGCATAGATCACATTTGCATAATTAGAATTCTCATTTTCAGAATATGAATGAAAAATGTGCATAGATTACATTTGCATACATTTCAAGTGAATTGTGCTTAGATTACCATTGCATAGTTTACATTCTGAAAAATCAATCGTAGATTTAGATCAGCTTTCTTTGATTTGAATTTACACAAAAATAAAAATAAAAAAATGGTTTGGAATTGATATGCATTAGTTTTTCTTGATAAAATTAGTGCATTAGAGAATTTGTTATATTTTCTCTTAGTGATCAATTTTTTGCATTGTTGGAAGTGAATGGAAACTCTCTCCTTACTTTAGTTAGGATTCATCGAATTGAAAAGATTACATTATCATATTCGATTGCATTCAGTTGAGTCGGGTCATAACACCATTGGTTTCATATCCATTTACCCATTTGAGTAATAACAGCCTAAAGAACACAACGCTTAAAGTAAAATCAACTTAGTAACTTTTTATTTACTAGGGCTCTGAAACACCAATATAGATCAGGCTAGTGTCTTGGAGTAGGAGAGTAATTAACTCTCCAAGACAGTAAAACCAAACAAGTAGCTCATCTTGTGGTAGGATAAATCCAGCTGTTTCATTTGTACTCTGGGAAAGCTCCTCTTAAAGGAGAAGCACGAGACTGTGTCCAAACCAGTGAGGGGATCAATCCTCCTTCATTGGGAAAGACGCCAGATACGCACATACTACAAACGGTAAACCTCGGATTATTGTCGAGGAGCCTGGGGTCACTTGTCGGTAAACCTTAGATTATTGTCAAGGAGCCGGCAAGGGGATTGAGCTTGTTACTCTGCCCTTGCGTGCTATCGGGTCGTAGATTGTTCCCCCAGGTATATTTGTTGTTGTTGGTAACCTTAGTGACCATTATCTTTAGGATTCTACCGAGGTGACGGTGGAGGGAAGATCCCACTGTACCTGGAGCAGACGTCGGCTAGACTCACTTGGATTTTCCGGGGGGTTCACTTCACTCGAGAGGGTTAAAGTGGAGGAACTTGTGCCGGTCTATTCATTAAACAGGTTGCCGGGGTAACTGTTCCACCCACCACTTCTGTACTGAATTCGGCGATGTTGGGTTTCATCTCCAACTAGTGTTTTCGGTCCGGAAGGCTACTATTTGTGTATGGTTTGACTCCTAGATTTGATAGCATGTGTTAATTTGTTTGTTTTTACTTTTAGAGACCATAGGTGTGAATTGTGAATTTTAATTCTTAGGTGTGAATTTTGAATTGTTAATTTTAGTTATAAATTATTAATAAAATTCACTGAAGTTGAATATAATGGCAAACATTCCAGAATTTACCAACCTAGGAACCCCTCCTAATGAGAATCCTAGTACTTTTCCTTACTTTGGAAATGTTGGTCCTCCTTATATGGCTACTTTGTCATTACCTGGATTTACAATAGGATTACCGATATGGTTATTTTCAACTTCGTTGGCCCAAAATACTCCGATTGTTCCACCTCAACCGAATGCTTCACCTCAACAGAGTTCACCATCTCAACATCACCAACCTTCTGTTGACCCTTTACCTTCTTCGCCTAATTTTTCTTCCTCCATTTCTCCCTCTTCGCCTGGTCAAAGCCTTGATGCTAGTAACCAGGAGGCTAAGAAGAAGAAGAAAGGGAAGAAGAAGAAGAAGCAAGATAAGAAAGAAGTCAACCAACCAACCACGACTATAAGTGTTAGTTGTGTTGAGGAAAATTGCACATGCATCGTAAACCCAAATACCCTTGCAGGCTTTGTAAGGGTGACCACTTCCTTGTCAATTGTCCTGGTATTCCAAAAGTCTTGGAAGTATGGTCAGAAAAATCTCATCAACTTTCCATTGATCCATCAACCAGTGATAGTCAGGTTCCTGGGAAAAAGGGTAAAGTTAGGTTTACTTGTAAGTTATGCATAGAGAGTCATCAAACTCACATTTGCCCTCACATGGATGAAGCCTCAACATTGTTGGAAAACCTTACTGTTCCACAGCAAGAATTTCCAACTAGTTACCGTAAACTTTCTCCAAACCTACCGTCAACTGACGGAGTGATTGATCTAAAGTCAAGTACAGTCGATCACACTCTCCCATTGGAGAGTGAAACTCATGTCACTCAGGTTGATGATCCATTAGTTGATCAAGTGGTCGATTCAATTTCACATTCGGTCGATCCCACATTCGGTCGATACCGCTTAGGTTCTTCTTGTTACATCAGATTCTTCTATGCCGGGGGGCATTTCACCTGTTTCTACAGAACCCCCTCCAAGCACTGAGGTCTTTTCCTTTGATTGGAATAGACTGACAGAACCGCGTCTTCCTTCCTCCATCCCTTTCCAAATCATTGTCAAGGCTGGTGGTAGGGACATACATCGTACTTAGGTAGATGAAGGTGCTTCTGTTAGTATTTTATCCTCAACTGTTTGGAAAGCTTTGGGTTCCCCTCAGCTTGCACCTATTACGCAGAATCTGAAAGCTTTTAATAGAACCATTAGTGAACCTTTAGGGATCCTTCCTAAGTTTTCTATTACCTTGGAAGGTAAAACTGTTTGTATTGATCTTATGGTAGTTCGAGGTCCCTTGGATTTCAATCTACTCCTTGGGCGAGACTATGTTTATGCAATGAAAGTTGTCGTATCGACACTCTTTCGCGTGATGTCTTTCCCTCACAATGGCAGTATTGTGACTGTAGACCAGCTTTCGTTCCCGAGTCTTGTTTCAACTACCAATAATATGACACCCCTAAATGTTCCTGATTCAAAAGTGGTATCTACCCTACCATGGGTTAATTATGTGGCAACTTGTCCCATGTTTTCAGTTACCGATGTAAGTGAGCCTCTCACTGTTTGCTCATCTTCCTTTGATTTAGATCCGGTAATTGACATGGAAAACTCTATGGGATTACTTGAACACGATGTTCTTATCCCTTTTGAGTGCCTTGACATGTGTTCCTTCCAGAGAAGTATTCTTCCTTCTGATGAAGACCTCTTGGAAGCCATGATCAAGGTGTGTCCATTGACATGTCTTTCTTCCAGTTGAAAGCCATGATCAGTGAGTACGAGGACAGTTCCTCTTACTGAGTCAACCTCGTTAAAAAATGAGTCAAGGTTTTTAGAGTAAAGTTTTTTGTTAGGTAGATTGTAGAGAGTAGTTATGAGCATAGTTCCTTATCTTGTGTCAAGCTCATTTAAAAAATGAAACAAGGGTTTTTGAGCATAGTTCCTTGTCTTGTGTCAAGCTCATTAAAAAATGAATCAAGGATTTTAGAGCATAGTTCCTTGTCTTGTGTCAAGCTCGTTAAAAAATGAATCAAGGTTTTTCGAGTAAAGTTTTTTGTTAGGTAGATTGTAGAGAGTAGTTATGAGCATAGTTCCTTATCTTGTGTTAAGCTCATTTAAAAAATGAAACAAGGGTTTTTGAGGATAGTTCTTTTCCTGTGTCAACCTCACTAAAAAATGAAACAGCTCCCACAAGTCTTTCCAAGATCTTGAAAGTAAAGCTTCATTCCATCCACCTCATTGAATGCAATGAAGCTTGGGGGGCATATACCTCGTTTTGCGTCATTATGCTGGGGGCATGTGAACTTATAACAAGCATAGTTTTTCGTTTCAAGCTTGCGTAAACATGAAACTGAATCCGAACATAGTTCTTTTCCTGTGTCAAGCTCGTTAAATAATGAAACAAATCCTCCTCTACTTGAGTCGAGAGTTTGACTAGATCTCATAAATGTTAAGTTGTACATTTAGGTTAGTTATTTCAGTTTTTGCATAATTTTCTTACAGTTTTAGGTCGAGTCTTTCAAACGATCTCGTACATGAACCTTCATTCCACCCAGCTTGTACTTAGTTGAATGAAATGAGGCTGGGGGGCATGCGCTCTGGCAGTTATGCTTAGGGGGCATCAAGCACAGTTTTCTCTCTGTTTCAAGCCTGTGAAAAATGAAACTACTTTGAAGCAGAGTTTTTATCTGTTTCAAGCTTTTGTAAAAATGAAACCTATCTCAAGTCAATTTCAGTTATTTTCAAGACTCGTTAAACTCATGAAAATCTCGAGATTATTTTGCTATCTTTCATTCTCGTAAAACAAATGAAAATGTCGAGTCCTTTCTGTCTTTTCCTGCTCGTAAATTAAATTGAAAATCGGCCATATGAGTACATTTTTATCATTTTTTCGAACTCGTTAAAACTTACGAAAAAGTGAAAACCATGAGTACATTTTTATCATTTTTTCGAACTCGTTAAAACTTACGAAAATGTGAAACCTTGGAGTTCTCTTTTAAGCCCTTTTCAGACTCCTAAAATATGAAAAGATTGCCGAGCGTTTCTTTTACACTCGTTAAAACGGAATTAAAAGACGGTCCTCTTATAGCCCTTTTATGACCGTAAAAACATGAAAAGATTGCCGGATTTTTGTCATTTCAAATTCGATACTGGAAATAAAATGACATGTCCTTGATCGCTTTTTACTTTTCAGGTCAAAGACACTAATCATGAAAGTACTCCTTGGTCGCAAGATCAAGCGGTTCTCTCAAGTATTATTTTATACTTTTTCGGGCTTGGGAGACACAAATTTATGAAAAAGTTCAACCCTAGAGTCTTCTTAAGTTTTTCAGACTCTCTAAAATTGAAAAACGCCGAGTTTCTCCCATACTGGACTCGTTAAAATTTCACAGTAAAGGACCTGTTCGATTACAAACAGGAACGGACCACTCCTTCTTAGGGTTCGAATCTAAACTAAGTTGGACTCATCCGAAGGATGAGCTTATAATCAAGCATATGTTATCCTCCTCAAGCTTGTAAAAAATAAATGGGTACTTGCCAGAAATGGTGGGGGAAAAGAGAGAAAAATGAGCCTATTTGTTATCCTTTGTCTCAGAAGAAGCCTGATCACCACTCTTGAACACGACACTTTTCATTCACCTGGGTTGGGAAATCCTTTGCCTAATAGTTGATCAAACCACTTTGAAAATCTTCAACCGATTCTAGGTATTAACTTTGGGTCAATTGTCACCAAACCATCTGTCGTGCCGTTATGTGTTCAAGAGGTCACTGTAAATAACTATTCATCTGCAAAATACCCATCATCCATCTCGACCATCCCTGAGTCAGTCCTTACAGCTACATTTCTTCAACTTGATCTATGATTTCGTGTTGTGGGCTTGCCTGCAACGAGTCGCT
Organism: Pinus tabuliformis; assembly: GCA_031772625.1. NCBI lineage: Eukaryota > Viridiplantae > Streptophyta > Pinopsida > Pinales > Pinaceae > Pinus > Pinus tabuliformis. The sequence continues at coordinate 1,954,495,435 of CM062816.1, forward strand.
TTATATCGACATCAACACATTATCTAGAAAGATGACCTAGAAATCGTCAGTACCTTGAAATATGCATGCATCAATGGCAGGTTTCTCGCCTTTGACGACAGTTGACATCATTGACTTTCGATCGAAGGATTCCGTGAAATGTTCGACATCAACTCATTCATTCACATCTCATGGATTGTACTGGGTACTTTGAGAACCATTGACATCACTGGTGGTCTCTCTCACACTTGTTAACAGTTTACATCATCGACTAGTAATCAAGTGGTTTCTACCATGTTCGACATCAACTCATTTATTCGCATGGATAGAATCATACCTTTTCGGGAAGTAGAAATGAAGACCCTGGATCTAGTTTCCACCATCCAGGCTGCGAGGAGTTTTGTATTCATTGTATAGTAGACTAATCATAAACAGATGGCTGCGTCCATACTGTGTCTACATGAGTCTATGATTATGATGTACTGCGAAATCATTCCTGTATCAGAGCAGTAGTTAGTTTGTTAGTTAAAGTTTTTTATCTGAATATGGGAATGCCTACCTCAGCGATGATATGATCTCATACATGTATTTTGTGTTGAATACTTGCAGGTTCCCACCGGGCTCTCCACAAGATAATCCTTGAAATGATAAAGTACTTCACCCTTCCTAGATGATATGAAACCCTAATCTACTACATGCTTCGCACTTTAGGGGGCAATCTGTTACACTAAAATTTGTCACCATGACTATTTGCAGTTAGTATGGCTCCATCAACTGTCGTAATATCCTCCTTGGCAAGTCTTATACCTGTGCTCCTCATGTCAAACTCCAAGAAAGAGAGAAAGTCTTTAGAAATCTATATATCTCTGGGTACGCAATTTCTCTTAGCCTTACCTGCGTGTACGCACCTCAAGTTCACATTCCATGCATACTTGTACGCTCTGTCTGTAAAGGGGTGGGTGCGTACCCCTGTAAAGGTCAAAAGGCGCGAGTTTTACTTCAAAAAAGTTACTTGTGGTCGATTCTAGAGCATTCTAGAAGTTTGTTTGACGTGTATTGAGCGCCTCCAGATGGTTCATGTATCCCTATGAAAGAGGAACTTATCCCATCAAGAGGGGAGCTATCCCATTCAAAGAGGGGCTTATCCCATTGATGGTGGACCTGATTAACTTCCTCTAAAGCACTATAAATATAGGCATTGGGCCAGAGGGAGGGGAGTGTTATAGACATTTTTGTGCCTTACAGCATGAAGCATGAAATGTCAATAATCTAAGGGATCCAAAGTCCCTAAACATGTTGTTCCTACCCCTAGAGGAACAAGGTCAGCAAACCACAACACTGAATATCAGTTCTCCACCTGAAAACACTCAAAAACAGGCTAATTCTGGATCATGTCAACTGCTCCACTAAGCATCTGCGCTGAATGTCAACTGCTCCACTGTGTACCTACGCTGAATGTCAACTGCAAAGAGGGCTACCTACGCTGGGCGAGTTTGGCCAAGTGGCACAGTCATTCCTCAAGTTGTCAATGCCCAGGAAGCTTCCAAAATGACACTTGGATCAGGGAATTTGACTGGTGATGAGTAAGAGGGTCTAGATCTCCAAGTGGAAGCAAGAACCTCCAAGTGGACTCAAGAACTGAAGAATAACTGAAGTGGGAGAGGACACTAGTCAGCTTCATGCCAGCCTCAAGCTGACTCATCCTTTCTCCAAAACTCCTATATATAGAGCTCTCTCATGAGGTCTAGGGAGGCTGGAATCTTTTGAATGTAAGGAAGTGCTGTTGGTTTGAGTATAGAACTATTGGGTGATTTGCTTGAAGGAGGTGAAGAGGAGATTTCTTTCTGCTGGGAGGTGATGCTGGATTGGGCCTTTTATGGTTGTATTACTTCCTGAACTTTACTTCTTCCATTAATAAAGCATTTGAGGTTCTTCTATATGCATGTGTCTCAATGGCGTATTGATACTTGTATATTTGATTTATCCTAATCCTTGAATCAATTATGAATGTATGCTTCTTGTAGTTTCCCTCTCTTGTCATTTTGCAGGATCTTGGTGTAGCTGGGCCAGTGAAAGAGCCAGGAGCTAGGAGCAAGCAGCAAAGAGAGAAGATTGGATCAATCATTAGCGGAAGACAACGGTTAGTGGATCTCTTTCTCCCCTCTCTTACATCTCATAAAGAAGTAATCTCGAATAGCTATGCTTTGATTGTTGCTGAGGTACTATCACCCTTAGAGTGGGATAGGGTCATTCTGTATTGGATACTTTTCCCAACAACAGGGAAATTGAAAGCTGAACATTCCTAAGGGTAGATGCTGCTGGAATTAGGACTCCCTTGTGAAGCTTGAGAGGAGAGATTCCCATCCTTTCTTAGCCTTATTTGGAAGTGGGTGAGCTGATCAAAGTAAAGGAAAACTCTTGCTGGACCCTAGGAGGGACCTGCACAACACGAAGGCTCAGGTTGTAATGGTTTCTTTTGTTTCCACTTAATACAAATAAACTCATTTTTCTCAACAGATTGTTATTCATGATTTGTTTCATATGCTCCTTGGTCTGTATGATGGATATGTGTTATTTTATAAGTTTATCAGGTGCTATTTAATCCTTTGGCTTGTTAGTGAATGCAGGTTTCGAAGAGAAGGAGGAGCTCATCCGGATCGGCGAGGCTGGACTACTACAAAGCATTGGACTAAAGGTACGTTATAAACACTTGATTACTTGTATTCTAAATGCATATTTAGAGAAAGGTAGTGTTTATTTGTCTTGTTTGTCACTAGAAAGCCGTAGCTTCTAGGGAGTTCGGTTTTGTCCGCAAAATTGACTCTTTCCGCATGACACTAGGTTGTCGAGAGAAACCCAGAGGTAACCACAAAACCACTTGCAAAGCTGGAATCTAGCCCTTCCAGATTCAAAGAGGGATCTCTTTATTTGATTGAGGTTTTTGTTTGAGATATTAGGCTAGCTATTGAGTTTTGAGTTTCGTTTTTAAACATTTGGTTGGAAATTGAAAGGAAATTCCATTGGGCATGGAGTCATGAGTCTGTGGGTGACCAAAAAAAAAATGACAGAACAAATGTAGCAAGGCAAGTTAGGCAAGCTTTTGGATCTTTAGATCATTTGTGGAGTGAATGGGATGACATATTTATATTTAATTAAATATAAAGCATTCTAGGATAAATTATATACTTAATATCAGATTGAAAGCATAAATATTGTTTATAATCTAGAGTAGAGTGTATTTAGAAAAAATCAATTGTTAATCTTCTTTAAACAATAGGGACAGAAAAACATATGGAAAACTCGAAAAATAACAATTCCACATAAGAGGATACATCACCAATTTCATGACACAGAAATACCAGAACAAACTTTCTATATTAATGAAATTGATCACTTCAGTACTTGCATGACTTAAATCAAAGATCTACTTTCTTCATACAAGTTCCAACATTTTCTAAGTCTTATTTCTGAATATTTATAGAAAAATATTACATGTCACATTAGATTTCAAAATAAAATATATTTACAAAATAATATATGTTAAATAAATAGATATTATAGATATAGAAGAAGAAAAATATGGAAAATCTGCTGAACTTTGCTATGATGTTGAGGCTATGCAGGAATCTGGTGATGGTTGTAGTTATTTCATTGCAAATGTTGTTCCTGTGATGTTGAAAATTTTGTGCTTCAGTTTGTCCCACCATTCTTCACTTGGGATAGAAAAGTTAACCATATTTATGAACCTTTCATCCACCTCGGTGTAAGTCTCAAAAGTTGGCTTATTGAAGAAAAGGTGGTGTATTTCATGTTGAATATTCAAATCAAACTATATTCCCTGTATGAATGCTTCTCCACTAAGAAATCCTTTGGCCTTTACAAACTTGGAAGCATCAACACCTATGTTGCACAACTATTTGTGGTAGTTGTCTAATGGAATCATTTTTCCATTAGAATTCCTGAGAGTAGGTAAACCATTTTCCTACAGCAATGTGAATTTTCTGTTGAACCTATTGACCTCCAACTCAAGGTCTTTGCATTTATTCTACACATGTATCATCATTTTTTTTTCTATTAAGACCCCCTTAACCTCCATTACTGTTGTTGTCCTATCTGGAATGTTCAGGTCTTCTAGTTCCTCCTTGGTCTTGGAATTCAACAACTTGATAATCTTTTATGCCTCTTCTCGTCTGTGCTCCAAATCTAAATTTGTGTTCTTTATTATTGTTTTGAATCTTTGCATAAGTTCTTCCTACTCAAAAGTTATCTGAATTGAAGGCCACATATATGTTATATTTCCATTTATATTCTGCCAAATGTTGTTCTTAGTCTCTGCCAACATCAAAATGACAAAGGAATTGTCTTCATAATTTTGTATCTGTTAGATGAGCTTCTAATTTTTCTGCATTTCTGACAAATATGCATTGTTAATTTTAATATTAGTCTCCTTCATCTGAGTTAATGTTTCTGATAATCTCTTTTTCTCGTCCTAAACTTTTGATGATTCATGCAAAGCTCTGGTAATATCTTATGTAGACTCTGAAGCTATTTTCTTTGCTGAATTTTCTATTATTTTACTTGTGCTTGATGTAGAAGCTCTTGTTGCTTCCCACTATTGTTTTTCTTTCAACAATGCTTCCATTCCCTGCTCCATCTTTTGTATTTTTGCATTCTCCTCAACCACTATAGTGAATAATTTTTGACCTTATTTTCCTTAGGAATAGGTGTCTGTATAGATGAATGACTAACAAGTTGTTCTTCAGATTCCTGTAAAGTACCCGTTTTCCATTCCTCCTAGTTAGCATATTGTTTAATTTGAGGCCTTGGAGTGTGTGCATAGGAGGTACTCCTCTGTTCCAATTTGAGCTTAGAAATGATGCCTAGGGGATCATAGGACTAAGAGAAACTATGTTTTAATTTCATCTGCCTCAAAATAGCATCAACTTCCTTTGCTACAACTCTAGTGTTGGTAATATCGGTCCCTATATGAGCCTTCATCTTGAACTATGATTTCTTCTTGTAGGAGACAAAAACCAACGCATCCATATTTAATATTTGCCTAGTGTATTCTAATGCAAATATCCTTACTAGTACAAACACTTGCAACATGTAAGGAGGTAATTTTGATCCATAAAATCTAATCTTAGTGTACTTCTCATATAAATATGAGTCCCCAACTTTTGATTACTATTACAAGTGTAAAAATTTCTTTATTTCTATGGAAATCCTTGGGATCAGATCTCTGCTAAGAAAACATAATGAGGTATGTAGAAATTTGTCAAGATCGTTATAAGAATACTCCCGTGAGTTATTTCTAACCAGAGAAGTCTAGTGAATCACTCACCAAGGGTTTCCTTTGCTATATGTGTTATATAAAGGGAACCTTAAATGTATTTGACTGATAATATAACATAAGGTAAACTAGAACTGACTAATACTTAAAGACACCTTATCCTTTGAAATCTACAAACTGGTCATGGACTGAGTTGGCAAGAAACTGACTGTAATTGAAAAGGATTGATGGTTGTTTGACAATTGCAAAAATAGATAAAAATCCTAACACTATTTCATCTACCCACTGATCACTATGGCACCTGAGCAGTCGGGTTACCATAGAAATTACTTTCTTGGAAATTTTAAGGAAAATTGAGACTGGATATGGGGGATTGGTTTGCGGTAATTCTCCATTTTCTCTAAAGAAACACTAAAAAAGTTGGTCTCTCTGAGGGAATGCCAGTTTTTTTATATGATTCCATTAAAATGTTGGAAAAAAAAGATGATGGGAGGTATGCTATTCAATTTGCAGGGCTTGGCAGATACGTTTAGGGGAAATGGAGAAAATAACTTTATTGTTAAGGGAAATAAGAACTCTTTGACTTGGCAAGTATTAGAGATGGCACTAGACAAAGAATTTAGGGAAAAAGTGAGTCTAGGGGAGATTAGGTCTCGAAAATTTTGTATTTTCTATCTATCAGGGGAGATTTGTTAAAATATGGGACTAATGGATTGAGAGGATTTGACTCTGTAAAATTTCCCTTCCCTTTGCGGCTTGACAATTTGGGAGATGAAAGACCGGGAACAGAAAAATAATTCTATAGAAAAGCTTGATAGAAAAATTCTGCAAAATAGGGTTACCCGAGGAAGTCATTGACTGTGCGGGGGGAAATTGCTATTGAAGGCTGGAAGTTGGTGGCAATTAATTCTTCATCCAAAAAGATTAATTTTGGTCTAAAATAAATGAACTACTGGCATCAAAGGATTTTTATAACTGTCGAATTGACTGTATAACGACACAATTAAAATTTATGGAGCAGGAGGGGTTAATTTATAAAATAGATACATGAGGAGAATTAATGACATAACGTTCATTTAGATTTCGTGAAAATGTTTGAACATTAAACAGATAATATGACGTGGATGGGAGTGACGTGGAAGGATAGATGGAAGAAACAAAGTGGCGAGGATAATGGTTATGTGGCGGGATATGAACGTTACACTGACAGCAGGAGAGGAGTGGCGGAAAGGGAGACACATGGCGGGAGAGTAATGGTGGAGGGACGAGTCGTTTGAGGTATTTTAGGGGGTTGGGGTGTAGGCAGTAAGAGGTATTGGGAGGGAACCCCTGCAATGCCCCAGGCGCTGCTACGTTGGCCTAATGGGTTTTGCCAAAAACTGCTTTTCGCCCCACCCCCCCCCCCCCCCCCCCCCCCCCCTTCGTGTTAACTATCAGGAGTGTGGGGTGGGGCAAAAACACTCCTCTACCATAGATCTCAACGGGATTGATCAAGACGATTAACTCTTGCGTAAATTTTATTTGAAAAATAATAAAATACCCTTTGTCATATTATATTACATCAAATACATAAAATAAATCATAATAACTAAGGTTTAAAACCTTATAAAATTGAAATTTTTGGAATATAAAGCGACATTTTAACTAGCTCACTGTAGGGGCCCACTTTTTCTTTATTTTTCTAATTTTTATTCATTTCTTTTGTTTTTTTCACATATATATCATTTTTTTATATCCCCTATTTTATTTTATTTTTTCTTTCTCTTTTTCTTTTTCTTTTCTTTTTCCTCTTTTTTCTATTTTATATATATATATATATATATATATATATATATATATATATATATATATATATATATATATATTTTTTTTTTTTTTTTTACTTTTCTTCTTTTTCTTTTGAACTTTTGAAAATAATTTGTAGAATGAAATCATTATTTACAACATCTCATAGGAGAAAATCAACAAATAATCATCAATTGATCCTATAAATTATAGGACCCTAACAATACCTACAAGCATATATCAAACAAAATTGAGATAAAAAAAGAACAAATTTATAGTGAGATCACATAAGAGAAGAAGGAAGACAACTTCCTTTATGGACCTATTCAATTGAAGTTACATGTTTACAAATACAAGGCTTTGAGCAAAGCTAGCAGTATTAGGATTGCCTCTGGCATTTAGCTTAATATCATCATGTTGCCTTTAAATAATGTCAATATCATCATCCTGGCGGAGGATTTTATTTTGAGAGACTACAATTCTTCTGTAATGAAAGTGAGGAAATTTTCCTGCTCATGAATTTTCCATTTTAAATCCAAATTTTCCACTTGCAAGGCCTCCAAACACTTGTTTCATGCATTATAAGTGGATTTTCTAGAGGTGGTAGAACTGCTAATGGTGTTCGACATTGTTGACAATAAATTGAGGGGTGTCCATGAGGCAATAGAGTGTATTTTTGAATTGAATATGTATAGGATGTTACAAAGGATTCTTGAGACAATATTAGACTTAAGAGTGTCCTCTGATGAGGGTGCAACACCAAAGGGATAATTTAAGCTCAAGTAGGTTAAGCACTAGGTCTTGGGATTAATGAAGGAGACGCTGGAGGGGTCTACGATTATGAAGTAGAATCCACCTTCAACCTCAGAGAGAAGGGTAAAGGAAAAGATGTTCCAAATCAATGGAGATGATGAGATGAGGCTCTAGAGTGGCGCAAATTGATAGAGGATATTAAGAGCGAAGCTAATTACCACATAAGGAAGAAGGGGTGAGAAAAAATAGAGGCCAAGAATTGAAGACAAACATAGAGACATACAATATTGTCAAAACCCAAGCTATAAAATTTGTCCCCTACTTTGGTTCTGCTGGCATTCTTCTTAGGAAGGGTCTCTGAAAGTGAATTCCTCCAATTGACTAGGTTTCAGGGGTGGGGGATCCAAGGGCTTGTTGCACTGATGTTGAGGGTGTTGTCAATTACATGGAACCCATTAAAAATCTTATTGGAGCATAGAATTACAGATATCATGGCACTAGAATTCTGATGGAGATGGGTGGGAAAGATCCTCAATGGAGAAATTGATGAGATGAAGATGTGATGGGGGGTCGAACCATGCCTGTAATTTAACATCAAAGAGGGGACCCTCACACATAATGCCTATTGTATCACAAATAAAACTCTGCATTCTCAAGCTCGTCAAATTCTTCACTCTGTAAGGTGGTGGAAAAGACCAAGACAAATTCTTTTGTACTATGGAAGGAGAAGTGTTTGGAGTTGATATAGACTCCCACACATGGACTGAACTCTAAGTGTGTGCCATGATGTTGGTCATTGCGACGCTTAAGATTTTAATTCTAATGTTTCCATTGTTCTACACTGTATTCACATGAGGGTTTTTCAAGAAATGGAGCATGGAACAAATAATTTTCATTTGGTTAGGAACCATTGGTAAAGTGTTGTATAGTAATCATAGAATTGTCTACAATTATCAGATCCAAAATTGTCATGTCATCATCCAAAGTTAAACCCAATAGAATACCATACGTTTCTACTTGATTGTTGGCTTTCCTACCTAGCCCCAAAGAGTATTTGGAAACAATTTTTTCATCAGGATTAGATATTTTCCCACCCCTTACTTCCATTCATATTACGAAAATTAATATTTAAAATATGTATTAGCCATTAATAAAATATTTCCATGTCTATATTAAATACATAATTTTATACGAAGAGAAAATTAAATCATTTAAATTAGATGTTCTTTTTATATTTTTTTCACTTTCCATTGTAATGAAGGTGTGTAATTTATTTCAATTTTAATATAGGTTTGATATATAATATTTAAAAAATAATAATAAGAAACCTAAACTTAATGTGGGATATAAATAAAACTTCAATATGCATGTTGATTAAAATAATTTAGATAGAGAGATATTTCTTAGTACATTAGTTACTTCTTTTTAATTCAAGGATAAGGGAGATATGTAATTCTTTGAATGTTTGTAACAATTAAAAAAATATTAATAACAAAAATAATTCAATGTGTGTGTAGAGAGAGATGTTTTCTACTTTGAAAACGAGGATGAGTGTTTTCACATTTTGATATGGAGAGCATGAATTATGAAAAAAATATTTCAATTGAAACCATGTATATATTATATAAAGTGAATGAAAATAAAAATTTCTTATACACAAACAAATTTATTAGTGTTTTCATGAAAACTAACATAGATGCATAAATCAAGAGCTCAGAGGAATTGAATATTTTTAGGTGTGAAACTTTCCTCAAGTTCTGCACTCAAGGTGAAAACCTTTCATCAAGTTTTCTACTCAAATGAAGGTTTTCATCTTGAGAGATTTGATCCCTCTAAAGGCTTGGAGATCTCAAGTCAAAATGGATTTATGCTAGTTTTTATTTTCAAGTTTAAGATGATGCTATTAGGATTCTCTTATAATTAAAATATTCTTTAAATTTATTTTGATATTTAGGATATAATTATTATTTTATTTTATTTTATTTTAGTGTTTAGGATATTGTTATTAAAATTATGTAACCATTAAATAATATTATATTTTCATTTCCTTTTAGGTTTTCTGGTGATCTTATTATTGTTTTATGAATTTGAAGTTGAGATGAGTTTGGATTTTTCTTTTAAATCCCTCTTGGCACTTGGTAGATCTGGGGTTAAGATGGATCTAAGATGGTTATATATATATATATATATATATATATATATATATATATATATATAGATATATCATATAATTATTATTTTTTTATTTTAGTTTACTGTTACGGATATTGTTATTAAAATTATATAACTATTAAATAATATTATATTTTCATTTCATTTTAGATTTATGATGATCTTATTATTGTTTTATCAATTTGAAATATATATATATATATCGTGGGGAAAACTATGAGTTGTCAAAACGTGAAGCAAAGAAACGACTAACAGTGAATTTGTTATTTTACGTCAAATTTGTTTTATAAGACAGGACATGATGACATCTCTTCCATACTAGATTGGAGAGTGTCAAAATCTGAATGAGATTTACATTTGACTTTAAAAATTAATATAAATATTTAATTTGTTGACAAATATATTTATCTTTCTATTGGATTGGCCTTTTATAATATTCTGATAAACAATTAGAATGGGCTTTGAATTATTTTTTTAATATAAAATAATAATTAAAATGTCCTTTCAAAATTACTTTTCCAAATAAAACAATTAAATGTGATGGTAAAACAAGAATAAATGGGAGAGAATATTCTTCACCATTTTTACAAATTAATTTTAAAATTACATTTTGAAAATTTAAAAATCCAATAAACAATTTTAAAAATATAATAGAGATAATTTTGGGTCACTCTTCTATCTAAACATCACATTTTGATGCCAAATACATGAATATTTTCTCAAAAAATAATTTCTTGAAAAAATATTGAGAGTTCTGTAAAATTATCATTGTGTTGCATGGAAGAGTCTACTAAGAATGCTTTGATGTTATATGTGTGATTCATTGTAGAATTTCTCAACCCAACAATAATACAGGTAGACCACAATAATTCTAAAACAATTATTTCTCCACTTGGAGGGCATCATCAAAAACTTTTTGATGTAAGTTAGGGATCTATTCATTAATCAAAAGGAAAGTACATATTTATCAAAATGAAAGTAGATTAACCCTGAACACGTTTGTTGACAAATGCTATCACCATATTACAAAAAAATAGAAGCATAAACAGATTAGAAGTCCAATGCCTGACAGGCCAAAAGCACCAAAAGACAAATAGAACTAGAAGGACAATTGTAACCATGCTCAATCATCAGAAGTAATTGACGTTGGACTTTCCGGACCAACCCCTAAAGGGTGGGGGGATATGCACACTAAACATGTTTCTCAAAGTGATTCATCCATGCTTCTAGATTCTTGGCCTTATTTGATAGCATATTTTTTCCCCGCTAAACCACCACAATCCTTTCTATGACATGGCATTGAATGTAATGGATTTGTTTTAGCATGGCAATGAAAACCTCGTGCTCTTCCTTTTTGGTCCTATCGTATGCTTCCAGGTGATCGAAAACATACTGGAGTAGGTTAGGAAAGGCAATAGAGAGAATCTGCTGGCCAGAAACTACTACAGGCCCCTACCTACAACTGCGACACCGCACACCTAGTCCACCCTCACGATCCACTTTTCCTTTCTTACCATTTCCAGCTAGATGTTCACCCTGTACGGAGGCTGTACCACCTCTACCACCAGAAGCTCTCGATGATGTTTTTTTTACACCGCCAGCAATATGCCCTCCCCGCTTGGATCTTGCCACAACCCTATCCCCTAGTTTTGCCTTCGGCTCGTTGTCGGAACCACCTTGACTGGTAAAGGCACCTCTTCACATGGGTTGGGAGTGAAAATTACGTGGCACACGTCGCATGGTGATTGCCTAGGAAGACACCCCCAAGCCAATACCTACAACGTTCTTCAAAACCTCTCGGCAAGCCTTGAGACAAATCTAGTTGGACGCCAGCCCCAAATTATCCAGTAGGATCCTTCCCCTCAAAAATGAAAGCCTCCACACACCACCCAAGAGGAAGGTATTCTCACCCATAATTATGTTTTAAGCCAACGAAATTGATGGCTCTTCCTGTCCTCTGATAGGAGAAGCACCTGGTAGTAGAGGGACATGCCAAAAGACTTGACATAAGAGCGGAGACACTCAAGAGTCAAACCCAAGCGAATTAAAGGCCAAAGCAAACTCCACCATACCTCCCTACAAACTTTGAGATCAATTGATGCTCACTCAATTATGTGTCTCAGAGTTCCGAGATAAAACCACAGAGAGAGGAGTAACCAAAATATTTCCAGCGGTTAAAAGAACTAGGCACCATCCCAAACATAGAAAACACTTAGGAAAAAAAAACTATCGAGCAATGCAGGTATGGACACTAAGACAAACCATATTACCATGCAAATTTTCCTCAACTCGCTGAAAAAAGAGAGGAGACAGGCACTGGCAGAAAAACTTGAACCTTTTGCTAGCCGTTCATGGTGGAGTAAGTGATGATGTTCTTTTCTCCACCAGTCCAAGGAAAACTGAGGGCCAAATAACCCAGACAGACTAACACTACTCACACCAAAATCTTCTAGCCTCCACACTACCAGCCCAATATAACATTACACAAGCCCAACGTTCACCATTAATGATATTTCCTTACCAGCATACATTCTGATGGAGCATGAAGGAAGTCTTGCACACCACACCGTTTCTCTCACCTTACACCTTATGTAATGGGAGGACATACAATCTATCCTCTTTCCCATCAATAGTTTATTAACTTTCATTTCCCATGCATTGAGCGTGTCTCAGATTTCGTCACCCCGGTTAGGGAAATATTTTAGTATTTAATTTAATAATTTTTAATATAATTAGTTTTCCAATTTCAATATAATTTTAATTGGGAAATCAAAAGATGATGTAAAAGTTAACATGTCTTTTCATTTTAAACTATTACACATTCATACATGCATAAAAAAAGGTGTATGGAGATGATGGTGTGTGTGGAGTAAAGTATGTGCGAAACACATGGGTGTGTGTAGGAGCACCGTTGGGAAAAGAGAGTGCATGTGTGCAACAAGAACATAAACTTTTTTGTGTACATTAAATTATTTTAAATTTCAGGAAAAAAAAAAAATAAATAAAAAAGAACAAATAAATGTGAAATCAAAATTTATTGAAGCAATTGACATGAATTTTATTTAAAAATTTTACACATGCTTCTATGTCGAACAATAGGTTTTTCCAACCGATGATGTGTGTAGAGTGAAATATGTGAAAAATAGGGGGTATGTGTGGGAGAATCGGTGTGCAAAGAGAATGTGTGTGCAAAATAAGAACATAAATTAATTTCCACACACATGAAATTATGTTAACTTTGTGAAGAAACTAATATTTTAAAACTAATTTCATAACTGTAAAAGGAAATTTAGATTGACATTTTAGAGATAATTTCGTCACTTGACTCTGCAAGGTAGAAATATTTTAAATTTTTAGTATTTAGAATAAAGTAGTAGGTTTTTCATTTCTTCATGCATGCTCCTTCAACACACTTCTTTCGAAAATTGCAAACTGTCAATTTTAACCAGGCACTACATGAGTAATTTATTTTTCTATTGGTTCATGTTAGGATAAATACTAGCATCTTAAAACTAATTTCATAACTTTGAAACTAAATTTAACATTGTATTTTAAAACTAATTTTGTAACTAACTCTATAGGATGGAAAGCTTTTAATTTTTTTCTTGTATAGAATAAAGCATGTGTAGAAGAGACATCTCTGTGGGAGAACCTTTTCCCCCCACTTATGCACTTCCACACACATTCCCCCTCTGCACACTACAAAAGGTCAATTTTCACCTTTTTTACATACATATTTTCACGTTCCACAAACAACATTTCAATAAAATGTCACATAAAAAGAACCAATCTCTCATAGTGCAGATCACTCCATACTAAAAAATTAATTGAATCTTAATCATATGACTAAAAAAACCTCTCCTTCCAATAAATATGTCTTTTTGGCATTTATTTTGTCAATCATTGCAGGAACATGAAATCGTTGAAATGCTTAATAATATTTACTCTGAAGCATCGCATAATGCTGAATAGTTGTAAATAAATAAACAAGGTGCAAGGGGCTTCGTAGCTAGTATCCATTGTAGAAAATCCAAAGGATTATGAGAAGAGGGGTTTGTGCAGGAGAACCTTTATTCCTACACATGTGGACCTCTGCACAAATGCATGATCAACACACTTGTTTTACAAACTGTAAAACATAATTTTTCACGATATTTGACAGATATATTTTCCCACTTTCTGGAAATGTTTTGACAAAATGCCACATAAGCTCATTCAATTTTTTTCATTGCAAACTAGCGTATATTAAAAAATTAATGAAGGTTTTATCTTATGATTAACTGAATTCATAACTTTGATAATAATATTAAATTATCATTTTAAAATTAATTTTCTAACTTGACTCTGTAGGATGGAAAGCTTTTAAATTTTTAGTGTGCGGGGTAAAGGATTTGTAGTAGAGGCATATGTGTAGGAAAACCTTTATCCCATCACTTAAGCACTTTTAACGCATTCACACTTTGGACACTTCTTTCACACACTACAAAAGATGAATTTTCATGTTAATTGAGACATAAATTTTCATGTTTAGCAGCAACATTTCAAAGAAATGTCACTCAAATTCAATCGATCTCTCATGGTGTTATAGACATTTTTGGGCACTGCAACCCCAATCATACATGTCCATAAACCTAGGGCTCCTAAGTCCCTAAAAGTGTTGGTTCACACCCTAAAAGGACAAGGTCAACTGATTACATCATCTCTCATAAGTTCTCCACAGAAAACTGCTTAGAACTAGTCAAAGCTAGACCATACAGACTGCCTAGTGCAGAGAGTGCATTGCGTCTCACCTACCTAGTGTAAAGGGTGCGATGCATATTGGAAAGCCCTTCTGTAGGGTGTGATGGGCGAGAGTAGACAAATGGTAGAGACAGTTTGCAAGGTGGATCATTATGGAATCTTCCAGAAACTTCTCCTGTGACACTTGCCTCTCTGAATTCACCCAGTGATGAGTAAGAGATCATCAATCTCCAAGTGGAATCAAGAACTATCAGAGAGAGGACACTAATCAAAATCCCAGAAGCTAACTCACCCCCCTACAATCATCTATATATGGATCCCTCATCCCAGAGATCCAGAGGATGGAATTTTGTATCTTGTAAGGAAGTGCTATTGGTTTCTTGGTGGAATATCATAGTGTTGGGTGATCTAAGCTTTTCATGAGGTGAAGAAGGGCTTTCATGCTGGGAGGATGACACTGGGTCAGAACAATTGGTTGTAATCCTCTTTGGTATTCTTGATACTAATAAAGCTACTCAAGTTTTCCTCCAAATTCTTGTATGCTTGATGATATATGAACTTGTGTGGTCAATATATATCTGGTCCTATATTTTTTATGATTGTAGATCTCTGTTCTTCGATAGTATTATGCTGCTTTGATTCCACAGGTGCTCTTTGAAGCCGGGTACACAAAGGCAAAGTGGAAAAGATCTGTCAGAAGGGAGAGGAACCAAGCAAGGAACCAACTGCAAGACTGAGGTTGGTGTCTTTTGTTCCCCTCTTACCTACTTCTCATAAATGAAAACGAAAGTAGTTTTAGTTTGTTTGTTTCTAAGATAGCTATCAGTCTTAGTGGGACTAGTAGCTCCGAGTGGACACTATATTTCCCGATAACAAAATGGTGACTCCGCTGGGGAGCGAATAGATTGTTTGCTTATCTATATTTGTTTGTTTTATAAACTTACAGATGGAGCCTGAAGTCAAGCTAGGTAGCCTTCGAACTGCATTTTCTATGCAAGTGCAAAGTAGATCAATGTTGCTTTAGTCTATCTCCGAGTTTTGTTTATAAACTGAACAATCAATTTGAAAAACTTCTAATTGCCCTAGTGGTAGCTCTAGTAACCTCATTAGATCAACCCCTATGATTTATATTTATTGAACATCACTTGCTCAGCTTAAATCCCTGAACTGAGCTGCAAACTGTGACCCGGAACCCAGTTGAAGTCTTGTCCTTGGACCATCGCACCTTCTCCTCTTGGGAATCTAGATGCATCGCAACTACCATGTGCAGTAGGTGCACTGTATCGTACCTTCCCTATGTTGCAGGTGCGTTGATCAGACAAGACCACTTCTGCTATCATATTTTGGTTTTTGTGTTCACTTTCTTCAGCTTTATTCAGGAGTTTTGCTATCTACGATCAGTATACCACTGTGGAAACTCCCTTCCTTTCCATCATTCCGCCTCCATTGTGAAAAGAACTGTGAATGTTTTTATGTATTGTGTGCCATTTCCAGTTCTCTTTTACAAAGAAGTAGCATAGTCAAACTATCGTCTTTTGATTTGAAAGTGTCGCAAGTGTTGTTTTCAGTCAAAGAAAAGAATTATATTCTTCTTGATAGTCGATTACACAGTTACTCTTGTATTTGATTTGAATGAGTAGTTTTTCAAGTGTCGAAAGCAGTTCTCAATTCAAAATACCAAAGTG
This sequence comes from Pinus tabuliformis, assembly GCA_031772625.1. NCBI lineage: Eukaryota > Viridiplantae > Streptophyta > Pinopsida > Pinales > Pinaceae > Pinus > Pinus tabuliformis. Next base: position 1,954,511,842 of record CM062816.1, read on the forward strand.
TTGTCATTATCCTCCTTTTGTTTTTGAAGAGAAATTTTTTAGTACTGTTGCTTTGAAAAGATAATTCAGATTTGTACTTGGCATTCTTTTTGTCATTCACACATTAAGAAAGCTGAAAACAAATACATGCATGTGCATTTGCATTTAGACTGCTTGTTGGTTTGATTTAGGAAAATGCATATAGTGTGTGCTCTCTGCTCTATGTTGAAAGAATATGATCTCTCTTTCTTTAGTAGCTAGGATTTTCATTGCAAAAAGAAGATTAAACGATTGTTTATCATCTTAGGTTGCATTTTAGGAATTGTATATCTACATGACGCAGTGAACCAGAAAGGAAAATTTCTTAAGAAAGATCAACTGTAAAATAAATTCAATGAACATAAAAATGCTTTGGAACCTAACACACAACATCTAGAAGTCTAGGCTAGAGACGTATTCCGGTGTCGTAAAATCTGGTTACTGTCGCTTTCACTGTTGGTTGGGTGATTCCTCCTCTTTGAGACGAAAAGTGCCAGTACGGACTTGTGCTCCCACGTACCGTCGATTATATATTGGGAGACCACAATAGGCTATATCCTTTATCCATAGGAAGCCGTGTCTGCCGCCCTATCGATCGCAATGCACTGAACACAGCATTCGGGAAGATTGACTGTCGTACCGTAAAAAGTATTCTGCAGTTTTGCGATTGGTTTGGTAATCCCTCTGTGTAGATTTCTAGAGTAGTCTCTTTCGTTCCTTTTCAAACTCCTTAAAGGAAAATTTGCATCTGAGCACTTGTCACTTCAGGCTCATTAAAAATCAAAGGCGACTAGAGTCATCTTTTGTTTTTTCTCGACTCTTAAAAATTAAAAAAACAAGTTGTGTCAAAATGTCTAAAATTTATTTTAATTGGAATAATATCACCATTCCCGCATTTGTATTAGGTTGAGAAAAATGGAGTCCACCAACCAAGGATTTCCCCTTGGAGGAAATCCTAGTCCTTTCTCCTCTTGGGGAGATGTTGGTGCACCTCATATGACCACATTGTCACTTCCAGGATTGATGATTGGCTTACCAGTATGGCTCTTCTCGACCTCCATCTTTCAAAACACTGTAATTCCTGAACAATAGAGTCAGCAAATAGATGAAACTAAAGTTACCCCCCAACCTTCTACTTCATCTGATTCTCCCTCTCCTCCTTCCTCTTTGCTTGATGAAGCTGGTAAAGCCAAAAATCAAGTAACTAAGAAGGAGAAGAAGGGGAAGGAGAAGAAAGAGAAGAAGAAGAAGGAGCCAAAGGTGAAAAGGGGTAACCAGGCATCGTCTAGTGAAAATCCACTCACTGCACCATCGAAGCCTAAATCTCCATGTGTCATTTGCAAAGGATACCACTATCATCGAGATTGTCCTTACATCCCTCAAATCTTAAGGGATTGGCCTCCTCGTTTGCACAATCCGGTGTCATCAACCTCTGAAGATCATGTTGAAAGTACACCATCAACTAGTGAAAGCGAAGCATTCGGAAAGAAAAGGAAATGTAAATTTCCTTGTAAACTGTGTGAAGGCGATGACGTCATCCACCGTTGTCCCTTCCTAGACGAAGCTAAAAGAGTCTTGGATAACCGTCTTGCCTCACTGCTACAACTTCCTTCTGGATACAAGAAACTCTTGTTGAGTCCATCGCTAGTTGAAAATCTGACCGACATGCCATTGTGGTCTGTCGAAGCATCTGTCATTAAAGATGAACCCGCTGAATCCATACCAGATGAAAGTCAAAAGGTTGAGGTGGCAGTCGACCCGGTCTTGTCTTCAAAAGGTCCATCTTCAGATGATACAATCACTGAAGAGAATGAGAACGACACCATTCAAATTATTTTTGTAAACATAGACTCCGATGAACATGGGGGAAATATACCTGTTCCTTTACAACAGGAAGGAATTTCGTTAGAGTCATATCCAGCCATCTATTTGGTCCCACCTCCAAGCACCCTAGTCATCTCCTTAGATTGGAATCTACTAGGCAGACCCCACTTACCAGCTAATGTAGCATTCTGAATCATTATACAAGCTTACAAAATGATCATGGTCAGTACCATGATAGATGAAGGGGCTTCTATGAGTATCCTTTCCTCAACTGCTTGGGAAGCACTTGGTTCACCATCGCTTCTACCTGAGATGAGAAATCTGACAGGCTTCAACAAAGGAACCAGTCGACCATTAGGGATCCTTCCCAATGTGCCTATAACGTTGAGAAGGAAGAAATTTATATAAACGTAATGGTAGTCCAAGGACCTCTAGATTATAATCTACTCCTTGGACGTGACTATATTTATGGCATGGGAGCCATTGTCTCCTTACTCTTTAGAGTAATGTTTTTTCCGCATGAAGGCCGAGTGGTCCAGCTCATAGGCCAGCTTTCGTTTCCTGGCTCACACATAGCTAATAGTCAAATGCCATCCCTAAATGGTCTTTTCACACAAGGAATGTCTCATCAATTTCCAGTCCATCCACCTGAAGAGCGCGAGTGATTCGGGAGGACATGACTGAAACCCAGGGAGCATGCACCCTGGTCTGTTTCGACAGGAAAACCTTTGGCATAGGGTAGGCTTCTGCAGAGGATATATGACTAGTCTGACACACCTGTCCATTTAGGAAAATGGGATTAGACTGGAATAATATTCCCTCATCAAAGTTATGTGAGTGGAGGCAACCGCGCCACTCACCTTTGTCTATTTCGGTAGACATCGCCAAGGAAGTGTTTTGTCTGCAACGCGGATGGAGAAATCTCGCATATGCAAGAGCTTTCATATGGTAACCTGGAAACTCTACTTCGCTATGCCTGGGGGCATGCAAACCTTTTTGCCTGAAAGTAAAGAGCGACCATTTATTTTCTTAGTTTGTAGTTTCTCAACCCTTTATTCTTGTAGGATTGGTTGTTCCTAGCTTCCATAATGAAAGGATCTGGAGCAAAGTTTCGAATGGTGCAAGCTCCCTAAAAATTGAACCTATGGATGAGACATCCTTATTATACGACTGGCATGAGCAGTTTTTTGCAAAGTTCAAGCTCGTTAAAAATTAAACCTTAGAAATGAGCAAACATTCCCCTAGAGTTTAAGCTCATTAAAAAATGAACGAATTTCCAGTAAATAACCATTGTGAATGCATTATCATCATCTTTTTGAGCCCTGGTCATGTTCTTACCATCATCTCCATCTGTTTTAGCCGATCATTCACCTCCATTTGATTGTTTACCCCTTTTGAGGAATAGTGGCGAAGAGTGATCCTGTTGGCCATCCTTGTGACACTGCCATGATTGGAAAATTCCAAAACTTACCTGGAATCAACTGCTACCTGAAATTATCACTCGTTCCTCAAAAGATGAGTCTCCTTTAAGCTCTTTTCATCTGACTCATAAAATGTGTAAAACTTGCTGAGAAATTGGCCTCTCCAGCTCGTTAAAGCTACCAGAAGTGCTATCCCTCCTCTAGATTTTAATATTTTTGGACCTGAGGGATTATTACACAAAAAGATCGAGCGCTTGTTTTGTTTGGCTCGTTAAAATTATCAAAAATGCATCCCTTTCATATTATTTTATACTTTATGAGACTTAAGGGATTATATGATGAAAAATGATTATTGGAGTTTCCTTTACATCCCTTTCAGACTCTCTAAAACTGAAAAGGACCGAGTTATCTTTGTCATTAAACTCGTTAAAACCAAATAGCAACAAACTTGTCCATACAGACAAGAACGAGTTTCACTGTCGCTAGGCTCGTTAAAACATAGCAACGGGTTTGCCCGAAGGGAATATTATAGAACAAGAATATGTTATCCTCCTCAAGCTTGATAAAAATAAAGAGGTACTGGTCAGCAATGACTGGGGAAAAATTGGGAAGAAAACTTGAAGAAACTTTATTGGTAGCAAGTCGCTCTTGAACATGACACTTTCACTCCACATCTGAGTCGGCTTGGGTTATTCTGTTCACCGGTGATATCACCATTGGTCCATCACACCCTCCATATTTGGGGTTAATGCTACCAATCCATGTCAGTGTTAGCGGTATGTTCAAGAGAATTCGCTCAGAGAATTCACCTGTGTCTCATCCGCTGCAATACATTCACGCTCCATTCTTTCATGACCGCCACCCTAAACCATATATCACCAGATTGTTTTCACCTCGATTAAAATAATTTGCTCTGTTCCGTGTCATTGATGTGGGATTCATTAAGGCCCTCCTATGACGGATCGCTTCTTGTCGACATCAACTCATTATCCAAGAAGTCGATCTAGGAAGAACCCTTTCAGTACTTTGAAGCTTGCATCCCTCAATGGCAAGTTTCTCACTTCCGGCGACAGGTTTACATCAATGGCCTTCGATCGAAATATTTTGCATGGTGTTCAACACCAGGTCCCTTTTCACACCACGTGAATTGTACTGTAGTAGCTTGAGGGTCATCATCATTATCGGTGATTCCTCTCACGCTTGTTAACAACTTACATCATTGGCTAGTAATCAGGCGATGTCTTTCCATGTTCGACTCCAGAACATCTTTCACATGGATCGACTTGTACTCCGAGTGGAGATTGGATGAGTTTGAAGACCCTGGATCTAGCTTCATCCATCTAGGCTGTGTTATATTCAGGAAAATAAAGACATCAAATGTACATCAATGCTACACAGATGATCATGCGAATCAAAAGCTAATGGCTCTACTAGAATCATCTGTCTGCCACACAGACGGTTGTCTGTCTTATGTACATGAAAATGAATTTATAAAGATGAGCATGGGAATGCCCACCTCAACTAGATCATGAAAAATATTATGAAGATAATTTGTTGTATTGTATCTTATTACAGGTTACCTTCCAGCTCGAAAAAACTTCAGATCCTCATGATAAAGCATTTCACCCGACATCAAAAAATTAACGGCCTCATGCTTTAGGGGGCAACTATTATAGACATTTTTGGGCACTGCAACCCAACAATACATGTCCATAGAACAAGGGCTCCTAAGTCCCTAAAAGTGTTGCTTCACGCCCTAAAAGGACAAGGTCAGCTGATTACATCATCTCCCAGAAGTTCTCCATAGAAAACTGCCCAGAACTGGTCAAAGCTAGACCATATAGATTGTCCAGTGCAGAGGGTGCGATGCATCTCACCTTCCCAGGGTAAAGGGTGCGAGGCATACTGGAAAGCTCTTCTGTAGGGTGTGACGGGCGAGAGTAGACAAATGGCAGAGACAGTTTGCAAGGTGGATCATCATGAAATCTTCTAGAAACTTCTCCTCTGAAACTTGCCTCTCTGAATTTGCCCAGGGATGAGTAAGAGATCATCAATCTCCAGGTAGAATCAAGAACTATCAAAGAGAGGACACTAATCAAAATCCCAGAAGCTGACTCACCCCCCTGTAATCATCTATATATGGATCCCTCATCCCAAAGATCCAAAGGATGGAATTTTGTATCTTGTAAGGAAGTGCTGTTGGTTTCTTGGTGGAATATCATAGTGTTGGGTGATCTAAGCTTTTCATGAGGTGAAGAATGGCTTTCATGCTAGGAGGATGACGCTGGGTCAAAACAATTGGTTGTAATCCTCTTTGCTATTCTTGATATTAATAAATCTATTCAAGTTTTCCTCCACATTATTGTATGTTTGATGATATATGCATTTGTGTGGTCAATATATATCTGGTCCTATATTGTTTATGATTGTATATCTCTGTTCTTTGATAATATTATGCTGCTTTGGTTCCACAGGTGCTCTTTGAAGCTGGGTAGATGAAGGCAAAGTGGCAAAGATCTGTCAGAAGGGAGAGGAACCAAGCAAGGAACCAAGCGCAAGACTAAGGTTGGTGTCTTTTGTTCCCCTCTTATCTACTTCTCATAAAGGAAAACGAAAGTAGTTTTAGTTTGTTTGTTTCTAAGATAGCTACCAGTCTTAGTTGGACTAGCAGCTCCGACTGGAGACTAAATTTCCCCATAACACATGGCACACATCACCACGTATTAAAAAATTAAGGCTTAGTGTAATGATTAAAAAAAGCTCTCTTGCTGGTAAATATAATCCACTTTTACATCTATCCAATGAATTGAAACGTAATCAAGACATCATTCAAGTACTTCATACCATTTAATCTGAAGCATCTTGTAATAACAATGAAAACTTTGAAACGAGAACTGTACCGAGTACCCGTTTTTTGAGGTAGTAAAAATATCATCCGATTTTGAAAAGTGGTGATTTAGAATACACTTTTCTTTTTGGGAGCATATTTTTGACACTTTACATTTTATTATGTATCAAGTATAATTTTTTTTTTTAAATGTTAGTGACTTTCATGATGATTTTGAAATGTGTTGATGCAACATCAACCCTTTTTTAGAGGGCTTATTTTTGACACTTTAAATTTTCTAATGTATTAAGTGTGGATAATTTTTTTTAAATGTTGGTGATTTTCATGTGGATTTTGAAAAGCATCAACATTTTTTTAAAGACATTTTTGACACTTTAAGATTTCTTGTGTCCTAAGTATGCACAATTGTTTTTTTAATTATAGATTTGAGGCTTTTGCAATCTATATTTTGTATGGTGATATTTTTCGGATCCATCACATTCATGTTTTCTTGGAATCGACGTTTCAAACCAACCATTGTGGTTCATCATCAGGATCAGATGAGTGAATAAGTCAGAACCTCAAGGGATCAATAAATAGAGGAGAGGGTTGGGAAGTGAGTGAAAGGAGTCCACAAGTTTACTAATGATATGATTCAGATTATTAATTAGTTAATGGTTTTCATTTTTTAGATTTCTTATAATATTTTAAATTATTTTAGCAATTTTATTTTAGATTTCTTGTAATATTTAAGAATATTTTGATATTTATATATTTTTGGTTTTTTTTTAATTAATTGATAATTGAAACAAAATATTAGATAATGATCCTAAATAAATGTAATCTTAATGCATTACTAATTAATTATTATTTTTCTTATTAATTTCAAAGTATTTGAGATGTTTCCTTGATTGAGAATAATAAGTACTGAATAAAACTTAATATTTATTAATTCTTATAAATTAACTAAATTTATTATGCATTGTTAATCGATTTTTCATTAATTTCAAATTGAATCAAATTATTAATATTAATTATGTTAGTATGAAAGCATATAATTTTTTATATAATTATTAAGTATTATGTTCATGATGTTCCCAAGTCTTTATGTTTGCAAATTATTGTATCTTTGTTAATTATTAATTTACCCAGGTTTATTTAAAAATGAATTTAAAGTTGAAATAAAAATTAATTCATTTGTTATTATTGTTTTCTTTTTTTTTCTCGATAAGACTAATTCTATTAAGCAGTAAAATATTGTACAAGAGGATACATTCCAGAGATGCAGGATACCGGCAACCGGAAATGATAGGACTATCAACCTCGGTTCCGGGAAATGAGATAAGCAAGCAAGGAGCTACAACTAGTCACTGAAAGCTTAAGAAGCATTGCACGCTACCCTAAAAGAGTAGGGGTTTCAACACAAAGCTTTTTCCCTTTCCTTTTTTTAACTTCAACCCAACCACTTTGGGGTGGTTGGGCGATTACAACTTGCAGATTGGGGTCCTCCACAGGGGAGCCCTCCTTTTTGGAGTCCGAGGAAGAGGACAAATGGACACGTTTTTGAGCAATGGCTGAATCAGAGGAAGGCGCCAGGCCCGCGGTGGAAAGGGCCACAGAATGAGGGGCCTGATTCACTTCTTCATCGCTATCTTCATCTTCAGAACTGGAGGAATCAGAATCCCCGACTGGAGGAGGAGAGCATGGAGCCCATCATTTGGATTTGGGCTTGGAGTCGTTGGCCTTGTTCTTTTTTGCCGGGCGAGATGGGCAAGTATTCTGCAAATGCCCAGATTGTTGGCAATGGCGGCATCGAAAAGCAGTGTTCTCGTAATCCAGCGTCTGGGTCCAGACAAAGTCATTTATCTTGAGATTGATTTATTCTGGAAGACCTTTGCTCAGGTCTAACTCCACACACACTCTTGCATATGAGTAGAGGCCTTTGGATTCCCTCCAAAAATCTCCATGGATGAAGCTACCCAATGTGTCTCCTATAGCTCTGAAGACACGAGTATTCCATAGATGAGCAGGTAAGTTTGGAAGCTGAATCCATACCGGTGTCTTGGTAATGACTGCAGTGGCTGGATCAAAATCTGGAAACCAGGGAGTCAAAAAAAGCCCTGCAGTTCCCATGGACCAAGGGCCCTCTGCAAAGGCCTTTTCATAGTGCTTAATATTATCAAAGAGAACAATGAAATAACCTTTCGAGCAAAAAAAGATCTTACAATGATGTGTCCAGTTTGCATGGATCCATGCATAGAGATCCTGAGATCGAGGCCACAGTCCATTAAATCTGCAAATGATGGCTCTTTCTGCAAATTTTTGATGCTGGGAAGCTAGCTCTTCATGCATGAGTTCAATAGAAGGAACTTCTTCAATTTTTTCAACCAAGAAGGCCTTAGATTTAAGGGCTTTCGGGGGTTTGGGGTTCTCGGAGTGAACTGCGTCCTTGTATGAGAAAGGCCGAGTAGAGGAAGATTGTCCCGCTGCACCTCCTCTCAAATGAAGGGTAGCCACCACCGAGCTGTTCCTGGAAATGCTGTAAGCAGAGAGGGATAGAGGGTTTTCAAGTTGTTTACCTTGAAAGAGAAGTCGCAGAAGGCTAGATGGGATCCCCATTCTGCGCTCTAGATTTAGTATGAGGTCCTGCACCAGATCTGAAGGGCGGTCCCATTGCATGATGGTTCTGCCTGCAGGCTGAGCAATCTGGATCTGAAAGTAATCAGATAATGGCTTTGACCCCAAGAAGATCTCTGTATCTGGCCAGAACACGGGTTTTTCTGCCTTCTGGATGACTAGATCTGGCAGATCTTTGTCCGATCTGACTCTGAGGCTGCGATTCGGATAGCAAGTGATTGCCTCAGATCCCTGCAGAGACCCTGCGGATGAATCATTTTCCGGCTCTATATTGCTTGATTCCAAGGATGGCATGGAAGGTAGCCAAGCCAGAGCCTTGGCCTTGGGATCTTTAAACTCCTGCTGCGGACCGACAGCCCACACTGGCTTAGACCCATCGCCTCCAACGTCGACGCTCTTCAGATGTCCAAGGAATTTGGGCTCCATTTCGAGAATGTATTAACCAGAACTCCACCCGCCATCCGCGTGAAATCCATATGCCGACTGAGTGCCGCTGTCACCAAGTCTGGTATCGCCATGCTGCCGACGCCATCGCCGATCTCCGGCAGCGATCGCTTGGACTCTGCATCCCAGGACATGGCCTCGAAGTAGAGCCACATGTGTGCGCTCATGGGATTAAAAGTAAACGACCGGACGCCGAATTCCGCCGCCACTCGGGCGGACCAGCCCATGAATAGATCGTGGATGAGAACCAGGCGTTCGGGAGGCTGCGGGCCCCTGGATTCATAGTACTCGCGGCCGGTCAGCTCCGCCATGAGAGCCTCCAAGGGTTTCTCCATTTTCTCCGACATGGCTAGTTTCGCATCGATGTGTTGTCTACTGTTATTATTGTTTTCAATCAAATTATTAATTTTAATTATTTTAGAATTTATGAAAAATATATAATTTTCTTATCAATATTCTTATTAATAATTATTAAATAGTATGCTAATGTTGTTCCTACGTCTTTGTGTTTATAAATAATTATATCTTTGTTAATTATTAGTTTATAGAGTTTTAGTTGAAAAATGAATTTAAAGATTAAATTAGTTCCTTCTTGATTATTGTTCTCCCTGAACTACTTTAAAATAATAATAATAATAATAATTATTATTATTATTATTATTATTATTTGTATACTATAAGGTAGACCAAGGAAGCCAAGTCAAGAGAATATGGTAGCTAGGAGAAGGTGGAATCTGTAGTTAGAGTTGGAATCCAATTATCACTAATTTTGCAACCCTCATCACGGTTAAGGCTGTTTGGGTGTTTTCCCATTTTGATAGGTTCTCTAAATTTTCTATGCTGATAATGATCAATTTTGGCTGCAACAGAAGAGTTTTCTATATGGATGTGATGATTGGTTTTACTAGAGTGCTCAACAAGGGCTGAGGTTTTTGATTAGCTATATTTAATGTCAGTGGCATGCTTTTTAATCCTAGTTAATATAGATGTACCGGTCTCACCAATGTAGGATTTGCCACAAGAACAAGGAACCAAATAAACGCCTTTGTGGTATTTAGGATCAATGGGATATTTCACTAATTTTAGACATCTGCTAATGGTGTTCATGGGTTTGAAGGTGATTTTTATATTGTTTTTCTTTAAAATGTAAAAAATCTTATCAATGGTGCCGATTATGTAGGGAAGGTGAACCTTACCAGCACAATCATCCAATGGTTGTTTATTTCTAGGATTCTCTACCTTCTTGAAAGCTTTGATTCCTTGGTATCTTCTATATTCATTCTTTTCAAAAAAATCCATTAGTTGGTTCTTCTCTTGATCAAAATGATCATGATCTAAAATGTGCACCGCCCTGGTTGCTAGAGTGTTCAGAACCCCCAATTTATGAGCAGGATGGTGAGAGTTGGTACGAAGGTAATTTTTTGTGTGGGTTTTCTTATGATAGACCTAGTGAGATATGGAGCCATCTTGGTTTCACTTGATTAGGATATCAAGAAAGGGGAGATTGCCATTCTCTTCCACTCCCATTGTAAACTTTATAGAATTAGATTTATTGTTAAGGTGCTCTAGGAAAATCTATAATTTTTCTTTTCCAAGAGGCCAAATGACATAAGTGTCATCGAAAAATCTTTTACAAAGCTTAGGTTTCAAAGGGGAAGACTCAATGGATTTAGCTTCAAAATGTTCCATGAACAGATTGGCAATGATGGGTGATAGAGGGGATCCCATAGCCACAATGTACATTTGCTCATAAATGTCATCTTTCAAACTAAAAAATGTTGATTTTAGACATACCTCTACTAACTTAGTTGTGTCGGGATCAATGAATTTATCGACCACATCCATGGCTTCATCTATGCGAATATTGGCGTAGAGATATTTTACATCAAATCTCACCAAAATGTCATGTTGGTCTACAAACCTCGGTCTCTATCCAAGATAAACACTGTGCAGATCTCCTTTCTAAATTCGTTGATTCTGGATGAAACGAGACCACATTCAAGGAACAATATGGTGAAAGCCCCCACTTACGAAACTTACATTGTTTTTGAAAAAAACACGCTCGCCACTACGTCTTCAATATCGGGGAAAGAAATCACACAATCGACAATAGACAATGAGTCTAAGAGGAATGGGCCATCTCCTTCAAATGAGAAAACCATAAATATGTTGGCTGCTATGTCTTCAATAACAGAGATAGATAATGAACAACCGACAATGGGTAGTGAGTCTATGAAGATTCCTTCAAACGATAGAACCAACGTAACTGAACTTACTGTGGATCCCCAATCTGAGTTTGCATCGTAGATTGAAACATCACAGAAAATAACTGGCACTGACACAAAGAGATCCATGATGTTGACAAAAATGAATACGACTGTGTCAATCACAGAAGGGATGTGGCCACATCCGGTGTTTAATAGCATATCTTCATTAAACAGCAAAAAATACAATACAACTTCTAACAAAGGTGTAGCCAATAATGAGCTCACAGTGGGTAATTGGACATCCACAGAAATCAAGAATAAAATCGAAAGCATTGTTGAAAATGGAACGATTACAATTGCTGATAAAGTTAACAAGCATATCATGAATCTCTTCGACACCCAGATTGACCAAGTCACTTTAGGTCTCCTTGAAAGAGGCTTTAATTTTTCTATTTCCCCTTGTACCATCCCCAAGAAAGACATTTCGTGCAATATTGAATATGGGATCAAGGATTTACTGGATAAAATTAATGAAATCATTACACATGATTTCTCCATCATCCTCAAAAAAGCCAAACCACCCAAAAGAAACATTTCCAAATAGGAATATCTTGCTCTAAAAACCATAAACCAACACCCTAATATTGTGGTATTAAAAGCTAATAAAGGTTGTATGATAGTTATTGTGAACACAAAGGATTAAAATGAGAATATTCTAGACCACCTTACAAATAGAGGTTGTTACATCAAATTAAGAAAGAATCCCATAAGAAAGATATCCAAGGTCGTTAGTAACTTGATAAAATCAAGCAAAGAACACAACATTAAAAATCTTATTGATACCAATCCCTACACCCCTAGAATATATGGAGACCCTAAAATTCACAAATAAGGCATCCCTATAAGGCCCATTGTCAATACCATTGGAGGTCCCACTTACCATCTTTTGAAATAACTTGCCAAAAAACTTAAGCCCATGGTGGGGAACACTAGTTCCTTTGTCAAAGATTCTAATCACTTCATCAATAAGATCAAGCAAATAAAACTAGACCAACACGACATTTTGGTGAGTTTTGATGTAAAATATCTCTACACCAATATTCCCATAGATGAAGCCATGGAGGTCGTACATAAATTCATTGATCCTAACACAACTAAGTTGGTAGAAGTATGTCTAAAATCAACCCTTTTCAGTTTCAAAGATTACATTTATGAGCAAACTTGCAATGTGGCTATGGGATACCCTCTGTCACCCATCATTGCCAATTTGTTCAACGAAAATTTTGAAGCTAAAGCCATTGCGTCATCCCCTTTGAAATCTAAGTTTTGGAAAAACAATTGATGAAACTTATGTTATTTGGCCTCATGGAAAAGAAGAATTAGACCTTTTCGTCGAGCAACTTAACAATCAATTTAATTCTATAAAGATTACAATGGAAGTGGAAGAGAATGGAAGTTGTGAGAATGGAATATTTCCATTCTTAAGATGGCTCCATATCTCACCAGGTCTATCGTAAGAAAACCCACACAGAACATTACCTTCAGGCCAACTATCACCATCATCTTGCTCAGAAACTAGGGATTCTCAACACTCTAGCAACCAAGGCAGTACGCATTTCAAATCATGATCATTTTGATCAAGAGAAGAAACACCTCATGGATGTTTTTGAAAAGAATGGATATAGAAGACACCAAGGAATCAAAGCTTTCAAGAAGGTGGAGAATCTTACAAACAAACAACCGTTGGATAATTGTGCTGGTAAGGTTCACCTTACCTGCATATTGGGAACCACTAATAAGATTTCCTACATTTTAAAGAAAAAAAATATAGAAACCACCTTCAAACACATGAACACCATTAGCAGATGTCTGAAATTAATAAAATATCCCATTGATCCTAAATACCACAAAGGCGTTTATTTGGTTCCTTGTTCTTGTGTGAAAGCCTACATTGGTGAGAATGGTAGATATATATTAACTAGGATTCAAGAACATGCCACTAACATTAAACATAACCGATCCAAAACCTCAACCCTCACTGAGCACTCTAGTAAAACCAATCATCACATCTGTGTAGAAAACTCTTTTGTTGTGGCAAAAATTGATCATTATCACCATAGAAAATTTAGAGAAGCTATCGAAATAGGTCTTGACATGGCGAATGTTCGTTATGCCAACAAGGGGAACTAACCCGATCGCAAGCCCCAATTAGGCCTGTTTTCATATGGAATGGCTAGCTCCAACGGGTTTTAAGGGACCCCATAAACTGTTAAATGCGTTGATAGATTGCTTTTGGGTGGAAGACTTCAATTAAATCAACAAAAGTAAAACAACTAACCTCTAAGTATTAAATCCTATCTACACTACTTCTAAATACTCTAATCTAGTTCTCGCTATCCTAATCTATCCTACAGGAGCATGATGAAAGAGAGTTTAAACATCATATATGAATCCCAAGTCTAAATGAATCAATTACTGGTTAACATAAGAACAAGGTTGCATCAATTTTAAATTACAATCCAATCACTCATACAGGAATACACATTCCTTTTATAGAATTAAGGCTTGCAACTGATGTTTAACATAGTTTCAAATCAAGGACTGCTCATGAATTAACTATCATGAAGAATCAAATTCAAACAACCAAAGCTAATCATAAACTGTAAGTCATCAATGGGCACAAACACAAATCACTTTCATATTTATGATGTCAACAACATCCTAATTCTTAACATATAAAGGAGAGGGAAATCAATCTGAGAAAATGCTCCTTCTCTGGCCCAAACAATCTTCCTTACTCATAATAAACAAAAGTTGTTCTACCCAACAGAAAAGCCCCGGTCTCCTATCCGGAGGTACTACTTATACAACTCAAAATGACCCTCCCCATACTACCTTTTCACCTCCTTTCTTTACATTACATAGATCTGAACACACAAAGGAGAACCGTCCATGAGGCTATTCACGCGTCGAAGTTATCTTTGCTGGAGCGTTCTACTTCCCACGAGAGGGACAGAGAATGGTTGCGTATCATTTTGTTGCACTTGTGTGGGAAGGCTATTATTCCATGTCATTTCTTGAGGGAAACTGAAGATGTCGCACTCATCATCCCACATTTGGCATGCCTTGAGGTTCATCTGGAGGGCGTGACATCTTGGTGGATCGGCGATGTGCTTCCCTCTTGACACAGAGAGTGCCTTCATTATGCATTGTTGTGGTTCATCCCTCTTTCTGCAGACTACGCTTTTGCAGTATCAAAATCGGGGTGCAGAGGTGTCATCTGGACATACATCGCCTTTATCTGCTACCAGATCCATTCGAATTGGCCTGCAGAGATAATTCATATTAGCAGAGATTATGAAAATATGATAAAACAACCAAGAACAACTCTCGTCATCATTGAAACTTTAAATGATAAGGCGCAATGCATTCAAAAGGAGCAAGTGTGAAAGAATTGGCCCCTGGCTTAGCCAATGTCGTGTTGTGACTACATCATAATCGCACATCTCAATGGGAAATCATGTGCCATATCACCCCTACTGGATTTCCTTCGAGAAACTGGATCATGATATTTCATAGAAAACACAGGAATACATGGAAAAGACCGCATTTTACCACAAGGCTGGATTTCAAAATTTATAAGCCCGGACGCATAGTATCGGTGGGTCTGGTGTATGGTGTCGCACCTTATGCATGAGCGCTAGACCCCGCCAAAAACGATTTTCAATGGGGATGGGCGGACCCGATATATATATATATATATATATATATATATATATATATATATATATATATATATATATATATATATATATATATATATATATATATATATATATATATATATATATATATATATATATATATTTAATAGCCCCGACGGTGATCCGGACTTAAACAGGAACGCAATAAAACACAAATAGAACCATAAACATAGATATGCAGCGGAAATAATACTTCACTTCATTAATGTAAAACACTTAAATATGCTTACAAACAGTAACGGAAATAAACCAGCTAGGGTGATGGTAGCTTATCTCTGAAAAGAGATGTGGTGGCTACATGCCTTTGAACTATTCTGAACTGTGCTACAATGAGGCTCGAAGGCCTATTTATTGTTGAGAAACAATGGAAAACCTTTCACATCCCGAAACTAACCCTAGAAGATGAAACGCCAAATTGTGGGCCCCTTTTGGGTAAATTGGTACATCAATTTCCTGGGGTTGTAACTTTGGCATACGATCTCCGTTTGACGCGTACGATAGCTCGTTAGAAAGATCTATCTGAGTGCTACCACTATGGGAGGCAACATTCGTCCATGGATGCATGTTGACCCATATTTCCCAGAAAACATCGTTTAGGGCCTCAAAACGGCTCGATAAGTTCAGGACCCGAAAAACTGCTAAAAATAGTAAATTGTGCTACAATTTAGGAAACTGAAAAAGCTGAAAGGGACAGCTGTGGGGGTCCAAATGGGATAGGTGGGTGGCCACCAACATCCACCTGGATCATTCCTCCCCCCTTAGGAAGCAAAGGTCCCCATTGCGTTGAGTTCCTCCATCTGCTGAACTTGGTCCCTGGTGAGCTGTTCTGCAATCTCTGATGTGTTCAGAAATGGTGGGAAGCATGGTGGACGACGGTCCACATTGATCACTTGGTGCAAGCGAAGGAATGGAGGAATGCTATGCTTCAAAGCATTATTACCCGTAGCCTTGGTACCGGTGTAAGGACCATGTCGGACTGGTCTGAGTTTCTGATGGGTTCTGGTAAGGCGTTCTCTCTGCAGATGTAACCAAACTTTGTCGCCCACCTGAAACTTGTGTGGTACCCCTGTGGGTGAGGAGAAGTTGTTCTCGTGTTCTGTCATGACCGTATTCCTTTGTTGCTGCTGCTGCATAGAGGAACCCTTTGCAGTGGTCATGGATGTAGCAACGATCTTCCCCTTACTTTGGGAGTGAACCATACAGCTGAATTTCCTGGTCTGGGAGATGAGCTTGCTGCCTTTCTTAGCAGTGATCAAAGAGGTGGCAGTAGGTGGGGCTACCTCTGGTATCCTGTATAATGAATTATTCAAAGAAATAATGACAACGCGAGGCCTTGACTCATACACAGCATGTCGCCTCCACAAGTATGGTTGGCCTAGTAATACATCACAAACATCCAGAGGTGTAACATCACACAATACCTCGTGTGTGAAGGGATTGATGCTGTAGGGAAGGCGGCACTGCTGGCGAACTTTTAGATCTCGTCCTTCATGAAGCCACCCGATACTATACGGCTGCGGGTGGGGTGTAGTCGATAGGCCCAAGTGCTTCACGACCTCTGCTGAAATGAGGTTCTTTTGGTTGCCACTGTCGACAATGAATCATAGCGGCAAACCCTTTACCCACATTTGTGAGTGGAAAAGCCGCTCCCCCTCTTCTGGATCTGCAGGCTCATTCTTCTGGATCTTGGCAGTGCCAACAATGGTGCTGGGATCCGCATCAATGATCTGGTTCCTTTTGTCATTCCCCTTGTCAGGTTCTGGCTCAGGGTCAGGACATGCATCTAATTCGGAAGCCTTCAACTCCGCCACCAGCGACTGCTTGGTCCGACACTCACTTCTGTTATGAGTGGGATGCTTGTGGAACTCACACCACTTTCTTCGGCTTCATGGTGTTGTTCTTTTCTTGCGGCTTCGACGAGTTGTCTTGGGTCACCCCGCCTTTCCTCTGTCTTTTGGGCTTCGGATTTGCAAATCCAAAGTCTCGCTTCTTCTGTTTGAACTTTTGCTCGATTTTGACAGCGTATCAGTATGCTGTGCCGAGTGAGGAGATGTTCAAGAACCCCATCTCTTCCTTGATGTATCCATGTAGGCAGCCTCAGTATTTGAGTACCAGATGTAGCTCAGAATCTTTGATACCCAACTGTGTGCGAAGGGTATGAAAAATGTTTGTGAACTCTGGCACATCTTGGTCTCGTCCCTGCCGCAGTGTGGTCCATTTGATGTATTTGTCCTCATAGCTTCCGACAGGGTAGTACTGCTCCCTGATGGCATCTCGGAAGTCATTCCAAGTGGGTGCAGCTGAAAATAGTGAGCCTGTACTTTCATCCTTCTGTTCGTAGTAGGTTTCCCACCAGTCCTTGACGTGGGGGGCTACTTTGAGAAGAGCGTAAACAATCTTTTCCCGACTTGAAAATTCATGAACAGAAAAATACCCATCTAGCAGATTTAACCGTTTATCTATGGCATCTGCGTCTATTTGACCCTCGAAGATGGGGATCTCAAAACTAACTTGTACCTTAAACGGTGTGGCGTTTCCAGAGTAGCTGTTGGAAGCCGATGCGTCGCCTTTGGGTAGCCGCTGAAGGATCTGTGCAAAGCTATCCCATCATCGCGTTCCTTTTCCGCTCGAGCGCTTGTTTGAGCAAGATTTTGATAGGATCTGTTGCCTCCTCGTCTCTCTTCTCATTCGCCATGGGAGGCCATCGGGATTTGCAAGGCTGGTCTTGCAAAGGTTCGACTAGTTCAAGCCCTAACTCCTTATATCCCGACCTCATTGGGGACATGCAAAGAAAAACAGAGAAAAAGCAGACCGCTCTAATACCACTGATCCGGACTTAAACAGGAACGCAATAAAACACAACGATAACCATAAACATAGATATGCAGTGGAAATAATACTTCACTTCATTATTGTGAAACACTGAAATATGCTTACAAACAGTAATGGAAATAAACATGCTAGGGTGATGGTAGCTTATCTCTAAGAAGAGATGTGGTGGCTACATGCCTATGAAATGTTTTGAACTGTGTTACAATGAGTCTCGAAGGCCTATTTATTGTTGAGAAACAATGGAAAACCTTTTACATCCCGAAACCTAACCATAGAAGATGAAACACCAAATTGTGGGCCCCGTTTGGGTAAATTGGTACATTAATTTCGCAGGGTCGTAACTTTGGCATACGATCTCCGTTTGACGCGTACGATAGCTCGTTAGAAAGATCTATCCGAGTACTACCACTTTGGGAGGCAGCATCAATCCATGGGCCCATGTTGCCCTAGATTTCCCAAAAAATGTCGTTTAGGGCCTCAAAACGGCTCCAGAAGTTCAGGACCCGAAAAACTAGTAAAAATAGTAAACTGTGCTACAATTTAGGAAACTGAAAAAGCTGAAAGGGATAGTTGTGGCGGTTCAAATGGAATAGGTGGGTGGCCACCAACATCCACCTAGATGAGGTGGGTCCGCAGTGTGTGATTTTTCTTTCTAAAACCCAACTTCAACGTTTTTTCGAATACACACGAAAGCATGGGAAAACCCCGTGTCCGGCCATAAGGTTGGACCTGAAATGTTATACGTTCTGGTCTATAATCATCGGCGGGTCCGAGAGACATACGTGCCCTATATATATAGCTTTGGGTCTTGGTTGATAGCGATTTGCAATGGGGCTCCAAACCCAGAATATATGCATTTGGGTTAGTAAAACCTATCGGTTCCGGAAGCCATGAATGCGTTATGTCCAAATGTTAAGTGCGATAAGCGAAAAGGAATGATTTATGCACTTTTTGAGCATTTCCGCTATAAGGAGCTATGACGGGAATAATGAGGCGATGGGAGGTTTTGTGAGTTAAACAAATCCTGATGAACATATGAATGGAGGGCTTTAAACAAGGTTATATGCGAGGGATTTATTGAGGGGCTTAAAACCTTTGTGAATGCAAGATTTGGCTCTTAATAGAGTTAAAATAACTGGGATGAAACAGATCATTTGGAAAGATGAAAGTTCAAACTTCTGGGGGGACCCATTCAAAATTTCCACCAGGGCAAGTTTTAATAGGGTGGTGTTTGTGGCCACAACAAATGGTGAACAGTTGGGCGAACCAATTATCTTTGTTTCCAAATAAACCTTGGATCAATAACGCATGAGGGTATTAAGATAAACTTGAAAGGAAAACTATACAGATGGAAAGGCATGGGTTCCACTTCAACACTAATTTCTTCAAGTAGGATAAAGACAAATAGCTTCTACTCACTGATAGAGTTTTGAAAAGCATTCTCCAATGGTATTATTATGGGATTTATTGACCTTCCTTTACCTGTTTCCAACTTTCAAAATCTTTTTAGAGCCATCATTGGTCTGCCAATACCTATTTTAGGTGCGTACCTCAACTCTATATGTAGATATGTTCATCCGCACTTTGTATAAGAATTTTAGTGCTACATTTTCATATGATTGAATGGGGTGCAGTCATGGATCACGCCATATTTTTAAACCACTTGAGCAAGGTTGGGCTTGTTATGTCAACCGGTACTCTGAGCCCAGCAACAGTCCCTACTCTAACTGGCTTCCCAAACAACCTGTCCTTCTAGATTGGCACAAAGACTCGACATTTCATTTCCTTTTAAATAAGTCCTTCCAGTTTCAGGCCCAAGGACTAGAGCACAATTGGATTTTCCACAGGGTGTATGACATTGAGCTTAGCCCATGAAAGGAGTTTTACCTATGGATAACAAGTATTCGACAATTTAGTGTGGTGGATGGGACCAATGGAGAATGACTGTAAACATTATAGGTAAGTATAGGCTAGATCTGACTGGGATTACTTAATATGCAGCGTTCCTCCATGCCAGTCCAATTATAGTTACACATTTTTTTGTTTTATAAAGATGCCCCTACATGCTCTAGATATCCAATTTATCAACAGATCTCACATGGTTCCCAATAGATGCCAATGAGGGGTTTCAGTTTGCATTCCATCACTGATTTTCTAGTTCTCGTGGGCTTATTGAAAATTTGTTTGATTTGCAAGTTAATGATGGATTTAGGGACATCAAAATTATCAGCAGGTTAATGAGGAAGGGAAAGGCTGAAAGTGGTGAATGAGGGAAAAATTGAAAGGTAGAACAAGACTGGAGGACCAAAATTAGCTGGCTGAAAAGGACTGAAATTCAATAGAAGGAAAATAAAATTTGCAGGAAACAAAAGAAAAAGACAGAAATGCAACTAAACTAACAACAAAATAAGATGAATTCTAACAGAATCAGGAAGTAACCACCATGTGGTAGATACTGGAAGTATCTCTTAAGGTGATGGCCATTAACGGGGAGTTTCTCAGTATCCCCCTATAGAATTTTTAATCTGTAAGTTCCCTAGCCAATTGTTTCCTCAACTTAGAGTGGGCCTAGCCATAAATGTTGGAATTTCGTGTTCCCTCCCTTTGGGGTGATGCTATCGGACTAGGGGGAATTTATTAGAGTGTTGTGCTAATTCCCCTGGTCATTGGTTACAAACATGCAGATCACGCAGATGAATTCTCTATTTGAAGAATCTGCGTCTCTATTTCCCTGGGGGTAATAGCTCGATGCATATCTTATGCGAATTGATTTATCGATAGCGAATTTAGTTAGCTTTGGTGATGAAAAATAGGAAGAGGTAATAAACATGAGAGCATTCGGGATGCCAAACCTATTGACAATGGATTTCCCAATGAAAGATATTACCTCAATTTTACTCTCACTCATAAGCCTGTCATGCTCCCTTTTAATGACAAGATCATTTATGAATTTCTTCTCGCAATGCAGGAGCTCAAGGATCTGTTTGTCACCTTTGAATGCCTGCCACTTTGAGATGTTATTAGGTATGAATGGCCTAAAAATCAATTCAACATAATATTTATTCTTGTTTAATCTAAGATCAGGCAAAGGTTTTGCAGCCAAACTAGTAATCAGATCAGCATCTTGGTTTAGGTTTGCGTATGGTATTAGAAGAATCAAGACTGTTAATTAAACTCCATACCTCATGTTGCTATCTTTCCAAGTATGGTGAATTGTAATGTATTCTTTCCCTCTCTTGGTCTATGATTATCTGTGAGTCACCAAAAGCTTTGAGATTTCTCACCTTCAAATCAAGGCCCCTTTTCAATCCCTGCAGCAAGCCTCTGTATTCTTTCGTGTCATTGGTGTATGCAGACTCCAACTGGTTGGCCATAGAATTTTTTTTCCCTTGTGAGTCAATACAAATGCTTCCAGCACTTGCACCTTCAAGGCAGTTAGAACCATTAAAATAGAGTGTCCAAACATTAGAGTCTAATGTTACATTAACTGAATTGCTTCCCACAAGACTAGTTTTATCATCTACTACATTACAGGGTGGTTTATCAGTTGGACTATGGGGGAGAGCTTCCAACCATGTGTTTATTGCAGTTCCTTCACTTGTTTCAGCATGGAATTTCCCAAAATAGGTTTTTCTGGCACAAACATTGAAATTGTAATTCCCAAGGATAGAGTTGGTAAACATCACAGTTTTATTGGGACCATTTAGCTCTATCACCACATACTTGATGTATCTTTCATGATCAGCTCTCAGAATATCACCTTTTCCCCTCTGAGGCAACAAGAGATGGGACCAATCAGTTGAGAAATATCCTATTATCACCCAAAAATTCTCGAAACATCATTGTGTCAAATCTGCTTTTGGTCATGATTTCAAGGAGGTCTAAAGGTCATTTTAGTCTTAATAAAAGGGTAAGTGATAGGGTTTGAAGTCTTAAAATGTCATCTTTCATTTCGAAATAAAGTCCTTTAGGTTCACTTCGTGGTCAAATAGGTCACATTTTCCATTTAGAAGTCATTCCATTACGTTTAGGGTTAAATTTTTGCAATCATACAGGAATCTAAAGTTTCTTAGCGTAGCTAGTTCAAAAAATTTGATTTGTGCTACGAAAACAAGCTAATTTCGTAGAGCACTATGAGGCAAAAACCCTGTTTTTCTGTTTTTAGTAGTCACCTTACAAGGGGGTTCCAGAGCGACTGAAAACTCATTTATGAAAAATAAAAGAGGTTTTTCTTCCTAACATACTTAAGTACAAAAAAATTTCTCATTTTCTTTAAATTCATTACGAGGTGGGAGAAATTGATGACCCAACTTGCACTACGAAATTGTTGAAAGTCAAATTTGAGAGAAGAAATCTGTTTTTTTGTTTTAGTAGTTCACTTCATGATCAATTTCTAGCCAAATACAAAAGTATTTTAGGATTCTGAAAGGTGTTTCTCTTCATAAAATCCCCAGATACAATAACCTCTCTCACTTTCCTCAAAAGTGTTAACAGTTGAGAGGAACAAGGCTTTCTTTGAAGCCATATTTTCAGAAATCAGAATTTTCCAGTTTTACACATGTTGTTCAAAGACAGTTTCTGGACAGTTAGGTCATGGATCAGAAGGGCCAGTAACAATGTTGGAGGAATCATAAAGGTTGAATACATGGATTAAAAACTACCAAAGAATGTATTTAAGTCTTAGATAGGGTTGTTGAAACATGTTTTAGGAGTTTCACTCATATTTGTATTAGGACTCCTAAAAGACAGTTAGCTATCAGTTTGTAATTAAGAGTTTGTTTTATGAGTAGATAGGTGTCAATTTTAGAAAATACAATTCTCCTAAGGATGGATCATAGAATACAAGGTTCTAAATACTCTATATAAAGCATGAGGTCGAATTCCTCAAGGTTGGCATTTGTATTAGCAAAGGAAGTTGTGTTATGGGAGCAGACTCTGTGCTTTTCAACTTAATACAAAGATCGGTTTTACTACTAAAGATTCACAAGGGGTTTCTATGGCCTTTTAAAATACTTATTTGTAGTGGTATGAGCATGTGTTACTTAGAATTCATTGGAAAATGCTCTAACTTCCTTCACATGCTTGTAGATTTTGCTTATTCATTGAGTTACTGTTTCACTTACAAACCTAAACTCCAAGTGCCTTGACTTCCATGTTTAGCTGATTATGATGTTTTGTTGAATATTAGTTTGACTCCATGGCCCAATAGATGTTTGCTAATATGTAGTTCAACCAGTTATACATTTTTGTCCATTTTTATGTAAATGCTAGGAAGGGACTGATATATACAGAGGCAATTTAACTTTTCTGAAGCTGAGACTCTTAGTGTACTTCAGTGAGCTATATCTTTTATCTTTGATATGTTTTACTTCCATAGTCTTAACGCTTATTACTCAGAATTCATGGAGGAACATGCTCTGACTTCCTTTAAGTGTTAAACTATGGTGAACTGAGTTCTTGGGTCCTATCTTTGGATGTTTTTCTTCAATGTTTTTATACTTATTACTCAGAATTTATGGTTATTCATGCTATGACTTCCTTTAAGTATTAAAATTTGATGAATCACTTTTAATACTTTCCTTTTGAATACCTTGATGTATCATTACTTAGAATTCATGTCCACATGCTCTGACTTCTATGAACTTCAAGTTATTGAGACTTTCTTGAATGTGTTACTCTTTCATTGAAGTAAATACAAGCCTCGGTTTTATAAGAAGAGCTATTTGTTATCTTTATCTCTGTCATTGACCCCATAGCCCAATGGTGGCAAGTCTCCATCTTTCAACCTATAAACATATAAAATCATAAACCATAGAGTTAGTCATCTATCTATATCTTTAATCAATATAATTAACCCTTGAGAGAGCCCTCTTAGGCTGAGGAGGCTAAGCCTCAGCCAAAAGATTGCTTTGAAATAGTTACACTGAGATTGACTTGATGAGCGGCCTATCAAGGTCTTATTTTGGTGATAACATATCCATTCAGATTTGATGACCAGTCCCTACTGAGCAACATTCCATAAGCCTCGGGTATGTTGACTACCACTATGTTAATGAACTGTTTGTATTGTGGTTTAGCAGCCATCCGAATCAACACATATTTTAACTCCCCAATTACTTTCACATTTGTCCTGTCCAATTGCATAATTCGAGTCCCCGTTTTCTCAGGTATAACGTCCAGTCTTTTGGCAACAGCATGAGGCATAATAGTGGATGAGGAACCAGAATGTACCAAGAAATTGTGCACATTCATGTGGAGGATTTCGAATGTGATAAGGAAGGGTGGAGTCATGGATTTCGATTTCCACCCTACCATGGCTGTGCTGACATCTTGGGAGTTTTGATTCATTTTTGATAGGGTGAATTCCATGGCCGCTAGATTTTGGGAAGAATTGGAGTATTAACAGGTCTGGAGATCGAATTCTTGGGTTGGCTACTTGGAAGGGTGGGAGATTTACAATTCTATTCATTCGTATATTTCAGGAGCAGATCCCTTTGATGCATTAACTTTAGCAAATCAAAGTAAGTTATATTAGGCCTAGATTTCTTCAGATCATCTACAATGTTGTAATCAATGTTATAAACAGGGTAGGGCGGAGTAAACATACCAATTTTGATGTTCTTATGTGGGAGTTTGCCATTTAGAGTCGCCTTCATTGTAGTGGGAGCTGTGTTCTCTTTCTCCGGAGGGTTTGCCACTGGGGTATTCTTGGACTGACTACTTGGTCTACCCTTCTCAACAGTAGCTTTGGGGGAGGATGCCTTCAAGGGGTGGACATCTTTCCTTGTTTTCTAAATAGGCTTCATCGCCCCTAGAAGTGGCCCTTTACTTCGTGTGTGGATTTCATTGGTGTGGATTTCTGCCATATAGTCTTCTTCGTCATCATCATTCTCATTTGTATAGAAATCCCATAGTACATTGATCTGAGATTCTTCATCCACAGGCTCTTCTACTTGATATTCATCCTCATTTTCTTGTTCTGGTTCCAACTCCACTATAGGTTCTTCTTTGTTAAGGAGAAACCCAATAAGAGCAAGCTCTTCCATATTTAAATCCCCTTCATTGGGTGGAACAGGCAGTTCAAGTTGACCATGACCACCTTCTGTTTTCTTACGATAGAAAGGCTTGAAGGGCCTTCTATTGTTATAGTCTCCTCTGTATAATTTTCTCTACAAATCAGCTATCTCACTAATATCATGTAGAAATTTCACCTGCAGATCAAACTGATATATGAAATGTACTAAAGAATAATACTAGATCTACATCTACCATAAACTTTGCGGAAGCTTAATTGAACATGAGAAACATCAAGCAAGAACAGATATAACTAAGAATGAGAAGTAGTCAACCATAACAAAGAAGATATAACCTGGGGAAATCACCAGCCTAAAATCCCATCTCTATATTATCAATCAAGTGGAAGTCCTCAACAACATACAAAAAGAATCAGCTCAAAAGCTATCTTGCTCTCTCTATAGTCTGATGATGTAGCTCATGGACTATCTAGGCCTGTATATATAGGCTGCACAAGTCCTCCAAGCCCCTATTTTCTTGCACAGGTTTGATTGGGGTCCAATTACATAACATGTGTGAATTGGCCAAATCATACCTATTGTCACCTCAGGTCCAACTACACAGTGCTAGAAGGAATAATATTCCTTCCTCATGCAAAGAATATTCACAAGGAATATCCTAGCAACTGATAGTACATTGTCCCTCATCTAATCTCAACTAGGTCTTTTTCTGAACTTCCACGCATCAGTTATCCATGACTGAATACTCAGTTATCTAAAAATACCAATTGTCACATGAATGCAAGCATCAACAAACTGAATCTCATTAATTTAACAACTTGTTAAATTAATCTAACTAGACTTGACTAAGTTAAACTAAGTCAACTTATCCTCTCAATATAGAGCTCATCCTTAATTCTTCGATGAGTGGAGCAAATCAAGGACACATTACCTAATGAGTGGAGAAATTATTCCATTTTCTCACAAATACTTCAAGTTTGATTTTCCTTAACTAATTAAGTCAAACTGAATTAATTAATTAATATTCAAACTGCTGGTAAGACCAAATTCGAATTTTACTTCCTATTTCTAGTCCATGGATTGACTAAAATAGCAATCCACACTGCACTACTGAAAACAAAACTTCTATTTTTAGCACTTCCATTTTTCATTCCCTGTTGCCCAATCCAGCACGGATGTCCAAACTACTATTTTTAGTAGTGTTATTTTTAGCACTTCCATTTTTAGCAATTTCTTGTTGCCAAATTTCAACACTCCCTCTAAAAAAGAAAGGCTTCCTCTCAAACCCGATCCTGTACCTCTGGAATGTTCTACATGCAACACATCTACCAAGTGTGGTTTCTCCAGCAACTCTCGGAACAAAAAAACTCCCAACTGACCTCTCTGTTAGGCTAGAAACATACTATGATGATGAAGCTTTACATGCTGCTAACAAGTTATCCCTCTTTGACCTCTGCACTACTGCAACATCTCCATGCATCTTTCACACTTGCACCCTTCTCTGTGCTACCCTACACTATGCAACACACTTGTGCCTCTTGCATTGCTGCAACCTGCATGCTCTGTGCTATCCTAGGATTCCCTGCACTGTAGCTCTCTCTGCCGCCCCATCTGCATCTGTCTCTACCCAATCAGTTAGTTGCTGCTACTCCACATCGGGGCTGCCATAGAAAGGTCTCATCTAAGAGGTTGGGTACCTCAAGGATGCTACCCCTCATCCTTGGGACGATCACTCTACATTGCCTCACCTCCCACCTGGAGGTATGGTTGCATGTGATCCCTTAGCCCACCTGGCTCGAAGTTTCCCCCTACTGGAGGTCTCTGCATGAGTAGATGTCTCTACTCGATCTCCACTCAGCTTCCCCTGTTGTGGTTGCTCCACAATCTCTGGAAGATGTTGCACCAATCGTGGCTCCTCCACAATCATCTGATACTTCCTCTGGCGCTGCATGTTGATAGGTAATATACCCTCCCTCTCAACCACGAAGTCTCCATCAGTTGCCTTGCTGCTCAAGGCTTTGCATGCATCTTGAACCTCAAGAGCATATAGGTTCCTGACCTGTGAACCGATCTGCTTCACCTGTCTAGTGATGATGTGTCTAAGGAAAACCTTTCCCTTACTAAAGACTACATCATAGCCTCTGTCTTCCAGCATCACGATCGACACCAAGTTTCTCTTCAGTCCTGGTACATACTTGACATCGATCAAGGTGAATCGAGCTCCATGCTCCCTCTGAAAAATAACCGTGCCTACATCTGAGACACTATACTTTTCGTCATTACCCATCGCTATGAGTATCTGGAGATCTTTCTCCTCCAAAGTACTGAACAAACTCTTGTCGCCAGTCATGTGGAAAGAAGCTCAACTGTCAAGAAACCAACAACTTCCCACCATGGATGAAACCATGCATGTGAAGTGTGTGAAATCCAACTCGAACTATGAAGCAAGTGCCTCACCTTCAGATCCTTCCCCAGATCCCTTCTTTGATTTTCTCTGTGGAAAATTTGTAACAAAATGGCCCACCTCATGACAACGAAAGCATCACAATTTTGATTTGTCAACCTTCTTCCAACCATGGGAAGAACTGGACTAGGAAAGAGAAACGTTCTCCTTCCCCTTCTTCGCCTTACTCGCTAAGGCATATTTCGCTTCATTCTCCATGGATGAAGAACCATCTCTAGTGCTTCGTCTAATCTCCTCCTCCATCAAATCTGACCATAGTCGTTCCCAATCTGGCAGTTTCTCTCTTCCATTAACTCAGTCCTGGTAGCTTCCCACCATGGGAAGAACTGGACTCGGAAAGAGAAACCTTCTCCTTCCCCTTCTTTGCCTTACTCACTAAGGCACAATTCTCTTCATTCTCCATGGACGAAGAACCATCTCTGGTGCTTCGTCTGATCTCCTCCTCCATCAAATCTGACCATAGTCGTTCCCAATCTGGTAGTTTCTCTCTTCCATTAACTTAGTCCTGGTAGCTATGCCAGCTCTTAGGAAGTCAGAGGAGTGCAAGACTCACCATGTCATCATCAACTATCATGACCCCTACACTTGCAAGCTCATCCCTACATGTGGTGAGCTTGGTCAGATACATAGATATCATGTCACCCTTTTCACACTTCATCTTTCGAAGTTTGTCCTTTAGTGCTAGCTTCCTCTGATCACTACTATTTTGATAAAGATCGTTCAATGTTTTCCACATCGAAAATGAAGTCTCCTTTCCATGGAGGCTCGAGACTATGTTATCTTGAACTCCCTCCAAGATGATTCTCCTAGCTCTAGCCACACACTTCCTCCATTTTGCCAACTCTTGGGCATTAGATCCCGAGGGCTTGGGGACTTCTTGATCAATGAAGTCCTTCAGCCCATTATACTCTAATACTGCCTCCATGCGATCCTTCCAGGCTATATTTTGAGTTGCCATCCAATGCATACTCAAGCCTCAAACCATAGAACGCCATTGATGAAATCTGAAATGTGATAAGAACTCGATATCTATATCTAGAAACCACAAACTTATTCCTTCTTGTATGTTGTTCTTCCTTGATCACATGTGCTCTGATACCATGCAGAATTTTGTAGAAATTTTCTACAAATCAGTGAGCTCTGATACCATGTAGAATTTTCTCTACAAATCAGCTAGCTCACTGATATCATGTAGAAATTTCACCTACAGATCAAACTAATATATGCAATGTACTAAAGCACAATACTAGATCTACATCTACCATAAACTTTGCAGAAGCTTAATTGAACATGAGCAACATCAAGCATGAACGGATATAACTGAGAATGAGAAGTAATCAAATATAACACAGAAGATATAACCTGGGGAAAGCACTAGCCCAAAACCCCATCTCTGTATTATCAATCAAGTGGAAATCCTCAAAAACATATAAAAAGAACCAACTCAAAAGCTATCATGCCCTCTTTGTACTCTGATGATGTAGCTCATGGACTATCTAGGCTGGTATATATAGGTTCCACAAGTCCTCCAAGCCCCTATTTCCTAGTGCAGTGTTAATTGGGGTCCAATTACATAACATGTTTGAATTGGCCAAATCATACCTGCTGTCACCTCAGGTCCAACTACGCAATACTAGAAGGAATAATATTCCTTCCTTATGCAATGAATATTCACTAGGAATATCCTAGCAACTGATAGTACACTATCCCTCATTTGATCTCAACTGGGTCTTTGTCTGAACTGCCATGCATCAGTTATCCTTGAGCGAATACTCAGTTATCTAAAAATACTAGCTGTCACATGCATGCAATCATCAACAAAATGAATCTCATTAATTTAACAACTTGTTAAATTAGTCTAACTGGACTTGACTAAGTTAAACTAGGTCAACTGATTCCTCTCAATATGGAACTCATCCTTAATTCCTCAATCACTGGAGAAGATCAAGGACACATCCCCCAATCAGTGGAGAAATTATTGCATGTTCTCACAAAGACTTCAAGTTTGATTTTCCTTAACTAATTAACTCAAACTGAATTAATTAATTAATATTCAAACTGCTGGTAAGACCAAATTCGAATTTTACTTCCTGTTTCTAGTCCAGGGACTGACCAAAATAGGAATCCACACTACACTACTAAAAATGGAACTTCTATTTTTAGCACTTCCATTTTTCATTCCCTGTTGCCCAATGCCCAAACTGCTATTTTTAGCACTTCTATTTTTAGCAATTTCTTGTTGCCAATTTTCAACATCCTCCATTACCACTAGTACTCTCTCCATGATTCCTTTTCATATCGATGACTGTGTTTTTTAGTGTCTCGATGATCCGATGCAAACCTTCCACATCCGTGGTGTCCTTTTATTTCGTTTTAGCCCCTTTGTTATCACTCCCATTATTCTTCTTGGATGCTTGAGAGGCTTTCTTTTCATCGATTTTAGGGTGGCACGCAGTGAGAATGAGCATTTCATTCTCAACTTTTATTGCTTCATCAATATCACCTTCTAAGGTCTATGCATTACTCCTTTTGACCCACATCGTAGTAGGGACTGGGAGAGCAGTGATGTAGAATTCCATGAGCACCTCTTCAGTAGGTCTGGCGGTGGCCAAGATTCTGTTGAACAAGGTGTTGAACTGGATATTACAATCCTTAACCTTTTCTTTGGTTTCCATTTTCAAATGGGATAGTTCTAGGACTAAGGCAGCAGGGGTTTTTTCATTGCCATACTTGTCTAGAAAGGCTTGTTGAAAGGCAGCCTATGAGGTGATCAATCTAGTTCTAAACCTAAAGTACCATGTGGAAGCTGCACCAGTCAGGGTAAAAGGGATTAGGTGACAGACTATATCTTCATCAGCTACCCCTAGCATGTGCATGGCCAGGAAGAACGAATTGATATGGTTTTCAGCGGTGTCTCCCCGCTCAGGGTCGAATTTAGGCAATACCTTTTCTGCATTCTTGGGTAAGGGATTCTACTACCTAGGTATCGCCATGGCATCCTGAGCGAGCCACGGAGGCAATGCTCCCAGAGGAGGTGGTGGGCGCTGATTTCCACCTGGAGGAGGAATATTAGCCATATCAAGGATAGGGATGTGCTGGTGGAGGTTTTCTCCATTAGGATTTTCCAAATCAGGCCAAGGATTGCTTTCAGAAGGGTAATCCTCAAGAATTTTTTCCCA
Organism: Pinus tabuliformis; assembly: GCA_031772625.1. Lineage (NCBI taxonomy): Eukaryota > Viridiplantae > Streptophyta > Pinopsida > Pinales > Pinaceae > Pinus > Pinus tabuliformis. The sequence goes on from CM062816.1 coordinate 1,954,542,493, forward strand.
AGGGGAGTCAATGCTTTGGAAGGAATCAAGCACAATATCTTCAAGAGAAGGGGCTATAGATGTCTCTTCATTTATGTGATAGACCCTTGGCTTTCTATTTGCTATCGGAGGTAATGACAGAAAGATTGCGAGTTCTGATAGGGAACAAGCGTAAGCCCGAGTAAGTCTTCTGACTGGTTGTTCCTGAGTGACAGGATACTCCCACAATGTCTCTTCTTCGAAATGAGGCTTTTCTGAATGAGAAGAGGGGTCTTTTCGACCTTCACAATCCATGTACTAATCTTCTTGAATCCATGGGTGGCACTTATAGATGAAATCTTGAAAAGCTGTGGAAGGTGATCTATGACCTCCTTCTAGCGCCAATTTGTTGACATGGCGAATGTTTGCTATGCCAACAAGGGGAACTAACCCAATCACAAGCCCCAATTAGGCCTGTTTTCATATGGAATGGCTAGCTCCAACGGGTTTTAAGGGACCCCATAAACTGTTAAATGCGTTGATAGATTTCTTTTGGGTGGAAGACTTCAATTAAATCAACAAAAGTAAAACAACTAACCTCTAAGTATTAAATCCTATCTACACTACTTCTAAATACTCTAATCTAGTTCTCGCTATCCTAATCTATCCTACAGGAGCATGATGAAAGAGAGTTTAAACATCATATATGAATCCCAAGTCTAAATGAATCAATTACTGGTTAACATAAGAACAAGGTTGCATCAATTTTAAATTACAATCCAATCACTCATACAGGAATACACATTCCTTTTATGGAATTAAGGCTTGCAACTGATGTTTAACATAGTTTCAAATCAAGGACTGCTCATGAATTAACTATCATGAAGAATCAAATTCAAACAACCAAAGCTAATCATAAACTGTAAGTCATCAATGGGCACAAACACAAATCACTTTCATATTTATGATGTCAACAACATCCTAATTCTTAACATATAAAGGAGAGGGAAATCAATCTGAGAAAATGCTCCTTCTCTGGCCCAAACAATCTTCCTTACTCAAAATAAACAAAAGTTGTTCTACCCAACAGAAAAGCCCCGGTCTCCTATCCGGAGGTAATACTTATACAACTCAAAATGACCCTCCCCATACTGCCTTTTCACCTCCTTTCTTTACATTACATAGATCTGAACACACAAAGGAGAACCGTCCATGAGGCTATTCACGTGTCGAAGTTATCTTTGCTGGAGCGTTCTACTTCCAAGGAGAGGGACAGAGAATGGCTGCATATCATTTCGTTTCACTTGTGTGGGAAGGCTATTATTCCATGTCATTTCTTGAAGGAAACTGAAGATGTCACGCTCAAAATAATAAAAGGTTAAAAGTAATACAGAGTCAGGGATGGTGGAGATGTTGTAGTGTAAACATTTAAATATGGCATGCCTTGAGGTTCATCTGGAGGGAGTGACAACTTGGTGGATCAACGTTGTGCTCCACTTTCGACACAGAGCATGCCTCCATTATGCATTGTGGTGGTTCATCCCTCTCTCTGCAGACTATGCTTTTGCAGTAATGACACTGGATGTAGAGGTGTCATTTGGACATACATCAACTTTATCTGCTATCGGATCCATTCGAATTAGCCTGCAGAGATAATTCATATTAGCAGTGATTATGAAAATATGATAAAACGACCAAGAATAGCTCTCGTCATCATTGAAACTTTAAATGATAAGGCACAATGCAATCAAAAGTAGTGACTACGAAAGAATCGGCCCCTGGCTTACCCAACATCGTGTTGCGACTGCGTCGCAATCGCACATCTCAACGGGCAATCATGTGCCATATCACCCCTGCTAGATTTCCTTCGAGAAACTGGATCATGATATTTCATAGAAAACATAGGAATACATGGAAAAGACCGCATTTGACCACAAGGACAGATTTCAAAATTTATAAGCCCAGACGCATAGTATCAGCAGGTCCGGTGTATGGTCTCGTGCCTTATGCATGAGCCCTAGACCCTGCCGACAGTGATTTACGATGGGGATGGGCAGAATATATATATATATATATATATATATATATATATATATATATATATATATATATATATATATATATATATATATATATATATATATATTATGTTTAATTGGATTGGCAGGTCTGCCATATCGCATATTGCAAATTACGCAGGCATAGGGCCCCGCCAATTGTGATATGTGATTAGGCCGGACCCAATATATATATATGTTATATTTAATAGCCCTGGCAGGTCCGCAGTGTGTGATTTCCCTTTCTAAAACCCAACTTCAACGTTTTTTTTAATACACACGAAAGTATGGGAAAACCTCGTGTCCAGCCATAAGGCTGGACCTGAAATGTTTTATGTTCTAGTCTATAATAATCGGCGGGTCTAAGAAACATACGAGCCCTCTATATATATCTTTGGGGCGTGGCCGATTGCGATTTGTGATGGGGCTTCGGACCCGAAATATATGCATTTGAGTTAGTACAATCTGTCGGGTCCGAAAGCCATGAATGCATTATGTGCCAAGGTTGAGTGTGATAAGTGAGAAGGAATGATTTATGCATGTTTTGATCATCTCCGCTATAAGGAGCTATGATGGGAATAATGAGGCAATGGGTGGTTTTGCGAGTTAAACAAATCTCGATGAACATATGAATGGAGGGCTTTAAACAAGTTTATATGCGAGGGATTTACTGAGGGGCTTAAACCATTTTTGAATGCAAGATTTGGCTCTTGATAGAGTTAAAATCACTAGAATGAAACAGATCATTCGAAGAGTTGGAAGGTCAGACTTCTAGGGGGACCCATTCAAAATTGCCATCAGGGCAAATTTTAATAGGGTGATGGTTGTGGCCACAACAATAGGAAAACACCCAAACAACCTTAACCGCGATGAGGGTTGAGAAATTAGTGATAATTAGATTCCAACTCTAATTACGGATTCCACCTTCTCCTAGCTACCCTATTCTCTTGATTTGGCTTCCCTGGTCTACCTTATAGTATAGAAATAATAATAATAATAATAATAATTTTAAAGTAGTTCATCAAGAAGGAACTGATTTAATCTTTAAATTCATTTTTCAACTAAAACTCTATAAATTAATAATTAACAAAGATATGGTTGTTCACAAACATGAAAACTTAGGAACAACGTTAACATAATATTTAATAATTACTAATAAGAATTTTGATAAGAAAATTATATATTTTTCATAGATTCTAAGATAATTAAAATTAATAATTTGATTGAAAACAATAATAAAAAATGAATTAATTTTTATTTCAACTTTGAATTAATTTTTAACTTAAACTCCATAAATTATTAATGAACAATTAATAATTAACAAAGATATAATAATTTACAAATATAAAGAATTAGGAACATGATTAACATAATACTTAATAATTATATTGGCGGACTATTGTGCAAATACTCTATTTTCAAGTAGTTTCAAACAGTTGAGACTACTTTTTCCCTTTTAAAGGGTGAAAAACGAGTCTTTCAGAAATGCGCAGCATATGCTATGTAAGTTTCTATATATAATAGATGGTTCGATTTTTTCCTGTGGAAAAAAAAAGTACTTAATAATTATATTAGAAAATATATACTTTCGTGATAACATAATTAATATTAATAATTTGATTCAACTTGAAATTAATGAAAAATCAATTAATAATGCATAATAAATTTAGTTAATTTATAAGCATTAATAAATATTAAGTTTTATTCATTACTTATTATTCTCAAGCAAGGAAACATCTCAATTACTTTGAAATTAATAAGAAAAATAATAATTAATTAGTAATTCTTTAAGATTAGGTTAGTTTAGGATCATTATCTAATATTATGTTTCAATTATCAATTAATTAAAAAAGACCATCAAAATAATTTTAAATATTAGAAGAAATCTAAAAACTGAAAACCATTAACTAATTAATAATCTGAATCATATCATTAGTAAACTTCTTGGCTCCTTCCACTCACTTCCCAATCCTCTCCTCTTTTTTTTTAAATGTTTATTATTTAACATTTTTTCAAGTTTTCTTATTTCTCTGTGTTTTCCAAACATGTTTTTTTTTGTTACTCTTTGCAATGGATTTTTATAATGAATTTTTTTTTTGCAAATAATTTAAATAAATAATAACATTAAAAATATGTAAAAAAAGCAAATATAAAAATATATATAAGAAAGAAATAAAAAAAAAAAAAAAAAAAAAATTATTTTGTAAAAGATAAAAAAGAAGCAAAAAAATTAAGAAAATAAAATAAATAAATAAATAAAAATAAAAATAAAAATATTTAGAAACAAACCTAATTAAAAAATAATAATTAGAAGATTAACACAAAAAAAAACTAAAAAATAGAAACAATTTTACATAGTAAAAAAAATAAAAATAAAAAACAAACCAAAAAAATTAAAAGAACTTAAAAAAACAAAAACATTACAATTAAAAGAAAACATAAAAAAATTAAAAAAAAAATAAACATAATTTAATAAAAAAAATAAAAACATTAAAAAACTAAACATAATTAAAAAATAAATAAAATAAATAAAAATTGGAGGTCTTGCTAGCCTACGGTTTGGTAAGTTGATTCTCAGAATCGACCTATGAGGCCCACGACTGCCTATCCTAGCAACCTAGGGGAACTCGGCCTTCCTAGCCTATTCCAAGTATCGACAAGGTAGGTTGAGGCTCTTGGGATGCTGGGCTGGGTGGCCGTGGAGCTGTGTGCAACCTCCACAGCCAGCCAACCTGGCGACTTGACGACCCTAGGCTTTCCTAGATGGTTCTTGAAATTGGCCAAGTAGGCCCAGGGCCACCGGGCCGTTGAGCTAAATGATTGTGGAGTTGCACAAGTCGTCCAGTGGCCCTGGGCTTGCCTGACCCCTGGGATGGGAGGTCATGACCTCCACGGTCGGCGAACCTAGTGGTTCTGGATAGCAGGTCGTGGCCTCCATGATCGACTAGCCGAGTGGCTCTCGGCCTGCGTGGTCGATTCCGAGAATTCGCCAGGTAGGTCCAGGGCCGCTGGTTGGGCAGGTCAATTATGAGAATCAACCTGCCAAGCTCTAGGTGGGCGAGGCCTCAAATTTTAAATTTTGTTTTTTGTTTAATTTGTTTTTTTTATGTTTTTAATTTTTGTTTTAATTATGATTTTTTTTAGTTATGATTTTTTTTAAATTGTTTTATTTTTTGTGTTTTTTATTTTTTTAATAATTTTTGTATTCAAGCCTCTGTGATCCATAATGAATTAACCAAAAAATTCTCTTATGTAATTTCTACAGAGAGACTTTCGTTAATTTTATTATAATGTTTTTGTATTTTTTTAATGTTTTTAATTTAATTTTAATGTTTATTAATTTTTTTTTTAATTACGATTTTTATTTATTTTTGGTTAATCTTCAATTTTTTTTTTTTAAACTTACGTTTGTTTTTAAATATTTTTTTTTGTATTTTTTATAGTTTTTTTTTTTTTTTTTATATTTTGTTATTATTTTTTTGGTATATTTTGTACGTTTTTTTTTTTTTTTTTTTTTTTGTCTTTTTTACATATGTTTTTATATTTGTGTTGTTTTCCATGTTATTTATATTTGTTTCTTTTGCCATGTTTTTAAATTTTTTTGTTCTAATATATATTATTATTTACTTGTTATTTTTTTATGCTTTTATTTCTATTTTTATCAATGTTTTAATTTTTGCTTTCCTTTTTTGGTCATGTTTTTTTTATTATTTTACGTTTCAATATATATCTTTATTTACTTATTATTATGTTTTAAATTTTTTGTGTGTTTTTTTTCAATGTTTTAATTTTTGTTTTCTTTTTCATTTTTATTTATTCATATATTTATTTATTATTTTGTCTTATTTTATTTTTCCTATAAGGTCCATGTTGATCCTCGACTAACAACCCGATCTCATTATTTGTTAAGTTGATTGTTTATTTTAAAGTTTTTGTGATAAAGGATCGACTCTCCCCTCACAATGTGTCAATTTCATTGTTGATATTTAAGTTTTGATTACAGTGGGTTGAGTTTGCTTACACAGTTTGTCAATTTGATGGTTGACATTATTCGAGTGCTCAATGACATTTACTCTAATAACTTGCTTCATTACTAGATAATGTTTTACATTGACTAGATTTATGTCAAATATTTACATGTTTATTTTCATGTCTCTTTTTCACACATTCCCACTTTCGTACATTTGCAGAAATTCTCTTCTTTATGTACCTATTCCATACATTTCTACACTACACATTGCTTCTTTCACATACATTGTACTCCATCTGATTGGTTTTTGACATTTTTATTTTTTCGCATGTTGTGATGCTCAATGTTGTTAATAGTGTATATGCCACCTATTACCATTACAATGATTTCAAGGCATAATGTTATTTTTTTTTCTGAATAAGACTAATTCTATTAAGAAAAGACATATGGTAAAATCAGAGCTTTCAAAGAAGCGAAGCTAAAGAGCAAGGGAGCCGGAAATGATATGATATCAACCTCGGTCCCAAAGAGCAACCACGACATAAGCAAAAGATGACAGAGAGGACAGAAGGAACGAGCTGGTCTAGGGAGTCTACCCAGCATGGGCAGAATCTTCCAATCTACATTTTTTACCTTTCTTTTTACTGACTTTGACCCAACCATTTTGATCTGGCTAGACCGAAACTACTTGCATATTGTTCTAAGCTAAAGGAGGAGACTCCTTGTCTGAATCAGAAGGCGAAGGCTCATGATAACGTTTCTGCGAGAACAGAGCTGCAGAAGTATCCTTGGCACGGGCTGAGGGCGCGTCCTTCGGTTGCTCCAAATTCTCCTCTTCTACTTCAATGTCCTCCTCATCAGAGCTAGAGGACTCTATGTCATCCATAGGGGGTATATCACAAGGTTTCCAACTCTTGGGTTTGGATTTGTGAGTGATATCCTTCTTTTTGTCGAAGAATGATGAACATGAGTTCTGGAGATGCCCCATCTGATGGCAATGGCGACACCTGAAGGCTGTGTTCTCATAGTCCAAAGTTTGCATCCAATGGAAGTCCCCAACTTTGAGGATGATTTGATCTGGCAACCCTTTACTAATGTCTATTTCTGCACAAATTCTGCCAAAGGTATATATTCCTTTCTCCGCCCTTGAGGTATTTGTAGCCAGGAAGTGGCCTAGGGTGTCCCCGATTCCTTGAAAGATAGTAAAATTCCATAGATGTGCAGGGAGATTTGGAAGCCTGACCCAGATAGGAAGCTTGGTGATGACCGCAGTCGAGGGGTCAAAGTCTGGGAACCAGGGGGAGAGGAAGAGTGCAGCTGATCCCCAAAACCAGGGGCCTCCCATTAAGGCTTTCTGGTAATCTTTGTTGAAGGCAAAGGCTACAATAAAGAAGTCTTTCGAGCAAAGGAAGACTTTGCATTTGTTGGTCCAATTGGAATGGATCCACTAGTATAGATCAGTAGTGCGGGGCCATAGGCCATTAAATCTACAAATGAGGTCTGTTTCTGCAAACGTCTGGTATTGATCATCCAGGGATGGATGAGAGGTTTCAATGGCAAGGGTTTCCTCCTTTTTGTCCGCCAAGAAAGGTTTGGGAGCCTCGGCAGATTGGGCAGACTTCTTGGCAGCCTGTGCATGTACTGCTTTTTTGTAGGAAAAACCTTTGGAGGCAGAGGATTGCCCAACTGCACCTCCCCTTAGTCGAAGTGATAGGATCACTGTGGCATTTCTTTCAATATTATAAAAGGAAAGAGGCAGATTTTTATCAAACTGCTTACCTGCAAAGAGGAGTCGCAGAAGGGAGGAAGGGATCCCCAACCTCTGTTCGAGAATCTTTAAGATATGGGGCATTTTGAAAGACGGTTGGACCCCAAGGAGCAGGGTTTTGCCTTTCAGAAGAATTATTTGAATCTGAAAATTCTCTTGCTGGAAATGAATAGGATCTCGGTTGCCTGAATGACGAATCGAGGTTGAAATAGTGAGATTGCAAGACTGCATAGCCATCTCCGGATCCTGGCAATACTACTGCTGTATGTGGAAGAGTGCGGTAGTTGCCAGGGGTATTTCGTTAAACACTTGACACGCATCCTCCATGCTTTGACTTTTTGCATGCATGTTGAAAACAAGGTTACCCAAAATAATTTTTGTCTCCAATCAGCATTGGATCAAGTGGGCCTGCATAGATTCTCCTTTTGCTCGCTCTTCATATTCGTACAACCTTGAAGAAACAAGGCATTTGTCCTGATGCTAGGCTGAATCGCTCATTGGTCCATCAAATGAAGGGTTTCCAACGCTTCCTTCAACTGTCCTTCCTTACATAATATACCCACAGTCTCCAGACATGGTAGGTCTATGTTTGTATCAATCGCTGGAGATGAATATCCAACGTTTCAAAGTAGTGTGGAGGAGCCAGCAGTCCTGGAGGATGGCCTTCCCATCTGATTCAGAAGCGAAGGGCGGATCCCTTTGCGAGAGGCAGTGAAGCCGAAATGAACTATCAGAGAGCTTAAGGTTCCCTGAGTAGTCTGAGAAACTTCCATTTCATCGACATTCCTCACCCATTCTGCCTGTAACAAGCAGTTGGAGGACAGCAATTGTAGAACCATCGGATGAATTTTTCCAGGACCCAATTGATCAACCCATCATTATGAGTTTGGGCCTTGTTATTTGGCTCTAAGTTCAAGGATTTTAGAGGGTTTCAAGGCATAATGTTAATCATTGCTCAATGGTTTTTTAAAATTTAAAAATTGAGTTTGGAGCTCCATGCTTTCCACCCATATGTTATGTTTCTTTTTTCATGTTTTTTTTTTGCTGAAGCAATAGTCGGTCCTTCTATTTCATAATCCAAAAGAAAAGTTACATAATGTACAAAAATATTGTTCGTTTACATGGAATCAGGAAAAAGGTTTCCTTGCCAAAGACAAAAAACCCCACCCTACCCAGAAATCACCAAACCCATGAGCAACACACTCTGAAAGGCTACAAGATACCCCAACCACTAGGGAAGCTCCAGAATTTTCACTCCCCCCTAAGCGGACAAACGACAACAGTCACCCCCGACCTCACAATACGCGCAAACAATGGAAGAGGGAAAAGACGTGCCAATAGGACAAGTGGAGATAACCCACCTAGCCCCACAAAACAACACGGTCAATCCTAACCGTCGATCTAGACGGCTAGATCCAACGGCCAGGAGCCAAATCGCACAACCTAAAATGATCGAACAATAGTGTGCGATGGAGGGTGGTTTCCAAATCCACCACCCTGCCACGTGTTGGAAGCCAAATGGAATCGCTTCCAAAACTACAAAACCGTTAACCACTCAAGAGTCGTGCGATCACCAGAAAACCAACTTGGGCATGGTTTTCCAATTCGAAAGTAGATTGTGGGTGAATTCCAGCTACCAGTAAAAACCAACCTTCCATCCTATCTATTCTTTCTTCAGAACCTGAACCCGAGACTGTGCTTGTTTGAGATTTGACCCATCATATTGCCATCTGAAAAACTGAGGACACCGGTCAACTTACTCCGGGGAGAATTGAGGCCGAACTTTGCATGCCCTCCTTCCAAGTACATATTGAAAGGTTGTGGTTGCTCTAGCAGGGAAAAATCAATTCGTGCTGGTCACACTGGCCCGATATCGAAAAAATTCTCTGTCCTCTGCAGCTTATTCATTGCAGAGAGCTTTTAAATGGCTTTGAGGCATCTCCTACCACCTCCTCGCCATCTCGCATTCTGCATTGTTCACACCTTGGTTGGCTAGTATGTCCGCAAGCTTATTGGCATTTCGTCAAACATGGTTGAAACTAACAGTTTGAAGTCCTTGGAGGTGAACTTGAATTCTTTGGTAAACCTGGATTAGTCTCTAGTGATTTGAGACTTTCTCTAGCCTAGTACCACAACTGATTCTTTTCACAGAGCTAATGGTTATCTCTAAGTCCGCTTCTATAATGACATTTGAGACATGGTTCTAAATCAAAAACTCTACACATTGCTCCAGAGCCATTAATTCAGCCATATTGTTGTTGGCTCTTCCTAAATGGCAGTGGAAGATAAAGATAATACCTCCCTCTTCATCTCTTAACACTCCTCCAAAACCAGTTGTTCCCAGGTTGCCTTTTGAAGCACCATCAATGTTGTATTTCAGATAACCTTTCGGTGGAGGTTGCCAGAAATCCTTCTCTGCATCCATTTCTATTACCTTCCTGTTTATGCCTTGGGGAATAATCCCTTGCATTCCTAGTTGCCTGAGAGTTCTCAACTCAGTCTCTGAGGGGGGATTCTTGGGGAGATTGTGAACTGTGGTGCTAACTGTTTCCTTGAACTGTTTCGAGATCAGATAAAAACGTCAATGAGGGATAGACTTTTCATTCTTGAAAATTATTTTATTCCTTTCTTTCCAAACATTCTAGATAATGAGCTTGGCATGAAGGCCCAGGCCAAATTAAGGGACTCAATCGCCGTAAAGTTTCTTCTCCACTTGTTTAGGGTATTTATGATATTTCCTCTGTCCCTATCCGTCTGTTGGAAGATGGTAGCGAAAGAATCCCACAGCCAGGTGGTGTAAGTGCAGCTGTTGAGAATATGCTCCATTGTCTCCTCCTGCTCTTCACATAGCTGGCATCTACAAGGCCCCATAACACCCCTCTTCCTAGTGTTGTCCCAAGTCAATATTTTCTTATGATGAACCAACCACATGAAAAGCTTGATCTTCATCCACCCTTGGTTTCTCCAGAGGTGCTGCCAAGTCTTGTTTGAAGCACTGGAATCTAGTTCAAGGAGAATACCTTTTTCTTCCTTGAGATTAAAGGTGCCTTTATTGTTGTTTCCCCATCTTAATTTATCCTACCCCTCTGTTACCAAGATCATCCTTTGTTTTAACAAGCTCCTAAGTGCCTCTGCTTTTATTTTTATGGGGATGTCGTCTTTGCAATCAATGTTTCTCTAGCTTCTCCACTTTCCTGAGTTATGAGAATGATACCAGAAATCCTTTACTTTGTTTAACCCTTGGGAATCTATTTCCTGCTTGAGGCTTAAAAAATCCTCATTTAACAGCGTTGGTTCTTGTTGCCATTTGTCCTCCTAAAAGAGAGCTAGATCTCCTGATCTGATTTCCCAGAAACTAGTTTTTTGTACGAGGCTTCTATTTTCCCAAGCTTTATTCTAGATGTATGAGCCCTTTATGTTTCCAGACATTCTTATGAGGTCACTAGTGTGCCAAGAGTTGGCATATTTTTCTTTCCAGATCCTTACCCAATGGGCTTTTGGCTCTTGTACCCATCGCCACCAAAGCTTGGCTCCTAGAATTTTACTAAGAATCTCTTGATCATCTAAGCCTAGAACCCTGTGGCTCTTGGGTTTACATATTTTATCCTAAGAAACCAGGGCCCATTTCTTCCTTGTTTCCTCCTTACCCCAAAGGAAATCTCTTTGAATATTCCTGAATTGCTTTAAGACACCTTTGGGAGCTGGGAGGGCTGATAACATCATGAATACCGAGATTGATTGCAGAACAGCCTTTGTCAACACAACCCTGTCGGCCAGGTTCAAGGCTCTGATGGTCCATTTTTTGACTTTGTCATGCATCTTATTAAGCACCAGTTCCCAGATACTCTGGTGCATTGGTCTGGCCATGAGAGGAACTCCCAAATACTTTGAGGGGAGGAAATCCCTTTGGAGGCCAAGAATTCTAGAGATATTTCTCTGAATAGCAATGTTAGTGTTTAAGAAGAAGATTTTAGATTTAGAGAGATTGACTTCCATACCTGTAGCCATGGAAAATTCATTAAGGATTTGATTGTAGGCTGAAGATTCTTTTACTGTGGGGATTTCTTGCAGCATGGTATCATCTACAAATTGTTGGTGAGTCAGTGCCTGACCATTCTCATTTCATTGAAGGCCCTTGATTTTCACTATGGCCTTGGCATGCTTAATGGACCGACCAAGTCCTTCCATCATGAGGATGAAGACAAAGGGAGAGAGTGGGTCTCCCTGCCTAAGGCCTCTAGAAGGAATGAAGATCTCTGAGGTAGAGCCATTCACCAAAATTGAAATGCTTGAAGAAGTCACCAAAGCCATAACCCATCTGACCCGGTTGTGATCGAACCCAAAAGCAGTGAGAACCTTCTTGATGTAAATCCAATTCACCTTGCCATACGCTTTGGCAATATCTAATTGCATGATCATCCCCGCCTGCCTTTTGCTGGTTAGCGTGTGAACCACCTCATGGGCTTGAATAATGTTATTTAAAATTTTTCTGCCCTCCACATAACCTGATTGTTCCTCTGACACTAAAGAAGGAAGGAGAGGTTTGAGACTGTTAGCCACTACCTTGGATATTATCTTGCATACCACATTACATAAAGCTTTGGGTCTGTACTTATCTGCAGTTTGAGCTGAGTCCTATTTGGGGATCAGGGAAATGAAGGAGGTGTTGAGGGCTTTCAGGATAGTTTTGTTTCTCCTGGAATCCTACACAACATTCAAAATATCTTGTTTGACTATATTCCAACAAGCTTTAAAAAAATCAACATTGAAACCATCCGGGCCTGGTGCTTTGCCATTCTACATATCTTTGAGAACCTCGCTGACCTCCTCTTCAGTTACTGATCTATTTAGGTTAAAATTTCCCTCTCTAGACACCAGCTTAGGGATATGCCTTGTAATTTTCCTGATGGATTGTTCCCTGTCTGGATTGTTTTCCCGAGTGATGCCTCGGAAATTCTGGACAAATGCAGCTTCAATATCCTTATGAGTGATATGAAGCTTCCCATCCTCATCCTTTATTGTAGAGATTCTGTTGTATGCTCTATTAGCCATAGTGGATCTATGGGAAAATCTTGTATTACGCTCTCCTTCTTTGAGCCATTGAACTCTAGATTTTTGCCTCCAAAATATTTCCTCTTGTTGCATAAATTCTCCCATTCTTGATGGTCTTTATCAGCCTGATCACTTTTGACTTTGTCAAAGCCATATTTGATCAGTGCCTGGTTGAGTTTCTGAATTTTGATTTCCACTAATTTTTTGTCCACCAAAATGTTACCAAAATCCTTCTTGTTCCATTCTTTGAGCTTGAACTTAATGTGCTTTAGTCTTTTATGAAGGAGGTACATTTTTGATCCCTGGAATTGCATGTCTTCAGACCACCATTTTTCAATGTTACTGATGAAATCCAGGTGGGAGAACCAGATATTCTCAAATCTGAAGGGTCTATTCCTGGGAGAATCAATACCCTTGATTTCCAATTGAATCGGCCAGTGATCTGAGCCTCCAAAGGGAAGAACTCTTGTTGTTATTTCTTTATCTATAAGCATAAGCTCCTCTGATATCATAAACCTGTCTAACTTAGAGGCTACCTGTGCCTCACCTCCTCTTTCCTTGTTCCAAGTAAAAAGGCCATTGCTCATTTTTGAATCAACCAGTTTCATATTATGTATGAATGATTGGAATGCTAAGGAGTCTTTGTTTAGCGCTCTGGTACCTCCTTTTTTTTCTGAAAGAGATTTGATCATGTTAAAATCCCCTCCCATGATCCAAGGAATTCCAGCCTGTCTCTTCCTAAGATCCACAAGGGATTCTAGAAATCTGAGTTTATCATCTATTCTTTGAGGACCGTAAACATTTGTGACCAGGAAGGTTTCCGAAACCCCCACTGGTTGAATAACCACTGATAAATAATTTCTAGATGCCTCTGCATCTATTATGCTGACTTTTTGGGGGTTCCAAAGAGTGAGAATGCCCCCCACTGTGTTCTCTACTTTAACTTCTAGAAACTCAAATCTATTGAGCCATTTGCTATGGATTTGTTTTAATTTCTGAATGGAGCATTTCGTTTCCTGGATGAAGATCATATCTGACATTTCTTGTTTCATTCTATAACTAAGCATTCTTTGTTTTCTTTTACTACCTAGACCTCTGATATTCCAAGATGTGAACTTCATAATTAAAGATTTGTTAAGGAGTAACTGGTTAGGTCTTTCATCTTACCCGAATCTATCATTAGCTTTCCACACTCCATCAAGAGCTCATTCTGCTTTTTCCTACCCCTCTTCTTTCCTAGATTTCTAGTAGCTAATCCTAGAGTTGATTTCATTGTTTTCACACCTCTGTACTCTTGCTTGTCAATAGTTTTTCCTTTATCAAACCCCCTTTCTTGAGTTTTCCATAAAATCAATTGTTGCATTCTGTTGCATTCTTCTTGAGGTAATGAACCTATCCCTCCCGTGGTTCCCTGCATCAAGAACCCTTCTAGATCTAGGTGTTCCTTATCTAGAATTTCCTGAAGTTCATGGTCCTCCAGATCTATTTCACTCTAGGTCATTTCCTGATCCATCTCTAGTTCGGTTTCACTCGTCATAGTCTCTTTCTTATTACCAATATCTTGTTTTGGGTTGTAGTCTTCTTCCTTCTCCTTTTCATTAGGGCCTTCCTCCATAGATTAGTCTTCTTTTGTCATTTCTTCATTCTCTTCTAGTGCTTGAAACTTATTCTAACTGACCTTTTTCCCCTCATTATGTTGTTCCTTTGGTCCTTTTTTACCTCCTTTTCCTCTACTTGCCACTTTCTGAAAGCTTTCTGTGTCCTTCATTGTATTAGGTTTTCTCTTGTTGTCTGCTTTACTAAGAGGTCAGTTTTTGAACAAGTGTCCATGTTCATGGAATCTACGGCATCTGAACGGGATATGCTCATAGTCCACAGTTTGCACCCATTCCTCATCAAAAACTTCCAAGATAACTTCATCCGGAAGTGCTCCTCATAGATCCATTTCCACACAAATCCTTGCAAAGGAAGTATATTTGCACCTTCTTGTGGCTTTCGAAGCTTTGACAAAACGACCTAGTTTGTTGCCTATGGTAGCAAGCGATTCAGTTTGCTAGTAATCAAGAGGTAGAGAATAGAGCCTTACCCAGACAAGTACTGAAGTGAAAGTCTCCTACTCTGGAGAAAAGTTCATCATCCAAGGTCACATATAGAGGCCAGCTGCTACATAAAAGTAGGTTCCTCCTTTGAATATTCAGTCTTTGTTTTCGATATTTGTGAACACCACTATGAAAAATCCCTTTGACCGAAGATGGAGATCGATTCTTCCTTTGGGTTTCCAGTGATACTTGATCCATGTCTATAAAGTGTTTTCAGTGGGCCATAATCCCATGAATTTACATATTATAATGTAAGTCCCCATGTGCTCCCTGTGCGCCTGTAGTGTAGGATCATTTAACAATACTCTAGGAGTGATCTTCATTTTGGGTCTACAAGGTCCCTTTTGTTTTTTTCCCCTTATTCCTTGGATTTTGTCTTCTTCCTTCTTGTCCTTTGTGCTGCTATTTTCCTTGGTCTTGGCCCCATCTGTCTCCTTTTCATTATTTCTTTTTCCTTCCTCTACAGATCCTCTAACATTACCCAGTGGTGACTTACCTCTACTCGCAACGACATCCTTGTAGGAGGTAATGGAGCTCCCTCCTTTGTGGCTCTCCATTAGGATCAAGCTCTGTAACTCTCAGAAACCCTAGCTGCGCGTCTTCCAATTTCCCCAAGATCATTCCATCCACCACCATGCTCTTCCTTTTTCATGTTTTCAAATGCATGGGGTTTATGAAAAAGTTTTGTGGCTAGGTTTTCAAGTCCTATAATTGGTCAAACAAATTTATAAATTTCTTTATCTCCACACATAGTAACATGCCTTAATTCGCTCGCCAAACAAATAAAAGCTCCTCCAATTACATAATTATCATGAATTGTGTCTCTATGTTTGTGTTTCATATATATAACTCATAACACGCATTAATCATTTCCAATATATAGAATTTTATGATATTTTGTGAATCTTTGCTTTTCATTTATGAAAAAGGATTACTTTGTCCAAAATAGCTTAATAAAATTTTACTCGCATTACTCCCATATTTCTCGAGAAGTATTCTTTTTCATTTTTCTTTTTCTTTATTTGAATCTTTAGTTTTCATTTATGAAAAAATATTGCAGCGATGTTACCAATCTCACACTTACTAGATTTATTGGCTGGTAGATAATTAGCAACAAAAAGATTACAAATTTCCAAAATTCCTTGAGCCACAACTAGGAGCCATTAACTAGGAGCCATTAACTATTAGGGTAAGTTATCAAACAAGATCCTCTGGTCCTAACCAGGCGACGCTGGAGGCTAAAATACATAATGTACATTTTTCTACATGTGAGCCAATATCCATTCAAAGTGGTCTGGTTTTCCATGTAGGTGTCACTAACCTCAATGTAGAGTCGCTAATTTATCCTGCATTTTCCATTGGTTCATTGGATATCATTCATGAATGATATGATAATATCATGGGAATCATGTTCACCTTTTATGAGTTATTCAAGAAGCATCTTGATACATCTAAACTAGTTGCAAACACTTTGTTGATTAGAAGCAAGGTCATTAAAATCCATTATATTGACATGGTTGGGGTTTATAACCTTGCCATATCTAATGTTTTCCAGGTGACTGCGACTTAACTTACCCTATTAACTAAATCCTCACCTTAATTTTCCTCACTAACGTGGAATATTTTATTTAATGAGGAAATAAAAACACTCGGATGCATGGATGCTATGGACTAGTTAAAGTAATGAAATATTTCATATAAGAGAGAACACCAACCCACCGTAGAATAATAACAACCTACCTAGTCTTACAATGCAATCGATCAGGACATAGTCCTAAAAGGAATTATCTAAATGAATAGTCATAGGCCATAAGAGAAAATATACAAAACCCTAAAGAAGCCAACCATAATGGAGATATAGAAGCGTAAAGAGAGTCTCCTAGATCTACCTTCTTAGGTCATATCTCGAAAACCCAAACAAGCACAACAAGATGAAAATCGTTATACCAATCAATAATAACAGAGAATGGTCAAAATACCCAATGAAAAAGATGAAATAAATCAATAGTAACCAAATGAAGCCTGACCATAAAATTATTCCATCTTACCTCATTATCGAATTGGGAATATTGTACACCTAATCCTCTAAGAGTTATGGTGTGGAAGATAAACAGTCAAAGGGAATCCAAGAGATGTTGGAATATGAATCCAGCAGTCATATGAGTGTATTATATATGTATATCATTTGTTAATAGTAAATGAATTCATGTTTTACTTTATTTTGTTGTCCACATTCCATGTATATCTAACATGGTATCAAAGCTGCAGGTTTATTCCTGCACTGCCTATTTATTGTGAGCCATTGGTTTTCTGGCCTCCTTAAAAAATCGAACTAGTGTGTGGTCTTCTCCAAATCTGGAACTCTGCCATCACCGCCATGCAGTCGGTCCTACCATTAGTCAAGTCTGTCATTATTCCTTAATTGTTGTAGCTATTTCTTAGCCTATTGTCTTGAAATGGAAAAATTGGCATTTGGCACTAGGTCTGCAGGTCCTCAATTTAAGCTGCTCCTTGAATAGTGTTAGTTTGAGCTTCATACGGTCTGGATTTCTCAAGAGTTTCTGACAATCACTACCATAACCTCTCTACACCTATTCTTTACGAATGACATTTCTATTCAACAATGTTGTTGGCTTATTGGGGCCTGACGCAGGTTCAGAGTTGAGTTAGTCAAAGAAATCCTAGTACTATTGGCCCTTTAGGCAACAGTCCATGGAGCGCAAACTGAGCTCTCATCCAAAGTAGTATGGGAGGATGCTAGAACAAGGTTTCCACACCCTGGAGATATTTGATGAGTTCAAGTGGTCCTCGGTTTGACCCTGCGCGCAAGTCGCTTCGTGCACTCTCCTGCACCTCGCAGCCTGATATACTGCCTTCGCGCAATCCTACTTAAGGGCTGAACATTGCGCTTCTATGCTATTACCAAAAACCTTACTAGTATTCCAATGTTAGTTGATTGTTTTAGTCTACTTTTGTGCTTTAAGTTATACTTAACAACATAAACCATTCATACAGGTGCGCGAAGTAAATAAACAATATATTTGCAAATTATATCAAACATGCATTAACCCAAAAAGAAATACATATAATTATGATAAAACTTCTCTTTATTAATTCCTTCCTTGGTTATAGACTCGACTCGGGCCTGCGCACTCAGCTGCAAGGTTCCACGCACTCAGCTGCAGACTACTAGGCCTCTACGCACTCAACTATAGAGCCTTATCCTACTCTACGACCCAAAGACACACTTCCCTTAGTTACTTAGACTCTTCCTTCTCTAATCTCCTCTATTTACTTAGATCCTTGCTCTATTTATACAATCCCATGGTCTGCAGGCCATGGGTAGGTCTATCGAGCCGAAATTACATTAAAAAACTGGGGTGGACAACCCTGTGACTCTATCATCCTTTCACGCCACGTGCCCACAATTCGTGGAGCTTTACAACAAGATTCGGTCAAAATTTGGGCTTTGAGCCCCAAAACACGCGTTGAGAGGGGATACCATGCTCAACAGGACCCCAAGACAAACATCTTGACTTGCCCTCAAGTCACTCTGTCAGCATGATGATCTTTGCGTGGAGTCCCTCCAACTGTTCTCGAACTATGTAGAGGTCAGCAATGCACTGAGCTGCTGCTTGCTAGATCTACTGCATACGTTGTTCCGAGACCTCTGTGTCAGGAGTGCTTCTCTGCATCAATTTGTGCATCCCCTATATGTGTACGAGCTTGTCTTTGATGTCTGTCATGATGGTGAAGACCTTGTCGATCTAATGTTGGACGCACGCTTTTAGGACTGCTTCCTTATGGCATGCCGCGTCCACCTGCTCCTTGTTGGGTGTGGAGCCTGATTATCTTCTATATTCAAAGGTATCACTGCATTGGACCCTAGTTCGTAATGGGGCGCCAACGCCACCCGTAAAATATTCGCTGCAAGGGGGGTCCAGGGGGGGTGGCTGCGACCTTTGGGAGCCCCCCCTGGCGGGGGGATCGGGGGTAGTGCCCCCGAAGCTAAGAATAGATGTAAAATTTCCTTGTAAAATGTTGTAATTTCGTAGTCAATCTGGGCCGTTCATTAGGCAGATATTTGATGGTAGAAGTTATGTTTATTTTAGGGTTTTTTTCCCTAGAAGGCAACCACTAGCTATATGTGAGGGAATTTTATTGCATCTATGCATATTTGTATTCTGAGTGAGGAAGAGAGAGGAGATTGAGAGTGAAGAGGGAATTACAGTGGATTTGTTGTAGGTTGTATCTCTTCAGTTTGCTAGATAATATAAAAAGAAGGACTGGTTGTTTCTCTGTGGACGTAGCCCAAACTGGGTGAACCACGTATATCTATGTCTCTCTTTTCTTATGCGTTTTCTGTGTTTATATTTCTTCAATATTTTATGTGTTCCATTGCTCTCTAACATATAATTCTCTAACAACTGGTATCAGAGACGAAGAGAGAAGGGTTCCTGGTTAGAGTGGGAGCACTGGTGGAAGATGGTAGGTTTAGGGTCAAAAAATTTAACGGCCAAAACTACCAACTGTGGAAGACGCAGATGGAAGATTATCTATATCAGATAGATCTGTACCAACCTTTGAGTGGAAAGACAAAGAAGCCGACGAGTATGATAGACACAAAATCGAATAGTATCGACAGAAAAGCACTTGGAACAATACGACTGTGCCTAGCGGCGTCGGTAGTGTTTAATATTTCAAAGGAAACAACAACAGAGGGTTTAATGTCGACATTGGCCAAACTATATGAAAAACCATCGGCCTCAAATAAGGTGTTTCTTATGAATCATTTATTTAATATGAAGATGTTAAAAGGTGGATCTGTTGCTGATCATTTAAATGACTTTAATACAGTTACCAGTCAGCTAAGTTCTATAGGGGTAACTTTTGATGATGAAGTTAGGGCTCTGTTATTTCTGTGCTCATTTCCAGAAAGTTGGAATGGTTTAGTTATGGCCATTAGTAACTCTGTCTCTACATCTAGTACTTTAAAGTTTGATGATGTTGTTAGTGCAATCCTTAGCGAGGAAATGCGACAGAAAGTACTTTAAAGTTTGATGATGTTGTCAGTGCAATCCTTAGCGAGGAAATGCGACAGAAAAGCTCCGGTGAGACACCAGGGAATGCTTTGACTGCAGAGACTAGGGGTAGAAAAATGGAAAGAGGAAAGAGCCCTAGATATCACAGTAAGTTGAGAAAAGGAAGATCCAAGTCCAGATAAGGGATAATGTGCTGGAAATGTGGGAAGAGAGGACACCTGAAGAAAGACTGCATGTCTCAAAAGGGAAAAGAAGGAGAAGTGCAGCAAGAAAATAATCATGAAGCGAATGTAACAGGTAATGTGTTGCAAGATTCTTTCATTCTTTCATTAGAAAATATTATTGATGCCTAGGTGGTAGATTCAGGGGCCTCATTCCATGCCACACCTAATAGGAAACATTTTTATGATTATGTTCAAGGACATTTTGGATAGGATCGATTGGGTGATGGTAAACACTGTAAAATCATTGGAATGGATAAAATTTTCATAAAAAAACAAAATGGAAATCAGTGGCTATTGAAGGAGGTACGACATGTTCCAGATCCGAAGAAAAATCTGATTTCAACAGGGCAGTTGGGAGGTGAAGGTTGTGTAACTACTTTCATAGATAAAACTTGGAAGGTCACTAAAGGATCCCTAGTAATAGCGAAAGGAGGAAAGGTTGGTACATTGTATTTGTGCAATGGTATTTCTAATTATGTTAATGATTTAACTTCTACAGGAGAAGATACAACCTTGTGGCATCATAGGCTCAGGCACATGAGTGAGAAGGGGATGCAGATTCCTCGCTCAAGAAATTTGTTACTAGGTTTGAAGCATGTTGATTTAAAATTCTGTGAGAATTGTGTTTATGGAAAACATAAGAGAGTCAGATTCCTTAGAGTTGGGAAAGAAAAGAAGAGAGAAAAATTAGAGCTTGTGCATACAGATGTATGGGGACCTGCTCAGGTATCATCTCTTGGTGGCTCTCGTTATTATGTTACTTTTATTGATGATGCAACCAGAAAAACTTGGATTTATTGTATTCGAAATAAATATGATGTATTTGATACTTTCAAGAAATCGAAATCTTTGGTTGCAAATGAGTCAGGAAAAAGGTTGGTGTCTCAGATCAGACAATGGAGGTGAATATTGCAGCAAAGAGCTTGATAGGTACTGTTCAGAGAATGGAATTCGTAGAGAGAAGACAGTTCCAGGAACACCACAAGAAAATGGTGTGTGAGAAAGGATGAACAAGACAATCATGGAGTGTGCAAGGTGCATGAGATTGCATGCAGGATTGCCTTTACAATTTTGGGCAGATGTTGTAGATACAGTTGTTTATCTAATAAACAGAGTGCCTTCAAGATCCTTGGATTGTGGTATTCCAGAGGAGGCATGGACAGGTAAAAAGGTAAACTACTATTTTTTAAAGACTTTTGGTTGTGAAGCTTTTGTTCACATTAATAAAGAAAATAGAACAAAGCTTGAGGAAAAATCAAATAAATGTACCTTTATTGGATATGGTGTTAATGATTTTGGTTATTGATTTTATGATTATGAAAAACACAAAATCATTAGGAGTAGAGATGTCATATTCAATGAAAAGCTTTTGTATAAGGATGAACTATAGGAAGAGAAACAAGAAAAAGAAAAAAGTGAATACACAGTGCTTGACGAGATCACAGGAAAAGTGATGGTGCCTGAAAATCATAATGATCAATAGCCAGAACAACAACCACAACAGCAACAAGGACCTCAAACACCTAAAAGTGGTGTTAGAAGATCTATCAGGATAAGTAGACTCGCTGAACGATACTCTCCTTCATTATATTATGTATTGTAGACTGATTTTGGTTCACGAGAATGTTATGAAGAAGTAATGCAGGTAGAAAGCAGGAAGAAGTGGGAGCACGCCATGAAATAAGAGATGGACTCCTTAGCACATAACCAGACTTGGGACTTAGTTAGGTTACCTGCAGGTAAAACAACATTGCAGAATAAATGGGTTTACAAGCTGAAGGAAGAAGATGGAGGTAGAAACAGGTATAAAGCTAGACTTGTGGTGAAAGGGTTTGCACAAAAAAAGGGTATATACTTTGATGAGATATTTTCTCCTATTGTTAAAATGAATTCAATCAGAACTATTTTAAGCCTAGTAGGAGCTGAAGATTTTCATCTTGAGCAGTTAGATGTAAAGACAACCTTTCTCCATGGGGATTTGGAGGAAGAGATATATATGCAGCAGCCACAAGGATATGAGGTAAAAGGGAAGGAGAAACTAGTGTGCAGGTTGAAGAAGAGCTTGTATGGCTTAAAACAGGCTCCAAGACAGTGGTATCTAAAATCTGACAAGTTTATGTCTGAACAAGGTTATACTAGATGTCACTATGATCATTGTGTTTATCTCAAAAGGCAAAATGATGGTAGCTATATTATATTGTTATTGTATGTAGATGATATTCTTGTTACGGGTTCTAACATGCAGGAAATAAATGCGCTCAAAATAAAATTGGAAAATGCATTTGCAATGAAGGATTTGGGTGCTGCAAAACAAATCCTTGGTATGAGAATAACTGGAGACAGTGAGAATCACAAATTGACATTGTCTCAAAGTGAGTACATAGAAAAGGTGTTGAAAATTCTTAATATGATGACTAAAAAATAGTTACTTTTGGCTAGCCATTTCAAATTAGGTAAGGAGGAGTGTCCCAAGACTCAAGAAGAAATGGCTCATATGTCTAAAGTTCCATATGCATCAACAGTTGGAAGCTTAATCTATGCAATGGTTTGCACAAGGCCTGATATTGCACATGCAGTGGTAGTTGTAAGTAGGTACATGAACAATCTAGGAAAATAACATTGGATGGCGGTGAAGTGGATTCTCAGGTATTTGGGAGGTACCACAAATTAAGCATTATGCTTTGGTGGTTCAAACATTGCTCTACAAGGATATGTTGATGCAGATATGGCAAGTGATAGAGATAACAGGAGAAGTGTAACAAGGTATGTGTTTACTGTAGGTGGAACGACGGTCAGTTGGGTCACAAAATTGCAAAGTGTTGTTGCACTCTCAACAACAGAAGCAGAGTATATTGCTACTACAGAGGCTAGTAAAGAAATGATTTGGTTACAAAGGTTTCTAGATGAATTGGGTAAGAAGCAGGAGTTCCGCAAGCTATAAAGTGATAGCCAGAGTGCGATACATCTTGCAAGGAACTCTGCATTTCATTCCAAGACTAAACATATATAGCTCAAGTACCATTTCATACGGTCAGCATTGGAAGATGGACAATTAAAGCTAGAAAAGATACACACTAGCCAGAATCTTGTAGATATGTTAACAAAAGTTGTAACCAGGGAGAAACTGATAATTTTCTCAGTTTCAATTGGTCTTCACATATGATGAAGAAGATGAGAAACAACCAGGTCCAAAGTGGAGTCATTGTCCAGAAAATGAAGCAGTGGTGGAGTTGCTATAATCAGTCTCCAAGTGGGAGATTGTTGGGTGTGGAGCCTGATTATCTTCTGTATTCAAAGGTATCACCGCACTAGACCCCAGTTCGTAATGGGGCGGCAACACTGCCCGTAAAATATTTGCTACAGGGGGGGTCTAAGGGGGGTGGCTGCGACCTTTGGGAGCCCCCCCTACCGGGGGGATCGGGGGCAACACCCACGAAGCTAAGAATAGATGTAAAATTGACTTGTAAAATGTTGTAATTTCGTAGTCAATCTGGGCCGTTCATTAGGCGGAGATATGACAGTAGAAGTTATGTTTAATTTAGGGTTTTTTTCCCTAGAAGGCAACCCCTCACTATATACGAGGGAATTGTATTACATCTATGCATATCTGTATTCTAAGTGAGGAAGGGAGAGGAGATTGAGAGCAAAGAGGGAATTACAACGGATCTGTTGTAGGTTGTATCTCTTTAGTTTACTGGATAATATAAAAAGAAGGACTATCTATTTCTGCATGGATGTAGCCCAAACTGGGTGAACCACATATATCTGTGTGTCTCTTGTTTTATGTGTTTTCTGTGTTTATATTTCTACAATATTTTATGTGTTCCATTGCTTTGTAATATATAATTCTCTAATGCTCCTTCAATGCTTTAGCCTGCTGCATCTATGCAAGCCTCTGGGTGAGGACCACTGTCTGTGCAGTTCCTCGGACACTATCATACCACTATTAGAGTTCCCACACCTCTGTCTCTACGCGTTGGATGTTGGGGTCCTCATGTAGAGTTGTGAGGACCTCAAGTGATTCTTCCAACATGCTGGTGCAATCTCACATTGCACCTATGATTTCCTCCAATCCTACTGTGATAGAACTAGTGCGTTGTTCTCTGACTTCCGAGGGAGTGGATGGTTGTGCCTTTAACTGTAGCTCGGCTATCTAAAGATTCAGCTCCATCTGAACCTTTGTCATTTCATTCCTTACCTCATGGACTCCTGCTGCTAACCAACGGATCTGTGCCTCCACTGGTATATCTAGTGGGATGGCCAGCTCCGAGATGATTAGGCAAGTGTCATCTATCGCCTGCACTATCTGTTGATTTTGCGACACTAATTCATCGCGCTACAAGCTTAGTTGTTCCATATTTATCTTCTGCCCACTGAGGACTTGGAGCGTGCGGCTCTCCCTAGCTCGCAGCTCTACATTTATTCCATCCTACAACACATATAATGTCTCATGCAGAAGGGCATGTAGAAAACATTGAGACCTTTCAGCGTGCTAACCAAAGGCCTGTCGACCTCATTTGATGTCACTAGTGCCCCTTCTGGCAACACTATTGTGTTCGTCATCCACGCGCCATCATCTACTCTGCTGCCATGGATCTGACTGCGAGTTTGGTTAAAAGGGTATGAACCAGAGGGGGGCACACCTGTAATTCCTGCAATTACACTCTGAGGGCCCCCAACACAATCTGGATCTCCTGCAAGAAATCTTGGAGATCTTCATTGGTGACATTACGTATTGTCTCACCGATGTCATGCAAATCACCCTTAGTTAGGGTGATCGGGTCAATGGAGAATTTCGAGGCCTTGACATTCTTCTGCGATCCTACTCGTTCTGCTGGGTGTTGGCGCTTTAGCTGTGTGGACATGGTTCGTGTGTTCGCGGCTCCTTCTTCTGCTTTTGCTTCCTCTGCCTGCCCTTGCAAAGGTGTTGTTTGGCGCTCACCCGCCTTCGCTGCTGCTTCCTATGCTGTTGCTGCTGCTCCAACCTTTTCCTACTCGGTTGCTTTCTGTGCCACGTCCCACGCTGCCCGCACTTCTGCTGCTACTATTGTCTTCTGTTATTTTTCAGCCAACTAGGTGATGCACAACTTGGCATTGCCTTTATTGTTTTGTGTTGCCAACTTCTCGATTTCTGTAATGTCTGGGGTGCACCATTCTGGTGGCCATGCCTCCAGGACATTAAAAATTGCATCGTTAGTTGCTACAAAGGGTATCTTTGTCCACTTCTTCGTCGGATCCCTGTGCGCCCTGATATATATGTTATGAATGTTCCCCTTAAATTCTAAAAAACTCTGCAGACTGTTGTAAACCGTGGGTGACAACCGCGGCTTACGGTTGATCCAAATTTTGATCTTCATCTCCATGAGCACCTAGAAGATCTTGATGTCGCGTATCCTTGTAGCATCCTTCATGGCCCAGAGCAAAGTGTACTTCGTAGTCTCCAGTAAATATCTATCAATTATGGGGAATTGAATGTCCTCTCGCAATTCCCAAGCTACGAGCACTATGGACAATAATAGCCATGCATAGTGGAAGGTTTTTCCCTGTTCCTGGGCTTTGCAAAAATTCTCTAAAAATTTTGTGCATAGGAATTTGAACTAGTTAAACTGAACCCCCTCCGCACAATGCTCGACCAGTGCAACCACCGGTGCAGGTACCTCGTTGGTGCGGCACTTGCGCATAACTTTGCTTGCGAGGATTTGGGTTGCTATGCGTACTACTTTCTCCTTGATGTTGGAGATGGCTTAGACCCTTTTCTTCTTTTCCAGCTTGTACTTCTTCTTCATAGCCTCCGCAATGGCCAAATCATTGCTCTTCCTTTCCGATATGGCCGCAGGGTCCTCTCCTTTGTATGGAAGTCGGGAGATGCTTTGAATCAAGTCTTTCGTGATGGGGATAAGATCCTCCATCCATAAACATCCATCATGCACCAGGCAGAGCAGCTTCCTGATGATGAAAATGGTTATTTGGGTGCAGTGGAAATGTGCCACCAAGAGTAGGTTAAGGAGCCTGGCCTTTTCCACTCCACGTAACCACTTCCGTGGCTCTAATGTTGTTACCACCCCCGCGGTGTTCTGCTTCATGAGGTTTCCGGTCTCAAGATGATGAAACTTATCGTCATCAGCGAGGTCCCAATCTTCGAATTTCATGCTCAGCACACAGCCGAGGTGCATGCCTTCAAACAAAATGCCATCTGGGAGGAGCGGGGTCTGGAGCAAGCTCTTAGTTTCATCCAAGTCCTTGGGCACTTTGGCTTTCCCTTTTCACGAGGGGAGATAGGTGGGTAGTTTTGTCATAGAGTGCGTAGGATGAGTATCCACCTCCATGGCTTCATATTCTTCTTCTGCGATGATAAGATCATACAAAATTTCTTCTTCTTTGTCTATTTCTATAGTGACGGCTTTCCCCTTCTCCTCCATTGACAGTTTGCTGTGCAGTGGGTTCCGCCGGAACGCGTGTACGGGAGCCACTGCTTGTTTGTCCTTCTTGGGTGTTGGCGTGCACAGTGATTTTAGGATTTCTGCCACAATCCCGACACCTTCTAGAACATCCTCCACAGTTAGGGCTTGCGTGACCTCGCCAGCGGTCACTTCTGCTATCTCCATACCATCCTTAGTTGTTGTCATTGTATTTTTACAACAATCTATCACTTGCGAATTTAGGGGCTTAATCAACGCTCAGCTCACAACACTTAGGGCTCCGCTCAATCGCTCAGTTTTCAAATGACCAAGTGTTGTTTTTTGGGTAGCCCTTTGCATTTTATAGTGCTTTTTAAATTTGAATTCGACCGTTCCCCCAATTCTAGTTCATTAATGCTTTCTTGGTGCCAGATTTTCCCAAATTTTGCCCATAAATTGCATCTTAAATGCCTGTCGCCCGCTCCATTTGGCCTCAAGTCGAGCATCCCATCGTGAATAGTGACTTCAATGGTCACTTTTTTGCCAACTCGCATGACAGCGCAGCCCCCCGTGCACGATCGCCGACCTTGTAACTCTTTGCTTCTACACGCATCTCCAATATCGCACAGCTTTCAGGCAAAATAGTTTATAGTCCTACGCTCCCATCGAATTGCCTGGAGTGCTAAGACTGTCCTTCGCTCAGTTAGTTAGGTGGTTGCACCACCTGTGAAAAGTTCCATCCGATCATTCATTATGTTTCCTAGAGAATCTCTACCTTTTACTATTATAGTCGACATCACGTACTTTATTTCTTGCACCACACTACCCTGGTCATTATGTTTAGCAATATGCGGTCTAAGCCAAGGAATCAGACTAATCAATTCATGGAAATAGGCCTTAACCTTGTCATCGTGATCACTTGCATCCTTCCTTACCGTTCTGGTCTTTTTCCCAAGAAAATATTTCTTTCTTTCATCCTCCATATTTTTTACTTTTTCCTCCATGTAAGCACTTTTCTTCCTTAACCGTACCCTTTCCTCTTCAAGTTTGTGGAGTCTAAGGTTTCCCTATTGGATTTCTTCCTCAAGTCCCACACGTTTTGTTCCTTGCGACTGTATGAACCCTCCTTTCCGGGCTTTGCGAACCATCATATATACGAGTACTACTATGCACAGACTAGGCTTTGCATGCTCCATAGGGATTGCATCATCTACTTCATACTTCAGCTTCGAAAGTGCCCACGCAGTCGAGGTTTTTCACATGGTCCTATAAGCCCAGACAACCGCTGGTACATGCAGGTCCGAGTCAGTTCGTTTCACATGGTGGATCGCGTTCAGTGCTTCACGTACTTTGTTAAAGGATTCTGCATGAATATGCTTCTGCGTGCTTGGTCTTACCATACTTCGTAGTCCCAACTCGAGGGGTCGTTCAAGCCATTTTTTTGCCTGCTCCTACTCATTGATCGTGTTTCCTATCGTGAGGACGGTGTGTGTTCGCGCACCATATGCCTGTACCCATCTGGAAAGGTGGGCGCGTGAGCTATGTCGTCCGTCATACTAAGCCTTCATCTGTATTTGAGGCTTTCCAAACTGCATGCGCATCATTCTTCTGAACTCACGCCAGTCCTCAAAATTCTGCTAGTGCGTACCCCACCACCTTGCAGGCGTAGTGCGTAGTACCCATTTCAGAGCATTGAACCACTGTTATTCTGACACTTATTTTTCAAATTTATTGAGGAATTCCTCTACCTCGCTTAACCTGCCATACGCAGGCAGTTCTCTTGTTTCCGTTGCTACGCAATGCAGTGGCCTGATCATCATGTTGCAGTTGAGTGTGGTTACCTTGTGTAACCGGTTTTGCTATCGTTCTATTTCCTCGTCTGAATCTGAGGTCCAAGAGCTTTTGCGCTCCCACGAGAGTCTACCATCCACTGTTGGATTTACCCAGTCCTGCTCCCGTGCAGTTATCTTGTAGATATAGTCTAGATCGTCGTCGTTGTCATAGTCGCGCACTGGCTCTGTGTAGCATGATCCTTCCGCAGGGTCTAAAGGTACCACTACGCGCAGTGACTTTTTCTCAAAACTCGTCTTGTGCTTATTTAGATTTATCACTCCATTCATGTCAGTGACCCAATCAATTCCTATTAGCACGGGATAGGGATTTTTGTTATCCACAATCTCTATCACTTCGAAATCTGCTAGCGCAATCACACCTTCGATATCCACCGTTATTCCTTGCAATATTCCCATAGGTAGGAAATTTTGTTGGTTCACCATTTGTAATTGAATAGGAGACCATTGCAGCGTAGGCTTGCCCATGGGCTCCCACGTCTGCTTTGGTAGGACATTCACGTCCGATCCTAGATCCAAAATCACTTAATCCATTTCATATTCCCCGATTTGCACGGTCAATCTCATCTCTCTTATTGTTCGTGTTGTGTGCTTCCCGAGCTTCCAGACTACACGTGGTTCTCCTAGTGTGGTCCCAGCACATCTAGTGATGAGTTCATGGAGTCCCTTCATAGCTTTGCTGTCGTGCAGCAACTTCATGCATGTATCCAAAAATGTAGTGAGCATTGATGGGTCCATTTCCGGTTCCATTTTGTCTTTACTTCCTGAAGTGGAGGCCTCAGCGAAGCTCTTCTTAGCTTCCATTTTCATGAGTGTCACCTTAGCACGCTACAAATCAAATTTGGTTCCTTTGTTGGAGCCTTGCGAACCTAGGCACTCTCTTTGGGCTGCTTGCCTTTGTCATTTCCTGTCATGATACCACTTTGGAGCATGATATTTACATTCGGGTCTTCTTCGCACAGCTCAGACCTCATCATTTGCAGGTTCTGAGTCAGGGGAGGTTGGAGTGCTCCTTTATCACGCAACCTCGCTATCAGCGTTGGGCAGTCCTCTGTCTCATGATCAAACTAGGTACAATATAAGAATGATGGTCTCGTCGGATTTGTACAATCGCGGGCATAATGCCTCGGTCCTCCGTAGTTGTAACATATCAGTTATCCACAACCTCTTCCTAGTCCCATTCCTCCTTGACCTTGTCTGTGCCCCTGAAATGTAGTGTGCACAATCCCTGCATTTTGATCGAGGGCCTGTGTTTTGTTCTGAACTCTGTAGGTAGGATTATGATCCATCATTATTTCATAACTTCTATAGGTGCGCTCATCGTGGCATACTGACCTGCAGAAATTATAGAATAACTGCTGGGAATTCTGTGTATATTTCTATAATAGATGGTAGTTATCTGTAGCATGCTTCCCTCCTATCTGGAAAATCGCGCACCATAATGTAGGTGTCGTGCTCAGTCTTGCTTGTGCCTTCAGTCTTAATGGCATTGGTCCTCCTCCCACGAGGTAGTTCACGAAGACTGGGCAATGGTCCTTGTCATGTCCCTGGCCTTTGCATTTTCCGCACCATACTTCATTGCACGCTTCTGGGCGAGCCATCCAATCTTGTTTCAAACTCTGCATCTCAAGGCATAACTTTTTCAACTGCACATGGATCTGTTGAACTCCTAGGTTAGGATATTGTATAGGGGTCTCGTGCAGTCTCATCGCGATCTCCAAGGCCATGACCTGAGTGGTTATCTTCTATTATGACAATGCATTCCTTAGATGCGGTGTTAGCAATGCTACAAACCATGCACGGTGTTACCCATTCGTCAAGGCCATATTGGCTTCATGAATTATACACTTTAGTCTCTGATCGAGCTCCTAGGGTGTCTCGCCTAGAAGCATCGTGATTTCCTTGAATCCAATAATCGACTGTGAATATGATTTTGGCCTGCTAAATTTCTTATTTAGCGTAGCTTGGATATCCGTGATCCTTGTGTTCAAATTGTCATTGGAATGCTTAATGTACCAAGTCAGTGCGCGATATTGTAGCGTGCTGACCAGTGTTGTTTTCTTGATATTGTCATTTGTAACTCCCTGCGCTCCACATACAGCCCTTACAACGAACCAAAACTGGTCTGTATCTTCATTCCTTACTACTTTGAACACCGGTAAGTTTATCGCGCTTTCCATTTTGAATTGTGGAGGTGGCGGAGGTGGTGTGGGCGAAGACGGGGGTGAAGATGGTGAAACTGGTGGTGGTGTAGGTGGGGGTGGTATGCATGGAATTCATTGCTTTATCAAACTGATTGCACTTCTTGGTGAAACCTTCATGTGTTATTCCTTGCTTTCTCATGGAGATGAAATCAAAGGGCTAATTTCTAGTTTTGCGCTACCTTCGTTTCTATAGATCCTCCCACTTCCCGTAGCCCCAAACATCAATTTATTTGCATAACCAGCTTTTCACACAGTAGAATTTTAATCCAAGTGTTCAAAGATTTAACGTACTTACCTCGCGATCCTTTGAGGAAGCATCATTCCACCTTGCTATAGCTGACTAAAGTATCTACCACGAACTCGGTGATAAATCCTCCTATATTTCGATGAAGCCAATGATCCACAGCGCACGTGATCTTATCTTCCGATGCTTCCAGTCTACGCACTAGCTCTAGAGTCCGCACAATAGGTTTGTCGAGCCTACACCTTCATTGGCTGTCTGCTAGCTTCGCGATCCACTCATACAACTCAGAGGGGAACGATGCAAAGAAAATTTCATGGATTTCTGTATATAAGTAGCAATCTAACCACTCTTCCTTTGATAATCACAGAATCATGTTTTCCTGTGCCATGAAACCATGAATATTTCTGTCCAACCACTATTCAATTCCTTTCTTTATCGGATTCCAGTGATATGACATCGGACATCTTTATCCAGATCCCGATCCCAACAACGGAACCATTTGTTGGCTTATCGGGGTTCAGAGTTGAGTTAGCCAAACAAATCCCATTACTACTGGCCCTTTCGACAACAGTCCACAAAGCATGGACTGAGGTATCACCTGAAGTAGCATGGGAGGGTGCTAGAACCAGGTTTCCACACCCTGGAGATGCCTGATGAGTTCAAGTGGTCCACGGTTTGACCCTGTGCGCAAGTCACTTCACGCACCTTCCCGTACCTCACATCCTGATATACTGACTTCATGTAGTCCTAATCAGGGGCTGAACACCACACTTCTACATTATTACCCAAGACCTTACTCATATTCCAATGTTAGTTGATTATTTTAGTCTACTTGCGTGCTTTAAGTTATACTTAACAACATAAACCATTTATACAGGTGCGCGCAGTAAATAAACAGTATATTTGCAAATTATATCAAACATGCATTAACCCAAAAATAGATACACAGAATTATGATAAAAATTCTCTTTATTATTTCCTTCCTTGGTTACAGACTCGACTCCGCCCTGCGCACTCAGCTGCAAGGGTCCGCACACTCAGCTGCGGACTACTAGGCCTCTGCACACTCAGCTGCAGAGCCTTCTCGTACTCTATGACCCGAAGACACACTTCCCTTAGTTACTTAGACTCTTCCTTCTCTACTCTCCTCTATCTACTTAGATCCCCTCCCTATTAATACAATCCCATGGTCCGAATACCATGGGTAGTTCTATCTAGCCGATATTACACTACAAAACTAGGGTGGACAACCCTGTGACTCTATCAGACTTTCACGTCCCGCACCTGCAATTCGTGGATATTTACAATAGGATTCGATCAAAACATGGGCTTTGAGCCCCAAAACATGCCTTGGGGGGAATTCCATGCCCAACAGTTGTATTGGATTTTCTTGATTCAGATGTTCGACAAGTTGTTCCAAAACGGATACCGCAATTTTTGTATAGGTCATAAATCCTAAGTGCACAAGCTTTGTAAAAATGCTATTTCCTTTTTTATTTATTGTGTGAATCCCACCTACGACGAATTTTTCACATTCTATGTTATTTCTGAGTTTATTTTGTGGCTATTCGAGTATCTTTTCAACTCTTTAGGAGTAAAACCCTCTTAGCAAAGTTGATGAGCTCAAAAGGTTTTACTAGTGGATTTCATTGATTAAACCGACAAGGACATGAGAAATTCCCCGTGGCACTAACCTCTAAATGTTTATAATAAATTATTAAACCCTTCTTACATTTGAATTTTGTTGGGTATATCTGTTGATTACCTGCACTGGAGAGCTCTCCATGCTCCAATAATCGACACAATCCCTCATGCCTTATTTTCAAACCATGAATCTACGCAACAGGAGGGAATCAAATACAAATATATGAGTAGAGGTTTGTGTGCCTTGTTTCTAGACCATGACTCTATGCAACAAGGGGAAGAAAAATATGAGTAGAAGCGTGGAGTAATTCTAGTCAAATAAATTGACCTAAGGACCTGACTATAAGCATTATAGTATAAATGATAGGGTGAATTCTATTGATTGTTTCTCTCCCACTCTCTGTTAATAAAGGATATTCAATTAGTTCTGTTTACTGAGTTTTTGAACCACTATTTTAGAAATCAGATAAGTGGGTTTGAAATTACTTTATTTTTATGGGATTGCATATTTGGTGCCCTTCCTCAGAAGAAGGAGTGAGAAAGCAGAGGTGATAGTCACATTTTGGCAACTAGTCATGAATTCTAGTGAAACTCGAGGGGAAAGGAGAATTTTATCTCATCCATTATTTTGAAGACAAAAAATATTAATTCATTTTGGCTGGAATAAGATAGATATTGCTTGTTTGGTCAAATTCAGTTCCGACATTCGAGCCCAAATTTATTTTGTCCAGTCATGCTTCAATTCTTTATAGTATTTTGGATTGCAATTGACAATAGAGAAGACTGACAGTTTTTTAAATAGATATATTGATCATGCTTCATTGAAATTTTTTGTTCAATCAGTTTATATTGTATGTTTTTTATGCTCAACATATGCATTGGCTGAGGAGGAAGAAAGGCACATTGGATTCAAGGCCAAGAAAGGAGAGGTGTTGCTTCCTTTTATTGCCTGCAGTATAAGGCTCATTCACTTTAGCTGAGTTAACCTTTTTTAGTGCCAGTGGATCACTGTAGGGCCTTTGAGGAGGAGGACGCATATGCTTTTCTAGGCGCCATTACAAAGGAGAGGTACAACAATGTAAAAATACTGCAAAGACCATATAGGAATGTCAAAGGTTCAAATACAACATATACCTAATAGCTATTGGTAGAAAGTAAATTAATATTGTAGCATTTACTTGCCATTTTACTATACTCTCAGTTACATACCGATTCTAGAAAATTAGCAGAGCGAAATGACAAAGATCAATTAATATTTGTGCATTTACTGGCCACTCTGTATATTCTCCAACTTGTTTTATTAATTGTTGAGCTTGAATTGTTTGAAAAATGGCTCCAATTGTTGGAGTAATAGAGTTACTAAACAATCTGATACTCTCTACTATGGATAATACAATAAAAATCAACATGTATTTTGTCACTAATATTCACAGTTGTTTACAACATGCACAATAAAAGATAGTCTTTTTGTAGCTTGAATCACACCTACAACAAGTGGATTTATAGCAGAAAGGGCATCATTCTGAACTTGTTTTTATTCGGAATAGTCCTTTGTTTGGGATTGAGGTAGATTTTGTTAGGTCCCTATAATACTAGTGATTCCCCCATTACTATTGTCATTGTATCCCTTATTGTTATTATTGTGCCCCTATTGTTCTGATATTGTTATTATTGTGCCCCATAGAAGCCCACTATTGTTATCTTTATGTGCTTATATTATTATTGTTAGGTCAGCTTTGGTTATACTGTGACCCCTTAGACTCCTATATCTAGAAAGGTAGTTTTGTCATTTGTACCATCCAAGAATTATTCAATTATGTAATTTAAAGGAGGTTTCCCCCTCGAAGAGGCTAATTTCTGAGTCATTGATCTATGTTTTCTGTCTTTTTGTGAGCTGGTTCCATAACATTTGGTATCAGAGCTTTGGATTGTAGGGTTTCACTGCTCCAACAAGTCGCCGTGGAATGTTTGCTATAATTTTTTTCTGTGATGTTTTAGAAGATAAACAAACAAACCTATTTGTGACAAAATTGTTCTAAACTTCGGGTCTGAATTTCTGATCTTGTATCAATACATTTTCTGAGATATGACTTGAGGAAGTTAGGGTTTTTCCAAGCTCCAGAATTCCATCTCAAACGAGTCATCGTGGAATTTTCACTATAATTTGTCTTCTACGAAGTTTTATATTTTGAAATTAAAACCCATTTTAGTCGAAACCTGGGTGAAGCTCTAGCTCGAATTTTAGATTTTTCGTTGCTATATTTTCATAGATACAGTCCAAGACATTTAGGGTTTCTGCAGGCCCCTGAATTACATCCCAAACAGGTCACCTTGGAAAAATCATCATAACTCTCTCTCAAAGCATCTAATTCACGTCTAGCAAGAAGTGATAGAAATAAGACAGAATTTAGTTTGTTGGATATTATTTTCAGAACCAAAGGTCGAAACAGTGACACGTGGCATGTTGCACAAGTTCGCTCTACTGATGCAGTCTATAATTACGTCATCATGGGAGATTTGGCATAACTCTTCATTGGAGAATCCAACCTTTATAAGACTGCAGAGATAGATAGAGGACTCAGAAGTTTACCGCAGGAGGAAATTGCAAACCTCAGAGATCCGAAATCACAAAGATACAACAGATTCAATATCAAGATCCTACAAAGTGAAAAAAAGGTGTGTAGTTTTTTTAAATTTTTGCATAAGTTTGGTTTGAAAAGATAGTTTGAAGGAATTCAAATGGCATAGTGACGAATTACTATCATTAATTTATGCCCCAAGGAAACAAAATGGATACACCTAGTAAGTAACCTGAAAGCTCTAACATGCCTCATGAAGAAGAGGAATAAATGCAACATGATATATCGAAACTACGAGACGAGTGCAACAAAATTCACTTGCACAAAAGGTAACATAAGCTAAGATGGATGGTTTAAAGAAAGATGTAGAAGCTAAGATGTATGGCATGGAAGCTAAGATGGATGGTTTAAATAAAGGCGTAGAAGCTAAGATGAATGACGTGGAAGCTAAGACGGATGGTGTGGAAGCTATGATGGATGGAATGGAAGATAATATGGATGATTTAAAGAAAGGTGTGGAAGCTAAGATGGAAGATTTGAAGAGAGATTTGACAAAGTTTCTACAAGAAATTATTACTAATGGTGAAAGGGTAGTAAAGGAAACTCATGATGAGAATAAAATAAATGTTAATCATGATTTCATAGAATCTAACTTTGGATCGGAGACCTACCATGTTCCAAACATTGATATGATTAAGTTTGATGGAAAGGATCCATTAACATGGATACTACAGATGGAGCAATTTTTCGATCTCCATAATGTGAAAAACACATAAAAGGTACGCATTGCAACTTTATATTTGGAACCAAATTAGTTTGTATGGTATCGATGGCTTTTCTCTCATAAACAAATTGTCACTTGGGCTATTTTTATGGATGAAATTATAGCACATTATGAGGATACAAAAGGAAACAGTTTTTTTAGCCAATTGATAAATATCAAACAAAAGGGTTCAATGATGGAGCACATTAAGGAATTCCAAAAATTAAATATAATGGTAAAATATATTCCAGAGGAACATAAGATTGATGTGTTCATAGGGACTTTAAAGGATAACGTCCAACATGAGGTTCGCCTTTGGGAACTTTATTTTTTGGAGAAGGCATTCAGGTTGGCAAGAAAAATGGAAAGCAAAATTATGGCAACAAGGAAGCCTACCACTCACAGACATAAATATGGAAGTGTTGTTACCACTAGCCATCCACAACCTACAAGGTTGACACCACAACAATTGGAAGTAAAAAGAGCAAAAGGGCTTTGTTACAATTATGATAGAAGATACACTAACGGTCATAAGTATGCTGAGAAGAAATTACTTTACATTGATTGTGAAGAGGAGGAAGAAAACGAAAAAGAAATTTGAAAAGAAGAGGATATACACTAGGAACAAACCCTAGAGAAAGAAGAAACGAATCCGACCATATATTGTAATGCATTGGCTCGAATTACAACTCCTTAAACTATCATGATAGAACGGCATATCAAGAAGAGAAACGTAACAGTGTTGATTGATTTGGGCAGTACCCATAATTTTGTTCATTGTAAGATAGCCAAGGAATGGAATTTCTTCCTATATCTAGCACCAGAGTGTCAAGTGATGGTTACAAGTGGAGGAACCATAAATTGCTTAGGAAAGTGCCATAATATCAAGCTATCCATGGGAAAATATGTATTCAATAGCCCAATTTTTTCCATTCCAATGGGTGGTGTTGATGTTGTACTAGGAGTCCAATGGCTATAATCCTTGGGTACAATAGCTTTTAATTTTCATGAAATTTTCTTCACAAGGAAAGGTAGTTGAATTAAGGGGTATCGGAGGGAAACCAAGAAATATAATCAATTCTAACAGAATGAGAAATATTCTAAAGAAAGAACAATGAGGCATAATTTCACAATTATGTTCACTAGAGGTTCCCAGATAGAAATCATCTATTTCTCTAGATCTCCAAAAAGTCTTGGACAATCATTCCAAGGTATTTGAGACTCCGAAAGGCCTCCCACCTATTCATAATCATGATCATGCTATTCATTTGATTCCAGGAATTGTTCCTCCAAACATTAGGCCTTACAGATATCCATATGCCCAAAAGAGTGAAATTGAATGTATGGTTGAAGAAATGTTAGAGGCTGGTATAATTCAACCTAGTCAAAGTTCTTTCTCTGCTCCAGTAGTATTGGTCCACAAGAAGGATGGATCATGGTGCATGTGTCCAGATTATAGGGAGCTCAACAAGCTCACTATTAAAGATAAATTTCCCATTGCTGTCATTAATGAATTATTGGATGAATTGCATGGATCAATTTACTTCACCAAGTTGGACCTTTGTTTAGAATATCATCAAATCAGAATGAAGATTGAAGACATTGTGAAAACAATATTTAGAACTCATGAGTGTCATTATGAATTTTTGGTCATGCATTTTGGCCTTACCAATGCACCTTCTACATTTAAAGGCTTGATGAATTCCATTTTCAAACCCTTCCTTAGAAAATTTGTGTTAGTATTTTTTGATGATATACTAATCTACAACAAGCCTTGGAAGGATCATGTTCAACATGTTGATAGGGTACTCAAACTACTGGAGGAGAAACAATTATATGCAAAAACCTCCAAATGTTTCTTTGGAGTACAAGAGGTGGAATATCTGGGTCATATTGTTTCTCATGAAGGTGTTAAGGTAGACCATAGAAAATTAAAACCGTTAAGGAATGGAAAATCCCCACATCCATAAATCATCTATGAGCATTTCTCAGGTTGACACAGTATTATCGCAAGTTTGTTAAGAATTATGGAGAATACCATCACCTCTAACAACATTATTGAAGAAAGATGTATTTTCATGGACTACAGAAGCAACGAAGGCCTTTGAACATCTGAAAGAGGAAATGTGCCAAGCACCGGTCTTAGCTACACTGGGCTTCAAGAAAACCTTTACTGTGGAATTTGATGCCTCACGAAATGGAATTGGTGTTGTTTTAATGCAAGAAGGAAGACCCATTTCTTTTGAAAGTTGTCTAGTCAAAGGAAAGTATTTACATAAAGCTATTTATGAGAAGGAAACATTGGCAATACTACATGCACTTAAGAAATGTCAACCCTACCTAATGGGAAGACACTTACAGGTAAAAATGGATCATGATAGTCTTAAATGCCTTTTAG
This sequence comes from Pinus tabuliformis, assembly GCA_031772625.1. NCBI lineage: Eukaryota > Viridiplantae > Streptophyta > Pinopsida > Pinales > Pinaceae > Pinus > Pinus tabuliformis. Next base: position 1,954,580,743 of record CM062816.1, read on the forward strand.
AACAAATATTATCTTCAGAAGAGTAGTAAAAATGGGTCACAAAGATGTTGGGTTATGAATTTGAAATCATCTACAAAAAAGGGGAGGAAAATGTTGTCGCAGATGCGCTCTCAAGAAAGGATGAGGATGTGGAAGCGTTTATTTGTGCCGTTTCTATTATCCAACTAAATTGGATAAACGAGGCAAGGGATGAATGGGAGAATGATGAAGAAGTGTGGGAACTCATTCAAAAGTTATGACAAGATCTTAGTACATCTGATACATTTCGCTGGGAAAATGATTCGTTATGGTACAAAGATCAGTTATACCTATGTAAGAATTCCCAACTCAAACAAAAGATTCTTAGGGAATTGCACACCTTTCCCTTAGAAGGGCACTCAGTATTTCTAAAAACTTACTAGAGGGTTAATAAGGAATTCTTTTGGGATGGCCTTAGATCAGATATTCAAAAGTTTGTGGCAGAATGTTTGCTTTTCCAACAAAATAAAGTTGAAACAACTAAGACCCTAGGTCTATTACAAGCTTTATCCATTCCAAGCCAAAATTGGGAGGAGGTTTCAATGTATTTTATCACAGTTTTACCCAAGTCCGAAGGAAAGAGTGTTATTGTGGTGGTAGTTGACAACTTACCAAGTATGCAAACATTTGTGCATTATGTCATCCATTTAAATCGAGTATAGTTTCTACTGCATTTATGGAAAGAATTCAAAAGCTACATGGAAACCCAAAGATTATTGTAAGCGATAGAGATCCCATTTTCACTGGAAATTTTTGGACATAATTATTTTCTTGTCTTGGTACTTAGTTAGCTCATAGCTCATCTTATCATCCTCAATCTCATGGGAAAACTAGGATAGTAAACAAATGTTTGGAACGATATGTTCGTTTATTTGTATCCGATAAAGAGACACAATGGGTCAAAATTGTGGTTGCCTATGGGTGAAAGGTGGTATAACAGTTCCTTCCATACTACAATAAAAATAACCCCTTTTATGGCACTTTATGGATATCATCAACCATCCATCACATAACATTTAAGAAAAAATTATAAGGTTCAACTAGTGGAAAATCACATTGAGCATCAACAACAAGTTCTCCAACTCTTAAAGGATAACCTCACGTTGGTGCAAAATAGAATGAAACAGTAGGCAGATCAACATTGCAACGAAAGAAGTTTTGATGTAGGTGATTAGGTATTCCTACGGCTACAACCATATAAACAAATGTCCCTCAAGCAAGCTAAGAAGTATAATAAATTATCACCAAAGTATTATGGTTCGTACAAGTTGTTTCAAAAGATAGTTACTATGGCATACAAATTGGAGCTTCCTGAGTGCACCCAGTTTTCCATGTTTCATGTTTGAAGAAGGTTACAGGTGATAAGCTCCCAGTTCAAACAATATTTCCAGAACTTGGTGAGGAAGGAAAAATCGTATTGGAACCGAAAGAAGTCAAAGAAACAAGAACTTGACAGTGATGAAATTGATCAATTTCAAAGTATCTCATCAAATGCATCAACTTACCCATTAAAGATTCCACATGGGAGGATGAGAAATTTATACAGAAGAATCCATAACTACTCAAGCGTTGAGGACAACACCTTTTCGAAGGAGAGGAGCATGTAAGGTCCCTATAATACTAGTGATTCACCCATTACTATTGTCATTGTATCCCTTACTGTTATTGTTGTGCCCCTATTATTCCCATATTGTTTTTATTGTGCCCCATAGAATCCCACTATTTTTATTTTTAGGCACTTATATTATTATTGTTAGGTCGACTTTGGTTATATTATGACCCCTTAGACTCCTATATATAGAAAGGAGGTTTTTAAATTTGTATCATCCAAGAATTATTCATTTGTGTAATGTAAGGGAGGTTTCCCTCTCGAAGAGGTTGATTTCTAAGTCGTTGATCTATCTTTCCTATCTTTTTGTGAGTTGGTTTCATAACAGATTCCCATCAGTAGCAAGAAATTGCATATGAAATACCCATTTCAGAAGCAGATGTGTAGAAAAATGGAAAAATTCAGCATACACTTCCCTAGCCCATCATCAAAGATGCAAACATTCAGCATACACTTCCTTAGCCCATCATCAAACCTTGGGAAGAACTTGTCAGTAACAAGCACAGAATAGGTCTTGGATATGATAAGGAGGTTTCCTTTCATATTCTGTATTACTCAAAGACCATCCAATTTCAGAGTGTTGTATTTCTTCATGAAAATTCACCTTCACCTGTTCCAAATGTTTCTCCTCCACATTCGCAACCAAAAGTTGTTAAATTCCAACACTGTGATTGATTTGGCCATATGAAAGAACATTGTTTTGATATTCATCCATGCAATCATTCTGGTTAGCGTACTCATTATTCACACAGATGCCTCAAAAACAAGCCTCCTGCAAGAACAAAGATTCATCTTGGATGGATCCCTTCTTAGCAATGGGCTTCATCAACCAAGAAGATATTTCGTTCATATGACATGATTTATTCTCGAATATTGAAAAGTCTTGTAGTTGATATCTCTTCATATTCTTACCTTGTATCTGATGGGGGGGGAGTGATGGTCATATACAAGCCTCAAATCCACATCAAGCGAGCCTGAGCCACAACCTGCCGTACTAGATTTAGAGTTGTAGGCAGAGACATAGATGCCCCTAAGCATTTCATTGGTTGGTGGTCAACCTTAAACCATCTATGCAAGGTGAGACCTCCCTATTCAGGCATTAGAGTCACTTCCTTTAGTAGAAGACTTCAACTTCTTTCCTATTTTGGAAGAGTTCCAGGAATTCCATTAAGAATTCCGGAGTTGGTGGTCATCCTTAAACCACTGTAGGTTGTAAACCTCCCTTTTTTAGGTTGAAGGTCTCCATCTCCAAAGAATTAGGGAAACTTCCTCTAGCAAAAGATTTGAGCTTCTTTCGAGACTTGGAAGAGTTCCGAGAATTGCGTCAAGTGTTCCAGTGTTGGTGGACATCCTTAAACCACCCCCTTATATGAACATTTTAGAGAGCACATTCAACCTAGTGATGCCATGCATTTTTTTGCATTTTGTATTACAGCTCCCTTCTTGGAATACACCTTCGAATTAATGGGGGGAATGTTGTACACCTAATCCTTTAAGGGTTATGGTGTGGAATATAAAAACTCAAAGGGAGTCAAAGAGACATTGGGATATGAATCCAACAGTCATATGAGTGTATTATATATGTATATCATTTGTTAATAGTAAATGCATTCATTCTTTAACTTATTTGGCTGTCCACATTCCATGTATATATAACAAGGAATTTGAAAGAGGGTTTCTAAATACTTCTCCACATGCCCTCTATCGAACAATAGAAAAACATCTTATTAGAATTACCAATTGAATATCATTTAATTCCCACACGTAACATGTATCTATATACATCTTTTTGATTCGATGTATATACCCTACTTCGATGTAGATTTCCCCTGACTTAGTGGTTCTTGTAATCTGATTTAAAAAGTATCGCTTTTCCCATCTTTTTGTAAACCAAAAAATATTTTCCTAATTTAATATTCGTATTTCTCAATGATTGAAATACATTTCTAAAATAGGAAAGAAAGGAAATATGTGATTAGTAGCTTTAGAGACTCTGACAATGGATATGATGATTTTCATGATTGATTTGCAAATTTCCTTCATCTAATGATGAAATCTTGATAAAATCAACCAACCTCTTGCATGGTTTCCACACATTTCTCCACAAGACCTTAGATGAACAACATAATAGCATCTTATTATACTTACCGATTGAATAACATTCAATTCACACATGTAAAATCTCTCTCTCTCTCTCTCTCTCTCTCTCTCTCTCTCTCTCTCTCTCTCTCTCTATATATATATATATATATATATATATATATATATATATATATATATATATATATATATATATATATATATATATATCCTTTTAAACTCCCTAGATATACCATACATCGATTTAGATCGCCACTAGTTTAGCGGTTACCATACTTCAATTGAAAAATCTCATTTTTCCTATCTTTCCATAAAACAAAAAATATTTTCCTAATTTTAAAATATTTTTTAATTTAATTACCATATTTATTAGATATTACAAAACCATTTTAAAATATGAAAAAAAAAGGAATTACGTGATTAGTAGATCTAGAGACTCTGACAATGACTATGACAATTTTCATGATTGATTTGTAAATATCCTAAATCTAACAATAGAAGATTGATTTGTAAAGATCTATGGTTCTCATACATTATAAGATGCCAAAATTGTAGTTCTGCTATCTTCCTGGAACTCTGCTCTTTGACATAAATTCCACCATTAACTATTAGCAATTTGATTAGGACTTGCGCTATTGTTTTTTGAAGTAAATGGATGATCCATGATGTTAAAAAGTTTAATTATAACAACAATCCAAAATGTGTTTAAAAAATAATATGTTGAATAGGATGTTTGTGTGGAGGAATGGATGTGTGGAGGGAAGAACAAACATTGAAATAAGAGCTACACAAAGAACTTGGAAATCAACAACCACTCTAACAATTTAACTTATTTTTTTTATTTTAAACTTTTACACATTTAGCTATCTGAAGGAAACGATGAGTGGAGTACGGGGTATGTGTGGAAGAAATCTTGTGTGAGAAAATATCATGCAAAAAGGGAAAGGTTGTGCAAGAGAATACCATGCAAAAAGATAACATGAATATCCAAGCATGTGCTCTTGATATATCTACTATCTACTAATGTTATATAAATAGTATACATGCATATGAGATTTTGTGGACTTTATAAGGTTAGCTAAATGAGATAGAAAGTTAAACTGGATTTGTAAAAGTTTTATCTCCACAGACATTCTCCCTCCATGCACTTCTTTTGCAAACCTCCATGTTGCATAACACTTCTAAATGTTAATTTTAACTTTTTTTTACATTGATGTTTTCCGATTCTATGAGAAACTTTTATTATTATTTCCTGGTGCATATTAGCTGAGGATTTAAGTCAAGTTTTTTGAATGATATGGAATTATATGTATAAATTATGTTGTATGGTTTCATTGCATGTTTTATTTGAAATACAAATACATGCAAGAGAAAGGATATGTGGTGGAATGAATCTACATATACAAGAACACAAATTTTATTCTACACAACGAATTATTACTATATCACATGTTAGCTATGGAGAAAACCTATTAAATGACTCAAGGATAAAATCAATCAAGAGTTCCCTACTCAAGGATGATTCTTATTCAATATTGAGCCCATGTTGATTCGAGTCAATCATAATGGATAATTTCATATGATTTTAACAATAAAAATTATTGAGTAAATTATTCATCTATTTATCACCCGGGATAATATCACAAAACAAAAATAAATACTGTTAAATATTGACATATAGTTCGATAGCAATAATTAGATCAATATCTCTTTTTTCTTTGCCAAGTAATGGATTTGGCTCTTGAATGAAATTTTCAGTAATAAAATTGACATTGTTATATTAGTTATTTATTTCTAAGACCAAATATGCATCATAGATCTACATTCTACACCAATCACATTTGTTTCAATAGTTATCAAAACAATTGCAACAATTAAAGTACAAGTAATTTATAATTATTATATTTTTATCATTATGGAAAATTTCAATATTGATATAAATTGAGATAGCGAAAATAGTAATCAATAACTAGATTACTTGCAATTAGAACAATGGAAATAATTAATGAAATTTAGACAAATTACAATTAATGTTTTATTACAATCAATGTGATTCTATCTAAGTAGTTAGTATACCTAGATGGCTTTTAAGATAGTGTTCCTAAAGAAATTACCATCATTACCTTGCTTCATAAACCTTTTCTCATGTGTACACAACCTATGTAAATAGAAATATGATATTGACTACTTTAATTTACACGTACTTACATAATCCTTGGAATAAATTCTCGAGATGTTGTCACCCCATGTCAAATTGGTTACCTTTAATGTCAAATTGGTTACCTTTAATGGCTACTAGATTTGATTATTGAATAAACTACAAACATAATCACTTACTTCTTTTTGTATTGCAATAAAGAGGTCTCTTATCTTCTTCATTTTCCTTATTCACAACAAGACGATAACTGCATAAATAAGACAAAGAGTACCATAAATTCTCTTTCCATAAATATTACATCTATAATCTATGAGTTTTTCAAGCATGTCAATTGAACATTTTGATTCATTCCTTTCTATGTAATTAACTTTGACCTTCGGTCTTGTAAATATTATGGGTTTACTCAGTAATATATATTGTGCCATGCTCCTTCCTACAATGTTGAAACATGAACACTTATGCTTTATCTCCCATTTCACTTTTGGATTCTGAATGAGGGTCCATATTTTGTGGGCTTGTGTTCTCTCATTTAGTCTGACCTAGATAATATTTATGACAAGAACCGATTTCACTTTTTTCTTAGTTTCGACTAAATCAATTTGCTATAAAAGATACTGGCTATAGAGTCGTGTACACATTTTTTCTTTTTTTTTTTACAACTAGTAAGTTCTGTTTAGCACTCAAAGAATGTATTGGTCACATGTTGATTCAGTGAATAAATTCCAAAAGGAGTATTTTATAATATGGACGGATACAACCTTGTTTATTTAATTACAACTAGTAATATTTAAAGTAAATTCTATTAAGCACTTAAATGATGTCTTCATTGTCTTGATTTGTTGAACAAATTTCAAAAATACTTATGTTTATCAGGAAGGGAGATTTTGCTAATCATAGGATTAAGCCATAATTAACATTTTGATACACTATCAAGCACTTGAACGATGTATTGAGTATGTGACGATTGAATGAATAAATGTTTAAAGACAACAAAGATTTTGTTAATCATAGGCTTAAGTCTTAAATAATTTTTCAATTTCTATGAAACTGTGGCAAGGGGGAGTCTATATAACATCTTACCAAAAAATGTGTTCATCAAACAGGGTAGTGTGCAAAAGAAGTGTGGAAAAGATCTGCATATCCTTTTAATTTCCTACAATAAATACTATTTGTGGAGTCTTGTGCACCTTCTTGATATGTTTACAAGAAGTAAATGTTATTAAGAACTCAAATGATGTCATGATTACATGTCAATTCACTGAATAAATGTCGAAAATACTATTTTGTAATGTGGGTGGATACAATCTTATTGATTTTTTTAATAACCAGTAATCGTCACACAATGTGTTCGAGCAAATTCTATTAAGCACTTGGACAATCTCTTGTTGCATGGCAATTCATTGAATACATGTTAATAGTATGACTAAGCCTAAATTAATTTTTTAATACAGGCTGCAGATTCCTTCATACTTTAGAGACTATTTGTCACAACAGGTCTATGCACCTCTTTAACCATTTCAATCTCTACACAATTTCCCCATATATAGCCATCCTACACATTTGTCCTGTCTCGCATGCTTTACTACTCAATACTATCAACAATTTGTATGCCACCAATTGTCATTACAAAGATTTCATGGTAGAATACTTAGGTAAAGTACATGGATTAATGTTTTAGTTTCAAGGAATAACACTAATGTTCCCCAACGATGGCAAATTTATCTTGTTATAGAAAGAAAATATTTACATTTTGTGAATCCTTGATTTTAGAACTCTATGGTGAGTTGTTTTAGTTTTTGATGTGCACAAGCAATATCGATAACATGCTTACATGTAGCCCCTATAATAGTGACACATGTTGATTGGAAAAGGACTCTCACAAATTCTTCAATTAAATGACATAAATTTCCTCATCTCGTTGATTATGTTAGGTCATGCTCTATCTGAGAATTATATGATACACTTTGAATTGACATTGAAAAATGAATAACTAAGTCTTATATGGCTAATGTGTTGTACTACCATGCCTGAATTACTTTTTTTACATAAGAATCCATAAATCACGTATTGCAACTACCACATTTTCTTATTTTGGGCGACATGTCATCCCTGCGCACACTGCAGTACATCAATTTTCAAGTCATTTGATATACATGTCTTGAGTTTTTTCAATGTGCATTGACAAAATCAACTCATATTGAGTTCATCGTTTGCGTGCTTATTATAATTTACTCTAAAATATCATGTAACGATAGGCCTTCGTATACGTTTATCATCATTGTAGTGCTTAGTATCATTTACTCTGAAGTATTCTGTAATGATTATTAGCTGTGAAAAAGTGAAGATTGTGCAAAGGGATCTACAACTAGCATCCGCCATAGCATATTTCAGTAACTGGAACTGTCGACATGTACAAAAGGTCATTTTAGCTTACATTTAATGATAGGTTTTACAAGAATTTAAACGATGATTGCATGCCATAAACACTACTTTTATATAGTTTAGTTTTAGTTTTAAATATATCATAATTTAATTTTCTATTATTTAGTGCTAAGCTAAAAATTGACATTTTAAAAATAATCTCACAACTTTAGTACTACTCTTAAATTTTCATTTTAAAATCATTTTTTTAATTTTACATTGACTTCTACACATGCACACACATTTTTCATGTCAGACACTTGTTTTTCACATTTCAATCTGGCATAAACAAGAAAACAATAGTTTTCACTTTATTTGACATAAAAATTTGAATGGTCAGAGATTTGAATTATTAATCCCATCAATACCCATCATAGTAGATTAAAAGGATGTGTAGAAGAGGAGTATGCATGTGAGAAACTTTTTTCCCACACTTCCACATCTCTACACACATTCTCCCTCAACACACTTCTTCTGCACATGCCCTGTTCTGTAGAAACATTTTCGCAAAATGTCACATAAACTCAATCAATCTCCCAATTTGGTGAATCAATATATAATGAGGATATCATTGAAATTCTTATTATCATTTACTCTAAAAGTGCAAAAAATAATTTTCATCAGGAGAAAGCATGGAATTTGCATTGTCTTAATTGCACTAGCTTATCGATAACTATAAAAAGAGGTAGGCACTATGCTACTATGGAGTCAGCACTCTTGTTAATAATTATATAAGTTAGTGATTCTAATATATATATATATATATATATATATATATATATATATATATATATATATATATATATATATATATATATATATATATATATATATATATATATACACACATTATTATCAGGTGATAAGTAACAACAATGCTAATTGGGGTTATCTTGGGTGGTTGGGAGGAAGTAATGGGATTGTCCCAACCCACGTTCAATTTCTCAAAAGTGACATGGTGAATGTTAATAGTATTAACAATATCTATGAATTAATTAAATGGATTTTAAATTATATATATATATATATATATATATATATATATATATATATATATATATATATATATATATATATATATATATACAATCTAAAAAGCTTTTCATAATTTGTTAACAAAAACAAAGTTACAATATAACAAATTCAATTTTATGATTTTTAATGTTTTATTATAAATTAAGGCAACATTTAAATGTTTAATAACACTACAACATGTTTATCATACTAAGTTTTCTACTAGACTTTAATTTTTCATTATTTTTTAATTTAGCCAATTTATAAATGTTTACAAACATTTACAGGACTATAACATCTCCACCATACATTGTTGGAGAGTGCCTCTCACAACAAATATTATTTTTTATTTTTTATTTTGGCATTTAGAACATTATAAAGATTTCATGTTAATTAAATAAATATCATTATTTTATTTTATTTTGATTTTTAAGATATAATTGTTAATTTTTTAGTTTGATTTAGTATTTAAGATATTGTTATGAAAATTATATAACAATTAAATTAACATTAAATTTTCATTTTATTTTGGAGTTTTTTTAATGTTCTTTTTATTATTCATTTTATTTGTTTTTTTTAAATCTTCTTCTTATTATTTTGTCAATTTAAAATTGAGTTGAATTTGGATAATAATTAAAAGTTAATGTTTTACTCATATTTGCATTTAATGTCATAAAATATTACAAATTATCTATTTTATTGATAGGCATCTATATATTTCAATGACTTTTCAGAATATTTTTATTAGCAATTGGAATGGACATAGACATATTAATTTGTTTCATTCATCTGTCCAAACCTCATGTTTTGACACCAAATACTAAAACCCTTTCTCATAGAATCTCTAATTTCTCAAACAAATTTTCAAAGTTTTGTAATTTTTTCACTCCACTGCATGGACAATTCTGCTAAACGTATCATTGTGTGCATGGACTACTCTACTAAACATCCTATGATGATAGATGTGTGAAGGAACTATAATACATCGTAGAATTTATCAACACAAAAACAACAGAGGCACACCATAATGAGTCTAAAACAATTGCTTCTCCACATGGAAGTCATCATCCTACCTACTTTTATGTAGGTGGAACTTCTTCCAATTCCTTTCATTACAATGATGCACTTAGTCGAGCTCAAGTGGTCTTACTTTCAAAATATGTTATCACTGTGCTCATGTAATAGAGTTTCTATTTAAAATATCTTATTACTTATTATTAGGTCTTTATACTTTAGGATATTTTGCTATGCATTACAATAAATAAAGTAGTATAACCACATTAGTAAATTTAGTCGATATAGCCATCTTAATAAGTAAATTGGGTATAAAAAGTGTAAAATGTGTCCCATCATAATGTCAATCAAATTATATAGTGTGGTAACTACATTCACTAATGGGGTTGTCCTACTTGAAGGTAAACCTTTGTGTGATAGATTTATTGACAATAGTTGTCCATAGTAGAAGAAGGTTGACGAGTTTATCATGATTAGCAAGGTTGACCAAAATTACCCTTATGCTTTACAATAATTTGTAGTACACTACAATAAATAAACTACTCTATAAGTATAATTTTGTTATGCTCAAAAGGTTTGAATTAATTATGAATATGTATATTATTAAAACATTATTTACAAAACTCACTTATTAAAAAATAACCTCAAAAAAATATCACTATATATTAGAAATATTTTGAGGTAAAAAATGGGCTTCAAAAAAAAATTGTAAAAAAAAATCAACGTTATAATAACCAATAGGATTGAAGATGATGATCTCAACCATGGGGATGATTCCCCATTTTTTGAGTAAACAAATAAAAATATTAAAAAATATCAAAAAAAAAAAAAAACTACTTTTTCAACTCATTTTTCAACTTATCTCCCTATGCTTTTACTCAAATTTTGAGTGGAAAGAACCATTGGATGTAGAATTTAATTTATCGTCCAAGGAGTACCCATGTTAGATACTTTTTATGGACCCATGCTACACAAAAAATGAGAAATAAATGAAAAATGTCACTGTAGTCACTTTCATTCATGTATTTCTAATTTTTCATATAGAGTCCACTGAAATTATGCAATATGTGTACTCTTTTGATGAGGAACTAAGTCTGCATCCACTGAGTGCTCGTGCTTGAAATTTGAGTAAAACTATATGGATATAAGTTGAAAATTTAATTTTTTATTATTCCCCTCTAAAATTTGATGATGTAATATAATATTATTTTATAATTATCACATTTATTTTATAATATTCCTTAGGAGGCCCATTTTTGACCTCAAAATTTCTTTAATGAAATTTATTTTTAATAATAAATTGTATATCTTTCTCTAGAGCTTTTGGAATGAAAGGAAATATTTCTTTATCTCTTGCTCTTTTGGAATGGAAGATGATATTTATTCTTTCTAACTAAACTTGAGTAGAATATATAATGAATTATCTACATCTTCGGAAAAAATATTGCAATAAACAAATGATCAGACATGCATTTTGGAAGTGGAATTTCTTACATTACATTTATTGTCCATCACATAGAACTACTTGCAATCTTGCAATATGGCATTGGAATCATATGTTCATCCTTAGACAATTTAAAGAAAAAATTTGTATATAATAAGTGTTTATATATCTAGGTGCCTTCGATAAGAGAGTTGAATTCTATTGAACCTAGAATTTTTCTATAATTTTATAAAGAATATTATAACTCTAGATGCAATATATTCTTCTAATTTCAAAGTTATATATATATATATATATATATATATATATATATATATATATATATATATTCCATTTTAAGATTTATACAATAAAATTTACTTCGTATTAAAAATTCCAAAAGAAATGATACTGTTCTTCAAATTTAATATTAGACTACAAGTATTATCCCTCGGAATTGTAGTGCAGATTCCATGATATGACATAAACCATGTAATGGCATTGATATTGATGAGGGCGTGATGGCATGATGATGCAATGAAGCTGATTGTTTCATCTCTTTTTTTCTCTTACCTAGCTCAGATAAAATAAATGAATACCAACCAAATATAATTCCATACTTGCAATGGTTAAAAAAAGAAAACCATTTCTGTGGTCAAGAACCAATATCTCCATAGAGATCATTATATCTCTAGATTTAATGTGCCCTCATTCAAGCTTGGTTTGGGGTGGTATGGGTTAATTCATATTCCAAACTCCACTCATTCGCGACTGTTGAATTCTAACTTGTCCCCTACCTTCGTCACTCTGGGTTCCGCTCTAGGTTGAGGACTTTCGGAAAAAATAGGGCCCAAATCTCTTTATCTAGCATGACTACAATTTGTGGTTTGTTAATAAATAAAATACATGAAACTTAAACTCTTGACTGCCAACTTCTAACTTTTCCCAACAAAAAATTGTCCCAACCTCTATCATTATGATGTCGATTGTAGGTTAGGGGATTCGACCAAAATTCGGATGTTGAATCTCCTCGTCTAGCCAACCATAATTCATAATTCATTAATAAATTCACTTTGTATTGTTTGAAATATTATAACCACATGATCATAACCTATAGAAATGGGTGAAAATTCGTAGTGGTTGAACTCCTGCAACCCCGTGAGCATAACCTCTTCCAAAGGCAAAAAATTCTCTTGTTCTGGGGGGTGTCTCTTGGTGGATTTTCCTCTTTCCTTTGAAGAAACTTTATGTTATTTATATCCTCTCTAATGTTCCCAATTCTAGTTGATCATCGAGGATAAAATGAACCCAAAAATGGCTCTAGTGTGACTTTACTTGAAACCTAAGTTTCTATATGTATTCACCACTTTCAATTTACATTCACTCTCCCTCTTCATAAGTTGAAATTCCTCAGATCCACCATGAACCCTTTGAGATTAAACACTAGCTAATCTTTTGTTGTATTCCCCTTAGGCTTTCTTTATCCTTCCCCTCAATTTTTTTTATCTCCATGATGAGCACCAATATTGCAGCAAGGAAGCTGCAACAACTGGGGCTACTAACTTTCCTTCATTAGCCTGGGGTTCATACAAACTTGGAGGTGACAGTGTTGTATACAAAAATAGATGTAATGGGTCCACTCTTTGTCATTACTGAGCTGGGTTGACATACCACTAGGGTTTCTCAAATCAACCTTCTATTTATTAGAAGAAGCCTCATTACCAATTGAGAGTTGGGAATTTTCCCCTAATTGAGATAATTGCAATGCTACTTACTGCAATAATGAAAGGCTAAAGGAAATGCCTACAAAAAACATAGCTCATCTAGCTATTTGTCAATATACCTTGCTTGCAAAAGAACTCTAATTTAACACATGTGAAGTCTTTACTAGCCTAAGCATGAATTCTGATCTAAAAAAGAACTTAGCTATTATCTGCATGAATGAATATAAAGACCCTTTTCTCTTTTTTTCTTTTTGTAAAAATGTAAATGCTAGTCCTTCTTGGTTGCATGGCAGGTCAAATAGGTGTGGAGGGAGATGAGTGCAATGGTTCAGATGGCTCGGGAGGAAAGCTAGGGTCTACTCCTAGATTTAGTGATGTTTTTTTCCCAATTCAGGCTCAAAACAAGCTACTACATGCTTGCCTACATGATGTCTACAAGATATCCTAGTTTACCTACAAGATCCCCTGTTTTCCTACAGGAACAAGCCAAAAGCATAGGGACTGGTTTGAGAGGTGGTATTGTGCTTGGAGAAGGAGAGTAAGGAGGAAATAAGGTAAGGGAGTGGTAGGCACTCACTCAGAACTCAAACTAAAGCTTTATGATGGTTATATTTGCTCAATAAGCACGACACGTTTTCCTTGTAAAACAATAACTCAAATTGAGAACTTAGTGGCTTTTGGTGGTCATGGATGGATATCGGTTGGTTGAGGATTATGATATAAGGTCTTCTTGCACTGTAGAAAATCTTGCAAGCTAAGTGGGCTTGATTGTGGGGAAAACTCCACAGTTAAGCGCGCTTGAGCCAGAGGAGATCTGGGATGGGTGACCTCCCGGGAAGTCCTGGTTACCGGGTGCAAGCCCCGGAAGTGATGATTGACGCTATGTGATTTATTTCAACAGTTTCAATCCCACTTCTTCACCCCTGTGAGCATCACCCGATGCAATGAGTGCTAAGTGAACTATTCAAATCATGAGAAATTAGTCACTTACGACTACCTCTCATGGAAATGGTCATACGTGAATGACTTACTTAACGCAGTTGAATCCCAAAAATGATATCTAATATAACATATACATCATTGCTGACATTTATCCATAAATTCATCTCAAAACAAGAAGGGTTTACCAAATTAGAATAAAACATAATTTTCGTCATTTATTTGCCAAGTTTATGCATGGGAATGATTGAAAACATTATGCAACAAACATGAATTTTAATGCAAGACCTAAGATATCAGAAATGTCAATTGCAACCTATCTTCGAAAACTGAAAGATGATGACCTAATTAGCAGAAAAACCCTAAATTTCATAAGAAACTAGAATTCTATCTTTTTTTTTTGGCTGAATGGGAATTGTTCCTCAAGCCATGGTCCCGGGAAGGGTGAAATTAGGTAAGAAAAACCTGTTATCAATTTTTTTTGAATATTTTCCTATTTCTATAATTTATCATTAGAGCTATTCACAAATGGAAGAAAATTAATCAAATCTACCAATACTTGCAAATTAACAACACCAAAATCAGTTTAACAACTAACTATGAGCTAACCTAAGCATACATGTAGAGTAAGAGGAACCTTTGTTGCTAGGGTTGGGCCGTAACCCAAGAGCTTCAGCCCTCTGAGTCAACTCACTACTGGATCAAGGGAATGTTGCTCATTTTCATTAACACATAAAAAATACATAAATGTGTTTGGTCATAATCCTTCAACTTGAAAAACTGCTTAGCTATCTTGCACGAAAAATCTAAATCCTAATGAGTCTCTAGGCCTCTTTATTTATACAACTGAAGTTGCCAACAACTTCCTTAAATCTTGGGAGGCTTGGCTTCCAATCTTGAGATTAACTAGTTCTTAACTATCACTGGATTCGTTGCCAATGATCCTCAAGACTCGGCTACTTGCAACTCTAATATGGTGTTATTTGATTGAGGGATGTTCGAGTGAGTGAGGAGTTAAGGAGGAAGATCCTATATACTATAATATCTCTTGCTAGTCTCATTCGAGTTACTACACCGTAATTAACCACAATTTATTCCCAAAATCTGCAATCAATGCACATTAGACCACTAGACATGACATCTTACTTTTACTCATTTCGTTAAGAAAAATATAATTAAAATATGTAAAGAATGATGAGAATAGTTGATTTTAGTATGATGGAGGTGCATTAAGGTCCATATATTTTACCCATTGATGAGCCTCATCATCACCTCATACTGAAAGTGTTGTTGATCCTCTGAGCAACTAAATCTATGTCCATGTCCTTCATTTCTTGGGTTTCTTCCTTGACATTCCATGCTATTGTTGTAGTCTCTTCCTCCTGTGAATAAAACCCTACATTGTTCTCTATCTCGTCCCACTTCTTTCTTTCTTCTTCTTCTTTTCTTCCTTCCAACATACCTAAAAGCAATGGTGGACTGAGCTTCAAGCCAATCCAATTGAATTTGAGTCTTTGTAGTTCTTGCTTATACATTGGGGTTCTATTTAGTGCCTCCCTCATTATGTTAGGAGAATGATATTCTCTGATTTTTAGGTTGTACAGTAAGGTGTTCCATCTCCTTCTGTAGGCTTGTGCGTTGTCATCTCCTAGCAATCTTAGCATATCTTCATAATGTGTGACTGCATGTTCTTGTACAACAAGGTACCTTGGTGCAATCTTGGGATCATTTGCAATGAGGCTGTGAGTCCTGATGACATCGATTGGGTTAGACTTCTTTGCTTTGACCATAATGGGTTTTGCTTCTTCTTTTTCCAATACCTTTTTCATTTCTGTAGCTCTGGCCGCCTCATGATTCATCCAAGATTCCAAGTCCATTAATTGTAAATCACCAAGATTTAGATTTGAGTCCCTCACATTTAAATCTGTCAAAGCTAAGTTGTGTAGATAGAACTCAGATATATTTTCTCTATCCTCTAGGGTTCTTTGATCACAAAGGTTAATGAATTGTATGGTCTTGGAAAGTCATAGTTCCTCTTTGTGCTAGGGTCTTTATCTAGAATTGTAGCCATTGTTGCTTGAGGTATAAGGCATATGACTTTGATGGCATCCTGCACTGGATTGCCTCCATGGATAAATTGACTATAGTTACCAATTGTCCTTCCTTTTCTTGCAGTTTCTTCCTTAACCATGTGTTCTCAGCCTCTAACTAAGATTTCATTATTGCTTCATTGTCTCTTATTCTACTTAGTTCTCTACCCATTTCCTGTCATTTCTCTTCCATGTGGCCTACATCCTCTACCCTTTTTGATTTACCAATTTGCATCCACCTATGTTTCCTTGCCCTCTCTTTTTCAAGTTGAAAGAATAGAGGAATGGAAAACTTTTGTGGTATCACCCTACCTCCTTCAATGAATCTATAGTAGGAGTTGAGGTTTGGATGTGGGCTAGGTTCATTCAGTTCCTGAGCCTCTTCCTCTGTTTCTTCTTGAGTAATTACTTCGTGGCCTCTTTTTTGTGTTCCATGTACTTTTGATAGGGTTTCCTGTAGGATTGTCTCTGCTTCCTATAGGTCTGACTGTGTCTCTTGTAGGAGACCTTTTCCTTTTGTTGAGGCTGACCTCGTGATTGACCTCCTAACATAGGTGATTGGAGACTTGGGAGAAGATTATTTTCATGCTCCTTCTCCTTCCTTTTCCCTAGACAAACTACTTTCTCATGTTGTTTTGGTGAGTCGTCTATGACAATTTGATTTTTGGTAGGCATTTGAGGTCTTGCTTATCTAATCCTGGTGCTATTTTTTCTCCTGAAGTAAAGTGGAGTTTGTCTTTGTATCTTTCCATTTAATTTGATAGGTGTACTTAGGACAGTTAGAGCAGATGTTGCCTCTTTCTCTATAGGCTCTGGAGACACTCTTGGTGATTCTTCTTCTTCCCTGCTTTGATTTGCAAACCTTTTTTCATTCTTATGTCCTTCATTGTATTTTCCACTTCCTTTTTCATCCTCTTCTTTGTCTCCTTTTTCCTCTTCTGTATCTTCCTCTGTTTCTTCATTTTTCTCATCTGTTTCTTCTTTTGTTTCCTCCTCTATTTATTCTTCATTTTCCTCCTCTATTTCTTCTTCCTTGACATCCTCTGTTTCTTCTTCTCCCTCACTAGCACTAGAGCTTCTATCATACTCAATGGGTTCAATTTCTCCTTCTTCCTGCATGTTTGCAAATGTTGTCCATGCAATAGGGATTCTTAAGTTGTGTAGAGCATCTTCAAGGATGAGTTTGACCAACCCATCATGGGCTAGTTGTTGATGCTTTCCCTCTTGTACCTTAATGCTCATGTCTATCATGGATTGTAACAAGAAATAGGGTATACTCAGTATCTTATGAGGAGGTGTGTTACCTGCAAATATTAGTTCTTGGAGGAGTTTGAAGTGGTATCCATACACTACACTGTATCTACCTTCACACGAGATATATTTGATGATGTTGTAACTAACTTCATTCCAAGGGCATGGAATTATATCCCTTATAACCCCATTTTTGTCTTCAATTGGTTCTTCTCCTTCCAAAAAGAAACTTTTCTTTACAATGGTGTTCTTAATCTTGTCCTCTTTTCTCCATTGTAACCCTAGGGGGAGTGTATTTATCATGATTATAACCTCAGGGGTAATTTCTACTAACAAAACCTTCACTACAACAGTGGCATTGGATCTAGTGAGGGGTATGAGTGACATGGAAAATTCTTTGGTCACATCATCATCGTATCCTCTCATCTTCTCAAAGAACCCCATCCATTGATGCCTTGTAAAAAATTCCACCATAGGAGGATGCGGGCAGATTCTTACTGTGTTCATGGGTTATCTTTTATTGAAACCTCCTGTCAAATTTCCCTAGTAATTCTTGAGGTTTAGGTGGATACAATTCAAGACTTCTGGTAGGTGAGGAAGTTTTGGAGTTTAACCTTTATTGACATGCAATGCAATGTGAATTCTTAATTAAACTAAGGGTTTATTCTTTTTAAATGGAAAATATAGAAGGTATGGCACCTACCTCCCTTTTCTATGTTCTGGTGATGGTAAAACTTGATTCGGTTGCCTTTAGTGTCCACTAATAGCTCTGTATGTTAATCTCTATGTATCATGTATGTTTCCTGTAGGTTTCCTACTTATTGTAGGTGTTGATTGTTCCCTGTAGGTGTTATTTTAGGAATTCCAAGAGTAACCTCTTTGTTCGATGACTCCTCTAAGTTGCATCTTCCTTCTTCATATGGGAGTCATTGTTTATTTCTATTTATGGATGATTTTGTTGGGTGATGTGTTGGTTGGTTGAGTACGAGTACCTTCTTTTGGACCATTGGTCCCACTACTAGTTCATCACATAAACTTGCCTCGTAATCATCTCCCACTCTTATTCTCAATAACTTAATCATTTTTGGATTCATTCACCTTTTTCCTTTGATTTGACCTTACCACGTGTATTGTGGACTAACCTTTTTCTTCTCGTTATCTGACCGAGGGTCGCCAAGTTAACTGGCCACCTTCACTTATAAAATCAACTCCCGCATTATTCTTATAGTTTTAATCATATTGTGATAATGAGGGATTATTGGTAAGATGACATACCTATGGGTCCTTTGCTTCATTGATGATGCATGTTGGAGAGTGGTGCTAATTTGTTGTTCTTTTCGAGCTGCATATTTTCAATTGTATATTTCCTCTTCTGATGACTTTTTCCTTTTGATGATGTGCAAGTGTTAGACCTTGTTGTTGCTGATCTTCCTACTGTTGTTGAGCTATGGAGGACCTTTCTCATCCTTGTAGTCCCTGTGTTGAAGATGGTTGCAGTTTCTGTGGCCTCTTTTATGGGATAGGTGGCTACAGGATGTCTACAGGATGTCCTGTAGCTTCCTTTCTGTTAAACTCTCACATTTTTCCTCACCCTTGAAGTAGAAGGGGTGTTGAAATGTGTGGAGAATGGGGTTATGGAATCGTAGGTCACGGATATTGCTTTTGGGTATGCCTCCTCTTTCCTTCTTTCCCTTTTTTTTTTTCATTTTTCCTCCTTTTTTTTGTAATGTTTCCTTTGAACTTGATTTATTTGATGGATACATGGGTGACATGGTTATGAAAGGTATTGGCTATGGTGTGGTGAGGTAAATGTTTTTTTTTTTTTTTTTTACATTCAGACATAGGCTTGTGTCACCACCTTTCCATTGGACTGATCTTCTTTTGGTTTTGAAGACCTCCTGTAATTCCTATGGGAATCTTCTATAGTCTTATAGGGAATCCTGTAGAAAACACAGAACTGATTGAAATGATCTAGAGTGGAGTATAGATGGAAGACTAAGGGGATAATGGAGGATATGAGATGGGTGAAGTAAAACATAGTTTTTGTAGGTCTTTCTGTCCTCTATATGTTTTTCTTATTTTCCTCTTGGATTCCTGGAAAATATAATTGTCATCATTGTACCTTTTTCTCTTTTTTCTCTGCCTTTTTTTTTTTGAAAAACAACTAGTCTACCTCCAAGGAGGTTTTCATCCTATTTTCCTTCCCTAGGTACCTCAATATAGGTTTTAACCTATATATATTTTCTTCTTATATTTTTTTGAACACTCTTGGGCCGCCTCAATAGGTTTTCAACCCAACAGTTGTACTCAGGTGCCTCATGGAGGTTTTTACCTGAGTCACTTTTTTAGTTTTTCTTTCTTCGGGGACATGGCAAGGTGGAAGCTGAGACTTTCTTGACCAACATCACTGTCTTGATGATGTTAATGATGCATTCCTTCTTTGATAAGGGCTTTTTGCAGATTTTTAATCTATACCCATTGACAAGCAAAGGGATAGCCTCTGCATCAATGGTTCTTATTTAAACAACACCATTATCATGACACTTTTCTATTACGTAAAGCCCTAACCATCTATTCCTTCACTTCCCTTTGAAATATTTGTACCGGGAATCATACAGCAAAGCCCAATCACCTTCTTGAAACTGTTTGTCTTTTATATTCTTGCCAGGCCAGATTTTCCTTTGAACTTGAGTCACTTTTATGCCAAGGAGGGCCTGCATCATAAATTCCTCTAACCCATTCAGTTGGAGAAATCTTTCTTTTTGTGCCCTAGTGATATCTAGATCAAGTTGTGCTACCATCCTTAAGGTGTTGTATTCAAATTCAATGGACAAAAGGGCTTTCTTCCCATTGGGAAGCTCATAAGGAGTGAAGCCGATGGTGGTCTTCCAGGTGGTATTGTAGGCCCAGGTGGCCTCAACTAATCTATCTTCCCAATCCTTTTTGCTATTGCTAATCACCTTGGTTAGAATGCATTCCAATGCTTGTCTCGTTACCTCCTCATTCCCATTAGAATGTGGGTGGTAAGGGGTGGATTTTCTATGTTTGATCTTGTGCTTGATTAACATATGTTCAATCATGTGAGATGTAAATTGACTTCCTTCATCAAGGACCAACTCTTTAGGGTACCCAAAAGTATAAAACACATTCTCCCTTAAGAATTCAACCAATTTTCTTATGTTGCTACTTTAATGGCTTTGGCTTCAACCCGTTTTGTTAAGTAGTCAATGCACACAATAATGTATTGCTTCTGTCTGGAGGAGGGTTAATGGGCCTGATGAAATTAATGACCCACTTGTTAAATGGCTTGAAAGTCACTTGAGGTTGCAGAGGCATTTCATCCCTTGGAGTAGGTTTCGCTATCGTTTGGCACGGATAACACTTGATGGTATGCCTCCTTAAATCTTGGTGACAAGTGGGCCAGTAATAACTAGCTTGTAGTACCTTGAATGTTTTTCTTTTGGCTGCGAAGTGACCTCCATAAGGCCCATCACGATAGGCCAGAAGGATGTCAAAGACTTCCTCCTCCCAGACACATCTTCCCAAAAGCTGATCCGGACCTATCTTGAAGAGATTTCCCCCAATCCAAGTGAATGGAGAGATTTTCCTTATGATTCTTCTCTTTTCCTTGGAGGACAGATTTGGAGGGAGCTATCCAGATACCAAGTAGTTTTCTATGTTAGAAAACCATGGATGGAGAAATGAAATGGCAAATAAATGTTAATTTGGTAATTGGCCATCAACCATTCCTTCGTCCCCTACAGGAAAAGTCAATCTGGATAAAAAATCTTCAACTGCATTCTCCTTGCCAGACTTATCAATAATATTTAAATCAAATTGTTGCAATAAAAGTAACCATCTAATAATTCGGGCATTTACATCAGGTTTATTCATCAAGTATTTAATTACAGCATGGTCGATATGTACAAATGCCTGCTAACCAGTAATGTAATGTCTAAATTTATTCAATGAATGCACAACAACTAGGAGCTCTTTTTCAGTTACTGTGTAGTTTAGCTTGGCTTTCGACAGATTCTTACTGAGGAAGTAAATGCCATAAGGTATCTTGTCATCTATCTGGCCTAGAGGTGCTCCTTTATCTTTGTGAGAGGCATCAACATGAATATGAAACAGAAGAACCCAATTTGGCCTCAGAGAATAGGTGCAGTAGTCAACTTGTCCTTTAGGGTATCCAAGGCTTCTTGGTAGCTTTATGACCATAAAAATTCAGTCTTTGGACAATAACCCAAATAAGGTAGATGCTAACATGCTGAAATATTTTATAAATTTCCTATAGTATCCGTCTAAACCTAAAAGCTTCTGACATCCCTTTGTTTCTATGGAGTCGAGACCCTTTTGACGATGGCTAACTAATTTGGGTCTACCTGTAGTCCTTCTTGGGATATTGAGTGTCCTAGAGAAGTCCCTGCAGTCATCAAGAACTCACATTTTCCGGGACTAAGGGATAAATTCACTTTAATTCATTTGTTTATCACCTTGGCCAGGTTAGAGGGAGCCTCCTCGAAATCACACCCATAGGGTGTGAAGTCATCAATATAAATTTCTACTGCATCATGGAATAGCTCTGCAAAGATACTCACGAACGCTCTCTAGAAAGTGGCAAGGGCATTGCATAGACCAAAAGGGAGTACCTTATAAGCAAAAGTACCCCAGGATAGGTGAAGGTGGTTTTATCTTGGTCCTTTGGGATGATCTGGATTTGATTGTACCCACTAAATCCATCCAAGAAAGAAAAGAACCTCTTTCCTGCCAAACCATTTAGCACTTGGTCAATGAAAGGTAGAGGAAAATGGTCCTTCTTTATGGCTTTGTTTAGCTATTGGTAATCAACACAAATCATCTACTTTCAATTTTTCTTTGGAACCATCACCAGATGAGACACCCACTCACTGACCGAGATAGGGTAAATGAATCATGCATCCACCAGCTTCTGCAACTCTTCTTTGACTATATCTTTGAGAGATGGATTCATTCTCCTTTGGGGTTGTCGGACTCGTTTGTAACCTTCCTTGATGTAAATGTGGTGAGTACACACTGAGGGGTGCACTCCCTTCATTTCTTTATAATTCCAAGGAAAGGCATCCAAATGCTCTCTTAGCATATTACATAACTCTTCTTCTTGGTGTATGGAGAGAGAGGGGTTGATTTTCAATGCTCTTTCAGGGCCGAATTCTATTGTCTTCACATGAGTAGGGTTTGAGTAAGCTAAGCATGGATTAATCTCATGGTTGTCGTTGGTTTCCTTCATTACTTCCTTTCAAGACATGGTGTTGGGAGTTTTATTTTGGAGGGTGTGTTCAATCAAATCATCTTCATCAGGATGTCCTCCTCCTATGGTAGTTTCTACGGTATAGATTTGGGAGGAGTAGACTTCATCTTATTCCTCCTCTTCTAGCCATAAAGGTAGGTCATGGTCTAGAGATGGTTGAGAAGGAGGGTACAGGACTAACTACTTGGATAGATTCCCACTTTTGATAGTCATATTTGCATCCCTACAGCTTATGTAGGCATCGGTAGTGACTAACCAAGGCCTCCCAAGGATGAGAAGATAACCATTAAATTTGGTCTTCAGCTTGAGAACTAAGAAGTATGTAGGGTATTCCCAAGAATCAATGGAGACCATCACATCCTCAACAATCCCCTTAGGGGCTACTATGGATCAGTCTGCAAGCTGCAAGACTGTCGTGGTCTTTCTTAATGATCCCTGGAGATTCAACTTGAGCATAGTTTCGATAGTCATTACATTGATGGCATCCCGAGGATCAATCAAGGTATGGGGGGGAATGGTGCCATCGATGTGTACATCTAATATAGGGCTCCCAGGGTAAAAATACTTTGGTAAAATTACCACCCAATCATTAAGTCAAGCAACTTTCCAATGACATTAATTGTAGGGGTGTCTCTTTTTTGCCTTCCTGCATGTTTGAGACCCTTCTCTTTAATCATCTTGTTGTAAATGGGTACATCTTTAATAGCTTGGAGAAGTGGGATTTTGACACATGGATTTTTCAACTCACCAAGAAGTTCATTCTCTTCTACGGTATGCTAGACTGGATGGGTTAATCTTTCAGGAAAATGTGGTGGATTTATGTTAGGCATAATTTCCTCTCTTTCCTCCTCACTCTCCCTAGGTGGAGAGGGAGGTTGGTTATCTAGGAGCTATGGAAATAGGGTTTAAAAGTTGTGGTTGAGATGGAGGTGAAGGTAATAAAGTTGGGGAATTGTTGTATTGGGGCCTCCACCACTGAGGTGGTGCATTCCACTAAGGTTGTGGAGGAGTATATGGCTGAAATGGCTGGTTGGTCGGCTCAGAATGGTATTGAGCTGTAAAAGACCACGGAGGAGGTGTAGACCAACAAGGATGAGAAGGGGGAACCAAGAGGTAATAAATGTGTTTTGATTAGGGTTGTAATACGAATAGGATGACCCATGCAGGCCTTGTTGGTATGGTCAAGAACCATGAGGCCTCCTTTGATTTACATGGAAGAGTTGTTCAGTCACACCTTTAGTTCCCCAATACACAACTTTTAGTCCAGGCAGAGAAGGGCACTTGTTTGTGGAGTGGTTTTCCTCATAGACCGACAAAATTTCTATAAGGTTCAATGCAAATTCATTCCTAGGGAGCCTCCTTGTGCATCTAGGGCAAAATATGGCTAATTCTTTCCCTACTTCCTCCTTCTTCCTCTTTGTTTGCATAGTGTCCATCTACAGGGCAAGGGTTTGCAGCCTTTCACTCTTAAAATCTTCCAATATGTTCCCAATTTCACTTTTTATAAATGTGTTGGAAGAGGATGAGTTGGCCACTATTCGACTAACCCTACCCATTTTTCTAGTTGCTCTAGAATGATTCTTGAAAAAAGTCTTGATATCCTCATAGGGTAGCTAGTAGATTTCCCCTCCTAATAGTAGGCTTAGGGTTTCTAGGAGATCTTTCCTAATCACCCTCAAAAGGACTAACTTAAGTGACAAAGGATCAAGTGTGCACCTGGCCCTTTTATAATTGAGCTGGTATCTTTCCTTATAATCCTCTAAGGACTCATAATGTCCCAGGCTCATTCTAAAAATTTCCTCTTTCGTATCTTTAGACCTGCAATAGTCCCTATACATGTTGTTGAAATATTGCTGCATCTCATCCCACATCGTGATACTATCCCCAGGTAAACCCATGAACTAGCATAGGGTTGCTGTTAGGATATTCCGACACA
This sequence comes from Pinus tabuliformis, assembly GCA_031772625.1. Lineage (NCBI taxonomy): Eukaryota > Viridiplantae > Streptophyta > Pinopsida > Pinales > Pinaceae > Pinus > Pinus tabuliformis. The sequence continues at coordinate 1,954,605,730 of CM062816.1, forward strand.
TAGGATATAGTTAAGTTCAACTTGGTCTAGTATAGAGTTAGGTTAGGTTAGGTAAAGTGTGTTTCTTTACCGTTGTACATTTTGTAACTTACAATCCGATGGTCACGATATGTAGTGATCCGACGGTTCACTCTCACCTCGGTATTACCGACACTTGATCCGTGGCTTGACACCCGATTGGTCCATGAGTTCTATTTAAAGCGCATGGAGGGTCATTGTTCGGGTAATCCGTGCATGAGAGAAGCTTATGTAAATTTTCATTCTTTGATTAATAAATTGTCTGTACCCACGTTGGGACAGGCCGTGGACTGTTTCCCTCCTTGCACTCTGAGGGTTTTAACCACGTCAAAAATACTGGTGTATTGATTTGAGATCTGGTTGTGAGCGGTGTCCTCTTGGTATTCTTTCTGAGGAACTTACCCTGTAAATTCGAACATGGTATCGGAGCTATTTGAGGGCCGCGTCCGTTGGTGATCCAAATCTGAAGCCGGTAGAACTGCATGCGGCTGTCGTTTCCTAGATCTGCTGTTTCTGACTGCTTTCGGGCCGAGAGGACTGCTCTGTTGCGTTCAGAGCATCTGTTTCAGTGAGGAACCCCTTTCGTTTCACGCGAAAAGGTTTCCGGTAGCCCTAGCTGCGTCATTTTTCAGATCGGGAGGTATACAGTGTTTTTTTTTGCAGTTTACTGTCATTTTCTCTCTGCTTATTTCGGTTTCGGTTTATTTAGCCTTTTTTTTCGGATCTATACCTTTCATTTCTGCGTATGCTCTTTGCCCTGCGACTCTGTGCGATCTGGGCAAATCAGAAACAGAAAGAAAGGATTTTTCTCATGCGTATGCTCTTTTCCCTGCACCTTAGTGTGATCTTGGAAAATCAGAAACATTGAGAAAAATATTTAGTTTTTCGGCTAAAAGCTAACTTTGAGATTTTTTTTAAAATTTCTAGTTTTTTGGCTAAAGCTAACTTCGAGCCGTAAGGTTCGTTTTTCTTTGGATATTCGTGTTGGGTTTTGTGTTTTGTGTTTTGTAGGGGAAAAGAGTCTTCCCAAGGCAAGCACGCAAATCGAGGCCCCCCCCCCCCCCCCCTCTCTCTCTCTCTCTCTCTCTCTCTCTCTCTCTCTCAAATATTTTGTATAGATCAATTGGTTCAAAGACCTTTTAAGAGAGTAGAGGTCTTGGGTTCAAGTCTCCATTTTGTGGGGGCGGATTTTTTCATTCCCGCACATTCGCGCACTTTGCCGGCAACGTCAACAATTTTTTTTCAAAAAGCCATAACTTCTTCATCCGGAAGCCTTTTTCAGAGCCGTTTTTTTTAAAACCGCCTATTTTTTCGAGATCTATCCATTGGACCACTTACTTTCAGCATCTTCAGCTTCAGTTGTTTTTCAAAAAATGGAAAGTCCATGCCAAGTCATTCTTGACAGCACTAACTACTTCCAATGGGTAGCCTACATGGGAGATTTACTTAGAAGTAAAGGTCTCTTCAGAATAGCCACAACCAAGAGAAGAAACCCAAAGATGAAGACAAGGCCGAAAAATGGGAAAATCGACAAGATCAAGCACGTGGTTTGATAGGAATGTCTGTTTCTCCTGATCTTAGATTCCACATTGCAGAAATTGAAACTCCTCATGAAGCATTAGAAAAACTTGCTAAAGTTTTTGGGATTAAAAATGAAATTAGAGCCCATCAACTTGAGAATGAGTTGCTTACTTTGGATCCTAATAATTTTTCTTGCATTGAAGATTTCTTGTCCAAATTCAAGACCCTTAGATATCTCTTGGAAGGTGTTAAAGTTAAGAAAGAAGATGGTAACCTTATTTATTCCATCCTTACTAAGTTGGGACCAGCCTACTCTGTATTTGTTTCCACTTTCCATTCTACCAGGGAAGCTTTCATTTGTCAAGGCAAAGACTACAAGCCCCCTTCCTTTGACTCCTTTTGTGATTCCTTAATAAGAGAACAAGAAAAACTCTTACACCTTGGTCTTCTTAATCTTGGAAACTCTTCCTCGAAAGCGTTAGCCGCCCAGCAGCAACCAAATTCAAAGAATCCTAAGAAGTCTTATCCTCAAAGGAATGGTCCTAAACCAACTCAGCCTCAAGATGAAAGATCATTTCAGCAATATGACAAGACCAATAAAAACAAATGGAAGAAGACTGACAGACATTGTAACTTTTGTAATCGAGATGGCCACTTAGAATCTAAATGCTTTAAGAAGATGGAAGCCTTGGAAGCCGCAATGAAGAAACATAACATCCATCTGGAGCCTACTTCAACTTCAACTTCCGGAACGGCATTTTCTGCATGTCATCATCAATCATCTCAGTCTGGTTATGCATTAAATGTATCTTCTTCTTCTTCTCATTCTCATGAGTGGCTCATTGATTCTGGAGCCTCTTGTCACATGGCCAAAAACCAAGCCATGTTTTCTTCTTTAAATGATTGTAACACCAAAAATATATATGTTGGTGATGATAGATCTCTTAATGTTGTAGGGACTGGAACTGTTCATCTAGACAATGGTCAGTTCAATGATGTATTATGTGTTCCAAACTTATCCTGCAACCTTCTATCTGTCTATCAGATAACTCATTCAGGTGAAGGTAAAATTGTTGAATTTTCACCTCATGATGTTGTAATCAAGGATCTAAAAGATCCTAAACAGATTCTAGCTACTGGTCTTGCTGATGATTCCAAAAGGTTGTATAAGTTTCACAACTTTGGGTCATCCCATCTTCCCTCAGTATTTGTTGCTCATAATGATGAAGTGAGCAAACTTTGGCATGAGCGGTATGGTCACTTAAACTATCGCTCCCTTCAGCATCTATGTAAAGAAAACATGGTGACAGGTCTTCCTATGGTATCTTGCAAAGATGGTGTTTGTTCCGGATGTGTACTCGGAAAACATCATCGGGACAGTTTTGACAAACGTGCCTCTTGGCACGCCTCAGCCCCTTTACAGCTTGTGCACAGTGATTTATGTGGTCCTCTTCCTGTTGCTTCATTCTCTGGCTGCAAGTACTTCTTAACTTTCATTGATGATTTCTCCAGACGCACTTGGGTATACTTCTTAAAACTCAAGAGCGAAGTATTTACCACCTTTTTGGCCTTCAAAGCATTCGTTGAAAAACAATCTGGACATCAAATTCTTAAGCTAAGAACTGATAATGGTGGAGAATATGTTAAAAATGCATTCATCAACTTTTGCACCGAAAATGGAATTCAAATGCAACATACTGTTCCATACACTCCACAACAAAATGGTGTAGCTGAAAGGAAAAATCGCACCTTAAAGGAAATGGCTAATTGTATGCTGCAATCTAAAGGACTCAGTCTTAGTTTTTGGGCCGAAGCAATTAATTGTGCAAATTATATAATCAATCGCACTCCTACTAAGGTTCTAGAGAATATCACTCCAGAAGAAGCTTGGAGTTCCATTAAACCAGATGTAAGTCACTTTCGTGTGTTTGGAAGTGAAGCATGGGCCCATATTCCAGATGAAAAGCATAAAGCTTTAGAACCTAAGAGTGAGAAATGTACTTTTGTTGGATATTCTGAAGATGTAAAAGGTTATAGACTTATTCCATTTAAGTCCAAAAATGTTATCATTAGAAGAGATGTAAAATTTGATGAAAATAAATCGGCCTGCGAGCCTAGTCCGGCGGATGTGCCACCTCTTCCTATCTCTTCTATCTTTGAAAACATTTCTTCTTCTGATGATGAAAGCGAGGATGATAATCCTTCCCCACCTTCTCAGGATCCTCAACTTCCAAGATGGGTCCGTGCTACTCGGGATGCAGCAGGTGATCTTGCCGGTGATCCTACAGATCAGCGACGTACACGTTCTCAGTTTGAAAGAGCCTCTTCTTTACTGGCTCAAGCTCCAGTAAATCATGATCCTGACACTTTTGCAGAAGCTTCAGGCCATCCACATTGGGAAACAGCTATGAATGAAGAATATCATTCATTGATGACAAATGATACATGGGATCTTGTTCCTCTACCAAAGGGACGCAAACTTGTTAGATGCAAATGGGTTTACAGAACCAAGTATGGACCAGATGGGAAAGTTGATAAACATAAAGCTCGTCTAGTTGCTAAGGGCTTTTCACAGGTTGAAGGCATTGACTACACTGAAACCTTCTCTCCAGTTGCCAAAATGAACTCTATCCGCCTTGTTCTTTCCCTTGCTGCCTCTTTAAAATGGGAAGTCCATCAAATGGATGTTAAATCTGCCTTCTTGCATGGGGACTTGCAGGAAGAAATCTATATGGAACAACCCATTGGCTTCATACAAACAGACTCCAGCCTCGTTTGTCGACTTAAGAAATCCCTTTATGGCCTCAAGCAAGCTCCTCGAGCTTGGTATGCCAAAATGGATAGCTTTCTTTTAGAATCTGGCTTTTCTAGGTGTCATTCTGACAATACTGTCTACACCAAGAAAGTGGGCAACTCTCTCATCATCCTTGTTCTTTATGTTGATGATCTTATTCTTACTGGTAGTGATCCCAACCTTATAAACCATGTGAAGTCCAGCCTTAAAAAGAAATTTGAAATGACAGACTTAGGACACTTACACTATTTTCTCGGTCTTCAAGTCTTGCAATCCCAAGAGGGTATTTTCCTTTCCCAGTCCAAGTATGCTTGTGATATTCTTCGTCATTTTCACATGGAAGACTGTAAGCCAGCCCCTTCTCCCTTTCAGTCTGGAGTCAAACTTTCAGTCTCTTGTACTTCTCCTGAAGTTGATGCTACCTTATACCGTCAACTTGTCGGAAAACTCTTGTATTTAACCCATACTCGTCCTGATCTTTCCTTTGCTGTTGGCCTTGTTGCTCGTTTTATGCAAAACCCCCGTGAAAGTCATTGGAAAGCAGCTAAAAGAATACTTCGTTATGTTCGAGGTACAGTACAGTTTGGGATTCATTACAGTGCCAAAGCAGCTCCTCTGTTAGTTGGTTTCACTGATTCTGATTGGGCTGGTGACCTTGATGATCGGAAGTCTACTGCCGGTTATGTCTTCACTCTTGGTTCAGGACCTATTACATGGGCTTGTAAGAAACAGGCTGCCATTTCTCTTTCGTCAGCAGAAGCAGAGTATCGTGGTGCCGTGGAAGCTAGTAAGGAAGCCTTGTGGCTTCGTCAGATCCTATCAGAGTTTGGCTTTGAGCAGCAGCATCCAACCACACTTTGGTGTGATAATCAAAGTGCCATTCAGCTATGCAAAGATCCAGTCCAGCATCAGCGCAGCAAACACATTGAACTACACATGCACTTCATCAGAAAGCTCATTCATGACCATGTTCTTGAAGTGCAATATTGTCCAACAGATGATCAGGTTGCAGACATCTTCACAAAGGCTCTCACAGAGGCGAAGTTCACTAAACTTCGATATATGCTTGGAGTTCAGGAAGTTGTCACTAAGGGGGGATAGGCTCTAGTGCCTCCTTCCTTCTCCTATTGTGTCATATTTGTAAATCCTTCAATCCTATCCCAAGTTGTTCTTAAGGGGGGATGTTAGGATATTCCGACACATAGGATATAGTTAAGTTCAACTTGGTCTAGTATAGAGTTAGGTTAGGTTAGGTAAAGTGTGTTTCTTTACCGTTGTACATTTTGTAACTTACAATCCGACGGTCACGATATGTAGTGATCCGACGGTTCACTCTCACCTCGGTATTACCGACACTTGATCCGTGGCTTGACACCCGATTGGTCCATGAGTTCTATTTAAAGCGCATGGAGGGTCATTGTTCGGGTAATCCGTGCATGAGAGAAGCTTATGTAAATTTTCATTCTTTGATTAATAAATTGTCTGTACCCACGTTGGGACAGGCCGCGGACTGTTTCCCTCCTTGCACTCTGAGGGTTTTAACCACGTCAAAAATACTGGTGTATTGATTTGAGATCTGGTTGTGAGCGGTGTCCTCTTGGTATTCTTTCTGAGGAACTTACCCTGTAAATTCGAACAGTTGCATCCTTAAGAGCGGATGGGAATAATCTCAACTTCTGATCATCAAAGGTGTAATCATAAGTTCTGCATATGACAAAAAATTAGAGAAAAAAGGTATATGGATCTTCTAAGTTCAGGCCATGGAATTGAGGAAGAGTAGAGGGGCTTATGTTTTTAATCTCTGCACCCCCATTAGTTTCTTTGATGAGAAAATAACCCTCAATTCTTTCTCTATCTCCCCTTTCATTTCTATTTCAACCATTATGTCAGTTGGAATGGTTTCTTCTTCTTCCCCTATAGGCTCTTCAAAACTCTCTGGTTGTTCTTCTAAGCAGTCCTCTAATTCACAACCACTGAAGAAGAAGAATGTTGCCTGTTTGAAGTGGTGGGGGTAATTGGTAGAAATTTTTCTAAGCTATCCCTATTCCTATGAGGCATGAAAGGAGTGTTTTGGTTTTGTTTTTCAAGCTCTAATACTAATTGCAAAATTAAAAAGACAAACTGAAATGAAACTAACTGCTGAATGGAATCAATTGCAAAATTGAAATGAAAGCAAACCAACTTAAAACTACTTTGCAGAACGGAACAATAGTAGAATGAAATAGATAAGAAATGGAAGAAAGAAAGCAGAAATCACATCTACTCAAACACCTCCCCAACAATGGTGCCAAAAATTGATGAGCACCAGTATTGCAGCAAGGATGCTGCAACTCCTGGGGCTACCAACTTTACTTCATCAACCTGGGGTTCGTACAAACTTGGAGGTGACAGTGGTGTATACACAAATAGATGTAATTGTCCACTCTTTGTCACTGCTGTGCTAGGGTGATAGACCACCAGGGTTTCTCAAATCAAACTTCCATTGATCAGAAGAAGTCTTATTACCAATTGAGAGAGGAGAATTTTACCCTAATTGAGAGAATTGTAATGCTACTTACTGTAGTAATGAAAGACTGAAAGAAATGCATACAAAATACATAACTCATCTAGTTATTTGTTAATATACCTTGCTTGCAAAATAACTCTAATTTAACACATGTGAAGTCTTAACTAGCCTAAGCATGAAGTCTGATCTAAACAAGTACTTAACTACTATGTGCATGGATGAATATAAAGACTTTTTTTTCTTTTTGTATTTTTGTAAAAATGTAAATGCTAATCATTCTTGGTTGCCTGGCAGGTGAGATAGGTATGGAGGGAGATGAGTGCAATGGTTCATATGGCTTTGGATCCAAGCAATGGTCTACTCCTATCTTTAGTGATTTTTTTTTCACAATTCGGGTCAAAACAGGCCACTACAGGTTTTCCTACAGGATGTCTATAGGATGTCCTAGTTTACCTACAAGATCCCCTATTTTCCTACAGGAACATGCCGAAAGAATAGGGAGTGGTTTGAGAGGTGGTATGGAGCTTGGAGAAGGTTAGTAAGGAAGAAATAAGGCAAGGGAGTGGTATCCCTTTGATAAGAACTCAAACTAAATCTTTATAATGGTTGGATTTTCTCAACAAGCATGGAAAGTTTTCCTTGTAAAATGATAACTGGAATTGAGAACTTAGTAGATTTTGGCGGTCATGGGTGGATATAGGTTGGCTGAGGCTAATGATATAAGGTATTCCTATTGTCATTACGTTTCTGGTATGGCTATATGTTGTACTTGATGGAAACTCCCGTGGCAAGGCTCTCAATATGTTGAAAATTAAGAAGTACGCAGGAGATCAGTTCAGAAAGTGTGTACCCGCAGGTACACCGTGAAGGGATCGCGGTCTGATATGCAGATAAGCCGTCCAGGAGGTGCGTACCCTAGTGCACACATTTCAAGGCAAAGAAAAGCACACGTGGGGTTTCTTATGTTTAACTAGCCGACGATATTTGTGTTTCTATGGTTTTGGCTCATGGTATTGATCCATGATTTTAGGAGGAGCTTGCCTATATAAAGCAAAGGAGATCACTTGGCTAAGTATCTTTTGCAATTGAATATCTTAAGATCTGAAATATTGGTTTATGGTCTTAAAAGCTTGATCTATATGAATTTGAAAGTGAATCTGTGAAGGGTGATCTCTCGAGCGCATGATCAGATCTGGGCATCTGAGCATTTGTGCCACTCTGGTGGACTGCCTATTCGGCCCTAATCAGAAGTACGTAGGTGTTTAACAGGAGAGCGGCGTGGGTACGCAGAGCAGAAACAAAAGATCTGCGTGGGTACACAGAGCAGAAACAGGAGACCTACGTGGGTACGCAGAGCGACGAAGGTTCAGGTGCGTACGCACAGTAACTGTACACGGCGCGATAGTATCTCTGGGCGCGTACCTACAACAATAGTACGCAGCGTAATAGTGTCTCTGGGTGCGTACCTGTAGTAACAGTAAGCAACACGGTTGAAGAAACAATGCGTGGACATGCAGTGCGGTAGAAGGGTCTCTGCGGGTATACGCAGGGGAGCAGAAGGTGAAGTGCGTACGCACGCAGACCAAAGAAAGAAGAACTGCGTATCTATCTTAAGACATTTTGTTTGGCTGTATTTTTCTATTGATAAGGTGTTTTGGGTTTGGTTCTATTAATGTTGATCTGGTTACTACAGTTGACTGGGTGATTTTCTTATACTTGATGATCATTTGATGCTTATGGGTCCAGTTTGAAAATTTATGAAAAGTCGTCCTTGTAAGAAAAGAAGTAGGGGGTTGTAGCTCCCTTCCAGGAGAGACTAAAAACGAGAGAGAGAGTTGTAGCTCTCTGCAGGTTGCAGCCTGCGTACTGGTAAAGGACTGCACCAGTACAAAGCCCTTGTAAAAGGAGTTTCTAATTTGAAAGAAGATAGAGACATATTGCAGCAAGTGGTTTTCACCCACATTGGGTTTCCACCTTACGTCTTGTGTTCTTCGGTGTGACTATCTGTTTTCTTTGTTCATGCTCATTATTTTATGGTACTGACATGCAAAAATAATTCAAAGAACAAATAAGGAAGATTTATTAAAAGAATTAGATAATATTGATTCACCCCCCCTCTCAGTATTATTTCCAACAATTGCTATCAGAGCAGGTCCTTCAGAGAAGCTTGAACGCTTGAAGGTAGATCGTTCATCATGAGCAACTACGAGAGAGAAGCATCAATCAGGCCACCGGTTTTTGATGGGACAAACTTCAATTATTGGAAGGTAAGAGTTACTGCCTATCTTCAATCCCTTGGTACAGAAGTTTGGGACATCGTAGAGACAGGCTACGCTTTTCCTTCAGCTACTCCTACAGATGCAGCCAAGAAAAATAAGTATGAAACAAATGCGAAAGCAGTCAGTACCCTATTAGGATGTATATCCCAATCAGAATTCATGAAGGTAATGCACTATAAATCCGCAAAAGAGACATGGGACAAAATTGTCACGAGCTATGAGGGAGATGAACAGGTAAAGCGTGCTAAACTTCAAACTCTCAGGATTCAGTATGAGACTCTCAAGATGTATAATGATGAAAGTGTGGCTAACTATTTTCTTCGGGTAGATGAGATTGTTAATTGTATGAAAAATTTGGGTGAAGAAATAAAAGAGGCTATTGTGGTTGAAAAGGTTCTAAGATCATTGTCCCCGAAGTTTGAATCTAAAGTATCTGCAATAGAAGAAAAGGAAAATCTACGAATTCTTACTATGTCTTAGCTACATGGAATTCTAACTGCTTATGAAATGAGAAGGGGAGGTCCATCAGACAGAAGAGAAGCTGCTTTCAAGGCATCAGCAAAAGGAGATTATTATGAAGCAAGCCACGTCCCAGAAGAAGAGGAAGAAGAATCAAATTTTGTCAGAATACTTCAAAGGGGTTCTGGAAGGTTTAGAGGTAAGTTACCTTTTAAATGCTTTGCTTGTGGAAGAGTAGGTCATTATGTTGCAAAATGTCCTTATAAGGATAAAGGAAAGGAACCTGCTAGATGGAACAAGAAACAGAGTGCAAATAAGAAGAGCTACTACACTCATGAAGATAGTGATGGTCTATCAAACAGTGATGAAGATGAACGAGGTAATGAATATAAATTGTTAATGGCATTTGAAGATGATGATTATATGGATGCTATAGATGTGGATAACCTTTATGAAGAAATTACTAGACTCAAGAGATGTATAGAAGAAAAGAATATGATCATTGATACTCTACAATTTCAAATTGATGAAAAGGAAAAACATCTTGAAAAATTAGAAGGTGAAATTGTTGGTCTTAGAAAAGAGATTGAGAAAACAAAAGCTATTAATCTTAAGTTTGTCAAAGGATCTGAAACTTTGGATGAGATTATCAATGTGCAGCAGTCTCCACTAAACAAGACAGGTCTGGGCTATAATGGAGAAACTTCTCAAGCATCCACCTCAAAAAGTTATCTTGATGCAGCAAGAAGAAATGAGCAAAAGCACAATGAAGACCATCAGGTAAAGCAGGGACGAATTGCAAACAGAAACTATCAGGGGCAATCCATCTTAAGGGTGAACAAAAGCTACAACCAGCCACAGGTAAAATATTCTCAATTTTGTTCAAGAATAGATGACAATAGAAATTACAATCAATTGGCTGGCAGATTCGATAACCGCAGAAGTTTCTTCAATGGACAATGCTTTTCTTGCCATAACTTTGGTCACAAAGCAGCTCAATGTGTTGCATATAAAATGATCATGACTAGGGAAGCTCAAAAACAAAGAAGTATGACCGGGATTACAAAAAGGACCTATAACAACTTTTCGGTTCTTGAAAATGAAGTTGAATGTTCTATTTGCAATAACTTTGGTCATGAAGACTCTGAATGCAGGAGCAGGTTTCAGCAGAAAAAGGAACAAGCCTCAAGCACCAAAACATGGAGAATAAAGGAACCACAAACAGAAAGATGTGGGATAGCATTTTATGCAGAGGGACAGGAAAATCTATGGTACATTGACAGTGGATGTTCGAAGCATATGACAGGTGATAAAGAAAAACTTGAGTCATATTCTGCTCTAGAAAAAGGAAAGAAAGTCTCTTTTGGAAATGATACTCCTGCAACTATAAAAGGAAAAGGCATTGCTCAGTTAAAAGAAAAGGTCAAGGCTGGAAATGTTTTGTATGTTGATGGATTGAAGCATAATCTTCTAAGTGTCAGCCAGATGTTTGATCAAAGAACCGAGGTTATATTCAGATCAAATTGATGTCTTGTTCGTGATCTTGATACATGTAAAACAGTGATCAAAGGCAAAAGAACTCCAAATAATCTGTACATATTTGAAGAAGGACAACAACAATGCTATCTGAGCAAGGATGATGAGCACTGGTTATGGCATCGGAGGTTGGGACATCTAAGCTTTTCACAAATAAGGAAAGCATGCAAATATCAGGCAGTTCGCGATCTTCCAGATATCAAAATTCCTAACAACACCATATGCAAATCATGTCAGTTTGGAAAACAAACTAGAACTAACTTTCCAGAGAAAGAAGGATCAACTAGCATGCCTCTTGAGCTAGTACATACAGATACATGCGGTCCTTTCGGGAAAAGAACACCTAGAGGAGAAGAATACTTGATATTATTCATTGACGATTTCTCCAGGTTTGTCTGGTTAGGACTTATGAAGCACAAAGATGAAGCATTCGAAAAATTCAAATCCTTCAAAGCCTTGGTTGAAAATGAATCAGGTCACAAAATTAAGTGCCTCAGATCCGACAGAGGTGGGGAATTTACTTCAAATGAATTTTTCGATTTCTGTGAAGAACATGGGATAAGAAGAGAATTCTCTACAGCAAGAACTCCTCAGCAAAATGGAGTTGTGGAAAGAATGAACAGAACAGTCCAACAAATGGCTCGTGCTATGCTTGATGACTCAGGAACTCCCGCAACTTTCTGGGGTGAAGCTGCACATGCTGCGGTTGTTATTCTCAACAAAACAAATGTCCGGGTGAATAGCACTCAAACTCCTCATGAGCTCTGGAGTGGTAGGACTCCTTCGGTAAAGCACTTCAAAATCTTTGGGAGCAAATGCTATATCAAGAATATTGATGAGTAGCTTGGCAAACTTGAACCTAGAGCAGATGAAGGCATTCTTCTTGGTTACTCTCCACATAGCAAAGCATACAAATGCTACAATAAAAGACTTGGCAGAATTGTTGACAGCATTGATGTAGTGGTTGATGAGAAGGGATACATTCCTAGGCAAATACATCATGAAGACATCGAAGAAGATGAAGGCTACCCTCAACGACAGAATGATGAAGAAGAAGAACCTTAAGAAGAACCTCAAGAAGAACCAGAGGAGCAAACAAGAATAGAAGAAAAGACTCCATCCAGATATGTTTAGAAGAATCATCCAGAATCTCAGATTATGGGGCAGAATGAAGCAGGTGTACAAACAAGAAGAATAGTTGCAGAAGCTTCAAGCTATTTGGCATTACTCTCTTCTACTGAACCACAAAATGTGAAAGAGGCATGCAAAGATGAATGTTGGGTGAAAGAAATGGATGAAGAACTTGAGCAGATCGAAAAGAACAACACTTGGGAGCTGGTTCCTAGACCAAAGGATAAGAATGTTATCGGAACAAAATGGGTCTTCAAAAATAAATTGAATGAAAATGGAGAAGTAATTAGAAACAAAGCCAGACTTGTTTGTAAAGGGTATGCGCAGCAAGAAGGATTAGACTTTGAAGAAACCTTTGCTCCTGTTGCAAGACTTGAGGCCATCCGAATGTTCCTTGCTCTCTCAAGTTTTCAAAACTTCAAAGTATTTCAAATGGACGTGAAATCAGCCTTTCTGAATGGAGACTTGGAAGAAGAAGTATACATTGAACAACCAGATGGGTGCATTCTTGGAAATGATCCAAATCTTGTATGCAGATTGAAAAAGGCTCTCTATGGTCTCAAGCAAGCTCCAAGGGCTTGGTACTACCGTTTGGACAAATATCTTCATCAACAAGGTTTTTCAAAAGGATCAACAGATAGAAATCTTTATATAAAAGTTGAAAATGACAAATTGCTAATACTTGTTTTGTATGTAGATGACATTATTTTTGGCAGCAATGAAGAAGCTATGAGTCAAAGCTTTGCCTTGGTCATGCAGAAAGAATTTGAAATGTCCTTGTTAGGAGAACTGACATATTTCCTTGGTTTGCAAATCCAACAAAAAGAAGGAGGAATATTCTTATCTCAAACCAAGTATCTCAAACAGATTTTGAAAAAATATGGCATGGAAGATGCAAAAGCAGTATGTACACCTATGGTCACAAGATGTAGCCTCAATACAAATGATGAATCTGCAGCAGTACATCAACCAACCTACAGATCTATGATTGGAAGTTTACTTTATTTGACAGGTACCCGACCGGACATCATGCATGCAGTTGGAATAGTTGGAAGATTTCAGGCAAATCCAAAGGAGACTCATCTTCAGGCAGTGAAGAGAATTTTCAAATATCTTCAAGGGACTCAAAATTATGGCTTATGGTATCCTAGAGATACAGATCTTACACTTCATGCTTATACAGATGTAGATTGGGCCAGAAGCGTGGATGACAGGAAAAGAAAAAGTGGTGGTGCGTTCTTTATGGGTTCCAGACTGGTATCTTGGTTCAACAAGAAACAGAGTTCGATTGCCTTGTCTACAGCTGAAGCGGAATATGTTGTTGCTGCATCTTGTTGCACCCAACTCCTTTGGATGATGCAAACTTTACAAGATTTTCAAATCACTTGTACACCTCCTATCCCCATCTTATGTGATAACACAAGTACAATCAACATCTCAAAGAATCCTGTTATGCATTCAAAAACCAAGCACATACCAATAAAGTATCATTTTCTCCGGGAACAAGTGCTTGAACAGAAGGTCAAGTTGGAGTATGTTCCTTCTAAGGAACAAGTTGCTGATATACTCACCAAACCATTGCCCAGGGACACTTTTGAATACCTCAGGCAAAAGCTAGGGGTTGTTGATGCATCATCTTATTGCTGAAACTCTTCTGATTGATGGTTGTATATGCATACATGAGCTGGGTGGCTGATTGGTTGAAGATTGATGGTACAGGTTCAGGGGGAGAATATAATGCATTATTGGCATTATGGAGGATGTGCAGAAGGAGATCATGGAAGTAGCTGCAATATGTCTCTATCTCTTTCATGGTGGATTATGGTTTTTCGCTGCAGATCTAGTTCATATTCAGGGGGAACATGTTCTTAGGGGGAGCACAACCCTTTGCCCTTGATGTCAAACGGGGAGAATGAAGCTGAAGTTTGTGAGGTTGCCATCAAGTCCAAAGGGGGAGATTGTTGGCATTATGTTTCTGGTATGGCTATATGTTGTGCTTGATGGAAACTCCCGTGGCAAGGCTCTCAATATGTTGAAAATTAAGAAGTACGCAGGAGATCAGTTCAGAAAGTGCGTACCCGCAGGTACACCGTGAAGGGATCGCGGCCTGATACGCAGATAAGTCATCCAAGAGGTGCGTACCCCAGTGCACACATTTCAAGGCAAAGAAAAGCACACGTGGGGTTTCTTATGTTTAACTAGCCAACGGTATTTGTGTTTCTATGGTTTTGGCTCGTGGTATTGATCCATGATTTTAGGAGGAGCTTGCCTATATAAAGCAAAGGAGATCACTTGGCTAAGTATCTTTTGCAATTGAATATCTTAAGATCTGAAATATTGGGTTATGGTCTTAAAAGCTTGATCTATATGAAGTTGAAAGTGAATCTGTGAAGGGTGATCTCTCGAGCGCATGATCAGATCTGGGCATCTGAGCACCTGTACCACTCTGGTGGACTGCCTATTCGGTCCTAATCAGAAGTACGCAGGTGTTTAACAGGAGAGCGGCGTGGGTACGCAGAGCAGAAACAGAAGATCTGCGTGGGTACGCAGAGTAGAAGCAGGAGACCTACGTGGGTACGCAGAGTGACGAAGGTTCAGGTGCGTATGCACAGTAACTGTACACGGCGCGATAGTATCTCTGGGCGCGTACCTACAGCAATAGTACGCGGCGTAATAGTGTCTCTGGGTGCGTACATGTAGTAACAGTAAGCAGCGCGGTTGAAGAAACAATGCGTGGACACGCAGTGCGGCAGAAGGGTCTCTGCGGGTATACGCAGGGGAGCAGAAGGTGAAGTGCATACGCACGCAGACCAGAGAAAGAAGAACTACGTATCTGTCTTAAGACATTTTGTTTGGCTGTATTTTTCTATTGATAAGGTGTTCTGGGTTTGGTTCTATTATTGTTGATCTGGTTACTACAGTTGACTGGGTGATTTTCTTATACTTGATGATCATTTGATGCTTATGGATCCAGTTTGAAAATTTATGAAAAGTCGTCCTTGTAAGAAAAGAAGTAGGGGGTTGTAGCTCCCTTCCAGGAGAGACTGAAAATGAGAGAGAGAGTTGTAGCTCTCTGCAGGTTGCAGCCTGCGTACTGGTAAAGGACTGCACCAGTACAAAACCATTATAAAAGGAGTTTCTAATTTGAAAGAAGATAGAGACCTATTGCAGCAGGTGGTTTTCACCCACATTGTGTTTCCACCTTACATCTTGTGTTCTTTGGTGTGACTATCTGTTTTCTTTGTTCATGCTCATTATTTTATGGTACTGACATGCAAAAATAATTCAAAGAACAAATAAGGAAGATTTATTAAAAGAATTAGATAATACTGATTCACCCCCCCTCTCAGTATTATTTCCAACAATTCCTACAATGTATAAAATCCTACAATTATCCAATTGTTGACATTTATCCATAAATTCATCTCAAAACAAGAAAGGTTTACCAAAATAGAAGAAAATAGAATTTTCATCATTTATTTGCCAAGTTTATGCATGGGAATGCTTGAAACCATTATGAAACAACATGAATTTTAATGAAATACCTAAGATATCAGAAGTTTCAATTGCAACCTATCTTCGAAAACTAAAATATGATGACCTAATTAGCAGAAAAACCCTAAATTTCATAAGAAACTATAATTCTATCGTTTTTAGGCTGAATGGGAATTTCTCCTCAAGCCATGGTCCCTAGAAGGGAGGAATGAGGTAAGATACACCTGTTATCATACTTTTTTTAACATTTTCTTATCTCTATAATGCTACTATTAGAGATATTCACAAATGGTGGCAAACTAATCAAATCTACCAATACTTGCAAATTGACAACACCAAAATAAGTTTAACAACTAACTATGAGATAACCTAAGCATACATGTACAGTAAGAGGAACCTCTACTGCTAGGGTTGGGCCCTAACCCAAGAGATTCAACCCTCTGAGTCAACTCAGTGCTGGATCAAGGGAATGCTGCTCATTTTCATTAACACATCAAAAACACATAAAAGTGTTTGGTCACAATCCCTCAACTCGAAAAGATACTTCGCTATCTTGCACAAAAAATCTCAATCCTAATGAGGATCTATGCCTCTTTATTTATACAACTGAACTTGCCAACACTTCCCTAAATCTAGGGAGGCTTGGCTCCCAATCTTGAGATTAACTCGTTCTTAACTGTCACTACCTTGGATGCCAATGATCCTCATGACTCGATTGCTTGCAACTCCGAGCTGCTGTGATTTGATTGAGGGCTCTTTGAGTTAGTGAGGAGTTAAGGAGGGAGATCCTATATCCTATAATCTCTCGTTCTTGTCTCGTTTGAGTTCCAGCACCCTAATTAGCCACAATTTGCTCCCAAAACCTACAATCAATGCACATTAGACCACTAGACGTGACATCTTACTTTTACTCATCTCATTAAGAAAAATATAATTAAAACATGTAAAGAATTATGAGAAGAGTTGATTTTAGTAAGATGCAGGTGCATTAAGGTCCATATATTTTACCCATTGATGACCCTGATCACTCCATACTTTGAAATAGAGCCAAGATTTGATCTCGGGGTATTTTTATCATACCATCGGTCAAGGATCTTACTATATTGGTGCTAACATAACATGAATAAAAAAATCTAACGATTCAGTACATATGAATATCGACTCAACCACAATCACAATATTCACTCCTCCCAAATAAGGTGTCTTTTTACGCTCTATTTTATGCAACAGAAAGGTGTACATTCATTCCATGTAGATCATTAATACATCTATACAGGAATATGAATGAAGCACATGAAAAGATTCAAACTTGTTAAACTAAATAGATTATCTTTATAGAAAAAAATTACAGTGGGTTCACTATTGAGTCCTATAGAATTTATTCGATCTCTACCTATTAGCTTCCTCCAATACTTAAACTCCTACACTAGACTCCCTCCTCTCCTTCCTATCTATGTACAAACATAGATATATGCTTAGTGAACATCAAACGAAATGAGATATTTTTTTTGCGCACATGTCCCCACTCTAAAACTATCTAACAGCTCAGTAGATATTGGTTATAATTGCAAAGGCCCAATTTGCCACAAACACCAACTCATCTAACAAGCTAACCTATCACTACATGATTCTTACATAACTAGGACACTTGGATCTACACTAAAATCCTTCTAATCATAATTGATACAAATTAGCAATGAGGAAAATAAATCCTTTTTCTTTAGAATTTACATGACCCCCCCTCAGGTTTGGACAAAATAATTTATGTGAAGGTTGGTTCCTGTATCAAATTCGCCAGGTGGAAAACATTTTTCCTCTTAGTCAAATGTCTTCAATCCATGAATCATTCAAGGGGCGAAACATTGTATTTTTGCTCCTTCATTAGTCACTTTAATCTGCTAGGATCCCAAATTTGTTTCTACATTACTCCAATTTCATTGTTGCAGTAATTGGGAATAAAAGAATTTGTCTCTTAATGTTGACTATCCTTCTATTTTGATTATATCCTTTCATAGACATCCTTTGCATCAACATCCACATATTATTGATTTTTTCTTCTAGCCTTGTCCTCGGTTGATTGATGATGGCATTCCCCTTTAGTTCTTGCTTCTCATGTTGAATATGTACACCATTTTCTAACGACCTTTCCTCAAAGGGTTTCAACTCCATCAACAAATTTAAGGTGTCCTCATCACTCTTCATGAGTAGTTCATCTAGGTCTTTCTCTTCCTCTTCATTAGCCTCGTTAAGATTCTATTCCCACACCAACTATATCATGTTCAATTTAGCAACAATACCTTTACATTTGGTTAAGAGATTACTTGTATGGTTACCTCCATTATTTTCCCTCATATTCTCTATATTCCTTGCAAGAGAAAAAAACATTCCTCTTTGATTCAACTTCTGAATAGTTGTCTAATATTGTACTAAGGACATTCCTCCATCTGTTCCCTCAATTACGTTTTGAGCGATTTAGTGCTCAAATGTCCCAAATCATATCTTGCAATACCTACATTCACACACGAATTTTCATTTTTAAAAACATGAGGTTTCTTAGCCTCTTCTATTAATTCCATCATCAATATTACCTTTTGTGCAAATCTCTTCTTCCAGTGGCCTTTAGTAGATAATGGTGCATCCTCCATTTCAATAGAATTTGGGTTTTTTCCTATTTGGGTACTTTGAAAAAACACTCCTCCATTCACCATTCTCATGAAAACTTTGTATGGCTTCCCTCCTTTGACATGCTTATGGTTTTCACATCAACAAATTTGACTCATTTTAAAATCAAGAGGCACCCGAGCCTTTGTTGATGCTGCTATCATCATCTGTTGGTTTGGAGCTTTCTCAAAGTAGATTATACTTTTTGCTAATATCATCTTCTATCTTCCATCATATTTTCCAATTTTTAAAATGTGAACTATTTCAATGTTAGACTTAACAACCCTATGGTATGTTAGTAAAGTAATTAGTAGGTACTTCATCCCCTTAACCATTTAATTAGTGGAATAGTTCTTAAATCACTTCCTTCTCACAAAAAAATTATACTTTTGGTCTTCCTTCTCTCTCTCTCTATTGTAGTGGTTTACTTACAATACTGAGTCTTTCTTTTAACTTAGTAATGTCCTTATGAAACTCCTATTGAATGATTTTCCTCTTCATGCCATTTTATTTGGCATCTTTCTTTCTTTTAGTTTGGCTTGCACTTAGACCTCTATTACGACCAACAATGATAATTTTATTTTCCTTTTGCATGAGATTATCCATGCTCATCATGAGCTGCAACCTAGCCCTGTAACAAGCCTCACCCTACTTGTTACCTGAACACCTCACCTAACCTTGGCTATTGGTGATTCTCGGATACCTTCCTCTCGAACCTCTTGAGCACTCATTTCTCCTCTTTGCCTTTTGCACCCTACTCGATTCCTAAGAACCCATTTGGTTCTTTCTTTTTTTAGGACTTCCTCTGTCCCATACTTCTTTCCAACCCTAGCTAGAATTATTCAGCTGAAGTCCCTCTACTACAAGGTATTTTGTGCCATAGCTTGTTATAATATTAACAATTCTCTTCTATAAAAGAAAATTATCATAGATTCTCTTGCTGCGAGGCTTATTTTTCCACACACTTCCCTCTTTCCTCTAGGAGCTCCATAAAGTCTTCTCCCATTGTCACAACTTCTCTAACTGTAATCAATGCTACCTGCAGTTATTAAATATAAAAATAAATTTAAATACCATATTACCTCTTAGGGTTCCTACACTTTTGAGATCTCTATATCTCACGTCTCTTCTTGTTCTTCAGTATTTTGACATGTTCTCGCTATCATCCTCTATCTTTTTCTTAGTTTGAGATATTTTTTCACCCTTCTCTTTCTTTCTTTCATCCAAGCACTTCCTCCTAATTATGATTAGTCTCCTTACTACTCCTTTACTCACTTCTTCTTAGGGTCTTGTATTATACTTCTTGTCTTGGGAAAATTCCTTTACACTTTGGAGGCTCATCATGCCTACTTTATCCTCATGTTGTAACCCTCTATCAAAGCTTCCTCCGGTATCCTCTATCTGAGGTTATTGGGTGTGTTCCCCTATCTCACCTATGTGCCTTGCTTTCCTAATCATGTCTTTTCAAAATTACCAAACTATCATTCATCTTTCAAATAAATAGAGAAACCATTACCTTTTTGGTATTTCGTTTTCTTCTCTTCACTCATTATAAAAGCCACTAGCTCATTCTTGTTCTCCCGAAGAAATCTTTTTTTCCACAAATATATTTATCATATTGAGCATTCTTTATTAGTCTCATCCTCCTCAATCTTTCTTCAGCAATAATCTTCCTTTTTGTCTCTAAATTAGTAAAATTCTTTGATCCCTTTCTCCTTCTCAGTTCCAATAGAATCACTACCACTCTGATACCATTTGATGCAACAAAGGTGTGGTTTCATCTCTTTTTTTCTCATACCCAACTCTGATAAAATAAATGAACCCCAACCATATACTTTCCACATATGCAGTAGGAAGAAAAAAAACCCTTTCTATGGTTAGGAACCAATATCTCAACAAAGATCGTTATATCTCCAGATTTAACAGACCCTTGTTCTTTCTTGGTTGGGAGTGGTCACGATTGAGTCTTGTTCCAAACTCCACTCCCCCACAAATGATGACATGTAACTTGTCCTAACCAAAATTTTTCCCGGCCTTTGTCACTAGAGTGTCCACTCTAGGTCAAGGGATTCAACCAAAATTTAGGCGTAAATCTCCTCCTATGTTCCAACTATAGATTTTGGTTTGTTAATCAGAGGGCTTCACAATGGTTCAACTCCAAACTACTAACTTCTAACTTGTCTAGACAAAAATTTGTCCCGACCTCCGTCACTATGGGGTCCAGCCTAGATTAGGGGATTTGACCAAAATTCAAGTCTCTAATCTCCTCGCTTGGCCCAAATACAATTTGTGTTTCATTAATAAACAATTTTTGTGGCAGTTGAACTCCCAGAACCCTGTGACCACAACCTCTAGAAGAGGATGGAAATTTTCCTATTCTATTTGGATGTGTCTTGGAGGATTTTTGTCTCTCCTTCCAATTAGATCCCCAATCTCCCCTTTAACGTTCCCAATTCTGGCTGATAGTTTGGTATTGAAGGAACCTCGAAGTGGCTCTGACACGTCTCTACTTGAATCCTAGGTTTCTACAAGTATTCACCACTTTCAATTTACATTCATTTCCCCCTCTTCGTGAGTTCGAATTCCTCGACTCCACTATTAATCCTTCGACCTTTAAGGATAATCAACTCTTTTGTTGAACTCCCTCGAGACTTTCTTTCCCCTTCCCTTCACTCTTCTTTTTTCTAACTCCAAACTATGACATAGAGCCATGAGTCGGTCTTAGGATATTTCTCTCATACCATCAATTAAGGATTTTACCATATTAGAGCCAAAATAATAGGAACAGACCAATCTAACAAATTCGTTATATATGGATATTGAATCTGCCATTGAGGGAGGACATAATGATGATATTCGCTCTTTCGAAACTAGGCCTCTTTTCTATCTATATTTGATGCAACACGTAGGTGTACATTCATTCCATAAAGAGTATTAATACGTATATGTAGGAAGAGGAATAAAATACATGAAAAATATGAAAGTGATCATATTCATTAAACTCGAGATTATATTTAGAAGGAAAATTTACAGTGGAATCACTAGTTGAGTCCTCTAATGTCCACTTGAGCTCTACCTCTTTTCTTCCTCCAATTCTCAAACTCTTCCACTGGACTCCCTCCTCTCCTTCCTAGCTATATATAGACATGTATCAATTGAAGAACATCAAATGAAATGAGATATTTCTTTCATGACACTTGTCCCCACTCTAAAACTATCTAATACCTTAACATATATTAGTTATATTTGCATAGAGCCAATTGGCCCCAAACACTAACACATCCAAAAAGCTAACAACCTATCAATATGAGATTCTTCTAGAATCATGACGCTTGGCTCTGCATTGAAATCCTTCTAATTCTAATTTATACAAATTAACAATAAGGAAAATAAAATCCTTTTTTTTTTATAATTTACATGACCCCACCTACTTCTCAACAAAATAAGTTGCATGGTGGTTGATTCTCCTGCATCACACAAGAACCCTCCTTGCGAATCCCTTTTGTCACAATGATTTTACTATGCAATATCAAAAAAATTTAACAAAGTTGTTAAATTTTAATATTTTTTATTTTTATTTTAACATAGTATAATATTTTGGCTTTAATAATTTAGTATTTTAATAATTATTTTATATTTAAATTAATTGATTAAAAATATATGAACTTTATAATATGAAATTTAAAATTATTATAAATAAATTTAAAATATTAAATATATAAAAATAAATATCTTACTAGATGTGACAACATGGGAAGTGCTTCATTGATCTCAATATATGTAGAATCAAAACATGGGTAGTGAGCATAAACATGATAAATTAAAATGTGGAGCCACACCATAAATAGTATGATTGTTCTTTATTATAGAGTTACTGCCTTATCATATGATCTAATTGTTTATTATTAGAAAGGAAGAGTCTGAGAGATTATATTAACCATCATTTAGCAATTTCTATTAATAACTTATTAATGATTCCTATTAATGAGTAACTTATACAATGTGGATTTAAAACATAAATTTTCCTTATACTCTAACATCATTGGCATGAATCCTATTTCCAAGTTAAGGTGGTTTGGGTGGGGAAGGAATACAACTAAGAGTGGTTGACTCTCTCGATAAATTACACGTGTCCCTTGCTTGATCCTACACGTGTCCCTTGATCCAAAGGAGAGCTAGACATTGCCTTTTTTTTATATTAACTAATGTAAAAATAATTGTTATGGAGATCCATAATTTATGAAGAAAATACAAAGGAACCCTTTTGTTATTGCAGGGATGTTTATTAAATACCATAAACCATCCATTCTTTCCATGGTTAAGATGTGCACCAATTCATGGAAAGTAGACTCTTACTTGGATAAGGGAGTTAGTTAGTTTTAGGTTTAATAAATAATTAAACAATCAACAATCATCTTTTTTGTTGTTTGCAATTATCTCACTTTTTCCTTACTAATCCTATTGAGTAATACTCTATTTTCATAGTGCTATATTTATATATTGTATAATTATAAAGGCAGCGTTAGTATAAGAAACAATGCTATTAGGTATAGTGATATGCTAATAGGAGAAAGAATGCTACTAGACATAGTGGTATGGCTAGTAATTTCCTAGTGCTATATTTATATATTGTATAATTATATTGAAGCATGGTTAGTATAAGAAACAATGCTATTAGGTATAGTGATATGCTAATAGAAGAACAATGCTATTAGGCATAGTGGTATGGCTAGTAAAAGCAAAAATGATATGGGTTAAGTTTTGGTCATACCAATAGAAGGAAAAATGTGTATATAAACAATAACATAAATTTTAAAAATTATGTAAATTTATATAAGTTATCACATATAAATTCTAAATTTCAAATATAAATTATCTCGAAATTAGAAATGATTTATTAAATGCATTAAGTTCCCAATAATGCCAACTAGACCCTGTTGTTTCACCTCACCTCAATTGGGGCTAATCAACAATAACATGCTCATAATTGGAAAAATGAATGGATTTCTTTTATTTTTAATTCCTACCTAAAGATGCACATGGGCATATCAATTTATATTCATTTTTTTCATTTATAAAATCAATAACAATTTCCTATGTGCAGTTTTGTATGAGTTTGAACTATTTAAATAAAAATGTGTGTTGTAAAGCACTTCACGCAGCCGCTTTGTTGATTGATAATTTTTCTTTCTAGTACTCATTAACAATATTGATCTTGTTGAATTGAGACTTCTGTGATCCATAAAAGTTATAAGAAGAGCTTCGGCGTAAATCACATATAGAAAGAACTTTGTCGACGCGGTTCGAACCAGCAAGTGTGGCTCATCGCCAGGACAAGTTGAAGAAACAGATCCAGCTTTGCATGTTAAATAGTCCGAGGAGGGCCTCCAACAACTATCTAGATCAACGACTAGCTTTGACTTAGGGACAGTCAAATTGATTATTTAAAGGAAGATAGTTAATGACCATACCTATATAAATATATAATTATATAAATGAAATAATTTTAGAAGGGGTTTACGTTAATAATTAGTTAAAAATGTATAATTTAATAATTAAAAATTTTTATTAAATGGGAATTGGTTAAATTGAAAACCTAACTTTTTTATAAATAAGGTAAATGTAAGATGATAGTTAAATAAAATAAACAATAATAATAAAAATCAGCAAATAAATAAATAATAGTAATATATATATTTGTTAATAGATAAATAAAAAAATAATAGATAAAAATATATATAAAAATAAAAATAAAAATAATATATATAAATTAGTTCCGAAAGAAATAATAAATAATAATAACAAAATAAAAATGATAATAATACGAATATATATTCCTTAATAAATAAATAAAATATAAATAATAACAATATATAAAAATTAGTTAAAAGAAATAATAAAATAGATAATAATAATAATAATATATATTCATTAATAGATAAATAAATAGATAAATTAAAATATAAAATAAAAATATATATAAATAATAGTAATATATATAAATTAGTTACGAAAAAATAATAAAATAAATAAATAAATAATAATAATAATAAGTAAATAAATATTTGTTGAAAGAATAACTTCGGCGTAAATCACATGTAGACAAACATTTGTCGACACGTTTCGAACCAACTAGTGTGGTTCATCGTGAGGACAAGTTGGTTTGAAACGCGTCGACAAATGTTTGTCTACATGTGATTTACGTCGAAGTTATTCTTTCAACTATTATGGATCACAGAAGCCTCAATTGAACTAAATATTTGTTATGACTATAAATACCAATATCAATCAGGGAAAAGGGAGCGACTCAACAATAAAAATAAGCAAATAAATAAATAATAATAATATATATTCATTAATAGATAAATTAATTAATTAATTAAAATATATATATATATATATAATATAAGATAAATAAATAAATAAATAAACAATAATAATAATAATAATAATAATAAGTAAATAAATATTAGTTATGATAATAAATACCAAAATCAATCAGGGAAAAAGGAGCGACACAAAATAAATAGGAGAAGGACTAGAAAGAGTCCAGAGCAAGAAGGATAAACCATAGGAGATAGGAAGGCTGCAGGGGAACGACGAAAGCGAAACAGATGAAAGAGGGCGGGGGAGACTAAGATGAAAGGGCAAGGATCCAACATGTACTGATATTCCGGCCGTCATCTCTATTGAGATTGTTAGGCCTTCTTTCGATCTCAATAGCTTCCCTGTGTTTACGATGATGGAACTGGGCAACTTTGGCAACAACCTTAGCCTCCTCAATACAAATGTGATGCTTGGTCTTATCCACATGCTCTGCTAGCACTGAGGAATTGGTTCTCACATGTCTTAGGTGAGCTGCATGTTCGCTAATCCTCTCATGGATGGAGCGCCCTGTTTCCCCGATGTAGGGGGTCCCACAAGAACAAGGGATCAAGTAGACACCCTTCATTTCCTTGGGGTTAACGGGATCTTTAACTGATCGGAGGGAATTACGAATAGATCGGTTAAAGATCCCGTCTCTCAACGCAAAGACGTAGTTTTTGGTTATCTCTGAGCATTCTCCTTCTATCTAGGAGAAAACCACAAAGTGATAACAAGCTTTAAACTTGAGAAACTACTCATGTATAACATCTTATAATAATCTACTGTAATTGAAAAGAATTGAAGGCTTCTCATGAACTGAAAATACCGATAAAAACACTAACACTACCTCATCTACCCACTGGTCTATATGATAACCTAATAAACAAGTAACCATGGAAATGTCTTGTCTTGACATCTTAGAGAAGATAGAAGCAGAGTATGGGGGATTTGTTCTAGGAAATTAATAATTCTTAGGTAGAAAACATTAAAAAATATGGACTCACTTAGGGAAAGTAAGGTTTTTATATATCTCCATGAGTACATCAATGGAAAAAGGGTGCCGAGAGGCGTGAAGCTTGAAAAATTCTTTCTCGGGAAATTTAAAACGAGATCTCATTGTTTTACGTGATAACTGCTTTCTAGCTAGGGAGGTATGTGAGCTGACTCCAGGTAGCAAATTTAGGGAAATATGAGTCCGAGGAAAAGTAAATTGAGGTAGGAGTGATTGCTAGATATTTAAATCATCACTCTCGTCTAAATACTTCTGTTTTTCCTAATTATGCAGCTCATACAAAACAAACCCACATTCTGTTTCTACTACTTTGTACTTGGTATCAATTAAAGGGTGTTGAGGATAATTTTCCGTCATCAAAGGCCTGCCATATAGAAATTAAGGCCTGAAATTCATGACAGCATTGTCCCTTAATTCTAGGAGTAAATTATGTAAATTTCTCTGCTAATTGATATGAAATTAGTATGTAATTATCTCTCTTTAATTATAAATAAAGATCCTCACCACAATTACAGTGTGGTGGTTTATTCAACCTTCTCATGGTATCAAATTTCAGGTTCTGTTTGTGTGTAGTCTGAAGATTGATCGGTGGTCAAGTGTGGAGAAAGAAGAAATGCATACAAGCGTGACACAATGTGTGGGTGTGGATGGATTCGGTGGGATTTCCTATGGCCTCCTCGTCTATACTCCCTTGCCCATTCTGATGAATCAAGATATCTTTCTCCCTTCAATCCAACCTATATAGTCATTTGAAATGAAATCGAATCTAACACTGATGAGATTATGCATAAATACCTGCTTCCTTCCCAAGTACAGAGTCTGCAGGACTTGAACCTCTGACGGCTTTGATAATCTCAGCCCCATAAGTTCCTGACAGACTTTTCTCATCGTAGAAAATGGAGGACAAGATCACTTCATAGTCTTTTTGAAGGACCGGAAATTCTTTCAGCAAGAGATTTTGAATGCGCTCCATAATATGGTACTCATCGAAGAAAACGGCGGCGCCCACTGCTCACTCGAGCCCACTGCTCCTCCTGCTGCCGCGTTCACAGCTGCCAGTCGTGGTCCCGAATGGTCAACCCACCACAGCTCCTTCCGCAACTTCCGTGGCCAAAACCCTGCAAATCGTGGTCGCGGTAACTCTGCAAATAATGGTCGTCATTCCTTTGGTCCAGGGCGTCGCCCTCCCCACTGCCAAATCTTCCGCCTTAATGGCCATTATGCCGATCGCTGCAATCAGAGGCATATTCGCAGTGAGTCAACTGCTCATCTTGCTGAAGCCTTCACCAGTTCTTGTTCTCTCAATGATGCAGCGGTCTCTGATTGGTTCTTGGACACTGGAGCTTCAGCCCATATGTCTAATGACCCATCTCACTTGGACCAGTCCACTCAGTACAATGGTAAGGATTCTGTAATTGTGGGAAACGGTGCCTCCTTACCCATCACACATACTGGTACCCTCTCTCCTGCTCCAAATATTCATTTATTAGATGTCTTGGTTGTTCCCCATCTCACCAAAAATCTTCTCTCAATTAGTAAATTAACCTCTGATTTTCCCTTATCTGTTACTTTTACTAATAATCGTTTCTCTATTCAGAATCTTCAAATGGGAAAGGTGGTAGCAACCGGTAAGAGAGATGGTGGCCTATATGTGCTGGAGCGTAGCAACTCTGCTTTCTTTTCTGTCCTTAAAAATAAATCTTTACATGCTTCCTATGATTTATGGCATGCTCGCCTTGGACATGTAAATCACTCTGTTATTTCGCATTTAAATAAACAAGGACATCTTTATCTTACGTCTTCATCGCCCTCTCCCACATTGTGCAGTACCTGTCAACTTGCGAAAAATCATCGCTTGCCTTATTCACGTAATGAACATAGGTCGTCTCATGTATTAGATCTTATTCATTGCGACTTATGGGGCCCTTCCCCCGTCAAATCCAATTTGGGGTTTGTCTATTATGTTATTTTCATTGATGATTATTCACGATTCACTTGGCTTTATCCTTTAAAATTCAAATCTGACTTTTATAATGTTTTCACTCAATTTCAAAAATTTGTGGAAACTCAATATTCTGCTCGCATTAAAATTTTTCAAAGTGATGGCGGAGGTGAATTCACTAGCACTAGCTTTCAAACTCATCTTCGTACAGCCGACATTCACCATCAGCTTTCCTGTCCCTATACACCCGCCCAAAATGGTCGTGCTGAACGCAAACACCGCCACGTAACCGAGACTGGCCTAGCCCTTCTTTTTCACTCTCACCTTTCTCCTCGCTTCTGGGTTGACGCTTTTAGCACTGCAGCTTACATCATCAATCGGTTGCCAACACCGCTTCTTCGAGGTAAGTCATCATTTGAACTTTTATATGGTTCTTCTCCAAATTATGAAAATTTCCATCCATTTGGTTGTCGTGTTTATCCTTATTTACGTGCTTATATGCCTAACAAATTTTCCCCACGCAGCATTCCCTGCATTTTTTTGGGTTACAGTCCCTCTTATAAAGGGTTTCGTTGCCTTAACCCCGTCACCTCTCGGCTCTATATCACCGACACGCTCAATTTGATGAAAATCATTTCCCTTTCATCGATACCTCTCATGCTCAGCCCCTTTCTTCTCTACAATTTTCCCACTTTCTGGAACCTTGTATTTTACATATTGACCCTCCTTCGTCATCCTCTGCACCACATTCTCTGCATATTACTCAATCCGGATTTAACCCATGTGCTATCTGTACTGATCCAGTGGAAGAACCTTTGCAGGCTACTGATTCCTTTGCAGGTCCCTCTTCATCAGCACCAACTTCTAGTCCACCTCCCACTGAGGCACGGACCGCTCCTCATGTTCCTGCACCAACAATTTCGCTAGGATCTCACCCTATGATCACACGAGCTAAAGCTGGTATTTTCAAAACTCGTCATCCAGCAAACCTTGGTGTCTTGGGCTCATCTGGACTTCTTTCTGCTCTTCTTGCCTCCACTGAACCTAAAGGATTCAAATCTGCTGCTAAGAATCCTGCCTGGCTTGCTGCCATGGATGAAGAAGTTCACGCTCTGCACAATAATCGCACCTGGATTTTGGTTCCTCGACCTGCAAAC
Organism: Pinus tabuliformis; assembly: GCA_031772625.1. Lineage (NCBI taxonomy): Eukaryota > Viridiplantae > Streptophyta > Pinopsida > Pinales > Pinaceae > Pinus > Pinus tabuliformis. Next base: position 1,954,634,607 of record CM062816.1, read on the forward strand.
ACCAATATTGTGGGCTCCAAATGGGTGTTCCGGACCAAATACCTTCCTGATGGATCCATTGATCAATTCAAAGCTCACCTTGTTGCCAAAGGATATACCCAGGTACCTGGTCTTGATTACACCGACACCTTTAGTCCTGTTATCAAGGCCACTATTGTCAGTGTTGTTCTTTCTCTTGCTATTACCAACAAGTGGCCTATTCGTCAACTTGACATAAAGAATGTGTTCCTTAATGGCACTCTCACTCCAAATGTTTATATGGAATAGTCGCCTGGGTACATTGATCCTCGCTTTCCTAATCATGTCTTTTTGTTAAAGAAAGCTCTCTATGGTCTCAAGCAAGCTCCTCGTGCCTGGTTCTAGCGCTTCAGCTCTTTTCTTATTCAACTTGGTTTCTATTGCAGCCGCGCTGACCCTTCTCTATTTGTCTTTCATAACCAATTTGACATTATCTATTTTCTTCTTTATGTTGATGACATTATCGTTACTAGCAACAACACCTCTCTTCTTGACAGCTTTATTTGTAAACTCAATTCTGTGTTCGCCACTAAAGATTTGGGTCCTCTCAGTTACTTTCTTGGCCTTGAAGCTTCGCCAACTGCAGATGGTCTCTTTCTCAGTTAGTTGAAATATGCACGGGATATTCTTACTCGCACTCAGTTACTTGACAGTAAGCCTGTCCATACTCCCATGGTTGTCTCCCAAAACTTGTCTGCTGATGGCCCTCTATTTTCTGATCTCACTCTTTACAGGTCTCTCGTTGGAGCACTACAATACTTGACCATCACGCGCCTAGACATTGCTCATGTTGTCAACTTTGTTAGTCAATTTTTGCATGCTCCTACTAAAGATCACTTTCTTGCTGTTAAGGGTATTCTTCACTATGTCAAGGGCACCCTCCATTTTGGCCTTACTTTTCGCTCATCTGCTACTCCTGGTGCTCTAGTTGCTTACCTTGATGCTGACTAGGCTGGCTGTCCAGACACTCGTCGCTCTACCTCTGGCTACTCTATTTATCTTGGTGACAATTTGGTCTCTTGGAGTGCTAAGAAGCAACCTACTGTATCCCGTTCCAGTTGTGAATCTGAATATCATACTCTTGCAAACATTGCTGCCGAACTTATTTGGCTTACGCATCTCCTTCGTGACCTCCAGGTTCTCATTCCACAACGGTCTCTTCTCTTATGCGACAACAAGAGTGCTATTTTTTTGAGATCCAATCCAGTTTCTCACAAGCGAGCCAAGCATGTTGCATTAGACTATCATTTTCTTCGCGAATTTGTTGTCGCTGGCAAACTTCACATGCAATATGTGCCCTCTCATCTACAGGTTGCTCACATCTTCACAAAAAGTGTTCCTCGACCCGTTTTTGAATTTTTCCGATCCAAGCTTCATGTTCATTCCAATCTGACGCTCAGCTTGCGGGGGGGTGTTGAGGATAATTTGCCATCATCAAAGGCCTACCATACAGAAATTAAGGCCTGACATTCATGACAGCACTATCACTTAATTCTAGGAGTAAATTATGTAAATTTCTCTGCTAATTGATATGAAATTAGTATGTAATTATCTCTCTTTAATTATAAATAAAGATCCTCACCACAATTACAGTGTGGTGGTTTATTCAACCTTCTCAAAGGGGTCCTATCTAAATCAAGGACACGAGGTACCATAGGATTATCATAAGGCATATTTCACTTTTCTTTGTGTGAGGACATCCTAACTTCAATGGGAAAATTAGGGAAACAAAGTTATTAGGTTGTAATTAAGTGAGATTTTCAAAAGGATATAACTTGGCAGAGGAGGATGGTATGCTTTAGAGATGCTTCAAGTTGAACTTGCATAAATCAAACAATTATGAAAAGGGAAATTTGCAGGTCAAAGCAGGATTTTTATAATGGAATATGAGGGAGTTTAAGGAGATTGTTACCATTTTTAGATCATGGAATTAATGAGAAATTCATAGGTTGGCCCGGGAAATTTATTATCCAAGATTTACATGAATGTTGGTGGATGATTTGAACATTAACGATCATATGATGTGGAGAGTAGGTGACGTGGACAGAGGGAGGAATGACAAATGGCGTGGGTGGATAACGCGGTAATGAATGGGCGGAAGGAAGCATGAAATGGTGGTCTGTGGGGTGGACAGTAGTGGGAAATGGTATGGGAAATGGTATCGGGAGGGGACAAAACTTCATATCAAAAAACTTTTAAAACAAACTTTAATAAACGATCGCATTTGAACTAACCTACCATTCAAGGCTTCATTATTTTTTTTGTTTTTCTTTTCCCTTTAATTTTTCTTTTCTATTTTTTATTTTTCTTTTATTTTTTCTTTTTTAAAGACTAAATATTTAAAATGAAAAATAATTTACAATATCCCTCTAGGATAAATCACTGAATGACAATACTCCACGACTATATTTATAGGAACCTAACACCTCCACGAATTCATTTCATTCTTCATCTCCTAATTCACCATTTCATTCTGTTTGCATTTGCCAACAGTTGATAGTGCTCTCACATACAACTACAGAATTGGATGCCAAATACTCAAAACCTTTCCTACAGATTCTCTAATTTCTAAGTATGTTTGAAATATTTGTAAAATTACCATTACACTACGTGGAAGAGTTTTCGAAGTGTATCATTGTGTTGTGTGTACAGGTATCTTAAAAATCCTATGATCAGAGATGTGGTGAAGGAACTAGATTCCATCACAGAATCGAAGGACACTGAATCCATCACAGAATCCATAAACGCAACCACAATTGAAGGTGACCACAATGAGTGTGAAAAGAATGCTTCTCCACGTACGGGTTATCATCCTATGTATTTTGATGCACGTGGAATTTCTTCCAATTTCTTTCATTACATTAGTCTACCTATGTGAGGTCTCCATTTCGTAAAGCCAAAGTTGCTTAATTTCAAAATATATTATTACTGTCCTCTCTTACTTAGTATAATGTCGATTTAAAACAGCTTATTAATGTGCTCTTACACTTTACAATAGTCACCATATAGTACAATAAATAAATTATTCTGCAAAATCAGGGCAAATAATTACCCCGCTATGGATTTAATTTTTTATTGAGATGAATTTCTTGCTCTTTTGAAATGGAAAAAAAATAACTTTTCCTTAAAATTTAACTTGACATGAATAAATAAGAATAAATGATTGATTACCTGCAGCTTTGGAAAATAGATTCTCATACGGACATAGGAATACATTTTTTAAGAAAAACTTCATATTATCAGTTATTGTCCATCACATGGAACTACGTGCAATCTCGCGATATGTTGTGGGAGTCATATGTTGATCCCTAAAAAATTTTAAGGAACGATTTATATATAACTAGTAACGATATGTGTAGTGCCTCTCGTAAGATGTTTGAATTCCATTTAATTTATATTTGTTGTATAATAAGGTTGATATAATTGTTTATTTTGTAATGGGTTTTTAAAATTTTTAATTTAATTATTAATAATTTTTATGTGGATGGTATCAATTCAATTTCTATGGAATATTTTAGAATATTCTTAACAATAGTCATATCAAAGGTTGAGATTTATTCTAAAATTAGTTATGTTATCATTTTTTGGGCATTTTCTATTGATAAATCACGGATTAGCCCATGGCATTCTAACAAATCCTATTTACAGGTTAAAAGTATCCATGTAAAGTTGACATAGCAGTGATGGTGGTCTCAATGAGATCATAGAATTTAGGGGTTTCTACCTCTTTTGGACAATATCAATGCTACCTATACAAAAACAATGGTGGCTTCCATTGAATCTTTGTTAGTGTCTAGGGTTAAAACCTAAGCCATAATTACTTATTTTCTCCTAAGGTGGAATAGAGTAACAGAACCAAGGGTGTACATGACTTGGGAGTTGGGTGGTTAGAACCCTAAATCACTCATCACATAATGGACTCATCACACAGCAATGGATAACAAAGACAACATGGAGGTGATCAATGGTTTTGGATATAAGAGGAAATAACAGTCTATATTAATAATGAGGGAGTACTCTTGTGACATTAGAAAAAGAATGTGTGGGTGGGAGTGGGGGGCAACACAAAGGCCTTGACAAACTCTTTTTCAAGAAATGACACAAATTTAATGTCCAGATATTGATGACTTCAGTCAATAGTGGATCCCTCCTAGTAGGTGTGGAGGTTAGAAGCAGGGGAGGGGAGAGGGTGTGTGGGGGAACTATTGTTAATCGACGATGATTGGGTTTAAACTCTAGGGTGAGGTTGCCAACCCCAAAATTTTGATCGTGCTATACTACAATAACAAGAGGCATTGATCTCCAAATTTCATAATTCGATCTCTCGGTCCCATTGCACCATTAGGTGTTAGGTCTTCAAGCTTGTGATCCTCAAGCTCAATAATTGATGCTCTAAAATTCTAGTGTAATTGTCAAATCTGAGTGGGTTTCAAACGAATAAACATCAAATTTTAGTCTCGCACATGATCTGGAATTCTATGTTGGGATATAGAGGAAAGGAGGGAGGTTGTGGATTTATACACTAAATTTCACAAAATGTTCTATCACTAACCTGAAATCAAGTAAGGAAAGATATAGATTATAAGTCCTTCAAACCCCTACTGTTGAAAGAAAATATGATGAGAAATTAACAATGATAATAAAAGAGAATAATATCAACTTCATTAATAGAGAATATCACAGATTTTGGATGACCTAATAATTATTCCCCTACACTTTCTTGTTTTCCTCACAAGATACTCTCTCTCTGTCTCCCCATATATATGAACAAAACATGAAAATATCTTATAACAAAAAATGCAGAAGTTTCTTACGAGTAGTGTCTCTTGTATGGCTACATTTGGACATTTTCTAGAAACTTAACTAACTAACTAGGTATGGTTGTCCCATAAGGGACACATATGCATCAGAAAAATATCCACATTGAGTTTCCTTCATGTGAAAAAGGAAAAATTCATTTAGGATGCTCTTGCATGAAACACCCTCATAAATAAAAGTTTTGAAGGAATTCCATCCATGAGGTATTTTATAGTTTGACCAAGATTTTGGATCTCTGCAACACTCATTTAGGTTGTATTTTCTATTAGGAGTCCCTTCCATTTAATCAAATCTTCATTGTCGTCATTCTTCCTATTCCTTTTGGAAATATAATCATTAAGGATCATCTCCATTTGAAGTTTCTTAGATATAAGTAGGTGGTTTTTCTAGTAAACCTTCTCTTGTTCATCCTCCTTCTCATCTTCATGTTCCTTGTAAGGGCTCAAATATAATGACTAAAAAATGGATAAATCCCTATATTTAAGGTAGCTCAATTTCATACGCATTAATTGAAACCTTCCCCAAGATTTTTCAAGGTCCAATCTTCTTTGGATTTAGCTTGTTATATTCATCTTATAAAGTTATTTATTTCCTTAAGTGTGTTAGAACGAGGTTTCCCAATTCAAAATTGACTTTTCTTTTCTTGGTGTCTAATATTTACTTTTACCTCTAGCTACTTTCTTGTGCATTCCCTTCAATATGTTCATATATCATTTGCATGGTTGTGGAAAGTTAATCATTGCTTCACATGTCTTCCTTTACCAATTTCTAAAGTTTAGAGATGTGTCTAGGGTGTATACCATACGCAGTCTTGAATAGGCTTCTTCTTGCTCTTATGTTAAGTCAATCATTATAGAAACATTTATCTTGGGTAAGAACATGATCCCACTGACTTTTGTGTTCATTTACTAAACTTCCTTGAGAAGTTCGCAAAAAAAAATTATTTCTCGGTCTCAAACTATAATTCTAGGTAAGCCATGCAGTCCTACAATTTCATTAAAAAATAAATTTGCAACACTTGTGGCATCAATAATTTTTGAAAATGGCATAAAGTGTGCCATTTTTTAGAACCTATCAACAACTACAAAGCCCAAATAACTTTTTCTTGGAGTTTTAAGAAAACCCAAATGAAATCCATACTAATGGCATGTAAGATACCTCATTTACATGCCATTTTCTTTCTCACTGATATATTTATAGCACATTAACAATAAATTATACTTAGAAAAAATTCTTCACCATGTTTTCTAAATTTATAACGAGATTCCTCCTTAGCATTTGTCTAAAATATTTCTTCCCCTATTCCACTCCACTCCACCTCGTCTCTTCCTTCTCCAAAACATATCTAACCATCTACTTGCCACGATCTACCTCATTGGTTTCACCTTCTGCAAAATCCTAATTTTCAATGTACTATGGCACACATCCTTCTTCCTTAAGGTGCCACTATCATTCTTCTTTGTAGCTTCCATCTTCTCCACACCTTATGATCCAGGTGGATGTTGGTGGCCACCCACCTATCCCATTTGGACCCCCACAACTGTCTCTTTCAGTCTTTTTAGTTTCCTAAATTGTAGCACAGTTTACTATTTTTAGCAGTTTTTCGGGTCCTGAACTTCCGGAGCCGTTTTGAGGCCCTAAACGACGTTTTTTTGGGATTCTGGGGCGACCAATGTTGCCTCCCAAAGTGGTAGTACTCGGATAGATCTTTCTAACGAGCTATCGTACGCGTCAAACGGAGATCATATGCCAAAGTTACGACCCCGGGAAATTGATGTACCAATTTACCCAAACGGGGCCCACAATTTGGCGTTTCATCTTCTAGGGTTAGGTTTCGGGATGTGAAGGGTTTTCCATTGTTTCTCAACAATAAATAGGCCTTCGAGCCTCATTGTAATACAGTTCGGAACAGTTCAGAGGCATGTAGCCGCCACATCTCTTCTCAGAGATAAGCTACCATCGCCCTAGCTGGTTTCTTTCCATTTCTGTTTGTAAGCATATTTCAGTATTTTCCATTAATGAAATGAAGTATTATTTCCGCTGCATCTCTGTATTTATGGTTATCTCATCTCTGTGTTTATGGTTATCTCTGTAATCTATTGCGTTCCTGTTTAAATCCGGATCAGTGGTATCAGAGCGGTCTGCTTTTTCTCTGTTTTTCTTTGCATGTCCCCAACGAGGTCGGGATATAAGCAGTTAGGGCTTGAACTGGTCGAACCTTTGCAAGACCAGCCTCGCAAATCCCGACGGCCTCCCATGGCGGATGAGAAGAAAGACGAGGGAACAGGAGATCCTATCAAAATCTTGCTCGAAGAAGCGCTCGAGCGACAGAGGAACGCGATGATGGATAGTTTTGCGCAGATCCTTCAGCGGCTACCCAAAGGTGACGCATCGGCTTCCAACAGCGACTCTGGAAATGCCACACCCTTCAAGGTACAAGTTAATTTTGAAATCCCCATCTTCGAGGGTCAAATAGATGCAGATGCCGTAGATAAATGGTTAAATCTGCTAGATGGGTATTTTTCTGTTCATGAATTTTCAAGTCGGGAAAAGATTGTTTTCGCTCTTCTCAAAGCAGCCCCCCACGTCAAGGACTGGTGGGAAACCTACTGCGAGCAGAAGGATGAAAGTACAGGCTCACTATTTTTAGCCACACCCACTTGGAATGACTTCCGGGATGCCATCAAGGAGCAGTACTACCCTGTCGGAAGCTATGAGGACAAATACATCAAATGGACCACACTGCGGCAGGGACGAGACCAAGATGTGTCATAGTTCACAAACATTTTCCATAGCCTTCGCACACAGTTGGGTATCAAAGATTCTGAGCTGCATCTGGTACTCAAATACTGCGGCTGCCTGCACAGATACATCCAGGAAGAGATGGTGTTCTTGAACATCTCCTCACTCGGCACAGCATACCGATACGCTGTCAAAATCGAGCAAAAGTTCAAACAGAAGAAGCGAGACTTTGGATCTGCAAATCCGAAGCCCATAGGACAAAGCCAAGGTGGGGTGACCCAAGACAACCCATTGAAGCCGCAAGAAAAGAGCAACACCATGAAGCCGAAGAAGGACACAGGGAAGTGGTGTGAATTCCACAAGAGTCCCACTCATAACACAAGTGAGTGTCAGACCAAGCAGTCACTGGTGGCTGAGTTGAAGGCTTCCGAATCAGATGCATGTTCTGACCCTGAGCCAGAACCCGACAAGGGGAATGGCAAAGAGAAGCAGATCATTGATGCAGATCCCAGCGCCACTGTTGCCACCGCCAAGATCCAGAAAGATGAGCCCGAAAATCCAGAGGAAGGGGAGCGTCTTTTCCACTCCCAGATGTGGGTGAAGGGTTCGCCGCTACAATTCACTGTCGACAGTGGCAGCCAAAAGAACCTCGTTTCAGCAGAGGTCGTGAAGCGGTTAGGCCTACCGACTACACCACACCCACAGCCGTACAGTATCGTGTGGCTTCATGAAGGACGAGATCTCAAAGTTCGCCAGCAGTGCCGCCTTCCCTACAGCATCAAGCCCTTCACAGATGAGGTATTGTGTGATGTTACACCTCTGGATGTTTGCGATGTATTATTAGGCCAACCATACTTGTGGAGGCGACATGCTGTGTATGAGTCAAGGCCTCGTGCTGTCATTATTTCTTTGAATAATTCATTATACAGGATACCGGAGGTAGCCCCACCTACCGCCACATCTTTGATCACTACCAAGAAAGGCAGCAAGCTCATATCACAGACGAGGAAATTCATCTGTCTGGTCCACTCCAAAAGTAAGGGGAAGATTGTTGCTACATCCATGACCCCTGCAAAGGGTTCCTCTACACAGCAGTAGCAGCAAAGGAATACGGTCATGGCAGAACACAGAAACAACTTCTCACGCACAGGGGTACCACACAAGTTTCAGGTGGGCGACAAAGTTTGGTTACATCTGCAGAGAGAACGCCTTACTAGAACCCATCAGAAACTCAGGCAACTCCGACATGGTCCTTACACGAGTACCAAGGTTACGGGAAACAATGCTTGGAAGCACAGTATTCCTCCATTCCTTCGCTTGCACCAAGTTATCAATGTGGACCGTCGTCAACCATGCTTCCCACCATTTCTGGACACATCAGAGATTGCAGAACATCTCACCAGAGACCCAGCTCAGCAGAAGCTTCCTCATCTCAGAGAGGAACTCAACGCAATGGGGACCATTGCTTCCTAAGGGGGGAGGAATGATCCAAGTGGATGTTGGTGGCCACTCACCTATCCCATTTGGACCCCCACTGTTATGTACCTAGGGGGGATAATATGGGGTACCAAGGGAGGTACCCAAGGTAATAATGTAATAATGGGATGGGCCATAGTAATAAATAAGGTGGTTAACCCATGTCATGTAAGGGACCACAAGTAGTTAATAATAATGTAAGGGGCCCATGGTATTAGTTGATGGTATAAGGAAACCATGGTAATGGTACATGGTATTGTATGTATGAGGCTTATATAAAGGCTAGAGACTCCACATGGAGGAATATTTCAAATCGCAATACATCTATGATTATCCGAGACAGTTGAGCAGGGGAAAAATGTATTTGGACCCTGCAATATGCAAATGGTGGCACGAGCATCAACGTTACAAGGGAGAGTTTTTGACTTGGGATGCCTTCAAAAAAGCTCTTCTAGAGCGCTTTGAACGTAAATCAAATCTTGTGGATAAGCACACACAGACAGACACACAGCCTAGCAAAGCTTTTATTTTTACAGAAAAGAAGGAAACCAAGGAACCAAAAGGGTTATTTTTGGCTGGTATCTCTGTATTACAGGTTCATGGATTGATTCAGAAGGAGAAAATCATTGTGTCTATCAATCCAAGTTGCAAACAAAATCTTATAAATATCAACTTGGCAAAGAAATTGCAAGTCCCAGCAAAACAAATTGAACATACACAGGTTGATGATAAGGATGTTCAAATCTATAAGGATTTGAAGATTTCTATGGATAAATATGTGTTGCATGGTGATTTTTATGCTTCAGAAATGGATAATATGGATGTTGTTTTGGGATATCCTTGGATGGAATCCATGGGTACTATCAATATTAATGTGCAGAAGAAATTCCTCAAGCTATGGTATAAAAAGAAGAAAATTACATTACAGGATATTTCCATCCATAAACAGGTAGAGCACATGGAGGTTGAAGCAGAAGATGTTCAAGGGACTGACATATTAGATGATGAGCCTTTGATGATCGACAATCAAACACAAACAGAGGTTGCAGAAGAAAAGGGTACAGGTGATGATACATCAGAGGAGGGCTCAGTGGTTGAAGTCATATTGAAAAAGAAGACACCACAACAGGCACCACAGCAGGGTGAAGTCAAGCAAAAGCCATCGTGGGTTAAAACTTCAACATATCATCACCCACATCACCCAGCAAGACAACAATCAAGATGGCAACCAATTAGCCACATGGACAACAAACCCCGCAGAACAGATCGAGAGGAACAAAGATCCACCTACTACACATCCACACAGAAGAGCTACCGCAGTCAACTTCCATCTCAAGCGAGCGAGGCACCAGCGAGATCGAGGGATCACCTTTCTCTTGGATGGCTAGATGCACGTGCATGGTATCAGTGGACTACTCTCTTGAGTAGATCTTATTATTTATGTTCTTCCCATGTTTCGGGGACGAAACATGTTTAAGGGGGTGGAATGTTATGTACCTAGGGGGGATAATATGGGGTACCAAGGGAGGTACCCAAGGTAATAATGTAATAATGGGATGGGCCATAGTAATAAATAAGGTGGTTAACCCATGTCATGTAAGGGACCACAAGTAGTTAATCATAATGTAATGGGCTCATGGTATTAGTAGATGGTATAAGGAAACCATGGTAATGGTACATGGTATTGTAAGTATGAGGCCTATATAAAGGCTAGAGACTCCACATAGAGGAAGAGGAAGAGAAGTATTCTTGTATGAACAAGCATATGGCTTGTGGAGTGTTCTCCTTCCTTAAGGAGTGAATGTATGGTGTTGCCCTACCGTAAGGGTTGATCAATAAAGAGAATCATTTATATCTATTTTGATCTTGTTCTTTCTTGGGTTTATTTCTGTTATCATATATCTTTTGGATCAGAGCTACAACACCCACAACTGTCTCTTTCAGTCTTTTTAGTTTCCTAAATTGTAGCACAGTTTACTATTTTTAGCAATTTTTCGGGTCCTGAACTTCCGGAGCGGTTTTGAGGCCCTAAACGACGTTTTTTTGGGATTCTGGGGCAACATGGGTCCATGGACCGATGTTGCCTCCCAAAGTGGTAGTACTCGAATAGATCTTTCTAACGAGCTATCGTACGCGTCAAACGGAGATCATATGCCAAAGTTACGACCCCGGGAAATTGATGTACCAATTTACCCAAACGGGGCCCACAATTTGGCGTTTCATCTTCTAGGGTTAGGTTTCGGGATGTGAAGGGTTTTCCATTGTTTCTCAACAATAAATAGGCCTTCGAGCCTCATTGTAATACAGTTCGGAACAGTTCAGAGGCATGTAGCCGCCACATCTCTTCTCAGAGATAAGCTACCATCGCCCTAGCTGGTTTCTTTCCATTTCTGTTTGTAAGCATATTTCAGTATTTTCCATTAATGAAATGAAGTATTATTTCCTCTGCATCTCTGTATTTATGGTTATCGCATCTCTGTGTTTATGGTTATCTCTGTAATCTATTGCGTTCCTGTTTAAATCTGGATCACCTTACCTACTGCGCTAGCCCTACGCTGCACTCTGCCTAGTCGTATCTGCACTCCACATCCTAGTTGCAAGGTCCTGCAATATCAAAACTTTTCTAGGCTCCAACGAAAAGGCAAGATACAATTCCAATAATGAGAATAAAAACGAGTCTCATAGATTAGACATTTATCTACATTTACAACACACAAGTTTTGCATGATTTAGAACATGACCAGTTCATCAAAATCCATAAGACAATATGCACAAGAAATTTACACTTGTATTTGTGATTGAAGTGCTTTATGTTTGGTCAAAACACAAGGCTTCATGCAAGATAAATGAGTTATATCTCAGTTCTAATATGTGGAATCACTCTTTTGATGGTTTAACAATGACCTCTCATAGCAAGGAATGTAGTGGTATGTATTCCATTTTCTAGGATGTTTCACAATCCCAAAGAAAGTGCCATAATGACTCAAATTTCCCTATCTTGGTGGTCTAATACCTATTCTAGCAAGAACCAAGTGATTTCATAGCCCTAAGAAAAGCACTACAATGATCAATTCCTCCACCAAGCTCCTCACTAGTCAATCAATGTTACACACTCTCCAACATCCTCAACACAATCATAGGGAACACATTCTAAATTCACAAAGCACTAGTTCAAGTTATGCATTTCTTCAATTTTTTTGGCTTCCACATGAGTAGCTTCAAACATAGCTTCTCTAAAGTGTCTTCACCTGAAAATCCTTTGTTATATTGTTCCTGGCACTCTAAGTGCTACTTTCCTGATCTTTTATGTTGATTTCTTTATTCCTTCAATGCACACTTCCACCATTCTCCTTTCCACAATTGTTGAAAGACTGAAACTATCATATCTTCATGTTTCACAAGGAGAGGGGATGTTATGATATCATCCTCCACTCAAGCTTCCCACTCTGACTTCAATGCATGTTAGCATAGTCAAGTTTGTCATTAGGAAAAATGTTATACCAATTAACGGTGGTTGGTATGGGCTTGCTCAAGGCATGCCATAGGGAGACCAAAAAATGTGTAACAATATCGCAATGTCCATGTAACATCCCACCATAGGCTTTCCCTCTCATAAATTTGGATCTGTATGTCCTTCCAATTAGGCTAGACATCAATTTATCATCACACACACACATATACATTTATAGTTTACATGTTTAGATTTACATACATGTAATGCTATAAAAAAAGGGGTTGGTTACCCCACACATTTCTATGAAAAATAATGCCTTTTTCAGACTTGAGAATTATTTCCTTACTTGGGAGGGTTATTAGATATTAATCTTGGTTTATGGGATTGGGTTTTTCTCTATCATTGGCAACTTCATTAGGTGGATTGATATCGATACCTTAATTCTAGATGTTCACTTTATTATTCCCATTATTTTTCTTATTATTATTATTGGTCTATGTATTTTGAGGGTTTAGTGTATTTTGTAAGACATACACCTTCTCTTAATGTGGAAGATTTTGTTTAAATTAGTTTGGTTGGGGATGAGGTATTTGAACTTATGATAATAATGGTCTAGAAGTAGGAGAAAGGAAGGGATAATAAGGATTATGTATTGGTTGAGCCACATAGGAAGTGGAAGGATTACTACATGTAGTGGCACTACAAGGAGGGCCATGCATATTAGACTTCTAATTAGCTTTGAATATGATGTATTATCTATTACACATTAAAGTCTAGCAAATGAAGCAGCGGTGGAGTTGCTATAATTAGTCTCCAAGTGGGAGATTGTTGGGCATGGAGCCTGATTATCTTCGGTATTCAAAGGTTTCAGCCGAATGTATACCCCAGGAAGACTGTACACCCCTCCACATGGGGGGGTGCATGGGGGACTTGTCCCCCCGCAGGGGTCCGAGGGCCAGTGATCCCCTGGCAGGGGTTTGGGGGTAGTGCCCCCGAAGCTAAAAAATAGATGTAAAATTGCCTTGTAAAATTCTAGTAATTTCTAGTCAATCTAAGCCATTCATTAGGCAGATGATCTCACGGTGGAAGTTATGTTTAGTTTAGGGTTTTTTAACCCTAGAAGGAAACCCCTCACTATATATGAGGGAATTGTATTGAGTCTAAGTAGATCTGTATTCTGAGTGAGGAAGAAAGAGGAGATTGAGAGAGAAGAGGGAGTTACAATGGATCTGTTGTAGGTTGCATCTCTTAAGTTTGTTGGATAATATAATAAAAGAAGGACTAGCTGTTTCTCCGTGGATGTAGCCCAAACTGGGTGAAGCACATGTATTTGTGTCTCTCTTGTTTTATGAGTTTTCTTTGTTTATATTTCTGCAATATTTTATGTGTTCCATCGTTCCGTAATATATAATTTTCTAACAACTGGTATCAGAGCGGAAGATCTATTTGGCTGATAAACTCATAGGAGATAAGGGTTCCTGGTTCGAGTGGGAGCAATGGTGAAAGATGGTACGTTTAGGGTAAAAAAATTTAACGGCCAAAACTACCAGCTGTGGAAGATGCAGATGGAATATTATCTGTATCAGAGAGATCTATACATACCATTGAGCGGAAAGACAAAGAAGTCGACGAGTATGATAGACACATAATGGAACATTCTTGATAGAAAGGCACTTGGAACAATACGGCTCTGCCTAGCGGCGTTGGTAGCATTTAATATTTCAAAGGAAACGACAAAAAAGGGTTTAATGTCGGCATTGGCCAAACTATATGAAAAACCCTCGGCCTCAAATAAGGTATTTCTTATGAAGCATTTATTTAATATGAGGATGTCAGAAGGTGGATCTGTTGCAGACCCTTTAAATGATTTTAATACAGTTACAAGCTAGTTAAGTTTTGTAGGGGTAAATTTTGATGATGAATTTAGGGCTCTGTTATTTCCGTGCTCATTGCCAGAAAGTTGGAATGGCTTAGTTATGGCCACTAGTAACTCTGTCTCTAGATCTAGTACTTTAAAGTTTGATGATGTTGCCGATGCAATCCTTAGTGAGGAAATGCGACGTAAAAGCTCCAGTGAGACATCAGGTAATGATTTGACTGCAGAGACTAGGAGAAGAAAAATGGAAAGAGGAAAGAGCTTAGGATATCGCAGTAAATCAAGGAAAGGCAGGTCTAAGTCTAGATCGGGGATAGTGTGCTGGAAATGTGGAAAGAAAGGACACCTAAAGAAAGACTGTAGATCTCGGAAGGGAAAAGAAGGAGATGCACAATAAGAAAACAATCATGAAGCAAATGTGACAGGTGAGGTGCTACAATATTCGTTGATTCTTTCTTTCGAAAATATTACGGATTCCTGGGTGGTAGATTTAGGGGCCTCATTCCATGCCACACATGATAAGAAATATTTTCATGACTATGTTCAAGGAGATTTTGGACAAGTCTGTTAGGGTGATGATAAACCCTGTAAAATTGTTGGAATGGGTAAGGTTCTTGTAAAACAGCAGAATGGAAATCAATGGCTACTAGAGGAGGTAAGGCATGTTTTAGATTTGAAGAAAAATCTGATTTCAATAGGGCAGTTAGGCGGTGAAGGTTGTGTGACAACTTTCACAGATAAAGCTTGGAAGGTCACCAAAGGAGCCCTGGTAATAGAAAAAGGTGAAAAGGTTGGTACATTGTATTTATGCAATGATATTTCTAACTATGTTAATGCTTTAACTTCCAAAGGAGTAGATGCAGCATTATGGCATCATAGACTTGGACACATGACTGAGAAGGGGATGAAGATTCTTCAATCAAGGAATTTGTTGTCGGGTTTGACGAATTTTGATTTGGACCTCTGTGAGAATTGCATTCATGGAAAACAGAAGAGAGTCAGATTTCTTAAAGTTGAGAAAAAAAAGAAGAGAGAAAAATTAGAGCTTGTGCATACAAATGTATGGGCCTCAGGTATCATCTTTTGGTGGCTCTCGTTATTATGTTACTTTTATTGATGATGCAACTAGAAAAACCTAGATTTATTGTATTCGAAATAAATCTGATGTATTTGATACTTTCAAGAAATGGAAAGCTTTGGTTGAAAATGAGACAGGAAAAAGGTTGAAGTGTCTCAGATCAGATAATGGAGGTGAATATTGCAGTAAGGAGTTTGATAGGTAGTATTCAAAAAATGGAATTCGTAGAGAGAAGACGATTCCAAGAACACCACAAGAAAATGGTGTGTCAGAAAGGATGAACAGGACAATCATGGAGCGTGCAAGGTGCATGAGATTGCATGTAGGATTGCCTTTACAATTTTGGGCAGATGTTGTAGATATTGTTGTTTATCTAATAAATAGAGGGCCTTCAAGTTCCTTGGATGGTGGTATTCCAGAGGAGGCATGGACAGGTAAAAAGGTAAACTACTTTTTTTTAAAGTCTTTTGGTTGTGAAGCCTTTGTCCACATTAACAAAGAAAATAGAACAAATCTTGAGGCAAAATCAAATAAATGTACCTTTATTGGATATAGTGTTAATGATTTTGGTTATCACTTATATGATTACGAAAATCATAAAATCATTAGGAGCAGAGATGTAATATTCAATGAAAAGGTATTGTATAAGAATCAATTGCAGGAAAAGAAACAAGAAAAAGAAAATAGATAATATAAAATGCTTAACGATATCACAGGAAAAGTGATGGTGCCTGAAAATCATAATGATCAATAGCCAAAACAACAACCACAATAGCAACAAGCACTTCAAACAATTGAAAGTGGTGTTAGAAGATCTACCAGGATAAGTAGACCCCCTGAATGATACTCTCCTTCATTATATTATGTATTGTTGACTAATTTTGGTGAACCAGAATGTTATGAACAAGCAGTGGAGGTAGAAACTAGGAAGAAGTGGGAGCAAGCCATGAAAGAAGAGATGCACTCCTCAGCACATAACCAGACTTGGGACTTAGTCAGGTTGCCTACAGGTAAAACAACATTGCAGAATAGATGGGTTTACAGGGTCAAGGAAGAAGATGGAGGTAGAAAAAGGTATAAAGCTAGACTTGTGGTGAAAGGATTTGCACAGAAAAAGGGTATAGACATTGATGAGAAATTTTCTCCTGTTGTGAAGATGACTTCAATCAGAGCTATTCTAAGTCTAGTAGCAGCTGAAGATTTGCATTTTGAGCAGCTAGATGTAAAGACAACCTTTCTCCATGGGGATTTGGAGGAAGTGATATATATGCAACAGCCACAAGGATATGAGGTAAAAGGGAAGGAGAAACTAGTGTGCAGGTTGAAGAAGATCTTGTATGGCTTAAAACAGGCTCCAAGGTAGTGGTATCTAAACTTTGGCAGGTTTACGTCTGAACAATGTTATACTAGGTGTCACTCTGATCATTGTGTTTATCTCAAAAGACAAAATGATGGCAGCTATATTATATTTATTGTATGTAGATGACATGCTTGTTGCAGGTTCTAACATGTAGGAAATAAATGTGCTCAAAAAAAAATTGGCAAACTCATTTGGAATGAAGGATTTGGGTGCTGCAAAACAAATCCTTGGTATGAGAATAACTAAAGATAGGAAGAATCACAAATTAACATTGTCTCAAAGTGAGTATATATAAAAGGTGTTGAAAAGGTTTAATATGCACAATGCAAAACCAGTTAGTATACCTTTGGCTAGCCATTTCAAATTAAGTAAGGAGGCGTGTCCCAAGACTCAAGAAGAAATGGCTCATATGTCTAAAGTTCCATATGCATCAGTAGTTGGAAGCTTAATGTACTTAATGGTCTACATAAGGCTTAATATTGCACATGCAGTGGGAGTTGTAAGCAGGTACATGAACAATCCAGGAAAAGAACATTGGATGGCGGTGAAGTGGATTCTCAGGTACTTGAGAGGTACCACAAATCAAGAATTATGCTTTGGTGGTTCAAACATTACTCTATAGGGATATGTTGATGCAGATATGGCAGGTGATAGAGATAACAGGAGGAGCACTACATGATATGTATTTACTGTAGGTGGAACAACTGTCAGTTGGGTTTCAAAAATCCAAAGTGTTGTTGCACTTTCAGCAATAGAATCAAAGTATGTTGCTACTATAAAGGCTAGTAAAGAAATGATTTGGTTACAAAGGTTTATGGATGAATTGGGTAAGAAGCAGAAGTTGGGCAGGTTATACAGTGACAACCAGAGTGTCATACATCTTGCAAAGAACTATGCATTTCATTCCAAGACTAAACATATACAGCTCAAGTACCATTTCATACAATCAACATTGGAAGATGGATAGTTGAAGTTAGAAATGATGAGAATTTGCTCAGTTTCAATTGGCCTTCAAGTATGATGAAGAAGATGAGAAACAACTAGGTCCAAAGTGGAGTCATTGTCTAGCAAATGAAGCAGCGGTGGAGTTGCTATAATCAGTCTCCAAGTGGGAGATTGTTGGGTGTGGAGCCTGATTATCTTATGTATTCAAAGGTTTCAGCCAGATGTATACTCTAGGAAGATTGTACACCCCTCCACATAGGGGGCTAATCTCGCCTAGCTGGGGGGTCTGGGGGCCAGCGGTCCCCCGGCGGGGGTTTGAGGGTAGCGCCCCCGAAGCTAAAAATTAGATGTATAATTACCTTGTAAAAGTCTAGTAATTTCTAGTCAATCTAAGCCATTCATTAGGTGGATGATCTCATGGTGGAATTTATGCTCAGTTTAGGGTTTTTTTTCCCCTAGAAGGCAACCCCTAACTATATATGAGGGAATTGTATTATGTCTACATAGATCTGTGTTCTGAGTGAGGAAGAAAGAGGAGATTGAGAGAGAAGAGGGAGTTATAGTGGATCTACTGTAGGTTGTATCTCTTCAGTTTGCTAGATAATATAATAAAAGAAGGACTGGTTGTTTCTCCGCGGATGTAGCCCAAACTGGGTGAAGCACGTATATCTGTGTCTCTCTTGTTTTATGCATTTTCTGTGTTTATATTTCTACAATATTTTATGTGTTCCATTGCTCTGTAATATATAATTTTCTAACAATGAATAAGGTTATAGGGCATATGAAGATTGCCATATGAATGTAATCTTAATATAGGACATTTAGGACTATAATTATTTCCATCTATACTACTCCCAAAAATGTAATGAATTTGACCATATGACACAGAAGTAGATGTGACTAAATGTATTATCCCATATGTAGCGTGGGATGTTGTTAGTTGATCTCAATAGGTGGATCCAAAACAAGGGTAGTGAGCATAAACAAGATAAATTAAAATGTAGAGCCACACAATAAAATAGTATTATCATTCTCTACTATATACATACTCGGTTGTCATATGATCTAATTATTTCTTATTATAAATGAAGCGGTTGACTTATTATCTCAACCATAATAACATATTAATGATGCCTATTGGCTAGTCACTTATACAATACAAATTTAAAATAAAATTTGGCCTTATATTCTAATACCAATGGAATGAATCCTATTTCCAAGTTAAGGTGGAGTAGGATTACAACTAGGAGTAGCTGGCCCTCTTATTAAATTACTCTTGTCTTTTTCTTGATCATAAGGAGAGATAAAACCGAGCCTTTGAAATTAAATAATGTAAAAATATTTGTCATGGAGACCCATAATTTATGAAGAAAATACAAGGGAACCATCTTGTTATTGTAGTAAGGTTTATTAAATATCATGAACCACGTATCCATTGAGTGTTATTTCCATGGTTGTGATGTGCACCAATGCTAGAAAAGATGACTATTTCTTTCTTATGGGGGTTAGTTGGTTCTCGTTTCAATATACTATTAAACAATCATCTCTTTGGTTACTTGTAATGAATTCACCTCTTCCTTAATCCGAATTAGGTAGTAATCTCTCTTCCTATCCCTATATGTATGTATGTATGTGTTGTATAATTGGCTAGGGGCATGGTTAGTAGAAGAAAAAATGGTATTAGGCATAGTGGTATAGATAGTGGAAGAAGCAATGCTATTGAGAATGGTGGGGTTTAGGTTTTGGTCCATACTAATACAAAAAAAGATGTGGATATAAAAAATAACATTTTTTTTTAAATTATGTAAATTTATATAAATTATCAAATATAAATATGAAATTTGAAATAAAAACTACATAGAAATGAGAAATCCTTTCTCAAATACATTAAGTGCCAATGATTCCAAGTAATTGACATTGTTTACCCTCATGTAAATTGAAACTAATTCCTAAGTAAAAATATACCAACCCAATTTAATTTATATACATTTCTTTCATTTATAAAATTAACATGGAACTAGGTATCCTATGTGTAATTTTGTAAGAGTTCAAACTATTTAATTATATATTTGGAAAGTTCTTCATACACCCACTCGATTAACCGTTTTTTCTTTCTAAATTATAACACACAATAATCAAACAATATTGGTTTTACGATGAAAAAATGCAAGGAACTTGAATTTGTTAATATTGAAAAACTAAGCCATTGAATATAACAATAACAATATAATTGTTTGCAATCTTTCGAAATTACGTTCATGATTCACACTACCCCTAAGAACCTAAACAATTTTTCTAATTTTTCCTTTTGTTGATGTCATATGCCCTATGATTTTGATTTTTAATCAAAAATCCCACAACTCATTAATAAACCTATATCAAAATAGTTGAAGATAATTATCTCGAACAAAAATGGTAAGTCAAATCGGCATTCACAACTAAATGGATAGAGATAAAAGTCAACCATAAGAGTAATACAATACCCTAAAAGTAATACTATTGCTCCAAAAAAAGAGATTGGAGTCTATCCAAAAAGTAAAATTATTGTTCCAAGACCTAAAAGTAATAATGTTATTTTATTTTAATACGTGTTCCAAACAAACACTAAAACAAGGACTAATTATGTGATGAAACCTTTGCGAGAGATCTCAATATACTAGGTGCAACGCTTTAAGGAAATGAGATAGTGAAATATTTTCTAATTGCACCATAGGGTTTTTGTTCGTCTTAACACTGTTATTTTATTTTAATACGTTTTCCAAACAAACACTAAAACTAAAACAAGCACTAATTATGTGATGAAACCTTTGCGAGAGATCTCAAAATACTAGGTGCACGACTTTTTTTTCTGTAAGCTGAGGTAAAATTCTATTACTAAAATAAAAACTATGTACATATACAGGGTGCCACCCGCCCAACAGGGAAACCGGGTGGCCTTCGAAAGTATATAACCGCCATCCAAAAGAAGTATAAGTTTAGTTTGTCAAACCATACCAAAAAACCCGCTATTCTACCTAAAAACATACTATTAAGAGCTGGAAATATAACCATACTGTTCAGCACTGTAAACAAAACATCTACTATCTGAAAATGGCAAAAATTTCATGCAAAAAACCTCTTGTCAGCAGCTGTCGTGTCTACTGCTTCATGGCATCACTCTTGACTGCATTTTCTGTCTTAACCGCTATTCCACTCTCTTTGAACAACTGGATCAGCTGATCCATCTTCCTATCCTGCATGAGAAGAGTCATTTGTATATTCTTCAGTTCTCTTTTAAAGGTAGGCATGCCTTGAGCTAGCTCCACCATTTCAACTGCTACTTGTTCCAGGGCCTTGGCGAGTAAACGTTTCATACCCCAATATACATGCAAGGACTGCTTATAAAGGGACATCCGCCCTCTGGTATGTCCCGGATCAGGGAGATAGGTCTCCCAATCTTCCAGCTCAGGGTCAGATTGATCCTGCATTGCCTCTTCTTCCAACTTATCTATAATCCTCTGTATTTTGTAATTGGTTTCCTTTGTGTAGGCCACCTCTGCCTCCTGTAATTTCCGCTGCATATCCTTTTTGCCCCGACCGCGAACCCCACTGCCTGAGCCATCCTCATAAGCTCGATTCCCTCCTCGCCCTGCAAACTTCCCTCTACCCCGCACTCTTCCTCGCCCCCGTTGCCCTCGACCTCTACCTCGCCGTCCATTGTCTTCCTCTTCATCATTCTCCGAGTCAATCTCTGTATCGTCCCTGGCGTCCACTAGAGCCGAATGTCTCATCCACTTGCCAACTTTTCCGCCCGAGGTCTTGCGCTGGTTATCCTCTGCAAAAAACTCCCGAATATCCACTTCCAGCTCTTCCGAATCTTCTGGTATGTCCAGGTAAATGGGAGGCAAGGATTCATCAACCACCTGCTTCCCTTTCTCTTCCATAGTGGCTCCCTGACTACGTGTTCTCCTACCTTCACTGCGGCCTGGATTATCTGCCATAATGGTATGCAACAAGGTCGTTATCCTTTGCGACCAGTTCACCCGACTCTGCTCCAACACTAACAGCAGACCTCCTTCCCACTGTGGTCTTGTATGCAGAGTGACTATGAATCCTACTCCCGCTCGACTAGCCACAGTTATTAGATCTACCTCTCTCCATCTACCATCACGCAAACTCATAACTCATCCATGCAGCATTATAACCCCGCGTGACCACCTTCCCACGGTAGTGTTAGTTATTGCCCAAGCCTGCTCATTATTACACGTTTCAGGTCTTGGATCCTGATGTGATGCGATCCCTGTCCTCCTGACACCACCGCTCTCCCACCTCAGTACCTGCCCTGCAATCGTCCTTGGGATGAGCATGTCTTCGCATGCCTGCAGATATTCATTCCGCCATATTAAAATTTTAACACTTCTATTCTTCAGACCTCCAGTGTCATCATAAATGCGCTTGTCGTTTCCGTTCAAAATCATTATAGGAAGGCAGCTAAGTAGTCCTATCCACCCAATTCGCCTCATGATTGTCTTGCCGTAATATAGCTGCCAGGTCATGCCACCACGGCTCCTCCTGTAATGCCACCCAGCTTCCATCCAACACCCGATTCGATCCCCCACATGCCCAATTGGCCAAGTAATCGGCCGCTCTATTGCCTCGTCGCAAAACATGATTGATTGTTATATAGTCGACCCGCCTCATCTGACCTTCGATATCCTGTATAATCGCAGCCGTCCTCCAGCTCTTTGCTACGTGGTCCCAGGTTTTACCCCCCTGTAATTTCTGTGACATGTCAATTACAAGCTGGGAGTCGCCTTCGATATCTAGGTTCCGATATCCATTCCTCGCGGCAATTCGAATACCATGATAAATTCCCCAAAGCTCTGCCTCATTATTTGACATTTCTCCGCCCCATTCAGCATATGCCCATAGTGAGATGCCCCAGCTATCACGGAAAATACCACCCCATCCAGCTTCCCCAGGATTTCCCTTTGATGCACCATCAAAAGACAATTTAATTCGGTTGTCTCCTGGGAACCGAAAATGATTTGGGCTCTGCACACTATACCGACTACTCCTATTAGTGGTAGGATATAACATGGTAAAGTCTATGTTCAGTTGGGCTACTATTCGTTGCTCATCCAAGTTTAATTTCCAATCCTCCTCCCGCCAAGTTTCAGACAAGAGCGTCTCTTTAATCGAGCGGCAGACCTCATCCCATATTCTTACTGCATGGCAACTTCGATCTTTAAAAATGCGTCAGTTACGTTCTTTCCACACCTCCCAAATTACGAACCCAAGCGACAAACTCCATATCCTCCTAACCAGTCTGCTATGAAAATTGCATTTTCCCCATTGTAAAATGGTATTCCTTATACTATGAGGATCCCGATTCACCTGCCCAAAAAGAACTCGTAGTTCTTCCCACAAAATCTGAGTATACAGACACCTATTCAGCAAGTGTTCCTGGTTCTCGAAATCATTATTACATAGATAACACCAAGATGGGCCAAACATTCCTCTTTTCTGCATATGATCCCACGTCAAGATCCATTCTCTACACACTAACCATGCGAAAATAGTTACTTTTGGCCACCATTTACCTTCCCAAATCTTTGTCCAATCCACTGGTTCCTCCTCTCGATCCTCCTTGGTGAACCAGTAATAAGCTTCTTTAACTGTGAACATACCTTGCGTGGCCTTACCCCATCTTAGGACATCATTGCCTGGCCGTATCTTGATTTTCCTCGAATCTGATTCTCTGATAAACAGTAGTTGAGTCTCAGGACTGATTCTCTGATCCCATTCCATCGGTCTTTTCCATATCCTCCATATTGCATTCAGATCAGCCGGTCTCAACTAATCCTTAACATATTCCATTCCCTCCTGTTGCGCACCTGCTTGAATTTCATATAAATTGGGGTTTCTTTCCAACTTCTCACGTTGTTGCCATCCATCTGTCCAAAACCTAGCTAGGTTACCTTCTCGAATTTCCCAGAACGCAAAATCCCGAACCAAATCTTTGTTGCTTCTTGCTAGCTCCCAGATTTGGGATCCTCTTGGAGTTTCTTCTACCCGGAGACGTCCTTCCACTGAGCACGGCATATTGTATTTTTGATTCTAGATGCGTTTCCATATATCCACACCCCCCTGCACCCATCTCCACCATAGCTTCGCTCCTAAAACCTTATTCACTATTTCCAAATCTCTAATACCTAGGCCACCTTCCTCCTTCCTTCTGATTACATGCTGCCATGAAACTAAAGTCCATTTTCTTTGCTGTGTTGGACCCCCCCAAAGAAATTTACCAAATATTTGTCTTAATTTACAAAAAACTCCCTTAGGTGCAGCCATAATTGACAATGGGTATATAGGAATGGATAGTAAAACTGATTTTAAAAGAACAACCTGACTTGCTAAATTCAGCGTTCTAAACGACCAATTATGTAATCTTTTCTGGATCTTATCAACTAAATTTTGCCAATTATTTATGCACTTGGAATTACTATCTAACTGAATACCTAAGTATTTTGTAGGTAATTCACCCTGTCTAAAACCTAACACGCGAGTTAAATGAGCCTTAACAACTTCAGGGGAGTTAAAAATAAAATTACAAGATTTATCATTATTAACCGCCATACCTGAAGCGTTCATAAAACCTTCTAAGATATGTTTGAAACCCCTTACCTCTCTTAGTGAAGCTTCACCAAACAACATCAAGTCATCAACAAACTGCTGATGCGTTATGATTAGATTCGCCCCCCATAATCTAAGACCTTTGATTCTTCGGTCCCTGACCTCCTGCTTAATTTTCCTGCTTAATCCTTCCATTGCTAATATGAACAGGAATGGTGAGATTGGATCCCCCTGCCTGATACCCCTGGTGGCATTAAACATAGCAGTAGGTATCCCATTGATCAATATGGAGAAGTTCGGAGTGGAGACCAGACTACTTATCCAAACGATCCATCTGGTTTCAAACCCAAAAGCCTGAAGAACGGCTCGTAGATAATCCCAATTCAAACGATCATATGCCTTCGATAAATCAAGCTTCATAAGCATCCCTTTCTTCTTTCACTGCTTTAAAGAATGTATTACTTCCTGGGATACCACGATACCATCCAAAATTTGCCTACCTTCCACAAACCCGGTCTGTTCAGGCGCAATCAAATTAGGTAGGAGAGGTTTCAGCCGTTTCGCAATCACTGTAGATATTATCTTATAGATTACATTGCATAGGGCGATGGGTCTGAAACCCTGTGGTTCTTCAGATGCGTTACTCTTAGGAATCAAAGTGAAAAAGGTTGAGTTAATACCTGGCCAGACTTGTTGTTTAATCCTGGACTAGGTGCACGACTTTAAGGAAATGAGATAGTGCAATATTTTCTAATTGCACCATAAGGTTTTTGTTTGTCAACACTCTTTTGACTTCCATACCTGCATCTATTCTATCATGAATGTTCAACTCTTCAAGCTCATTTTTAGTTTTGGAATTCAAAATTTTGATAATCCTTTTTACTGGTATGTACTTAATTTGAACTTTTGTCTATTTAATTACTGCCTTAACATTCTAAGCGAGTTCATCTTGTTTAAAAATGATGTGAACAGATGGCCACAATTTTGTAATATTTGAATTAATACTATACGAAATGTTGCGTCTTGGTTTCTATTAACATTTGAGTTCTAAGGGACTAATCTTCATATTTTTGAGTTTGTTGAATTAATTTAAAATTATTGTTTACCTTTGTTAGTTATCCTTTCAGCTCTGATCTAGCTTTCATTCATGTTTGTGGGTGTTGTTTTTAGCTTCTCCTTTTCTTTCCCTAATGATAATTCTCCTAAAGCTTGGGCTAGCTTCTTAGAAGAATTTGAAGTTGATGCTTGTGTTGTTTGTTGTGATTCTTTTTGTGTTGATGTACATGCTACTTATGTACCTGCTACTTCCAATTGTTCATTTTCCTTCAATACTGCTTCCATATCGTGTTCCATTTTCTAGGTCTATTCAACTACTATTTTGAAAATCTTTTCTTTTTCCATCTCTAGAATGGTCACTTCTTTGGCCAGAGGGTGTTATGTTGTTGGAAGCTTAAGTTGTTTCCTAAAGGCTTCAATATATTCATTTTTGTTCTTAATTATCTCCTTGATTTCCTTGACATCACTAGGATCATATCCTAGTTTGA
This sequence comes from Pinus tabuliformis, assembly GCA_031772625.1. Classification (NCBI taxonomy): domain Eukaryota; kingdom Viridiplantae; phylum Streptophyta; class Pinopsida; order Pinales; family Pinaceae; genus Pinus; species Pinus tabuliformis. The sequence continues at coordinate 1,954,660,533 of CM062816.1, forward strand.
TAATTACATCTTCAAAAGTTTTAATCATTGTGTCTTCGGCTAGAGAATAAATTATTTAAATCTTCAACCTTGAGTGCATATTATTTAGAGAGGTTTGTAACTTGGAGGCAACCATGACTAAACTGGTGAATGTTGAATAGATCATTTCACATCCTTGCTTATGAAAATCAATTTTTATCGATTGCATGAACCTTTTTGGTATCAACAAAAAATATTGGAGCCTTGTAATATTTTGGTCTTCTAAGGGATAGAATTGTATGCTCCAAAAGACCATATGGAACTGCCCCTATTCTTTGTCAAATGAAAATAACAACCTATGTCGGGTGGTGGTTGTTTACTTCCAAAATTCTGAATATGTTGAAGCCTTCAAAGATTCATTCTTCAATATGATGGAACCTAAGATGTAGAAGAGTTAGGAGACTCAATTGTCTCCTCTACACATGTAAAATAAGTGGTAGGAATGCCTGTCAAAACCATTGTACTTTTCTCCTGTGAATCCTTTTCTTCTGAGGATTATTCCTAAACATTTATTACTTGATGATCAGTCTTAGTAGTGGTCTTTGGATCTTTCTTTCTCCTCATGAAGACACGAAAGTATGCAACATGAGCTTCTAAATCTGTAAGGGACATGCCTTCCTTTGGCCTCTTGATTTCTTTATCTTTTGGGATAGGAGTTTGCATAGATGATTGAATAAGTATATACTCTCTACTGTCCTCTAATGAGTTTTATGCCCAATTCTCTTGATTATCATACTACTTAATCTCTGCCCAGGTGTACGTGCATATGGAGTAGACTTCTACTCAACTCTCAACGTTGAAATTATCCCTAATGGATAATAATGCCATGTGAATCTTGGTTTAAATTTTATCTACTTTAATATTTCCTCCACTTCCATTGTTGTTGCTCTGGTATTTACAACATAAGGCCCAAGATTTTCTTTAAACTATGACTTCTTTTTATTTGATACAAAGTGCATTTCATCCATATTTAGCATTTGTCTAGTGTATTCAAGGGAAATGACTCTTACTGGAACAAACACTGTGAATATATAATTAGGAAGCTCACACCCATAGATTCTAATTTCTGTATAATTCTGGTATAAATATCATTTTGTAACTTTTGACTGGTCTGAAAGATGCAAAACCTTCTTGATCTCTTGTGAAATGCTTAGTATAATATCACTGCTAAGTAGAGAGAAGGATGTATGTAGAAAATTGTCCACAAAATCAGTGAATGAATAATTCTCTCAATTGCTTCTGACTAAAGAAGTCAAGTGAATGACTGATAATGGACATCCCTGATCATCAATCTTTTGTAATTGGAACTTGAACCTATCTTCCTCGTAAAATAACATCGAATACACTAAAATTGATTGGTGTTTGAACACACCTTCAGCATTAAACTTGAGAAACTACTCATGTGTAATATCTAATAAAGACTGATTGTAATTGAAAAGAATTGAAGGCTTATAACCAACTAAAAATACTGATAAAACCCTAACACTACCTCATCTACCCACTGGTCTATATGATAACCTAATAAACAAGTAACCATGGAAATGACTTGTCTTGGCATCTCAAAGAAGATAGGAGGAGAGTATGGGGGAATTTTTCTAGGAAATTTAGAATTATGAGGTAGAAAGCATTCCAAAATATAGGCTCGTTGAGGGAAAGTAAGGCTTTTATATATTACCATGAGTACATCAGTGGAAAAAGGGTGCAGAGAGGCTTGCGTATTTACTGCTTTCTAGCTTGGGAGGTACCTGAGATGACACCATGTAGCGAATTTAGGGAAAATATGAGTCTAAGGAAAGGTAGATTGAGGTAGGAGTGATTGCTAGATATTTAAATCATCACTCTGGTATAAATACTTCTATTTTTCCCAATTATGGAGCTCATACAAAACAAACTCGCATTATGTTTATGCTATTTTTTATTCAGTATCGATTAAAGGGGTGCTATCTAAATTAGGGACAAGGGGTACCATAGGATTCTCATCAGACATATTTTCCTTGTCTTTGTGTGAAGACATCCTAATTTTAAGGGGAAAACTGAGGAAACTAAGTTACCGAGCTATAATTAACTGAGATTTGTAGAAGGAGATCGCTTTGTAGAGGGAAATGGTAATATTTGGAGATGCTTCAAGTTGATAGTGCATAAATCAAACAATTGTCAAAAGGGAAATTTGCGGGTTCAGGAAGGATTTTTATAATAGAATTTGAGGGAGTTTAACGAGACTATTACCATTTTTAGATCAAGGCATTAATGGTAAATTAATAGGTTGGTGGGAGAAATTTATTATCTAATGTCTACATGACTGTTCATGGGTGATTTGAACAGTAACAGTCATATGTCATGCAGAGTAGGTGACGTGGATGGAGAGATGAATGACAAATGGTGTGGGTGGATAGTGTAGGAATGAATGGGTTCACAGGAGTGGTAAAGTGTATTGGGAGGGGACCCCCCGAAAACACTATGGGGATGACACATAGCTTGGGTGGTTTATTTGGAAACCACATTTTGGCCCCCCCTTTCGTTAAGTCTCGAAAGGGAAGGGGGTATGTCTTAAAGTCATACCCCACAATTGACAACCGTTGGAAAGTGTGATTGCTTTATAAAAAAGGACAAAAAGTCCTATAAAAAAACATTTAAAACAAGCTTTAATAAACATCGGCATTTCAACTAGGGCACCCTTTAGGGTTTTCTAATTTTTTTTATTTTTTTTATCCTTTAATTTTTATTTTTTCTTTCTTTTCTTTTTCTTTTTTAAAAACTAAATATTTAAAATCAAAAATAATTTACAATATCCCTATGGGATAAATGGCTAAATAACCATAGTCAACTATTATAGATATAGGACCCTAACACCTCCACCAATTAGTTTCATTATTCATCTCCTAATTCACCATTTCATTCCACTTGCACTTACCAAAAGTTGCTACGACCATCACATACAACTGCACAAACCTCGAGTTTCGATGCAAAATGCTCCAAACCTTTCCTATAGATTCTCTAATTTCTCACTATGTTTGAAAGATTTGTAAAATTACCACTACACTACGTGGAAGAGTCTTCTAAGTGTATCACTGTGTTGTGTGTACAAGTATGTTAAACATCCTTTGATGAGAGATGTGGTGAAGGAACTAGATTCCATCACAAAATCGAAGGAAACTGAATCCATCAAAGAATTTATAAACTCAACCATAATAGAGGCTGACCACAATCAGTTTGAAAGGATTGCTTCTCCACATACAGGTTAGCATCCTATGTATTTTGATGCAGGTGGAATTTCTTCCAATTTCTCTGATTACATTAGTGTAACTATGTGAGGTCTCCCATTTCATAAAACCCAAGTTGCTTAATTTCAAAATATATTATTATTGTCCTCTTGTACTTAGTATAATCTCCATTTAAAACGCCTTATTAACGTGCTCTTACACTTTAGAATAGTCACCATATAGTACAATAAATAAATTATTCTCAAAAATCATGGCCGAATTACCCCGCTATGGATTTTTTTTTTTTTTATTGAGATGTATTTCTTGCTCTTTTGAAATGGAAAGAAACATTTTTTCCTTCTACTTTAGCTTGACATGAATAAATAATGGATTACATGCATCTTTGGAAAATAGATTGCAACCGTCATACGGACATAAGAATGCATTTTGGTAGAAAAACTTGACATTATCATTCTTTGTCCATCACATGGAACTACGTGTAATATCGTGAAATGTTGTGGGAGTCATATGTTCATCCCTAAAATTTCTTAACAAATGAGTTATGTATTACTAGTAACGATATGTGTCCTGGCTCTGGTATGAGATTTGAATTCCATTTAATTTATATTTTTTATATAATAAGGTTGATATAATTTTTTTATTTGGTAATAGGTTTTTAAAATTTTTAAGTTAATTATTAATATTTTCTATGTGGATGGTAGCCATTCAATTTCTATGGAATATATTAGAATATTCTTAACAATGGTCATACCAAAGATTGAGATTTATTTTAAAATTAATTAAGTTATCATTTTTTGGCCATGTCTTATTGATAAATCACGTATTAGCCCATAGTATTATAAAAAAGCCTATTTACACATTAAGAGTCTCCGTGTAAAGTTGACATAACATTGATGGTGGTCTCACCGAGATCATAGAATTTAGGGGTTGCTATCACTTTTGGACAATATAGATGCTACCTAGACAAAAACAATAGTGGGTTTAATTCAATCTTTGTGAGAGTTGAGGGCTAAAACTTAACCCCCAATTACTTATTTTCTCCTAAGGTGACTAGAGTAACATGACCAAGGGTGTATAGGGCTTGGGAGTTGGGTGGTTAGAACCCTCACTCACGCATCACATAGTCGACTCATCACACAATGATGGATATCATCGACAACATGGTGGTGATCAATGATTGTGGATATAAGGGGAAATAACAGTCTATATTAATAACAAAGGGGTACTCTTGTGAGATTAGAAAAAGCAGGTGGGGGTGGGAGTGGGGTGAAACACAAAGTCCTAGAACAACTCTTTTTTCAAGAAATGACAGAAAGTTAATTGGTAGATATTAATGGCTTCAGTGAATAGTGGATCCCTCCTACTAGATGTGGAGGGTAGGAGGAGGGGGGGGGGGGGGGGGTGGTGTGGGGGAACTATGGTTAATCAACGAGGATTGGGTTTAAACTCTGGGGTGAGGTTACAAACCCCCAAATTTTGATCGTGATATACTACAATACTGTGAGGCATTGAACTCTAAATTTTATAATTTGATCTCTCAATCCCATTGCACGGTTAGTTGTTAGGTCTTCAACCTTGTGATCCTTAAGCTCAATAATTGACGCTCCAAACTATTATTGTAATTGTCAAGTCCTAGTGGGTTTCAAACCAAGAAACGTCAAATTCTAGTCTCACGCATGATCTGGAATCCTACCTCAGGATATAGAGGAAAGGAGGAAGGTTGTGGGTTTAGACACTAAATTTCACAAAATGTTCTATCACCAACGTGAAATCAGGTAAAGAAAGATATAGATTATAGGTTCTTCAAATCCCTAGTGTTGAAAGAAACTAGGATGGGAAATTAACAATGATCAGATAATAATATCAACTTCATTAATAGAGAATATCATATATTTTGGATGATTTTCTGAGAATTGTTCCCATACAGTTTCTTCCTATCCTCATAAGATACTCTCTCTATGTCTCCGCACGTGTGCGCACACACACACACACACACACACACACACATGGACAGAACAAGAAAATATCCTATAACAAAAAAAAGGGAGCTTTCTTATGAGCAGTGCCTCTTCTATGGCTACATTTGGACATTTTCTAGAAACTTAACTAAATAACTAGGTATAGTTATCCCATAAGGGACACATATGCATAAAAAACAAATTCTCTAAAGTAAATATCCACATTGAGTTTCATTCATGTGAAAAAGGAAAAATTCATTTAGACCACTCTTGCATGAAAATCCCTCATAACTAAAAGTTTTCATGGAATTCCATCCATGAGGTATTGTATAGATTGGCCAAGATTTTGGATCTTTGTAGCATTCATTTAGGTTTCATTTTATATTGGAAGTCCCTTCCATTTAACCACATATTCCTAGTAGTCCTTCTTCCTATTGCGTTTGGAAACATTATCATTAAGGATCATCTCCATGTGAAGTTTCTTAGAAATAGGTAGTTGGTTTTTCTAGTAAACCTTCTCTTGATCATCCCCCTTCTCATCTTCACATTCCTCATAAGGATTCAAACCTACTACACTAAAAAATGGAGAACTTCCTATATTTAAGGTAGCTCAATTTCATAAGCAGTAGTTCAAATCTTCCCCAAGATTTTGCAAGGTTCAATCTTCTTCAGATTTAGCTTGTTATATTCATGTTATAGAATTATTTATTTCCTTAAGTGTGTTAGAACCAAGTTACCCAATTCAAAATTGACTTTTATTTTCTTGATTTCTAATCTTTGCTTGTTTCTCTAGCTACTTTATTGTACATCCCCTTCAATATGTTCATATATCATTTTCATGGTTGTGGAAAGTTCCTCTTTATAATTTCTTCATATGTCTTCCATTCCCAATTTCCAAAGTTTAGAGATGAATATAGGGTACATATCAAACACAAAATATAGTAGGCTTATTCTTTTGCTTATGTTAGGCGAATAATTATAGAAAAATTTAGCTTGGGTAAGAACTTGGTAGCACTGACTTTTGTATTCATTTACTATACTTGATATCAAGTTTCCTAAGCTCTTTTAAACCACATTAGTCCACACATTGGCTTGAGGGTGATAGGTTGAGCTGTATCTAAGGTTTGTCACGAGATTTTTCTAGAAAGTCTTCAATAATTTGCGAACAAATTTTGTTTCTCGGTCAGAGACTATACTTCTAGGTAAGCCATGCCAAAAGAAATCCATACTATTAGCATGTAACATACCTCACTTGACAATTTTTTTTTCATTGATATTAGCAACACATTAACAATTTATTTGCAACACATGTGGCATCATTAATGTTTGAAAATAGTATAAAGTGTGCCATATTTTAGAACCTATCCACAACTACAAAACATGAGTAATTTTTCTTGGAGTCTTAGGCAAACCCAAACGAAATCCATACTAATGACATTTAACATAACTCATTTACATGCCAATTTTTTTTTCATTGATATAAATAGCACATTAACAATAAATTATACTCCCTAGAACAAATTCTTCACCATGTTTTCTAAATTTATAACCCAAATCTTCCTTAGCATTTGTCCAAAATATCTTTTCCCCTATTCCATTCTACTCCACCTCGTCTCTTCCTTCTCCAAAATATCTCTAACCATCTTCTTGCCATGACCTCCTTGATCACCTTCATCTTCTGCAAAATCCTAATTTTCAATGTACCTTAGCACACATCCTTCTTCCTTAAGGTGCCACTATCATCCTCCTGTGCAACTTTCGTCTTCTCCGCACCTTACCTACTACGCTAGCCCTACGATGCACTCTGCCTAGTCCTATCTGCACTCCACGTCATAGTTGTACGGTTGTGCAATATCAAAAAATTTCTCAGCTCCAACAAAAATTCAAGATATCATTCCAATAATGAGCATAAAAATGAGTCTCATAGCTTATACATTTATTTACATTTACAAAACACAAGTATTGCATGATCTAGAACATGAAAAAATCATCACAATCCATAAGACAATATGCACAAGCAATTTACACTTGTCTCTATGATTAAATTTCTTTCTCTTTGGTTAAAACACAAGGCTTCATGCAAGATAAATTGAGTTATATATTAGTTCTAAGATGTGGAATCAATTATTTTGATGGTTTAATAATTGCCTCTCTGGTGGGCTCCAGTATTGTAGCAATAATGCTACAACTCTTGGAGCTTCCTTCTCTAATTTTATCAACCCAGTAGTTCGTAACAAACTTGGAAGCGACGGTGTTGTATGCACAAGTACTAGCTCTTGCCGCAGCTGTCACTTGGTCAGCTGGCACAACTCCACTAGGGCTCAAGCCAACTTCTATGAGCTCTTAGAAGAAGCTTTTTAACCGATGAACGAAAGCTAACTCAAAGGAAATTAACCTACTGCAGAAAGGAATTGAAAGTCAACAAGTAACACAAACCCTAGCAAACCCTAATTCTACCAGCTAGTCCTACTGATGCAAAGGTGGCAATGAAAACTACTGAAAGAGATGCCATTACTTCTAGGAAGGTGAGATGCATGTGTCTAGACTACTTTGATCTGAAGAGAACATATTTTTGTATTTTTGTCCAAGTTGTTGGAATTATTATGCATGTGCTTCTAACTGGATCTTTAGTGTGCAGGGGTAGGTGAAGGGGGGAAATCCTTGGAAGAGGTCAGGAAGGCTCAGAGAGGGTCTAAGGAGTCGCTAACATCCTTTCAAAGAGTTTCACAAAGTTTGGATGCCAAGAAACCGTGTTTATGAGCTTCTACAGGAAGTCTGCAGGGGTTCTACAAGATGTTCTGAATTTCTACAGGAAGTTCAGTAATTCCTACAGGATGTTCTATAATCGGATTTTAGGGTGATGGGTGAGTGGAAGAGGCTGCATGGGTGGATAGGGAGGTAGGAGGGGAGTTTGTAATGACTCCACTACAGAGAGATGAGATGAAGAGGGGGTGTGCAAAGCTAGGTTGTCTTAAAGAGGGCAGAGGGAATGGAAGGCCGAAGAAGGTAGAATAACGAGGGTAATGGGATAGTTGAGAGACAAGGGGTCTAATTGGGAGATGAGTAGTTGGCCTGGGCACGACTTAGAAGGACAAGAGAGTGAGAGAGTAGCTCTGCATAGTGTAAACAAATCATCCACGTCCTGCACATAGCCGAAATATTATTAACCTATTCTAACTGTTTAATAAAACCAATGAACAGCAACGTTATTCCTAAGGAGAATCATGCATGGTACTGAAACAAAGAGACATTCCAAGAGATCTGAATGCATGGACACTTCTACAAACAACAATATTGCATCAAAGCTTGCATGTACTCGTAAACCAATGTTTTTGGTGGGTAGCACTGTCTACAATTCCAGCCCTTAGAAAGAGGTGAAAATGAGTGTGCAAGCAACCCTTTTCTAGAACTTTTATCAACTCCAATCTCTTCAATTTATTCTAAACAGCTAAAGCAATTTTGTCTTATGAAAATGACCTACTTAACCACACCAAGAAATCTAACTCAGCAAACTGCGTTCTGAATGCATGTAAAGGAAAAAGAAAACATAATGCTGAAAGAAAGATAACAATACAAAGGAAGAAGGCCGTAGGCTCTCAGGTTGGGCCCAACTCCGAGATCTATGGCTCCTTTAAGAACTCGGAACTGAACTCAAATTTTCCTGCTTTCCATTAAAAGATAATAATCATAAGTCAAATAACATGCCAATAATGGCTACAAAAGAGCAAAAGAGAGCTAGCAGCTCGTAATCCAGAATGTGCAACAAAGTTTCAAAAGTCCTTTTCGAAGGCTAAAGCCCTATCATTTATACATCTCGAGGCCCCAAGCTGGCCTCCTAAATCAGTGGGGCTTGGATGACCAAACTAGGAGTGAACTGCTGCTTCCTCCAAATCCGTTTGGCTGCCTTCTAGATCCGGTTGTGGTGGCTATCAGAGCTCGGAGTTGGGGGTGAAAATCCCGAGGAAGGCCATTTAATGCTGTGGACAACCCTCCTACGAATCCTCAACCGCATCTTGGCTGTCTCCTAGCCCTCATCTGCGTGGTTTTGCTCCATTAAATGTAAAAAAAAACCTGAAATAAGCACGTGTTAGCCACCTAGGAATAGTGACTGCCCTTATTCGTACAAATGACATAAATATACTAAAAGATGATGCATAAGTTATGAACAATGAAGGGTTGAGCAAGGGTAGTTAGGCCAAATGAGCCCAAAATGTTACCAAATTTGGGGCTCATCATCACCCCCCAGCTAAAATGATTGCTCATCCTTGAGCAACTAATCGAGCTCCTCGTCCTTCATTGCTTTCACTGCCACCCTCACATCCCAGGCCTCTGAAGTGGTCTCCTCCTCACTGGCATGGAACCCAGCCTTCCTTTCCACCTCTTCCCACTGCTTTTTCTCTTCTTTTTTTGTGTTGCCTTCCATCAATCCTAACAGCAAAGGTGGGCTTAGCTTGAGGCCAATCCAGCTGGCTTGGAGATTCTGTATGGACTTTTTCTAGAGGGGCACCTGTGCTAGAACTTCCCTCATTCGAGTTGGAGTATGGTATTCTCTGATTTTAAGGATGTGGGACAACGAGTTCCATCGGCGGGTGCAAGCATGAACACAGTTGTCCCCTAATAGTCGCTCCATATCCTCGAAATGGGCTATGGCTTGTGCTTGCTGATCCATGTATTTCAATAAAGTTTGAGGGTTGGTGGCTAAGTGTTGGTGGGCCGTTATCAACGCAGTGGGATCCCCTGGCTCTGCTCTGATCAGCAGTGGCTCATGTAATTCTCGGTCCATGACCTCCTTGACTTATGCTACCCTCTTTTCTTCATGATTCAACCATGAGGAAAATGCCATTAATTGCATATCCCCTACAACTGTGTTGGGATCCCATGTAGTCACGTTAGGAAGGGCAAAATTATGGAGATAGAACTCTGAGAGTTTGGCCTTATCCTCTGATGAACTGCTATTACATAACGCTGTGAACTGCTCCGGGTCTTGGAGTTTGGAGAGACCCCTTTGCGCTAATGCGTTGATTTGAAATTGCAGCCACTGGTCTCGTAGGTACAGGCCATAGGATTTGGCTGGCTGTCTGCATTGTATAGCATCCATGGCCCAACTCGCCATGCAAGCCAGTTGTGCCTCTTTTTGCTGGAACTGCTGTTTGAGAGCTTGTATCTCGATTTGTGCTTGCAGTTCCCCTTCCTGTAGATGCGAGGTTGGCTCCCCAAGACCGACTTGCACTCCTTCTCTGCCTTGATGTTCTGCTGTAGTGTCCCCTGAGGATGTGCCCTTTTCCTTCCTCAGCTCCTGTAGCTGCAGTCTAAGTTTCTCGTTCTCTTCCTGTAGGAACACTCGCTAGCAGTTTGCCACGTGTTTGGCCATAGCTAATAATTTTCGTGCCTCCTTGAGTTGTTCCTCCAAGGGGCCTATATCATCCACTCCTTTTGATTTAGCTATTTTCATCCACGTGTGAGTTCTCACTCTTTCTTCCTCCAATGCGAAGAAAAGTGGCACAGTGAATTTCTGTGGTATAATTTATCCAGCTTCTAAGAAGTTATAATATGAGCTCAGACTTGGCTGGGGACTAGGCTCCGGAATATGCTCTTTCTCTTCTTCTCTCGGTGGCTCTACTTCATCTTCCCTCGGTGGTGATGAGGGTGCCTCTCCCTCCATTCTCTCTGTCTCCTTAAGCCGGGCTAAGGTTTTCTGTAGAGCAGCCTCAGCATCCTGTAGCCGGCCTTGTGAAGCCAACCTATCCATTCTCTCTTTCCACGTGGTTGTCTTCGGGCTCCCCCGCTCATAAGTGACTGATATTTTCGAGGGGGACCTCTCCCTGGGCGAAGTAGGGGCATCCTCTATAGTAATTGGGCTACTGGATGGAGGCTGTCGCCTACCTGTTTTGATTCTCACACTTCTCCGGGCTTTAAAATACATATGGATCTCCCTCTTTCGCTTTTCCTTCGGCTTAGGAGGTGTACTAAGGGCAGCCAACATGGCTGCTGCCTCCCTTGCAAGAATTTTGGCTCTCTTTTCCTTTGGTTTTCCTTTCTCAGGGCTTCCTATAGAAGGCCCTGTATCAGCTGATTTCTGGCTTCTTGTAGAAGCCGTTTTCGGTTTTCCTGTAGAAACAGGTGGCACCGTTTTAGCTTGTTTGACTGTGGGTGCTTTGCTTTTTGACTTGGTTGAGGCTGCTGTTGAGGTGCCTTTGCTGACGTGGACTTGCTCAGTCCTGTCCACCCTACTTTGTAACCTTTTCTCCCTGGGTTTCAATGTGGTTTTGTCATCCTTCTCTTCGGCAACCTTTTTCTCTCGTTTCCCTTTTTGCTCTTTCTTCGGTGCTTTGGCCATGGGTTCTTGGCCTTTCCCTTTCTTCTCTGTGCGTACTGACTCCTTTTCCTCACTGCTGGAGGAGGTGAGCTCCTCGGTCAACATTTTGATATCGCCATCCTTAGTCAGATTCCGGAAGGCTTCCCACGAGAGAGGGACTTTGTATGTGTGGAGTGCATCCTCCACGAGGAGCTTAATGAGCCCATGATGAGCTACCTGGTCTGGCGTGCCTTCTTTTAACTTGGTGGCACATTCAGTCATAGACTGCAGGAGAAAGTAGGGAATACTTAGTTTGCTTTCTGCAGGTAGGTCCATCTGATGCCTTAATTCTGTGAGTAGCCGGAAATGGTACCCATATACAATGTTGAACCGTCCTTCGCATGTGATGTATTTCATAATTTGGAGGCTGACCTCGCTCCAAAGTGGATGTAAGCTAGCTCTGCGAACCCCGTTCTTATCCTCTGAGAATGTCTCCTCCAGTGGAAAGAACTCCTTTTTAGCCTTCTGGCCTAATTTCCTCTCCTCCTTGTCCCACAGTACCCCCATCAGGAGCTCAGTGACTCTGCTGATGAACTGTGGGGTAAGTCTGAGACTCAAACCCCTGAAATTGACAGTGGCCAGCGTTTTTGATTTTGGCTTCAGAGCTCGCAAGAACTCCTCTGCCACCTCATCATCATAACCTTGAAGTTTGTCACAGAACGACATCCATCGCGCACGAGTGAACAATTCCACCACCTCAGGGTTCTCCCTTAGTTTCTTTGAGTCCATCGGTTCCTTTCTGATGAATCCACTCGGCATGGTGAAAGCTTGCTATGTTAACCGGAGGTGGCGAGTGCGTATCAAAAGACGGTTTTTCAGATTTCTTTGGGACAGAGCGTAGAATTACGCCTCTGTTATGCACACAATTCATGAAGATTATCTACAGATGAGCCTTGACAGGGGCTCAACTATAAATCACATCCTGTAGAAAACCCCACATATACTTCGACGACAATTCACGCAAAAGGAAGACGACGCTTGCAATTTTGTGCTCAGACTGTAATTTTACATTTTTGAAGACGTTGACTTCGCCACCCTTTAAACCAATTGCATGGGAGGAACAGGTTCAGGCTTACCTTTTTCAATTCGCCACCTTTGACGTGAAGGGACCAATTTTCCTCGTGGCAGTGAGCTTCCTGTAGTGTAGTTTTCATGTAGAAGTTAGCGCACGGGTTCTGGAGAGCATGGCAGTGGTTCTGCGCCTTCTGTGCCGCTACCAGACGTTCGAACAAGCCGAAGACTTGGAGTAATGAGCTTCAGAGAAATTAGGATGCTCACTCGACTTCAAAACGGTGGATGATAAATGAATGGAGTGGCGATCTAGCCGGTGGATTTGAATCCCTGCGGAATTCATGGCGCGGGGGTGAGCTGTCCCTGTCGGACCATTGGACGACATCACCTACTCATTTCACTGCAAATATCCCTGACTGCCGCATCATTCCCCACAGATCCTCCACCGCCATTTCTGTTAAATCGCTGCTTCTCCCCGACTGGACATTCCTCACGTGTCTATTACCCGTTTTGCTTGCCACGACCACCACTTTCCAAATCCGACTAGACCATCTGACTGGTCGTCGTGGCCAGTTGAATGGCCATTCGACTGCTCAACCCGTTCATTTCCATACTTGCAAACATTCTAGAGTAGTATTCATGTAATTTGACGAAAGAAAGGGTGAGGAAATTACCTGTGTGGCCGCGACATGATTTTCAGGTTTCAGGATGATGGTGATTAGATTTGCGTGTTGCTGCTATTTGCACAGGCCCGGGGGTCCTTCCTTGCAGACTGCTGATGGTTACGACGCTTATTACCTGGCTACGGGTGGTATATGTGCCCTCTCTACGTGTTGCAGGCGTCGTGATGGTGTATACTCTAGCTGGCTGAACTGCTACGGGATTCCTGTAGAATGTCCTGTAGCAGTTTTTCCTCCTCGGGTGCGTGCTGAACGATGGAGACGGTGGCATCACGGTCATGATCGCAGGGCCCTCGGATGGCTTTGATAAGCATTGTATGATATCTCTGCATCGTTTTCATTTATTTGAGAAGTGCTTCCTCTGATAATTCACTGTCCTGTCTTGACTGTGCAGGTTTTTTCATTGCATGGCAACTGGGGTGGTAGAAGGAGGCGACAGCAGTGTGTGATGGAGAAAATAGTAGCTTGCATGCCTCCATCCCGGACCTCACTCGTTAAATCTCCCCACACAGTCAGTTCTGGGCCGTCCAAACTTCTACAGGAAGTTTCCTCTAGAAATACAGAACTTCCTATAGAAAGTCCTGTAGCTTCCTGTAGAAGACTAAACTGTGATCAAATCGTGCCCAGACCTTGGAGAAGACGAGTGTTTCCGGAGGGAGTGCTGGTGAGGTCACCTGGTAGCATAATAACGACCCTTGTCTTTGAGTTGAGGGACCTCTTTGCCTTAATAGAATACCTACAACCTGCATGCATTGCCACATTGTGAACTTGTTGTCCTTTTTTTTTTGTTTCTTCTTTTTTTTCTTTTTGAAAGACAGCAGGGGCGCCTCCATGAGGTTTTCACCCTTACTATTTGCCTTGAGCGCCTCAGAGAGGTTTTCACTCAAGGGTCTTTTTCAAACCCTTTTTTTGAAAGACAGCAGGGGCGCCTCTATGAGGTTTTCACCCCTACCATCTGCCTTGGGAGCCTCAGAGAGGTTTTCACCCAAGGGTCTTTATTATTATTATTATTATTATTATTATTATTATTATTATTATTATTATTTTTATTTTATTTTAATTTTTTTTTTTAAGATCTTCAGGGTATGCCCAAAACAGAGGCAGAACCCTTCTCGATGACCAGCACTAATTTTTCCACAGTTTTGATGAATTCTTGTCTTGACATAGGCTTTCTGTAGATCTTCAACCGATGCCCATTGACAAGCATAGGGATGGCCTCCTCATCAATGGTCCGAATAAGAATAGATCCATTGTCATTACATTTTTCCACTGCATGTGGTCCCAACCATCTGGTTCTCAGCTTCCCCTTGAAATCTTTATGCCTGGAATCATACAACAATGCCCAATCTCCCAGCTGAAATTGCTTGTCATTGAGGTGTTGGTCATGCCACACCTTCCTTTGAAGTTGAACCACTTCTGAGTGAAGAAGGGTCTGCATTTGGTGCTCGTCTAATCCATTCAGCTGCAATAACCTTTCTTGTTGGGCATGGCTAAGATCCAGGTCCAGCTGAGCTGCCATCCTCAAGGTGTTGTATTCAAACTCAATTGACAGCAAAGCTTTCTTCCCATAGACCAGCTCATAAGGTGTGAAGCCGGTTGTGGTATTCCAAGTGGTGTTGTAAGCCCACGTGGCCTCAATCAGGCGATCTGCCCAATCTTTCCTGTTGCTGCTCACCACCTTAGTCAAGATCCCTTCCAATGATCTATTGGTGACTTCCACCTGCCCATTTGCTTGAGGATGATAGGGGGTGGAAGTCCTATGCTTGATTTTGTGATGAGCTAGTAGGTCTTCAATTAAGTTGGAGGTGAACTGGCTTCCTTGATCGGTGACTAACTCTCTTGGGTAGCCAAATTTGTAGAAGATGTTTTCTCTTAAGAACTCAGCCACCTTTTCTTCTATCGCTGCTTTGATTGCCTTGGTTTCTGCCCACTTTTTCAGGTAGTCTGTGCACACAATGATGTAAGACCTTTGCGTCGAAGGAGGATTGATTGGACCCACAAAATCCATACCCCACTTCTCAAATGGCTCAAGAGTTACTTGAGGTTGGAGAGGCATTTCATCCCTTGGAGTCGGTTTCCCCATCCTTTGGCACCAGTCACACTAGCTGATATACCTTCTGACATCTTGATGAAGCATGGGCCAATAGTAGCCTGCCTGCAGGATTTTGAAGGCAGTCCTCTTTGCTGCAAAATGTCCTCCACAAGGCCCATCATGACAGGTGAGGAGGATATCAAAGACTTCCTCCACCCTTACACAACGCCTCAAGATCTGATCAGGGCCAAGCTTGAACAGGTTGCCCCCTATCCAAGTGAATGAGGCACTCTTTCTGACAATTCTGCTCTTTTCTCTTGAGGATAAGTGTGGAGGGAACTGTGCTGAAACAAGGTAGTTTGTTATATCAGCAAACCATGGAGAGAGTACTGAAATAGCAAACAAATGTTCATCGGGCATCTGGTCATCCACTGTTCCATCCTCATCTGCAGGTAAATCCAATCTAGACAAAAAGTCAGCAACAACATTTTCTTTACCTGGTTTGTCAACGATAGTCAAATCAAACTGCTGCAACAAAAGTAACCATCTAATAATACGAGCATTCACATCTGGTTTATTCATTAAATATCTAATTGCAGCATGATCAGTATGTACAAATGTTGGATAGCCAGTGATATAATGTCGGAACTTGTTCAGTGCATTGACCATGGCCAAGAATTCTTTCTTAGTTACAGTGTAATTCAGTTCTGCCTTGGGTAAGTTTTTGCTGACAAAGTAGATGGCATATGGAAGCTTTTGTTCAACTTGTCCTAAGGCTGCCCCTATGGCTTTGTTCGAGGCATCAGTGTGGATGTGGAAAGGTAGGGCCCAGTTTGGACCTCTCAAGATTGGGGCAGACACCAGCTTGTCCTTTAATTCATTCAGAGCCTTCTGACAATCGTCAGTCCATTTGAACTCAACATCTTTTGCCAAGAGGCTAAACAATGGCGAGGCTAGCTTGCTGAAGTCTTTAATGAATCTCCTATAATATCCCGCTAATCCTAAGAAACTTCAAACATCTCTTACTTTCTGAGGGGGTGGAACCTTTTTGATGAGAGCAATTTTGTTAGGATCCACTTGTAACCCTTGGCAAGAAATGGTATGGCCTAGCATGGTCCCTTCAGTCATCAGGAATTCACAGTTTTCAGGACTAAGGGACAGGTTCATCTCAATGCACTTGGTTAGGAATTTTCCCAGATTGGACAATGCTTCCTGGAAGTTGGACCCATAAGGAGTGAAGTCATCCATATAGATTTCCACCGAATCATGGACCAGCTCAGAAAAGATGCTCAAGACGGCTCTCTAGAAGGTGGCAGGAGCATTGCATAGTCCAAAGGGAAGAACTCGGTAAGCAAAGGTACCCCAAGGACAAGTCAAGGTGGTCTTATCTTGGTCTTCCAGGCTGATTTGGATCTGGTTATACCCGCTAAACCCATCCAAGAAAGAGAAAAACTTCTTTCCTACCAGTCCATCCAACACTTGATCTATGAAAGGTAGAGGAAAATGGTCTTTCTTGGTGGCCTTGTTCAGTTCTCGGTAGTCCACACAGATTCTCCACTTCTTGTTTTTCTTGGGAACCAACACCAAAGGGGACACCCATTCGCTATCTGAGATGGGGTAAATGAATCCGGCATCCAACAGTTTTTGTAATTCCTACTTGACGATGTCCTTAAGGGCTGGATTCATTCTCCTTTTGGGTTGCCTAACCGGTTTACAGCCTTCTTTGACGTAGATGTGATGGGTACAGACCGAAGGATGGACTCCTTTCACTCCTTATAGCTCGAAGCAAAAGCATCTAGATGACTGGCCAACAGACTACACAACTCCTTTTCCTGGGAAGGAGATAGGGAGGAGCTGAACTTTAACGTTCTCTCAGGACCGAACTCCACATTTTTGACTCTGGGAGTGACAGGGCCGGTCACACAAAGGTCCACTAAGGTGTTGGCTTGGGCATCCTCCACCAATTCCTCTAAGGACAATGCACTGGGAGGTGGAGTCTGGATCAAGGTCTCAATCAAATCATCCTTGGTTGGGAGGCCTCCCCTAGTGGTGTCTAGGGTGCACAAAGGTGCTGAGTACACCTCATCCTCTTCCCCTTCCTCCAACCAAAGTGGTAGGTCATGCTCTAATGAGGGTTGGGCAGGAGGGTACAGGACTAGCTGCTTGGACATAGGACCATTTTTGATGGTCATGTTTCCTGCACGGCAGCTTATGTAAGCATCTGCAGTGGCTAACCAAGGCCTTCCCAAAATAAGAGGGTATCCGGTAAGCTTTTCCTTTGGTTGCAGAACCAAGAAATCTGTAGGGTACTCCCAAGAGTCAACCGAGACCAAGACATCCTCTACGATCCCTTCGGGAGTCACAGTGGAGCGATCTGCTAGTTGTAGGACTGTCGAGGTCTTTCTCAGGGAACCCTGAAGGTTGAGTTTGAGCATGGTATCTCTGGTCATCACATTAATGGCAGCCCCCAGATCAATCAATGTGTGAGGTATGATGGTGCCATTGATGTGTACATCCACTACAGGACTCCCAGGATCTAGATACTTTGGGCAGATGACTTGTCCCAACATAAGATCAGACAGTTGTCCTATGACATTGATGGTTGAAGCATCTCTTTTTTGCCTGCCTGGATGTCTAAAACACTTTTCCTTAACCAGTTTGTTGTATATCGGTACATCTTTGATGGCTTGGAGAAGTGGTATTTTCACACACAACTGTTTGAGCTCTCCCAGAAGCTCATCCTCCTCTGGGTTGGGTTGTGTGGTGGCTGTTAGTCTCTCAGGAAAGGGTGGAATGGCCTTTGGTTCACTTTCCTGTTTATCTTCCTCGTCCTCTGGGGGAGGAGGTTGGCGATCTGGAAGAGTCTTTCCAGATCGCAGATTGATCTCCTGGATCTCCACAGCATAGGTAGGGCATGATGTTTCCCCAGTATATACCTGCTGGGCCTGTCTGTTGTTGGGGTTCGGGTTCAGTTGAGCAGGAATTTGGGGCTACCTTCGAGGAGCAGGAGGTAATGGTTGTGGTTGCGTTGGTGGTGGAGGCAAAATGGCGGGAGGATTATTGTACTGGGGCCTCCACCCCGGTTGAGGTGCATTCCACTGAGGCTGTGGCTGGGCATGTGAGTGAAACGGAGGAGTAGTGGGCTGAGTATGGTACTGAGGTGGGTAAGACCATGGAGGAGGTATAGACCAGGAAGGATGAACAGGGGGCCCCCAGGAAGGCATAGGAGCAGATTGGTTGGGGATGTAATAGGTTTGGGGTGTCCCTTGCATCCCCTGTTGGTAAGGTCTAGGTCCATGTGGCCTCCTTTGGTTGAGGAAATAGAGAGGTTCAGTGGGCGCTTCTGTCCCTTGATACATGGCTTTAAGCCCAGGTAAGGTTGGACATTGGTTTGTGGGGTGGTCCTCCTCACAGACAAAGCATACCTCGACCGAATGTAATGGGCACTCCTTCTTAGGGTGTTTCCTTGTACACCTCGGGCAGAAAATAGCCAAAGCCCTCTAAGCTTCCTCTTTCTTCTACTGGATTCGGAATGTATCAAGTTGCATGGCGATGGTCTTTCTCACCTCACTCTTGAGATCCTCTAATTGATTTGCAAACTCATGTTTGGAGAAAGGAATACCAGCTGAGAAGATGTTTCCTCTACCTCCTTTTCAGGCTGCCCTGGAGTGGTTTCTAAACACAGTCTTTATGTCCTCATAAGGCAGTTGGTAAATATCTCCTCCAGCTAGCATGTGAACGGTATCTAAGAGGTCTTCCGGGACTCCTCGGAGCAGGACCAACTTAAGAGATTCAGGGTCAAGTGTGCACCTGGCCCGTTTATAGCTAAGCTGGAACCTTTCCTCGTAATCCTCTAAGGACTCATCATTCCCCATGGTCATCTGAAAGATTTCTCCCTTGGTTTCCTTGGACCTACAGTAGTCCCGGTATTTGGTATTGAAGGCTTGTTGCATCTAGGCCCAAGTGGTGATACTATTCCCAGGTAAGCACATGAACCAGCGTAATGCTGCATCCTTGAGGGTAGAGGGGAAGAGTTTCAGTTTTTGCTCATCCTCGGTATAGTCATAGGTTCTGCAAAGGACGACAAACTCAAACAGGAAGGTATCAGGATCTTCAGTAGTCAGTCCATGGAAGTGAGGTAAAGCGGAGGGGCTAATGTTCTTCATTTTCATGTCCCCATTGGTCTCTCGGATGGGGAAGGCACCTTCAATTCTCTCATCTTCTCCCATATTGTCAGTCATAGCTTCAGATGGAGTGGTCTCTAACTCTTCTTCTACTATAGGATCTTCGTATATCTCAGGAGGCTCACCTATAGGTTCTTCTGGAACACTATCACCAAAGAAGAGAGAAGGGTGACTTAGTGATGTGGTGGGGGTGTTGGGTAAGAATTTGCCTGTTTTATCTCGGTTTCTACGAGGCATGACATGAAAAGACTTCTGATTTCTTTGTTTTTTCTGGTACCTGCAAAACTAAAATAGATCGGACTGCAACTAACTATCTTGTTGAAATGGAAATGCGGAATTGAAATGAAAGTATGAAAGAACTAATCTATTTTGCTCAAAATGAAATTGCAGGAATGAAATGCTAAGCTACGCTTTGCAGAATTGAAATGCTAATCTACGCTTGCAGAATTGAAATGCTAATCTATGAAAGCAGGAAATGTCTATGCTACTTTTGCAGAATGGAAATGAAATAAACTACTTAGCAGAAGGCGAGAGTAGGAAAATGGAAGAAAAGCAACAATCACTAATACTCTGACGCTTCCCCGGCAACGGCGCCAAAAAGATGGTGGGCTCCAGTATTGTAGCAATAATGCTACAACTCCTGGAGCTTCCTTCTCTAATTTTATCAACCCGGTAGTTCGTAACAAACTTGGAAGCGACGGTGATGTATGCACAAGCACTAGCTCTTACCGCAACTGTCACTTGGTCAGCTGGTACAAGTCCGCTAGGGCTCAAGCCAACTTCTATGAGCTCTTAGAAGAAGCTTTTTAACCGATGAACGAAAACTAACTCAAACGAAATTAACCTACTGCAGAAAGGAACTGAAAGCCAACAAGAAACACAAACCCTAGCAAACCCTAATTCTACCAGCTAGTCCTACTGATGCAAAGGTGGGAATGCAAACTATTGAAAGATATGCCATTACTTCTAGGAAGGTGAGATGCATGTGTCTAGACTACTTTGATCTGAAGAGAACATATTTTTGTATTTTTGTCCAAGTTGTTGGAATTATTATGCATGTGCTTCTAACTGGATCTTTACTGTGTAGGGGTAGATCAAGGGGGGAAATGCTTGGAAGAGGTCAAGAAGGCTCAGAGAGGGTATAAGGAGTCCCTAACATCCTTTCGGAGAGTTTCACAAAGTTTGGATGCCAAGCAACTGTGTTTATGACCTTCTACAGGAAGTCTGCAGGGGTTCTACATGATGTTCAAAATTTCTACGGGAAGTTCAGTAATTCCTACAGGATGTTCTATAATTGGATTTTAGGGTGATGGGTGAGTGGAAGAGGCTGCATGGGTGGATAGGGAGGTAGGAGGGGAGTTTGTAATGACTCCGAGACAGAGAGATGAGATGAAGAGGGGGTGTGCAAAGCTAGGTTGTCTTGAAGAGGGCAGAGGGAATGGAAGGCCGAAGAAGGTAGAATAACGAGGATAATGGGATAGTTGAGAGACAAGGGGTCTAATTGGGAGATGATTAGTTGGCCTGAGCACGACTTAGACAGACAAGAGAGTGAGGGAGTAGCGTTGCACAGTGTAAACAAATCATCCACGTCCTGCACATAGCCGAAATTTTATTAACCTATTCTAACTGTTTAATAAAACCAATGAACAGAAACGTTATTCCTAAGGAGAATCATGCATGGTACTGAAACAAAGAGACATTCCAAGAGATCTGAATGCATGGACACTTCTACAAACAACAATATTGCATCAAAGCTTGCATGTACTCGTAAACCAATGTTTTTGGTGGGTAGCATTGTCTACAATTCCAGCCCCTAGAAAGAGGTGAAAATGAGTGTGCAAGCAACCCTTTTCTGGAACTTTTATCAACTCCAATCTCCTGAATTTATTCTAAATAGCTAAATCAATTTTGTCTTATGAAAATGACCTACTTAACCACACCAAGAAATCTAACTCAGCAAACTGTGTTCTGAATGCATGTAAAGGAAAAAGAAAACATAATGCTGAAAGAAAGATAACAATACAAAGGAAGGAGGCCTTAGGCTCTCAGGTTGGGCCCAACCCCGAGAGCTATGGATCCTTTAAGAACTCACAACTGAACTCAAATCTGCTTTCTTTCCATTAAAAGATAATAATCATAAGTCAAATAGCATGCCAATAATGGCTACAAAACAACAAAACAGAGCTAGCAGCTCGTAATCCAAAATGTGCAACAAAGTTTTAAAAGTCCTTTTCGAAGGTTAAAGCCCTATCATTTATACATCTCGAGGCCCCAAGCTGGCCTCCTAAATCAGTGGGGCTTGGCTGACCAAACTAGGAGTGAACTGCTGCTTCCTCAAAATCCGTTTGGCTGCCTTCTAGATCCGATTGTGGTGGCTGTCAGAGCTCGGAGTTGGGGGTGAAAATCCAGAGGAAGGCCATTTAATGTTGTGGACAACCCTCCTATGAATCCTCAACCCCATCTTGGCTGTCTCCTAGCCCTCATCTGTGTGATTTTGCTCCATTAAATGTCAAAAAAACCTGAAATAAGCACGTGTTAGCCACCTAGGAATAGTGACTGCCCTTATTCGTACAAATGACATAAATATACTAAAAGATGATGCATAAGTTATGAACAATGAAGGGTTGAGCAAGGGTAGTTAGGCCAAATGAGTCCAAAATGTTACCAAATTTGGGGCTCATCACTCTCATAGAAAGCAATCTAGTGGTTTGTAGTCCATTCTCTGGGTGGTTTCACAATCCCAAGGAAAGCACCACAATGACTCAAATTTCCCTATCCTGGTGGTCTAATAACTATACAACAAGAACCATGTTGTTTCATAGCCCTAAGCGGTGCACAACAATGATCTATTCCTCCACCAAGCCTCTCATTAAGCAATCAATGTTACACACCGTCCAACATCCAAAACACAATCACAAGGAACACATTCTAAATTCAGAAAGTACTAGTTCAAGGTATGCATTTCTTGCCTTCTTTTGGCTTCCATACGAGTAGCTTAAAACTAACTTCTCTCTAGTGTCTTCACCCGATACTCCTCTGAAAAGTAAATTTGCAACACATGTCACATCACTAATTTTTGAAAATGGTATAAAGTATGTCATATTTTAGAACCTATCCACAACTACAAATCATGAATAATTTTTCTTGAAGTTTTAGGCAAACACAAATGAAATCCACATTAATGGGATTTAACATACCTCAGTTACATGCCAATTTTTTTTCATTTCGATAAATAGCATATTAACAATAAATTATACTCCTCAGAACAAATTCTTCACCATGTTTTCTAAATTTATAACCCAATTCTTCCTTAGCATTTGTCCAAAATATCTCTTACCCTATTCTTCTCCAGTCCACCTCATCTCTTCCTTGTCCAAAATATCTCTAACCATCTACTTCCCATGATCTCCCTGATCACCTTCATCTTCTGCAAAATCCCAATTGTCAATGTACCTTGGTAGATATCCTTCTTCCTTAAGGTGCCACTATCATCCTTCTGCACAAATTTTGTCTTCTTTGCACCTTACCTACTGCGCTAGCCCTACGATACACTCCACCTAGTCATATCTACACTCCACATCCTAGTTGCATGGTCATGCAATACAAAAATTTTTCCACTCCAGCAAAAAAGCAAGATATCATTCCAATAATCAGCATAAAAATGAGTCTCATAGCTTAGATATTTATTTACATTTACAAGACACAAGTATTGCTTGACTTAGAACATGAAAAATTCTTCACAATCCATAATACAATATGCACAAGAAATTTAGAATTGTCTCTATGATTAAAGTGCTTTCTCCTTGGTTAAAACACAAGGCTTCATACAAGATAAATTGAGTTATATCTCAGTTCTAAGATGTGGAATCACTTATTTTGATTGTTTAAAAACTGCCTCTCATGGAGAGCAATGTAGTGGTTTGTAGTCCATTCTCTCGGTGGTTTCACAATCCCAAGAAAAGCACCACAATGACTCAAATTTCCCTATCGTGGTGGGGTAATAACTATAGTGCAAGAACCATGTGGTTTCATATCCCTAAGAGAAGCACTACAATGTTCAATTCCTCCACCAAGCTCCTCATTAATAAATAAATGTTACACACCGTCTAATATCCTCAACGCAATCATAGGGAACACATTCTAAATTCACAAAGCACTAGTTCAAGGTATGCATTTCTTCCCTTCTTTTCGACTCCACACAAGTAGCTTAAAACATAGCTTCTCTCTAGTGTCTTCACCTGGTACTCCTTTGAAAAATAAATTTGCAACACATGTGGCATCATTAATTTTTGAAAATGGTATAATGTGTGCCATATTTTAGAACCTATCCACACCTACAAATCCTGAATAATTTTTCTTGGAGTTTTGGGCAAACCCAAATGAAATCCACACTAATGGCATTTAACATACCTCATTTACATGCCATTTTTTTTCATTGCTATAAATAGCACATTAACAATAAATTATACCCCTCAGAACAAATTGTTCACCATGTTTTCTAAATTTATGACCCGATTATTCCTTAGCATTTGTAAAAAATATCTCTTCCCCTATTCCGGTTCACTCCACCTCGTCTCTTCCTTGTCCAAAATATCTTTAACTATCTACTTGCCACAATCTCCCTGATCGCCTTCATCTTCTACAAAATCCTAACTGTCAATGTACCATGGCAGATATCCTTCTTCGTTAAGGTGCCACTATCATCCTTCTATGCAACTTCTATCTTCTCTGCACCTTACCTACTGTGCTAGGCCTATGCTACACTCTACCTAGTCCTATCTTCACTCCACGTCCTAGTTGCATGGTCATGCAATACCAAAAATTTTCTCGGCTCCAGCAAAAAGGCAAGATATCATTCCAATAATCAGCATAAAAATGAGTCTCATAGCTTAGACATTTATTTACATTTCCAAAACACAAGTATTGCATGATTTAGAACATGAAAAATTCATCACAATCTGTAAGACAATATGCACAAGTAATTTACACTTGTCTCTGTGATTAAAGTGCTTTCTCTTTGGTTAAAACACAAGGCTTCATGCAAGATAAATTGAGTTATATCTCAGTTTTAAGATGTGGAATCACTTATTTTGATGGTTTAACAACTGCCTCTCATAGAAAGAAATGTAGTGGTTTGTATTCCATTCTCTGGGTGGTTTCCCAATCCCATGGAAAGCGTCACAATAACTCAAATTTCCCTATCCTGGTGGGGTAATAATTATACAGCAAGAACCATGTGGTTTCATATCCCTAAGTGAAGCACTACAATGATCTATTCCTCAACCAAGCTCCTCATTAATAAATCAATGTTACACATCATCCAATATCCTCAACGCAATCATAGGGAACACATTCTAAATTCACAAAGCACTAGTTCAAGGTATGCATTTATTCCCTTCTTTTGGACCCCACACAAGTAGCTTAAAACATAACTTCTCTCTAGCATCTTCACCTGGTACTCCTTCGAAAAATAAATTTGCAACACATGTGGCATCATTAATTTTTGAAAATGGTATAAAGTGTGCCATATTTTAGATCCTATCCACAACTTTAAAACCTAAATAAAGTTTCTTGGAGTTTTAGGAAAACCCAAATGAAATCCATACTAATGCCATTTAACATACATCATTTACATGCCAATTTCTTTTTCGTTGATATAAATAGCACATTTACAATAAATTATACTTAGAACAAATTCTTCACCATTTTTTCTAAATTTATAACCCAATTATTCCCTAACATTTTCCCAAAATATCTCTTCCCCTATTCCACTCTGCCTAGTCCTATCTGCACTCCACGTCCTAGTTGGATGGTCATGCAATACCAAAAATTTTCTCGGCTCCAGTAAAAAGGAAAGATATCATTCCAATAATCAACATAAATATGAGTCTCATAGCTTAGATATTTATTTACATTTACAGAACACAAGTATTCCATAATTTAGAACATGAAAAATTCATCACAATCCATCAGACAATATGCACAAGCAATTTACACTTGTCTCTATGATTATTATTTTTTCTCTTTGGTTAAAACACAAGGCTTAATGCAAGCTAAATTGAGTTATATCTCAGTTCTAAGAATTGGAATCAATTATTTTTATGGTTTAACAATTGCCTCTCATAGAAAGCAATGTAGTTGTTTGTAGTCCATTCTCTGGGTGGTTTCACAATCCCAAGGAAAGCACCACAATGACTCAAATTTCCTTATCCTGGTGGGGTAATAACTATACTGCAAGAACCACGTGGTTTCATATCCCTAAGCGAAGCACTACAATGATCTATTCCTCCACCAAGCTCCTCATTAATAAATCAATGTTACACACCATCCAATATCCTCAACACAATTATAGGGAACACATTCTAAATTCACAAAGCACTAGTTCAAGGTATGCATTTCTTCCCTTCTTTTGGACTCCACATAACTAGCTTAAAATATAGCTTCTCTCTAGTGTCTTCACTTGGTACTCCTTTTGAGAAATAAATTTGCAACACATGTGGCATCGTTAATTTCTGAAAATGGTATAAAGTGTGCCATATTTTAGAACCTATCCAAAACTATAAAACCTGAATAATTTTTCTTGGAGTTTTAGGCAAACCCAAATGAAATCCATACTAATGGAATTTAACATACCTCATTTACATGCTAATTTTTTTCGTTGTTATAAATAGCACATTAACAATAAATTATACTCCTCAAAACAAATTCTTCACCATGTTTCCTGAATTTATAACCCAATTATTCCCTAGGTTTTTTCTAAAATATCTCTTCCCCTATTCCACTCCACTCCACCTCATCTCTTCCTTCTCCAAAATATCTCTAGCCATTTGCTTGCCACGGTCTCCTCGATCACCTTCATCTTCTACAAAATCCTAATTATCAATGTACCTTGGCACCCATCCTTCTTCCTTAAGGTGCCACTATCATCCTTCTGCACAAGTACCATCTTCTCCGCACCTTACCTACTGTGCTAGTCCTATGCTGCACTTTGCCTAGTCCTATCCGCAATCCATGTCCTAGTTTCACGGTCGTGCAACACCAAAAATTTACTGACTCCAACAAAAAGGCAAGATATCATTCCAATAATGAGCATAAAAATGAGTCTCATAGCTTAGACATTTATTTACATTTACAAAACACAAGTATTTCATGATTTAGAACATGAAAAATTCATCACAATCCATAAGACAATATGCACTAGCAATTTACACTTGTCTCTGTGATTAAAGTGCTTTGTCCTTGGTTAAAACACAAGGCTTCATGGAAGATAAATTGAGTTATATCTCAGCTCTAAGATGTAGAATCACTTCTTTTGATGATTTAACAACTGCCACTCATAGAAAACAATGTAGTGGTCTATAGTCCATTCTCTCAGTGGTTTCACAATCCCAAGGAAAGAACCACAATGACTCCAATTTCCCTCTCCTGGTGGTCTAACAGCTATACATCAAGAACCATGAGGCTTCATAGCCCTAAGTGAAGAACTATAATGATCCATTCCTCCACCAAGCTCCTCATTAATCAGTTAATGTTACACACCATCCAAGATTCTCAATGCAATAATAGGGAACACGATCTAAATTCACAAAGCACTAGTTCAAGGCATGCATTTCTTCCCTTGTTTTGGCTTCCACACGATTAGCTTAAAACATAGCTTTTCTCTAGTGTCTTGACCCAGTACTCCTTTGCTATATGGTTCCACCATTCTTCCGTCCCCAATTGTTGAAAGGCTAAATTCTCTCATCTCTTCATCTTTCACAAGGAGAGGAGATGCTATGATCTTTTCCTCCACTCAAGCTTCCCACTCTAACTTCAATTCTTGTTAGGGTAGTCAAGTTTGTTATTAGGAAAAACATTACATCAATTAAGGGTGGTTGGTATGGGCTTGCTAATGGCATGCCATACGGAGACCAACAAATATGTAACAATTTCTCAATGGCCATGAAACATCACACCATAGGCTTTCTCTTTTAGAAACTTGGATCCATATGCCATTCCATTTAGACTAGCCATCAATTTATTTTCACAAACATATACATTTATAATTTACATGGTTATATTTAAAGACATGTAATGTTATAAAAAAAGCGGTTAGTTACACCACACATTTCTAAGAAAAATAATGCTTTTTTTAGATTTGAGAATTCTTTCCTTGCTTGGGAGGGTTATTAGATATTAACCTTGGTTTATGGGATTAAGTTTCTCTGTAGCATTAGAAACTTGATTAGGTGGACTGATATCGATACCTTAATTCTAGATTTTCACTTTATTCTTCTTGTTATTTTTCTTCTTATTATTATTGGTCTATGTGTTTTGAGGGTTTAGTGTATTTTGTAAGACATACACCTTCTCTTAAGGAGGAGGATTGATCCAGGTGGATGTTCGTGGCCACCCACCTATCCCATTTGGACCCCCACAACTATCTCCTTCAGTTTTTCTGTTTCCTTAATTATAGCACAGTTTACTATTTTTAGCAGTTTTTCGGGTCCTAAACTTCCGGAGCCGTTTTGAGGCCCTAAACGACGTTTTTTGGGAAATCCACTGCCAGTGATTTTTCTATCTAAAAATCTTCTTTTCCGTCGTACTCCTCGGAGAGATCTTTCCAACGAGATATCATGCACATCAAATGGAGATAGTACAACCAATTCGCGACCCCGGGAAGTTGATGTACCAACTTACCCTAAAACGGGGCCCACAATTTGGCGTTTCATCTTCTAGGGTTAGGTTTTGGAATGTGAAGGGTTTTCCATTGTTTCTCAACAATAAATAGGCCCTCGAGCCTCATTGTAACACAGTTTTTGGAGAACAATTCAGAGGCATGTAGCCGACACATCTCTTCTCAGAGATAAGCTACCATCGCCCTAGCTGGGTTTTTCCTTTTTTTATTTGTAAGCATATTTCAGTATTTTACAGTAATGAAATGAAGTATTATTTCTGCTGCATATTTTTCTTTATGGTTATCTCTGTATTTTATTGCGTTCCTGTTTAAATCCGGATCAATGGTATCAGAGCGGTCTGCTTTTTCTCTGTATTTCTTTGCATGTCCCCAATGAGGTCGGGATATAAGGAGTTAGGTCTGGAACTGGTCGAACCTTTGCAAGACCAGCCTCGCAAATCTCGACGACCTCCCATGGCGGATGAGAAGAAAAATGAGGGGGCAGGAGATCCTATCAAAATCTTGCTCAATGAAGCCCTCGAGCGACAAAGAAACGCGATGATGGACAGCTTTGCCCAAATCCTTCAGCGGCTACCTAGAGGCGACGCATCGGCTTCCAACAGCTACTCTAGAAATGCCACACCGTTTAAGGTACAAGTTAATTTTGAAGTCCCCATCTTCGAGGGTCAAATAGACGCATATGCTATAGATAAATGGTTAAATCTGCTCGATGGGTATTTTTCTGTTCATGAATTTTCAAGTCGGGAAAAGATTTTTTTCGCTCTTCTCAAAGCAACCCCCCACGTCAAGGACTGGTGGGAAACCTACTGCGAACAAAAGGATGAAAGTACAGGCTCACTGTTTTCAGCCGCACCCACTTGGAATGACTTCTGGGACGCCATCAAGGAGCAATACTACCCTGTCAAAAGCTATGAGGACAAATACATCAAATAGACCACACTGCGGCAGGGATGAGACCAAGATGTGCCAGAGTTCACAAACATTTTTCATACCCTTCGCACACAATTGGGTATCAAATATTCTGAGCTGCATGTGGTACTCAAATACAGCGGCTACCTACACAGATACATCCAGGAAGAGATGGTGTTCTTGAACATCTCCTCGCTCGGCATGACGTACCGATACGCTGTCAAAATCGAGCAAAAGTTCAAACAGAAGAAGCAAGACTTTAGATCTACAAATCCGAAGCCCAAAGGAAAAATCCAAGGCGGGGTGACCCAAGACAACCCGTCGAAGCCGCAAGAAAATAACAACACCACGAAGCAGAAGAAGGACACAGGAAAGTGGTGTGAGTTCCACAAGAGTCCCACTCATAACACAAGTGAGCGTCGGACCAAGCAGTCGCTGGTGGCTGAGTTGAAGGCTTCTGAATCAGATGCATGTTCTGACTCTGAGTCAGAGCCCGACAAGGGGAATGACAAAGGGAAGTAGATCATTAATGCAGATCCCAGCACCACTGTTGCCACCGCCAAGATCAAGAAAGATGAGCCCGAAAATCCAGAGGAAGGCGAGCATCTTTTCCACTCATAGATGTGGGTGAAGGGTTCGCCGCTACAATTCATTGTCGACAGTGGCAGCCAAAAGAACCTCGTCTCAGCAGAGATCGTGTAGCGGTTGGGCCTACCGACTACACCGCATGCACAACTGTACAATATCGGGTGGCTTCATGAAGAACAAGATCTGAAAGTTCGCCAGCAATGTTGCCTTCCCTACAGCATCAAACCCTTCACATATGAAGTATTGTGTGATGTTACACCTCTCGATGTTTGTGATGTATTATTAGGCCAGCCATACTTGTGGAGGCGACATGCTGTGTATGATTCCAGGCCTCGTGCTGTCATTATTTCTTTAAATAATTCATTATACAGGATACCGGAGGTAGCCCCACTTACTGCCACATCTTTGATCACTGCTAAGAAAGGCAGAAAGCTCATCTCTCAGACTAGGAAATTTATCTGTCTGGTTCACTCCAAAAGTAAGGGGAAGATCATTGCTACATCCATGACCCCCGCGAAGGGTTCCTCCACACAGCAGCAACAATAGAGGGATACAGTCGTGACAGAACACAGGAGCAACTTGTCCTTACCCGGAGGGGTACCACACAAGTTTCAGGTGGGCGACAAAGTTTGGTTACATTTGTAGAGGGATCGCCTTACCAGAACCCATCAGAAACTCAGACCACTTCGACATGGTCCTTACACCAGTAACAAGGCTACAGGAAACAATGCTTTGAAGCACAACATTCCTCCATTCCTTCGCTTGCACCGAGTGTTCAATGTGGACCATCGCCGACCATGCACCCCACCATTTCTGGACACATCAGAGATTGCAGAACAACTCACTAGAGACCCAACTCAGCAAAAGCTTCCTCATCTCAGGAAGGAACTCAACGCAATGGGGACCATTGCTTCCTAACGGGGGAGGAATGATCCAAGTGGATGTTGGTGGCCACCCACCTATCCCATTTGGACCCCCACAACTGTCTCTTTTAGTTTTTCTGTTTCCTTAATTATAGCACAGTTTACTATTTTTAGCAGTTTTTCGGGTCCTAAACATCCGGAGCCGTTTTGAGGCCCTAAACGACGTTTTTTGGGAAATCCACCGCCAAAGATTTTTCTATCTAAAATTCATATCTTCCGTCGTAGTCCTCGGAAAGATCTTTCCAACGGGCTATCATGCACATCAAACGGAGATAGTACGACCAATTCACGACCACGTGAAGTTGATGTACCAACTTACCCAAAAACGGGGCCCACAATTTGGCGTTTCATCTTCTAGGGTTAGGTTTTGGAATGTAAAGGGATTTCCATTGTTTCTCAACAATAAATAGGCCCTTGAGCCTCATTGTAACATAGTTTTTGGAGAACAGTTCAGAGGCATGTAGCCGACACATCTCTTCTCAGAGATAAGCTACCATCGCCTTAGCTGGGTTATTCTCTTTTTTATTTGTAAGCATATTTCAGTATTTTACAGTAATGACATGAAGTATTATTTCCGCTGCATATTTGTATTTATGGTTATCTTTGTATTTTATTGCATTCCTGTTTAAATCCGGATCAAGGATTTTGTTGAAATTCGTACGGTCGGGGATGTTATGAAACCAGCTCACAAAAAGATAGAAAAGATAGATCAACGCCTTAGAATTCAGCCTCTTCGCGGGGGCAACCTCCTTTACATTACACAAATGGATGATTCTTGGATGATTCAAATGACAAAACCTCCTTTCTATATATAGGAGTCTAAGGAGTCACAATATAACCTAGCCGACCTCACAATAATAACATAAATGCAAAAAAATAACAATAGAGGGATTCTATGGGGCACAATAATAACAATATGGGGACAATAGGGGCACAAAAATTTCAATAAGGGATACAACTACAATAGTAATGGTGTTATCACTAGTATTATAAGGACCTAATATGCCCCTCTCCTTCAAAAACGTGTTGTCCTCAACGCTTGAGTAGTTCCGGATGCGTTTATATAAAATTCTCATCCTCCCATGTGGAATCTTCAGCAGATAAGTTCTTCCACTTGATGAGATACTCCGAAATTGATTGATTTCATAGCTGTCGAGTTCTTGTTCCTGTGACTGCTTCTGGTTCCAATATAATTTTTCCTTGCTCATCAAGTTCTGGCAATATTGTTTGAACTGGGAGCTTGTCGCCTATAACCTTCTTTAAACATGAAACATGGAAAACTGGGTGCACTTGAGAAGCTGCAAGAAGCTCCAATTTGTATGCCATAGTGCAAATCTTTTGCAACACCTTGTACGAACCATAATACTTTGGTGATAATTTATTATCCTTCTTAGCTTATTTGAGGGACATTTGTTTATATGGGGGTAGCCGTAGGAATACCCAATCACCTAGATCAAAACTTCTTTCACTGCGATGTTGATCTGCCTATTGTTTCATTCTATTCTGCGCCAACATGAGGTTATCCTTTAAGAGTTGGAGGACTTGTTGTTGATGCTCGATGTGATGTTCCACTGGTTGAACCTTAGAATTTTCTCTTAAATATGATGTGATGGATGGTGGATGATATCCGTAAAGTGCCATAAATGGGGCCATTTTTGTTGATGTATGGAAGGAAGTGTTATACCACCATTTAGCCAGAGGCAACCATTTGACCCATTGAGTCTGTTTATCAGATACAAAGCAATGAAGATATCCTTACAAAAATGTGTTTATTATCTCAATTTGCCTATGAGATTGAGGATCATAAGATGAGCTATGAGCTAACTGAGTATCGAGACAAGAAAATAATACTGTCCAAAATTTTCCAGTGAAAATGGGATCTCTGTCACTTACAATAATCTTTGGGTTTCCATGTAGCTTTGGAATTGTTTCCATAAATGCAGTAGAAACTGTACTGGCTTTAAATGGATGTGATAATGCACAAAAGTGTGAATACTTGGTAAGTCTGTCAACTACCACCATGATGACACTCTTTCCCTCGGACTTGGGTAAACCTGTGATAAAATCCATTAAAACCTCCTCCCAACGCTGCCTTGGAATGGATAAAGGTTGTAATAGACCCTCGGTCTTAATTTTTTTAGCTTTATTTTGTTGGCAATCCAAACATTCCGCCACAAACTTTTGAATATCCGATTTAAGGCCATCCCAAAAAAAATCCTTCTTAACGCTGTGGTAAGTTTTTAAAAATCATGAGTGCCCTCCTAAGGGAGAAGTGTGCAATTCCATAAGAATTTTTTGTTTGAATTGGGAATTCTTATAGAGGTATAAGTGATCTTTGTACCATAACGAATCATTTTTTTAGCTAAATGTATTAGATGTACTAGAATCCTGTTGTAACTTTCGAACAAGTGCCCACACTTCTTCATCATTCTTTCATTCCTCCCTTGCTTCATTTATCCAATCTTGTTGGATAATAGAAATGGTGCACAACAATGCTTCCACATCCTCATCCTCTCTTGAGAGTGCATCTACCACCACATTTTGCTTCCCTTTTTTGTAGATGATTTCAAAGTCATAACCCAACATCTTTGTGACCCACTTTTCTTTCTCTTCAGAGGATAATATTTGTTCTAAAAATTATTTAAGGCTATCATGATCCATTTTTACTTTGAAGTGTCTTCCCATTAGGTAGGGTCACCATTTCTTAAGTGCATGTAGTATTGCCAACATTTCCTTCTCATAAATAGCTTTGTGTAAAAACTTTCCCTTGATTGGACGATTTTCAAAAGCAATGGGTCTTTCATCTTGCATTAAAATAGCACCAATTCCATTTCCTGAAGCATCACATTCCACAATAAAGGTTTTTGTGAAGTCCAATGTAGCTAATACTGGTGCTTGGCACATTGCCTCTTTAAGATGTTCGAATGCCTTTGTTGCTTTTGTAGTCCATGAAAATGCATCTTTCTTCAATAATGTTGTTAGAGGTGCTGCTATTCTCCCATAATTCTTAACAAACTTGCGATAATACCCTGTCAACCCGAGAAATCCTCGCAGATGCTTTGTGGATGTGGGGATTTTCCATTCCTTAATGGCTTTAATTTTGCTAGGGTCTACCTTAACTCCTTCATGAGATACAATATGCCCCAAATATTCCACCTCTTGTACTCCAAAGAAACATTTGGATCTTTTTGCATATAATTGTTTCTCCTCCAATATTTGTAGCACCATGTCAACATGTTCAGCATGATCTTTCTAAGACTTGTTGTAGATTAGTATATCATCAAAAAATACTAACACAAATTTTCTAAGGAAGTGTTTGAAAATGGAATTCATCAAACCTTGAAATGTAGAAGGTGCATTGGTAAGGCCAAAAGGCATGACGGAGTAATTGGACTTCATTAGTTGCAAGTTGCGACACACTACTCAGTGGGGAGGGAGAGATGGCCATCGCTGAGAACTCTATCTGCGCAGGAAATGAAACCCTCGTCATGGCGATCGTCGGAGGCGGCGTGGAAGGGAAGGACGCAATCACTGCTCCCCATAGGATTGACATTAAGAGCGCGACGCTGGAGTGTTTCGACCCTCGTCAAGATTCTGGAACTGCCTTGGTCATGCGGCCCAATGCCTAGAAAGCACCGGATGCTTTTGGCACAACAGTCATCCTTCGGCCATATCACCTATTGCTTGATGGGCCAAATGCAGTTAAGGCCGATCTGAAGGAGAAGCCAACAAAGCCGTTCGAGGCCAGGGATCTGCAGACATTATTCGTCTTTGGGCTCAGAACCCAACTTGGGGGCGGAAAATCGTCAGAGATCGGCCTGATATATACAGGATCTGCCAGTCTGGTGATAGTCAGGCTCACCCCTCTACAGTCGCTTCATGCATGCAAAGACGAGGGATTGCATGGTGCAGATCTGCCTCTGCACACAATTGCATGGCCCAAACCCTATAGATCTAGGCCGGATCTATCTAATATGAGCAAGTTTCAAGATCTCCAAGAACTTAGGCAGCAGATCGGTGGATATATGCATCGATCCAACAGAGGGTTTGCAGATCGTGACATGCAAATGGAAGAATGTCCCAATAGAAGCTCAGATCTGGAAGACTGCCTATAGCCAGATCTTAATGCAACCAGTAACGACACCGGTTCAGGCAGAGCAGGAACTCAGCTAAAATGCAGACATCAGGTAACAAAAACCCGTTTTCATATTTTCATTAAAACCCCAGAGAAGCAATCTTTTTTGGTATGGGTACATGCAGAAAGTACTGTGCTGCAGCTGAAGCAGCAAATCTGGGCATTGACTGGATATCCTGGCCAGATCCAACATTTAGTCAATGGAAGATGGTCTCTCCAGGACAATAGAACCATGGGAAGTTATGAGATTAGCCCAGGAGAAACCATTGTTTTGAACCTCAGACTGAGAGGAGGGGCCCCTCCTCAGGGTCAGCCAAGTAGCTCAGGAGGAGACAAAGGGAAAAATACAACACCTCAGCATCAACCCAAGGGAGGTCCTTCCTACAAAAACATCCTTCAAGGTAGAAAAGATTCAGGGCTTTCTCCAGATCAGGGCGGATACACACCTAGGCCATACATAGTAGACCAGCTAGGGAAAACTCCATCCCTTAACTTTGATTCCACAGGGCTCGCTGATTATGTCAAATCTTATGAAACGCAGGCCCTAATATGTCGATTCAACAGTTTCTGGCCAAAACCAATGGATCTATTTCACTGGATTTTCACCACTTGGACCATGGAATGTGACATACATTTATGTTCCAAAGGGTTTTTCATAGTCAGAGTTGCATCTAAGGAAGTCAGAGATACAATCATCAGTGTTGGGCCTTGGTTCTGGGGAACGGCGGGGCTATTCATGACCCCATGGTTTACAGACTTCGATCCAAACAAAATGGCAGTGTCCAAAGTGCCGGTCTGGGTTCATCTATATAACCTTCCCCTTCACTTCTGGAGTGAACGAGTCTTGGAAGGAATTGGGAATAGCATAGGGAAATACATCAAAATAGATCTGGAAAAGATTGATGAAAGGATCTTCAATTTTGCACGCATTTGTATGGAAGTGGATCTAAGTAAAGGGTTGCCTGACAACATAAGGCTGATCTATAAACAACAAAATTGGATGCAAGCACTAAACTATGAAAATACTGCATTCAGATGTAGGCTTTGCAGACAAACAGGACACTTGCAAAGCACATGTCCAGAAGCCAAGAAATTAAACAGTAAAAGAAAGCAGAAAGGGAAGCAGATGAAAGGATGGCTATTCTCCCCCCCGATCTCAGAGGATGAAGAATCAGAAGCAGAAGAGGAAGATACCACCACAGAGAAAGCTGAGGTTTCCCAAGAAACGGGGAACTAGAAAGAAACCACATCAGACAACAAGGCCTCTCAGCTTCACCCAAATCAGGCAGAGAAGACAAATGATGACCAGAACATGGGAGGGATAAAACGGCATCACCAATCAGACACATCAGATTCGGACAAGGAATTAGGCACGCAGAAAGCAGAAACACAGTTAGTCATAGCCTCGATCGAGCCCACTCAAGGAGAATGGCGCATGGTCGAAAAGAAAAAAGGAAGAAAAACCTGAAGCGTGAGTTTTGCTCACATATGTATTTCAGTTTTTCTTGCTCTCTCTCTCTCTCTCTCTCTCTCTCTCTCTCTCTCTCTCTCTCTCTCTCTCTCTCTCTTCTTTTCTCATCATTTTTGCACGTTAGTCATGTAACGTTGCGAACGGTGCGAAAGCACTCGAGCCCAATGGGCAGCTTATGGTAATGCATCATGCATCTGCAATTGTAACTTTTCATTTTTTAAATAAAAGGTTACAGATTTTTTCCACTGGAAAAAAAAAGGCCAGAAGGCATGACCAAAAATTCATAGTGACCCTCATGATTTCTAAATGGTGTTTTCGAAATGTCTTCAGTCTCCATTCTGATTTGATGATATCCTGAATGAAGATCCAACTTGGTGAAGCAAATTTTCCATGCAATTCATCCAGTAATTCATCAATCATAGGAATGGGAAACTTATCTTTAATAGTGAGCTTGTTGAGCTCCCTATAATCCGGACACATGCGCCATGATCCATCCTTCTTGTGCACCAATACTATTGGAGCAGAGAAAGAACTTTGACTAGGTTGAATTATACCAGCCTTTAGCATTTCTGCAACCATGCGTTCAGTTTCACTCTTTTGGGCATAGGGATATCTGTACGGCCTGATGTTTGGAGGAACACTTCCTAGAATCAGATGAATAGCATGATCATGATCACGAATAGGTGGGAGACCTTTGGAAGTCTTAAATACATTAGAATGATTATCCAAGACTTGTTGTAGATCTGGAGAAATAGATGATTTCAATGTGGAAACATCTAGTGAACATAATTGTGCAATTACACCTCTTTCTTCCTTTTTTAGAAGCTTTCTCATACCGTTAGAGCTAATTATCTTTCCCGGTTTCCCTGCAATACCCCTTAATTGAACTTCCTTTCCTTCCGTAGAAAATTTCATGAAAAGTTCTTGAAAATTAAAATCTATTGTACCCAAGGATTGTAGCCGTTGGACTCCTAGTACAACATCAACACCTCCCATTGGAATGGAAAGCATTGGGCTAGTCAATACAGATTCTCCCATGGATAGCTTGATATTATGGCACTTTCTAGAGCAATTTATCGTTCCTCCATTTGCAACCATCATTTGACACTCTGGTGCTGGATATAGGGAGCAATTCAATTCTTTTGCTACCTTACAATAAATAAAATTGTGTGTACTTCCTGAATCAATCAACACTATTACCTTTTTCTTCTTGATTTGTCCTGCTATCTTGATGGTTTGAGGAGTGGTCATTCCAACCAATGCATTATGATATGGTCGGATTCATTTCTTCTTTATCTAGGCTTTGTTCCTGGAGTATATCATCTTCTTTTAATATTTCTTGCTCCTTTTCTTCTTCCTCTTCACAATCTATGTAGAATAATTTCTTCTCATCACACTTATGACCTTTAGTGTATTTGCTATCACAACTGTAACAAAGACCTTTTGCTCTTTTTTCTTCCAATTGTTGTGGTGTGAACCTTATAGGTTGTGGAAGACTAGGGGCAACAACACTTCCATCTTTATAGTTGTGAATGGTATGCTTCCTGGTTGCCATAATTTTTCTTTCTATTTTTCTTGTTAACCTGAATGCCTTCTCTAGTGAATCAGGTTTCCAAAGGCGAACATCATGTTGGATATTATCCTTTAAAGTCCCTATGAACACATCAATCCTATGCTCCTATGGAATATTTTTTACCCTTAAGTTCAATTTTTGGAACTCCTCAATGTGCTCCATTATTGAACCCTTTTGTTTGAGACTTATCAGTTTGCTAAAAAAAGTGTTGCTTTTGTATCCTCATAACGTGCTGTCAATTCTTCTGTAAAAATTGCCCAAGTGATAATTTGTTTACAAGAGAAAAGCCATTGATACCATACAAACTGATTTGGTTCCAAATATAAAGTTGCAATACATACCCCATTGGGATTAGTAAGGAAGAGGTGAAATAATTACAAAAAACCAAAGAGATGATTGGTGTCAACCTTATAGGTTGTGGAAGACTAGGGGCAACAACACTTCCATGTTTATAGTTGTGAGTGGTATGCTTCCTGGTTGCCATAATTTTTCTTTCTATTTTTCTTGCTAGCCTGAATGCTTTCTCTAATGAATCACGTTCCCAAAGGTGAACATCATGTTGGATATTATCCTTTAAAGTCGCTATGAACACATCAATCCTATGCTCCTCTGAAATATTTTTTACCTTTGTGTTCAATTTTTGGAACTTCTCAATGTGGCCCATTATTGAACTCTTTTGTTTGAGGCTTATCAATTTGCTAAAAAAAGTGTTGCTTTTTGTATCCTCACAATGTGCTGTCAATTCTTCCGTAAAAATTGTCCAAGTGATAATTTGTTTACAAGGGAAAATCCATTGATACCATACAAACTGATTTGGTTCCAAATATAAAGTTGCAATACACACCTTTTGGGATTTGTAGAAAATTTGTCAAATTTGTAATTATTTCACCATTAGTAAGTATTTCAACTACCACCATGATGACACTCTTTCCCTCTGACTTGAGTAAACCTGTGATAAAATCCATTGAAACCTCCTCCCAATGTTGGCTTGGAATGGATAAAGGTTGTAATAGACCCGGTGTCTTAATTGTTTCAATTTTATTTTGTTGGCAAACCAAACATTCCACCACAAACTTTTGAATATCCGATTTAAGGCCATCCCAAAAAAATTCCTTCTTAACCCTGTGGTAAGTTTTTAAAAATCCTGAGTGCCCTCCTAAGGGAGAAGTGTGCAATTCCATAAGAATCCTTTGTTTTAGCTGGGAATTCTTACAGATGTATAGGCGATCTTTGCTCCATTATTGAAGCCTTTTGTTTGAGACTTATCAATTGGCTAAAAAGTGTGTTGCTTTTTTTATCCCCATAATGTGCTATCAATTCTTCCATAAAAATTGCCCAAGTGATAAATTTTTTATGAGAGCAAAGCCATTGATACCATACAAACTAATTTGGTTCCAAATATAAAGTTGCAATATGTACCTTTTGTGTGTTTTGCACATTATTGAGATCGAAGAATTGCTCCATCTGTAATATCCATGTGGCGGGATCCTTGCCATCAAACTTCCTCATATCGATTTTTGGAATATGGTGAGTCTTTGATCCAACATTAGAGTCTATGGAATCATGATTAATATTTCTTTTGTTCTCATCATGAGTTTCCTTTAGTACCCTTTCACCCTTAGTGACCATTTCTTGTAGCAACTTATTCATATTTATCTTCAATTCTTCCATCTTATCATCCATGCCATCAATTTTAGCGTCCATGCCATTGACCTTAGCTTCCATGCCATCCATCTTAGCTTCTATGCCTTTCTTTAAACAATCCATCTTATCTTCTACACCTTTCTTTAAACCATCCATATTAGCTTCTACATATTTCCTTAAACCATCCATCTTAGATTCTGTTGCTTTTTGTCCAAGTGACACTTGTTGCACTTGTTCTTGTAATTTTGATATATCATATAGCATTTCTTCTTCTTCTTCATGGATCATGCTAGAGCTTTCAGGTTCCTTACTAGGTGTTTGCATTTTTTTTCCTCGGGGCATCAGTTACCGATAATAATGATCTATTATGCCCTTTGAATTCCTTCAAAATAAATTTTCAAACCAAGCTTAAGCAAAAATTTAAGAAAATCTACACACCTTTTTTAACGTTGTAGGAGCTCGATATTGCCTTTGATGTATCTCTGTACTTTCTGATCATCTAGTTCTGAATTTGTGACCTACAGTAGCCCTTTGTGTCCTCTTTCCAATGCCACAAGTCTGACCCAAATTGGATTCTCCAATGAAGAGTTATGCGGAATCTCCCACAGTGACTTGATTATAGACTGGTTCAGTAGAGCTAACTTGTACAACATGACATAAGTAACTGTTTTTCCCTTTGGATCTGAAAAATATATACAAGAAACTACAGTCCGTCCTCTTTTTCGACCTTCTTACGAAATTTCCATCCGATGCTCAGAGAGAAATTTATGATGATTTTCTGTAGGCCACCTATTTGGAATGTAATTCAGGAGTCTGCAAACAAATCAAATTCCTCAGATCATATCTCCGCAAATATAGCGCAAAAAGCTCTGAAATTCGGACCCGAGGTTAACTGTGATTTCGTCTCAAATGGGTTTTTTTTTCACTTCTGAAATGTCGCAGAAAAAAAGTTATAGTGAAAATTCCACGATGACCTATTTGGAGCAGCGAAACCCTAGAATCTAAAGCTCTCATACTAAATGTTATGAAACTAACTCACAAAAAGATAGGAAAGATAAATCAATGACTTAGAATTCAGCCTCTTCGAGGGTGCAACCTCCTTTACATTACACAAATGAATGATTCTTGGATGATTCAAATGACAACACCTCCTTTCTATATATAGGAGTCTAAGGAATCACAATATAACCAAGCCGACCTCACAATAATAATATAAAGGCACAAAAATAACAATAGAGGGATTCTATGGGGCACAGTAATAACAATATGGGCAAAATGGGGGCACAATAATATTAATAGGGGATACAACTACAATAGAAATGGGGTAATCACTAGTATTATAGGGACCTAACAGGGGATGAG
The DNA here is from genome assembly GCA_031772625.1 of Pinus tabuliformis. Taxonomy (NCBI): domain Eukaryota; kingdom Viridiplantae; phylum Streptophyta; class Pinopsida; order Pinales; family Pinaceae; genus Pinus; species Pinus tabuliformis. The sequence goes on from CM062816.1 coordinate 1,954,701,274, forward strand.
GTATTTGAACTTATGATACCAATGATCTAGAAGGGGGAGCAAGGAAGGGATAATAAGGATTATGTATTGGCGGAGCCACATAGGAAGTTGAAGCATTACTATGTGTAGTGGCATTACAAGGAGGGACATGTATATAACACTTCTAAGTAGGTTTTAATATGATGTTTTATCTATTACACATGAAAACGAGTGTGAGTAAGAATAAGGTTATAGGGCATATGAATATTCCCATATAAATGTAATCTAAATGTAAGACATTTAGGACTATAATTATTTCCATATATACTAATCCAAAAAATGTAATGCATTTGACCATATGATGTAGAAGTAGATGTGACTAAAAGTATTACCCCATATGTAGCATGGGATGTTGTTAGTTGATCTCAACAGGTGGAATCAAAACAAGGGTAGTGTGCATAAAGAAGATAAATTAAAATGCAAAGCCACACAATACAATAATATTATTGGTCTCTACTATATACATACTCGGTTGTGGTATGATCTAATTATTTCCTATTAGAAATGAAGAGGTTGAGATATTATCTCAACCATCATCTCACATCTTCCTATTGACTAGTCACTTATGCAATACATATTTAAAATAAAAGTTGGCCTAATATTCTAACACCAATGGAATAAATCTTATTTCCAGGTTAAGGTGATTTGGGTAGAGAAGGTGGAGTAGGATTGCAACTAGGAGTAGTTGGCCCTCTCATTAAATTACACTTGTCCCTTGCTTGATCATAAGGCTAGATAAGACCAAGCCGTAGAAATTAACTAATGTAAAAATATTTGTCATGGAGACGTGTAATTTATGAAGAAAATACAGGGGAAGGGTCTTGTTATTGTATCGAGGTTTATTAAATATCATGAACCACGTATCCATTCATTGTTCTTTCCATGGTTGTGATGTCCACCAATCCTAGCAAAGATGACTCTTTCTTTGATAATGGGGTGTTGGTTCTAGTTTCAATAAATAATTAAACAATCATCTCTTTGGTTGTTTGTAATTATTTCACCTCTTCCTTACTAATCCAAATGGGGTAGTACTCTCTCTTGCTATCCCTATATATATATATATATATATATATATATATATATATATATATATATATGTGTGTGTTGTATAATTGTCTACGGGCATAATTAGTAGAAGAAACAATGCTATTAGGCATAGTGGTATAGATAATGGAAGCAACAATGTAATGGAAGCAACAATGCTATGGAGCATGGTGGGGGAGGTTAGGTTTTGTTCCACACTAATAGAAAAAAAGAAGTGTATAAAAAAATAACAAAAAATTTAAAATTATATAAATTTGTATAAATTATCAAATATAAATATGAAATTTGAAATAAAAACTAAATAAAAATGAGAAATCCTTTATTAAATATATTAAATTCCCTAAACTAAATTGTAACTACGTAATCATAACATACAAAGTATCGTAAATAAAAATATACAAACACAATTTAATCTATATACATTTGTTTCATTTATAAAATCAACCTGCAATAATTTCCTGTGTAATTTTGTAGGAGTTCAAACTATTTAAATAAACATTTTTATATTGGAAAACTCTTCATACACCACTGTATTAATCATTTTTCTTTCTAAATTTCAACACACAATACTCAAACAATATTTGTTTTATAATGAAAAAATACAATGAGCCTTAAGTGGACTATTAAAAAATCATAAGAAATTAGTGAATTAAGATTACCTCTCATGGAAATAATGATAAATAAATAACTTACTTAACTCACTATCCCAAAATAATATCTAATAAAATTGAAAAAACTAAACCATTAAATATAACAATAATAATATATATATTCGTTTTCTTTCGATATTATGTCCATGATTCAGACTACCACTAAGAATCTAAACAATCTTGCCAATTTTTTTGTTCGATGCCGTATGCCCTATGCTTCTGACTTTTAAGGAAATGAGGTAGTTGATTTATTTGTCGCCGTCGTCGTACAAAACAAAGTCAACGCCTTCACCTGGCAGCTTTTGGACATCATCGCCATCGTTCAGAGCACTCATTTTCAGGGCCCTCATTCTTTACATCTAATTATCGGGTTGGAGAAACTTGAGTATCGACTGGTTCAGCTCCGTGGGTTTCTCCAGCGGAAGAGCATGCCCACAGTTTTTTATCACGACAAGATTAGCCTTCTGTCCGATATGCCTGCAAATATTAGAGGAAACATAACTTAACCTGTTTTACTGAATATGAGCAATTGGTTTCTGAATTAAGAAAATAAATTATTTGACTAAGGAGCTTGTTACCTTTGTAAAACACAGGCCTCTTCCAACCAGAAAATTTTATCCTTCTCGCCCCAAACTATTAGAACGTCCTGTTCGATTTTAAGAAATTAAATTCCAATCTGTCACTACAAAATATTTGGAGATCATGTGAGAGTATCGAATTTAGTATATGGCTAAGAAACCAACCTGGTTTATTTTAGGCAGTGCCTGCAAATTCTTCGAACCGATGACTATCCAATCCAGGAGCTGTGCCTTCTGCTCTGTGTTTCGTTGCATAGTCTTAGGAGAATTCAAATTCAAACACAAAAAATTCCAACATTATTTCAAGACATATAACATTTCCACGAAACAATCCGAATGACAATCCATAAACATGAACATTATTTTGTATATATATATATATATATATATATATATATACCTGCCACATAACTTCGCATACGAAAGCAAGAATCCAAGGCATCTTGTAAAAACAGATATTCATGGTGGTTTTCAAGCCCTTCGCACTGTTGGGAAGGAGGACGTCTTTGATGTCGGAGAAGTCCAATTCTCGGAGAAGACGATCGCTAGTCGAAGGCGTGATGCAAATTCCAGAGCTGATGATAATTAGGCGTTGGACGAGATTAGGGTATTTGTGCGCCATCCAGAAGGCAATGAAGCCATCGTAGCTATGCCCCACCACGATCACGTTTTCGACCCCGAGAAATTCCACCATATTCTTCATGCACTCTGCTTGGAATATCTCACTCCGCTCAGAGCTCGTCGTGGTAGAGTCACCAAAGAATATGAGGTCTGGGATGAGGAGATCGAAATGCTTTCCGAGGTTGAAGATTTGGGTATCCCACCCGATCAGCCCATCCGCCGCGAAACCGTGAATGAGAAGAAGAGTCGGCCGCTGATTCTCTAAATTGTGAGGTTTATTATTCTTTAAAACCCAGCAGTGCAGGGAGGTGCCATCGTTTAACTCTATCTGTACAGACTTTAAGCCCAACCAGATCCAGTGAGCTCGCCTCCACACTCTCATGAATTCGAAAATACTGAATCCAAACAGTGCTCTCATTTCAACTGTGGATTAATGAAATTCGCTAGATAACTGAATCTCGGTCGAATAGAAATAATGTTTTTGTCTCAACAACCAAATGGCGGCCGACAGTAATCAAACTTCAGTAGTGCAAGGCTGTAGGGTCGTTGAATATTGGGAAAATATTGAATCCATCTGGAGCGTAGTTACCAGATTCGACTGTATCAGCGAAAAGGAATTCGAATATACGCGAATTCGTTTGGCTCTCCTTAATTATTATAAAAAAATCGATTCGTTTTCTTATAGGTAATTATTGTTGGAATATTAATTCCAACTGCTGTGCAGCAGCAGCAGCTATTTTACTTTATTCATTTGTCGTGATCCGACACCTCACATTTTTTCCCGATCTTTTATGTCACCGCCATTACCATCTTTTCACTCTTTAATTATTTTTGTGTTTCCAGAATGAAGAAGATCAGATCCAGCGCCACACCGTTACTTTTCAACAACCGTATTAATGGACAGAACGGCTGAAACAGAAAAAGAACCATTCTCGAGCCGTAGCAGCATTTACTAGCCATAGATTTCATCACCACCGACTCAAGAAATACAGCAAAAGATCAAATCTGTTAATTATGAACAGCAAAAACTCTATCAGCAAGTTAAGGCGGTGAAGACCCTTTCCCGCACTATAAATAGAAACAGAAACAGAAGAAAATATATAGAGAGGAAATAGATTGAAAGTCCTTTAGTAACACACAACAGTATAGAACAAGAGAGTTTTTTTTGTATTGCACAGCAGTGCTGAAACTTTCTGAGATAGTTGTTTTGTGGAACTGAAGCGTTCCTGTTGTAATCCCTCTGTCAAGAGGAAGATGCTCTTTAGCATAATATTTTGTGAAGACCCCTCTACGTGAGGAAGACTTAGTTTTATGTGTTGGTTTATTTTCATAAATAGAAATTTCTTTCTGTGCGTTGCTGTTTCACCAAAAGTTATTTTGTCAAAAAAAAATTCTCGTAAGTCAAAAAATACTTGACGTCAAAAGTTACGTTGCTGCAACACCACGAACAGCAACTGAAAATTTTTTACGTTGCTGCAACACCACGAACAACGTTGCTGCAACACTACGAACAGCAACTGAAAAAAAACTGTGTTGCTGCAACACCGTTTCCAGAGAACGAATTTTTCTGTTTTTCTGAGTTAAAAACAGAGTATTTTTCTGTGTTAGAGGCAGAGTATTATTTTGATCAGTTTTTGATCCTGAGGCAAAGTAGAGTATTATTTTATGCTCTGTTCTTGTGTTTTTGAATTATCAGAAAACAGAGTATTGCTCTCTGTTCATATTTTTGTTGTTTCAAAATTTATCAGAAAATTCTCAACAGTGGAAACAGAGGATTTTTCCACTGTATTTTGTTTGGAATAACCAGAAATTCCCGACATGGTATCAGAGCTTGTCTAGGCTCTTTGAAGACATCAAAGAAGCTGAAAGAAGATTTGTTGCTGTAGCAGATTATCCAACAGAAAGAAAACGCTGTCAAGGTATTTTTCAGATTAGTTTTTTGTGTAGCTGCTGAAGACAATTAAGTGATTTTTTTTTACAGTCAAGTAATTGCAAGAATGGCCAGCACCAGCGTGGGTATGTTTAATACCCAGCTCCCATAGTTCAATGGGAAAAATTATGACTACTGGGCAATAACCATGAGAGTCGTGTTTGCCTCACAAGATTTATTGGAATTTGTTGAATATGGATTTGAAGAACTAGCAAATGAAGATGAGTTTATTGGATTAACTCAGGCAGAGAAAGAGCTGTTGAAGAGCAATAAGAAGAAGGACTCAAAATCCCTTGTATTCTTATATCAAGCAGTGCATGAGAGTGTGTTTCCGAGGATAGCAGTAGCCAAGACATCCAGAGAAGCATGGCAAACTCTCAAGACAGCCTATCAAGGCATGGAGAAAGTGAAGACAGCAAAACTACAGTTGCTGAGGAAAGATTTTGAGAACCTGCGTATGAAGGAGTCAAACAATATTGACTCATTCTTCACACAATCAATTGGTTTGGTCACACAGATAAGGTCTCATGGAGAAACTCTTGAAGAAAGGAGGATTGTGGAGAAACTATTGAGGTGCCTACCCTCAAAGTTTGATGTGATTGTCACCACCATAGAATAGACAAAGGATCTCTCAAATTTCTCAGTTGATGAACTTCATGCATCACTGATAACTCATGAGCAGAGGTTGAGTAGAAATGAAAACTCATCTCTAGAGCAAGCCTTCAAAACCCAGATGTCATTTGGAAGAGGAAGAGGTCAAGGCAGAGGAAACAAGAGAGGAAGAAGAAGAACCCAATACAGAGGCGGAAGAAACAGTCCAACAAATGTTCAGGGAAGAGGCAGCAATCCAAATCAGAACCAAGGCCATGGCAGCAGCCAGCAAAGTGGACAACATCATGCTCAAGGACAAAGGTATGAAAAATCCAATGTCCAATGTTATTATTGTAAAAAATATGGGCACTATGCAAATGAATGTAAGAAAAAGCAGCATGATATGAGTAATAGATCTAGTGCAAATATCACTAGAGAAAATATCAGTCAAGATAATGTGTTGTTAGTTTGTAATATGGCTGAAACAAACAGTGAAGATATATGGTTTCTAGATTCTGGTTGCAACAACCATATGACAGGAAATATCGCCCTGTTTTCTGCTTTAGATCAGAGTGTGCAGTCACATGTCACACTTGGGACTGATAGTAAAATTTCTGTTATGGGAAAAGGAGAAGTTAAAATATTTACAAAGAAAGGTGAAAAGAAAACCATAGCAGATGTTTATTATGTTCCTAGAATGAAGTGTAATCTCTTGAGTATTGGACAGCTTGTTCAGAAGGGTTACAATGTTCTCTTTAAGAATGATGTATGCACCATCATGGACAGATTACCCAGCAAACGTTGTATTGCTGAAGTGAAGATGACAAGGAACAGGATGTTCCCTCTCAGAATAAGGGCAGATCTGAAAAATAAAGAAGTAATTGCAGCAGTGACACAAGAGGCTCTCTAAAGCATACCAAAGGATGAAAATTGGTTGTGGCATTTGAGATTTGGACATCTCAACTTTGGAGGTCTTAATTTGTTGAGTAGAAAAGGAATGGTAAGAGGATTACCATTGATAGAAAAGCCAGACAGCCTTTGTGAAGGTTGTATATTGGGAAAACAACACAGAGAAAGTTTTCCAACTGGGAAAAGCATAAGGGAAAAAGCACCTTTAGAAATTGTCCACTCAGATTTATGTGGACCGATGCAAGCTCCATCACTTGCAGGCAACCAATATTTTCTAACATTTATTGATGACTTTACTAGAAAGACTTGGGTTTATTTTCTGAAGAATAAGAGTGAAGTGTTTGAAAAATTCCAAAATTTCAAAGCATTTGTAGAAAATCAAAGTGGGTTGCGTATCAAGGTTTTGAGAACTGACAGAGGAGGTGAGTATATCTCCAAAGAATTTTTACGTTTTTGCAGGGAAAATGGAATTCATAAGCAATTTACAGCAAGGTACACCCCGCAGCAAAATGGAGTTGCTGAAAGAAAAAACAGAACAATCATGGATATGGCGAGGAGCATGTTGAAGGCAAAGCATTTGCCAAATGATTATTGGGCTGAAGCTGTACACTGTGCAGTATATATTTTGAATAGATGTCCTGCAAAAGCAGTGATGAACAAAGTGCCAGAGGAAGCATGGAGTGGGAGAAAGCAAGGAGTCTCTCACATGAAAGTTTTTGGTTGTGTGGCTTATGCACACATTCCAGATCAGCTAAGGAAGAAATTGGACAGCAAAGGGGAGAAATGTATTTTCATTGGATACAGTGAAGAATCCAAAGCTTACAGGTTATATATCCCATCCACCAAGAAGTTTTTTGTGAGCAGAAATGTTCAATTTATTGAAGAGGAAGCTTGGGATGGAAGCATAGAGAAAACAATTAATGTTAAAAACTGTTTGTCTCATGATGATGATGATGAGGAGTTGGCTGAAACACATCCCCAAACAGCAGCACCAACAACAGAACAACAAGACACACCCTTGAGGAGAAATGAGAGTGCTTCTCCAAGAACACCACAAGGAGGAAATTCAAGTGCATCTACAAGCACTTGCACACCGAATGAAAGAGGTAAGAAATTCAGAAATTTAAGTGATATTTATGATGAAGGAATGAATTCCTTGTTTGCTTTGTATTGTAGTGTTGATGACCCTATTCATTTCGAAGATGCAATTAAAGATAAGAAATGGATAGAAGCTATGGATGAGGAGATGAATGCCATAGAAAGAAATAAGACATGGGATTTAGTTGAGCTACCAAAAGGTAAATAAGTCATTGGAGTTAAGTGGGTCTACAAGACCAAGAGTAATGTTGAAGGCAAGATAGAAAGGCATAAGGCAAGACTTGTTGTCAAGGGATACAAGCAGCAATATGGGAGAGATTATGAGGAGACTTTTGCACCAGTTGCAAGAATGGAAACAGTAAGAGCAGTGATGTCCATAGTAGCACAAAACAAATGGAAAGTTTACCAAATGGACGTGAAGTCAGCATTCTTGAATGGAGTATTAATGGAAGAGGTTTACATTGAGCAACCTCTAGGCTATGAGAAGAAAGGCCAAGAGCACAAAGTCTGCAGATTAAAGAAAGCTCTTTATGGGCTGAAGCAAGCACCAAGAGCGTGGTACAGTAGGATAGATTCCTATCTACTGGAGAACGGATTTGAGAAGTGTGAGGGAGAACCCACTATTTACATCAAAGAAAAAGACTGTAAAATTTTAATTGTTGTGTTATATGTTGATGATGTGATTTTTACAGGTAATGATGACTACCTCATTGAAAATTTCAAATCAGTCATGAAAGAAGAATTTGAGATGACTGACATGGGTTTGCTGAGATACTTCTTAGAAATAGAAGTAGATCAAAATGAAAATGGAATTTTTATTTCTCAGGCAAAATATGTAAATGAAGTGTTGAGCAGATTTAACATGCAGGACAGCAAGGCAGCAATCACTCCCACAGTGATGGGATTAAAACTCAGCAAAGAAGACAGCAGCAAAGATTTTGACCCTAGTGTGTACAAGAGCATAGTTGGCAGCCTCATGTATTTGACTACAACTAGGCCAGACATAATGTGTGCTGTTAGTTTAATTTCCAGATTCATGGAGAAGCCAAAAGAAACACATTGGCAGGCAGCAAAGAGAATTCTGAGGTATGTTAAAGGTACAAAAAGGTATGGCATATTTTATACTGTTTCAGAATGTTCATATTTAGTTGGATACACAGATAGTGATTGGGCTGGAAGTGTAGATGACCGGAAAAGCACATCTGGTTACATTTTTCACATAGGTTCAGGAGCCATTTCATGGGCTTCCAAGAAACAACCAATTGTGGCATTGTCTACAGCAGAAGCAGAGTATGTGGCAGCTACAACAGCAGCATGTCAAGCGGTTTGGATGAGGAGAATGTTGAGAAGTCTATGCCAGGAGCAGGCAACAACAACAATTATTTTTTGTGACAATAGCTCAGCTATTGCATTATCCAAGAACTCTGTATTCCACAAGAGAACAAAACACATAGACACAAAGTTTCACTACATCAGAGAATTGGTGAACAATGGAGAAATCATTTTACAACATTGCAGGACTCAGGAACAGGTTGCAGATATTCTGACAAAGCCATTGGATCAGAAAAGTTTTGAGTTTTTAAGGAAACTTCTGGGTATGACTGATAACCCAGCAGTTGAAATTAAAAGGGGAGTGTTGGAATATTAATTCCAACTGCTGTGCAGCAGCAGCAGCTATTTTACTTTATTCATTTGTCGTGATCCGGCGCCCCACATTTTTTCCCGATCTTTTATGTCACCGCCATTACCATCTTTTCACTCTTTAATTATTTTTGTGTTTCCAGAAGGAAGAAGATCAGATCCAGCGCCACACCGTTACTTTTCAACAACCGTATTAATGGGCAGAACGGCTGAAACAGAAAAAGAACCATTCTCGAGCCGTAGCAGCATTTACTAGCCATAGATTTCATCACCACCGACTCAAGAAATACAGCAAAAGATCAAATCTGTTAATTATGAACAGCAGAAACTCTATCAGCAAGTTAAGGCGGTGAAGACCCTTTCCCGCACTATAAATAGAAACAGAAACAGAAGAAAATATATAGAGAGGAAATAGATTGAAAGTCCTTTAGTAACACACAGCAGTGTAGAACAAGAGAGTTTTTTTTGTATTGCACAGCAGTGCTGAAACTTTCTGAGATAGTTGTTTTGTGGAACTGAAGCGTTCCTGTTGTAATCCCTCTATCAAGAGGAAGATGCTCTTTAGCATAATATTTTGTGAAGATCCCTCTACGTGAGGAAGACTTAGTTTTATGTGTTGGTTTATTTTCATAAATAGAAATTTCTTTCTGTGCGTTGCTGTTTCACCAAAAGTTATTTTGTCAAAAAAAAAATCTCGTAAGTCAAAAAATACTTGATGTCAAAAGTTACGTTGCTGCAACACCAAAAATTTACGTTGTTGCAACACCACGAACAGCAACTGAAATTTTTTTACGTTGCTGCAACACCACGAACAGCGTTGCTGCAACACTACGAACAGCAACTGAAAAAAAACTGTGTTGCTGCAACACCGTTTCCAGAGAACGAATTTTTCTGTTTTTCTGAGTTAAAAACAGAGTATTTTTCTGTGTCAAAGACAGAGTATTATTTTGATCAGTTTTTGATCCTGAGGCAAAGTAGAGTATTATTTTATGCTCTGTTCTTGTGTTTTTGAATTATCAGAAAACAGAGTATTGCTCTCTGTTCATATTTTTGTTGTTTCAGAATTTATCAGAAAATTCTCAACAGTGGAAACAGAGGATTTTTCCACTGTATTTTGTTTGGAATAACCAGAAATTCCCGACAATTATTACTCGTGAAAACTGAGGAGGGGAGATAATAGTGATTTAACATTAGTTTTAACGTCACCGAAACCATAAAGAACATTAATAAATTGCTCTTATATCCATCCTAACATAGAGCCAAAATAAGAGTCAACCTTATATTTATCTACTCACATTATTTGTAGATTTTATAGACTAGGATATTTAGCTAAATATTTTGATATAGACTCATTAAATTTTTTAGAATGGAAAAACATCTATTATCTAATTATGTTATTTTGGCATCTTATTAGAATTCTAATTCAAACGTGATAGTTATAATTCAAATCTTTTAATAAAGATGTAGAGTATAGAATATTGACCAAAGTTAAAATAAGTTAAAAATCTATAAGAATTAAATAGATATTATAATTGTTGTTGGATATATAGTGAGTACATTTGTATAATTTTTTATATTAGTTCAAAATTTCATGGTAATTTCATTTATTATCAATGTTTCTCATGGTAAGTCTATCCATCATCTAGGACTAAAAAGCTTTTTGAGTAAACTAGTACTAAGAACCTGTTTATAGATGAAAAAGAATTAAATATCCTATTAAAATTGGATTAACAATAAAAAAAATATATTATAAATAAGTTAAAATAGAAATTATTTGATTAAAAACATTTTTTGACAATTAGGTAAAAAAATTGGTAATTAACTATTTTAAATTTGAAAATTAAAAATAAATATTCATTAATTGAGAAAAAGTTAAAGAGAATTAAGAATCCAATTAAAAAAAATTAAAATAAGAATTAAGAAAATTTGAAAATAAAAATATAAATGAAAATAAATTAATAAAAAGATATGTGAAAATTAAAATTAATTAATAAATAATAACAATAAGAATTAGTAAAAATGGATGAGAATTTTAAATGAAATAAAAGACTTTAAAATAAACTGGAATAAGAATTAACATTTTTCTTAAAAATCAATAGTTAAAAGTCTAAAATACAAGGATGAATAATGAAATAATGAGGCTTAAGAATTAAAAAGGATTTAATTAAAAAGAAAATTACAATACTAGTTGAATATAAAAACAATTATACAGAATAAGAACTAAATAAATAGAGTATAGAATATTGACAAAAGTTAAAATAAGTTAAAAATCTATAACAATTAAATAGATATTATAATTGTTGTTGGATATATAGTGAGTACATTTGTATAATTTTTTATATTAGTTCAAAATTTCATGATAATTTCATCTATCATCAATGTTTCTCATGGTAAGTCTATCCATCATCTAGGACTAAAATGCCTTTTGAGTAAACTAGTACTAAGAGCCTGTTTATAGATGAAAAAGAATTAAGTATCCTATTAAAATTGGATTAACAATAAAAAAATATATTATAAATAAGTTAAAATAGAAATAATAATTAGAAATTATTTGATTAAAATCATTTTTGACAATTAAATAAAAATAATTAGGTAAAAAAATTGGTAATTAACTATTTTAAATTTGAAAATTAAAAATAAATATTCATTAATTGAGAAAAAGTTAAAGAGAATTAAGAATCCAACTACAAAAAAATAAAATAAGAATTAAGAAAATTTGAAAATATAAATATAAATGAGAATCAATTAATAAAAAGATATGTGAAAATTATAATTAATTATTAATAATAACAATAAGTTAAAAATTGATGAGAATTTCAAATGAAATAAAAGACTTTAAAATAAACTCGAATAAGAAATAATAACTTTTTAAAACATTAATAGTTAAAAGTCTAAATACAAGGATGAATAATGAAATAATGAGGCTTAAGAATTAAAAAGTATTTAATTAAAATGAAAATTACAATACTAGTTGAATACAAAAACAATTAATTAATTAAAAAAGAATTAATAGAGAATAAGAATTAAATAAATAATAAGGTTAGGATTTGTTAATAATAAAGTTATATTTTTTTACTGTTTTCTTTTAAGATGACCAAAATTCTAATTAAAGAATACATAAATTAAAATTAGAATATTTATAATTAAAAGAAAAGGAAGGCTCAAAGAGGAAAAGGGTAATTAAAGTCTAGAAGGTAACCAAGAGAGGGTTAGGGATCAAGATGTGAGAAGGTAGATTACCACTTTCTGAGTTTAGCTAGGCATCTAATCATCCTCCCTATTAATGTTATTAGTGTTTTTTCTAGATTTCTCGAATAATTCAAGAGTTGTAGAATGGTATAGAGGCTATGGTTTTTGATTGATAGAAACAAATTAAGTTCTTGTACTTAAATGATTCTTCGACTATGGAAGTCTTTGAAAGATGGTTATGGTTGGTATCAACTATGTGTTCCATGAGGTGGGCTTGGAATGAACTACCAGTTTGGCTGATGTAAGAAGAAAAGGGGATCTCGTAAACCCTTGATCCTTTCTTTGGATTTGATATGTCTTTGGCTCACGAGAGTAATTGCTTGACGATTTTATGAGGTTTAAATAGGGTTTTATATTTTTCTTTGCCAAATTCTTCGCAATAAGATTAATGGTTCGTTTAGTGTACGGGAGGGTGACCTAGCCACAAGAGGAAGAGCAATCCAAATTGGAGGGTCTAGGGTGAGAAACATAATGGAAGGCTTTAAAGATCTTACCACAATAGCCACTTGCTTTGAAAGCCTTGAGGAGATGGGATTTTTTCGTTGAATGAAACTAGGGAGAGATTTTTAAAGCTCTCAAGATGAGGGTTTTGAGAACTCCTTACTTTTGCAATGGGTGGTGACGAGAAAGGGTGTGGAGATAAAGGTCACTCTCAGTCTTTTTTCTTCTATAGACTTGTAGTGTGATATTATATTTTCTATTTTATTTTGGTTTCAGAATAATTATAAAGAATTCAATAATCAATGTAGTGGTGAATAAAATAATTCAATTCCCACTTTAAATTTACATCAATTTTGTGTAGAGAAATAAAGTAATTGAAAGTTTTAAATATTAATTTATATTCTATTTTTTTACACAATAGAGATATTGTTAATAGTGGTGGACCCGCCAACATGTCACGGGATCTCCCCGGTAAGAAGTCCCAATTAGACCTCAAACCATTTCGTGTAGGAGTCCTGGCACTGGGTTGTATGGTAATGTTTTGACTACGATTTTTCACAGAGGCAAGTAAGATAACTCTGTTGGTAGCAAGGGTGCAATAGCCGCAACAAGCCAAGGAAGGTGCATGATAGGTTCTAACACATGGGGGTTGAGATGAGTGCACCCCTTGGAAACCTGTGATAACACACAGTTAAGAAGGGAACACACGAGCAAAGATACATCACAACATGGAAGGCAAGTTAGCAAACAATCCAAAGTGATGTTAAACCAACAGCACATTTCAGAAAGATTCATACATACATACAGATATAGCTATAAATGCATGTGTAAGTAAAAATATACATATATTATTGAGAGTAAATCAGATACCATAGAATACAATACAACATATGCATGAAATGTGTTGGCTCTTGTTATATTAAGAAGTCTAAGTTCCAATCATATAATACATCCACATCCAACCACTAGTTTTGATAGCAGAATGTTACATCCACAACCGCTTACTCCTCCAAAGAGATGTACTAGCAGTGGAGAAGCCAAGGCTCGTTACACTACTGTCCAAGCTCTCTCCAAGATAGCCTTATCGGAATCTTGGCTGACCAAAATCCCTTACAATGAGCTATGAGGGACTATTTATAGCAAAGAGTGGGGTGACCCTTTCCATTCCCCTTTGTGACAGTTCATCTACCCTCATGACCCTTCATCTACTCTGTGATTTTTACACCCAACTATCGACACTAGACTTATACTTGACTTACACTTGACATGAGACTACATTACAATGCACATGTACCCATGTGAAAGAAATGGCTTGAGCAAGCCATGCTAGACATCACTATGACTTAGACAACCATGGATGTCCAACTCCTCAACATCCCTGTGCTGATCAATAGTAACATGTTGATGCCAAGATCGATACACCGTGATGCCGTTTGTGTGCTCCAAGGGGAAATCATTCTAGAACCTAACTCTTACCTCCATAGCATCCAGGTACATTGCTAGAGCTCCTCTGTGAAACTCATCTATAAGAATGCAGATCATTGTCCTCAATGCAGCTAGACCAACAACATACTTGTGCATGATGGCTTCACTGATGGGCAAGTCTAGGCTCGTGGCGATGCACATCAACTCATCGAAGTACGAGTCAATTTGTAGTCAAACCTGTGCCTTTGTATTTGCCTAGGTGAGAGTACCAATAGATGGGATCACATGTGCACACACCACAACATCCATACTCTTGAATACATGTGCATGGGAAGCCTGCATACTAGTGATTAGATGCAGGAGCTCTTCATAGTTTGTGATTTCACTCTGGATATGTGCCTTCAGCTCGACCGCACTAGCCTTCATCATATTAGGTAGGTGAAGCAGGGCTCCGTTGTATCTCATCGTCCATGTTTTCATGTAATCAACAACAACATGCAAGTTCGTCAAGATACATGCTCTTCTAGAACATCGCTACTACCATCCGTTAAGATGGAAAATTGTCTTATGCACGATGCCAAACTTGAAGTACAACACTTGCATAACTGTGTCAAAGGACAATAATTAATCTAGCATTTCCTTCTTCAGTTTAGCTTGGGCGAAAACTGTTACCAACTCTCCTCCTTGCTTGGCTGTTTGAATTTATTTAGTCATTCGCTCATTCTCATCTATTAGAAAGTGAACACTTGAGCTAGTGGCTTCGCCATACATTCTGGTTGAATCAACCAAGGCTGCTCGATGTTTGTGCACATCAGATAAGATTACTGGTTCCTCAACTTGGACAAGAGATGTATGATCATCAGGAGTCGACACTCTATGAGATTGCACAACTCTATGTTGAGACTCGTTAAATGAGATAGTGTCCATCTCTCCTTCTAGCTGATCGCCAAGGATTTCAATGCCTCCTCGGTCGCTTGAGACTTGCTCATCATATGGATGCGGCGAAGTAGGTAAGTGGACCTCTTAGTAGTGAGGCATAAGGTCGATGTCATGTTCCAATTCTTATTTCTTCATATCCGTATCCAACTGTTGAAGTTCTTTCTCTATCTCACGAGCGAAATCCTTCTCCAAATATGGCTCATTCTATCTACCTGACATCAACCATTCTAATGAATCCACTACCTATACGGGCATTGTTTCATCTATTTTCACATGTTATGCCCCTTGTTGTACCTGTTGCTATTACGCTTCCCCCTCCTGCTTGTGCATCTCTTGTTCCTTCCAGAGTTTCTCCTTTAGCTCATGCAACTCCTTCTCTATTTCCTCAATTCTTCTCTTCTCCCTCTACCTTTGCATGATTTGATTTTCACGTTGCTGCCTCTTCACCTTAATAGCCATAACTGCATTCTCTAGCAATGGATCTCCTTGGAACTTGTAGCTTTGCTCTTCCTCCATGCGATTGACAATATTCATCTTGCCCTTGTCACGTACTGGTATGCTTGCCTCTCCTACTACTGTTACTGGTGCTGGTTCTCTTCGGGATGATGCTTCATGTGGTTTCAGTAACCACTCCACAACGAAGCCGACCTATTCATTGGGTTTGGAGAAACTGTAACAATATCTCCATGGGTCCTCTTCCGCCCAATAAAATTCCTTGCGGATCCAATTGAACTGTACTCTCACGTAGTGATCCTTCACACGACAATGTGGGTCATATAGATTGTAACTTCGGAGGTTGAATGGATACTTCTTAATCAATATGGTTTCTACATCCACTTGCTTGAAACTCTGAATCTTGTATAAACCAATCTGCAATGGAAGAGTGGGCCAAGGTACCTTCTTCTTCCAGTGCAGTCTAGCTTTCAATCACGTAGAGATCTGATATGTTACTTCCTGCATGACGAGTATGTCCAAGTCCAATTTTGGTAGAACATGCAGAGACTTCTCCATGTTGAACATTCATATGAAGGTGTCAGATGGTGAGGCACCCAATCAGTAGTGCCTATCAGTGCCTCGATTGCTTCCTTCAACATGAAGGGTGGATCCTGTTCAAATATCATCTTTTAAACTAGGGTGACAAAATGATCAGACAGTTGCGTGATTACTCCTCTGAAGCTGCATTTGGACAACAACTTACAATATGTGTTCACATAAGTCTCCATCGTTGACCATGCCCACTCCAAGCCTCGAAACTCCTGTCGAGTAAAAATGGCATCTAAGATGTAGGCGGATAGGTAGATCTATACTTTCATACCTCCGAGTGATTGTCAAGCTTTCATTACCTCTTCCTTTAGTTGATGAGCAACCATGCTAGCCCAGCAAGGTAGTTTACCCTCTCTGGCTAGTTGGTCCAGCGCGATTACCCAACTTTGTGGGAAGATTTTCGTGATTCCTTGGCCACATAGTTAACATGAGAATATGACTAATTGTTGATACACCTTCTACAGTATCTTCGCCTTATAGATCTGGTTGGGTGTCATCCTGAATCTAGTCGACTACTTTACTGAGTTCTTCAGAATGTCTCTAGAGTTGGCACCACTACTGGGTAAGCTAAAAGGATTCTACATGATAGTCACGGGCTTCGACATCAGATACATATCATCATAATCCTATGCCCAGAAGGTGGCAATATTCATCCTGCTGACACTGCTCAGAGTCATTGTCTCGGGATTAGTGTGAAAGACGATTTAGTGTATCATGTCCATGCATGGGAACGCGGGGTATGTGCATGAAATTCTGTACAATTTGGACTTGTGAATGTTCACATACACCTGAGGGTCTTTGAGGTCTTCCCCAAAAGTGTCAGCATATGCTTCATTGACCTCTTACCATTTCAGCTTGATGTCCTTATCTAGAAACAACTCGGTATCTTCATAGATCGGTAGACATGTGTACACTTGCTCAACTACTACTCTAGTTGCACTTCCGTTAGTGTCTTTTGATTGTGCTCCCTTAGAGGGAATTTGTCTTGTACTGCTAAGGGGAAGATGAACACTTGAAAGATATGGAGACAAAGTGACATGCATGGCAAGAAATTTGTTAGCGAAAACCAAGGCAAGTTCAAGGAATGACATAAGACATACCTGGGGAATGACAGTTAAAGATTGTACAATTTCTTCTAGGAGGCTGGGTGAGTGGTAGCTAGAAGTTCACAAAAGGAAATCTGGGCTATCTGGGAGGAAATAATGGCTGTTGGATTTGCACAATGCATAATCCAAGATGACTATTGACTACTCGGATTACGCAATGTGCAATTCCAATTGGCAATGACTGCAGTCTCACAGATTGCATTGCGTAATTCTCTAGGCCAACAGTCAATGTCCCTCAAAAATGTGAAAAGAAGTCCTGGAGGATAGTTCCTAGACAAAAATATGCATTTTTGGAGAGGAAGATAGAGCCTTCCTTCCTCGGATTGTGCAATGTTGTTTGGTGATGTAGAGTCTGGGCCAAGGCCACCTAGACCCGTCAATGGGCAATTGAAAGAAAATCTAAAAGTGAATGCGTGGTGACACTAAGTGAAAGAAAAAGTGATTGATTATGCATGCAAACATTGAATGAAAGATTTAGTGAAAAGATCAACATGCATGTGGGTGAAGCAAGTCACTGAATCAGTGACCGTTCATGAAAAATAGTTACATGCATGCGACAACAATGAGATAACAACGAAAACTGAAATGGTGCTAGTACAAGATAGTATGCATGTAAAAAACATCAAGCGTTCAAAGAAATCAAGAAAACAACACTTACACAAGCGAAAAAACAAAAAGCGATAGAAATGTTGAAAAAGACAAGTTCAGGCCACTTACTCGTGAATAGTTGAGCCGAATGTGTCAAAGAGTCCTAGATGTGTTGTGGCATGTCAGAGCTCCAAGATTAATGTGAAATAATGAGCTCTGATGCGTTGAATAAATAGGTTGATCTCATGACCCGCATGCCACAAATATAGGAGAAATTGACACTTGGAGGAAAGGTTCTAAAATGATTTTGCATGTAACCTTTGGCTACTAGAAATAGCTCCTTAACCATGGGATGCTTTTTGTACGTTTCCTTTTTCTATTCTGGGAAAAATCAAGTCATGCAAGTCGAATTTCCTTGGTCTCGGGTGGAACTGGTTAACCCCACTGCTCATGCATGAGGTTGGTCAACTGCTGGGAGAAAATGCTCATTTCTGGATGGGAGATGGCCTAGCTACCTAGGAGATTTGGGAAATTTCTAGGCAGAGCAGCTAACTACTGCCCAAGTGATAAATTGTTTACGAGAGCAAAGCCATTGATACCATACAAACTGATTTGGTTCCAAATATAAAGTTGCCATACGTACCTTTTGTGTGTTTTGCACATTATTGAGATCGAAAAAATTGCTCCATCTGTAATATCGATGTGGCGGGATCCTTGCCATCAAACTTCCTCATATCAATTTTTCGAACATCGTGAGTCTTCGATCCAAAATTAGAGTCTATGGAATCATGATTAACATTTATTTTGTTCTCATCATGAGTTTCCTTTAGTAACCTTTCACCCTTATTGACCATTTCTTGTAGCACCTTATTCATATTTATCTTCAATTCTTCCATCTTATCATCCATGCCATCAATTTTAGCGTCCATGCCATTCACCTTAGCTTCCATGCCATCCATCTTAGCTTCTATGCCTTTCTTTAAACCATCCATCTTAGTTTCTACATCTTTCCTTAAACCATCCATATTAGATTCTGTTGCTTTTTGTGCAAGTGACACTCATTGCACTTGTTCTTGTAATTTTGATATATCATATAGCATTTCTTCTTCTTCTTCATGAGTCATGCTAGAGCTTTCAGGTTCCTTACTAGGTGTTTGCATTTTCTTTCCTCTGGGCATCAGTTACCAATAATAATGCTCTATTATGCCCTTTGAATTCCTTCAAAATAAATTTTCAAACCAAGCTTAAGCAAAAATTTAAGAAAATCTACACACCTTTTTTCACTTTGTAGGAGCTCGCTATTGCCTCTGATGTATCTTTGTACTTTTCAATCATCTAGTTCTAAATTTGTGACCTGTAGTATCCCTCTATGTCCTCTTTCCAATGCCACAAGTCTGACCCAAATTGGATTCTCCAAGGAAGAGTTATGTGAAATCTCCCACAGTGACTTGATTATAGACTAGTTCAGTAGAGAAAACTTGTACGACGTGCCGCGAGTCACTGTTTCGACCTCTGGATCTGAAAAATGCATACAAGAAACTGCAGTCCATCCTCTTTCTGTACCTTCTTATGAAATTTCAATCCGATCCACAGAGAGAAAGTTATGACGCTTTTCCCCAAGTCACCTGTTTGGAATGTAATTGAGGAGTCTACAAAAAGAACAACTTCCTCAGATCATATCTCCACAAATGTAGCGCAAAAAGCTTTGAAATTTGGACCCGAGGTTCAACGTGATTTCTTCTCAAATGGGTTTTTTTTGCAACTTCTAAAACGTCGTAAAAACAAAGTTATAGCGAAAATGCCACGATGACCTGTTTGGAGCAGCGAAGCCCTAGAATCCAAAGCTTTGATACCAAATGTTATGAAACCAGCTCAAGAAAAGATAGAAAAGATAGATCAACGCCTTAGAATTCAGCCTCTTTGAGGGGGAAACCTCCTTTACATTACATAAATGAACAATTATTTGATGATTCAAATGACAAAGCCTCCTTTCTATATATTGGAGTCTAAGGAGTCACAATATAATCCAGCCGACCTAACAATAATAATATAAAGCCACAAAAATAACAATAGAGGGATTCTATGGGGCACAGTAATAACAATATGGGGGTAATAGGGGCACAACAATATTAATGAGGGGTATAACTACAATAGTAATGGGGTAATCACTAGTATTATAGGGACCCAACACACTCTGTGCAGCTTTGAAGCATATGCACACCCTTGACTGTGACATGCAAGAAAATGAAAGAGACAAAGACAACTTGTGTCATGCACATGTGCTTTCAAATAAGGTTCCTCCAATGCATGAGCGATAGGATCATCCAGTTTGAGTGGAGGAAGCATGATCTGTGTGCGAGATTGATATTCAATGCATATAGATGAGTGATGAATAGCTTCGGATGCTTGAATAATTTCCTAACCAGAAGTGAGATCAATCTTTGGACAGCAAGGGCCTGACATAACCATCAGCTTGGGCTAAAGTACCTTGATAATCTAGAATGTTTCAACTTCTTTGTGAGATATATTGTCATATACTAGTGGCTTCCAAAAATCAACTACGATAGGATCATGATCATGACCGAATATAGGGCTAATGGATCAAGACAACCACTATCATAAAAATCAACCATTTCATCAGCATCCTCATGATTTCATGAATCAAATAGAGGGTTAGATGAAAAGCGGACAAAATCATCCTCTATGTTTCTGGAAAAGATAGATGAAAGATCAAGTGGATTTTCAATGAATAACTTATCCTCTCGAATGTCAAATGATGGATCGACATCTGGTGTGTCGTGTGAGTGATCAACAATGGGTGCATCCTTGGATGAAGATACACATACAAAATCATGGATGGAAGGTTCACCAAATATATCAGGAAAGAATAGAGGGGGCTGGGACGAAAGCGAGTCATCCTTCGCTGAGTGTTGATGCTCAATCTCCCAATCATACTCTTCATAAATGATAGCGCATGTTGGTTGTGCAACACCAACTCCACGAGTGGCTTGTTCCTTGTTCAGAACAAGTGTAGAGTCCAGAATGGAAGAACACAAGAGAGCATCATAGAGGAACGATTGAGTGTGAATATGGAGGCTGTGGAACAAAATGCATGTGACAACTCGATGGACTCACAACCAAATCTGCACGAAAATTAATTGAAGTGATGTTGGGAGGATGTGTCCATTGAATAGGTGTTAGCATGATCTTCAACATCACTCTGCGGTGGTCGAGCTATTTGATGAGAGGACGGTGGACAGTCACTTATGACAATAACCACCTTTGTTTATGATTGTGCAACTCCACCACTGAATATTGTTGAGCGAGGCTTGATTTCCATATTCTTCCTGGGATCAACGGATTTCTTAACACAATACTTGAATCGGTCCCAATATAGAAAAATTTCATCTGGCTCTTCGGAGCATGAAACTGCAAGTCACACAAGAGTTGCCAAAAATCCATAGTCGATTCTTGTAGAGCCTTCCATTGTTGTAACAATTTTTAGTTAAGATGCTATGGATAAAAATGATGGAAAGTGTCTTCAATGAGATCATAGAAGTGCTCGAGTGAGTGCACAGTATCAGTCGATAGGCTGCATAACCACCAAAGTTTTGCGAAGTGTGTATGCAAGCATCAAGTTGGCATGTTCGTTAGAACATCCATCTTCCTCATGCAACATTGAAAGAAAGTCATGTAAGAACTCATGCCAAACCACTTTTCCTTCACCATCATACATGTAAGTGGACAAGAGATCAAATAACTCCCTTGTGATGGTGGCATCTTCATCATTCGAAAAAAATCACAGAGGGAGAAGAGTCCAAGAATCCAGGATAGATATGCAAAGGTTCAAAATAGGACTAGAAGACACATATTGTCATCTTGCCCTCCTTCTAGTGCCAAAAATGTTGACAGGGCTAGACCCGTCAACATGTCAGGGGATCTCCCCAGCAAGAAGTCCCAATTAGACCTTAGATCATTTGGTGTAGGAGTCCTAGTAGTGGGTCATATGGTAATGCCTTGATGATGATTTCACACAGAGGAAAGTAAGATAACTATGTTGGTAGGAATGGTGTGACAACTGTAGCGAGCCAAGGAAGGTGCATGAGAGTTTCTATCACACGGGGGTTGAGATGAGTGTGCCCCTTCGAAACCTATGATAACAAGCAGCTAAGAAGGGAACACACAAGAAAAGATACATCAGAACATGGAAGGCAAGTTATAAAGCAATCGAAAGTAATGGTTAAACCAATAAAACATTTCATAATGTTTCATACATACATACACAGATAGAGATATATGCATGTGTAAGTAAACAAATACATATATAATTTAGAGTAAACCACATAGCATAGAATATAATACCACATATGCATGAAACGTGCTGGCTCTTGTTATATTAAGAACTGTAAGTTCCAAGCATACAATATATCCATGTCCAACCACTAGTTTTGATAGCGAAATGTTACAGCCACAACCGCCCACTCCTCCAAAGACATGTAATACCTCTGCATAGTGGAGAAGCCAAATCTCATTACAATATTGCCCAATCTCTCTCCACGATAGTCTTATCGGAAGCTTTATTGACAAAAAGCCCTTACAATGAGTTATGAGGGACTATTTATAGCAAAGGGAGGGGTGACCCCTGACATTCACCTTTATGACATTTCATCTACCCTCATCACTCTTCATCTACTCTATGACTATTACATCCAACTATCAACACTTGACTTACACTTGACATGACGTTACATTAAAATTCACATGTACCCATGTGAGAGAAATGGCTTGAGCAAGCCATGCTAGACATCACTATGACTTAGGTAACCATGGAAGTCCAACTCCTCAACATCCTCCCGCTGATCAACAATAACATACTAATAACAAGATTGGTAGTTTGTGATGGTGTCTGTGTGCTCCAAGATGGCATATTTCTGGAACCTGACTCTTGCCTCCATAGAATTCGGGTACAATGCTCAGACTCCTCTATCCAACTCGTCTATAAGCATGCACATGATTGTCCTCAATGCGATCGGACCAGTAACATACTTTGCATGATGTCTACACTGATGGGAAATTCTGGGTTGTTGGTGATGCACATTAACTCATTGAAGTTAGAGTCAAGCTTTAGTCAGACCTTTGCCTTCGTTTCACCTGGGCAAGAGTCCCAATAGATGGGATCGCATATGCGTGCACCACAACATGCATACTCTTAAACACACATGCATTGGAAGCTTGTATACTAGTGATGAGCTAGAGGATCTCTTCATAGTTCCAAATCTGACTCCGGATATGTGCCTTCAACTCGACCGCACTGACCTTCATCATCTTAGGTAGGTGAAGTAGGGCTCACTTATATCTCTTTGTCCAGGTTTGCATGTAATCAATAGCGGCATGCAAGCTCGTCAAGACACATGCTCTTCTAGCACATCATTGTTTCCATCCGTTGAGATGGACGACTCACTTATGCACGGTGCAAAACTTGGAGTACAACGCTCACATAACTGTGTCAAGGGACAATACTTCATCTCGGATTTCCTTCTTCAGTTCAACTAGGGTGGACGCTCTCACCAACTCTCCTCCTTTTTGGAAATCAAAAGTTCTTTAGCCATTCACTCATTCTCAGCTATCAGAAAGCGAACACTTGAGATAGTGGCTTTGGCATAGACTCTGGTTACATCGGGAAAGGCTGTTGGATGTTTGTGCATGTCACACATGATCACTCATTCCTCAAATTGCACAAGAGATGTATGATCATCTAGACTCGACACTCTACGAGACTGCACAACTCAATGTTGAGGCTTGTTGAATGAGATGTTGTGCATCTCTCCTTCCGGCTGATCTGTGAGGATCTTAGTGCCTCCTCGGTCACCTGAGACTTGCTCATCATCTGGATGCGACGGAGCAAGTAATTTGGCGTCTTCGTAGTGAGGCATAATGTCGATTTCATGCTCCAATTCCCATTGTTCCATATCCGTATCCAGCTATTGAAGTTATTTCTTTATCTCACGAGCGAAGTCCTGCTCCTGCGATGGTTCATCCTATCTGCCTGACGCCAACTGTTCTGATGAATCCACTACCTGTACGGGTGTTGTTTCATTTGTTTGCATATGTTGTGCCCCCTGCTCTACCTGTTGTTGTTGTGCTTCCCTCTCCTGCTTGCACAACTCTTGTTCCTTTTGAAGTTTCTCCTTCAACTCATGCAACTCCTTCTCTATTTCCTCCATTCTTCTCTTCTCCCTATGCCTTTGTGTGATTCCATTGTCACATTGTTGCCTCTTCGCCTCAATAGCCATAAATGCTTTCTCTACCAATGGATCTCCTCGAAACTTGCAGCTTTGCTCTTCCTCCATGCAATCTACAATCTTCCTCTTTCCCTTGTCATGTACTGGTATGCTTGCCTCTTCTGCTACTACTACTAGTGCTAGTGCTCTTCGGGGTGTTGCCTCATGTTGTTTCGCTAACTACTTCACAGTGAAGTTGGCCTATTCATTGGGTCTCAAGAAACTATAGCAATATCTCCATGGGTCCTCCTCCACCCAATGAAATGCCACGTGGATCCAATTGAACTGTACTCTCGTGCAGTGATCTTTCACATAACAATGTGGGTCATACAGATTGTAATTTTAGAGGTCGAATGTATAGTTCTTCATCTATTCTACTTTGACATCTGCCTACTTGAAACTCTGAATCTTGTATAACCTAATCCACAATAGAAGAGCGGGCCAAGATGCCTTCTTCTTCTGGTGCAATCTAGCTATCAATTCTACCAAGATGTGATATGCTACTTCCTGCATCATGAGTATGTCCAAGTCAAACTTTGGTAGAACATGCAGAGGCTTCTCCATGTTGAAAATTCATATGAAGGTGCCGGATGGTGAGGCATACCAATCACCAATGTCTATCAATGCCTCCAATGCTTCCTTCAACATGCAGGGTGGATCCTATTCGAATATCATCCTGTAAACTAGGCTCAAAAAATGATCGAACAACCATGTGATTACTCCTCTGAAGTTGCATTCGAACAACAACTTACAATACGTGTTCACGGAAGTCTGCATCGGTGACCATGCCGACTCCAAGCCCGGGAACTCCTGTGGGGTACAGGTTGCATCTAAGATGTTGGTGAACATGTAGATCTCTGCTTTCATACCTCGAGGTGACTATTGAGCCTTCAATACTTGTTCCTTCAGCCGATGAGCCAACATGTTGGACTAGTTACATGGTTTGCTCTCTCTAGCCAGTTGGTCCAATGCGATCACCCAACTTTGTGGGAATTCTTTCATGATTTCTTAGCCACATAGTCAACATGAAAATATGACCAATTATTAATATTCCTTCTTTAGTATCTTCGTTTATAGATCTAGTTGGGTGTCATCCGGAATCTACTGGACTCCTTTACCCAGTTCTTGAGAATGTCTCTGGAGTTGGCACTGCTAGTGGGGTAAGCTGAAAGGAGTCTCCATGATAGTCACATGCTTCAACATCTGATACATCTCATCATAATCCTATGCCTAGAAGGTGGCAAGCTTTGTCCCTCTGACACTGCTCAGAGTCATCCTCTCAGGATCAGTGTGTGAGATAATCCAATATATCATTTTCGCGCATGGGAAGGTGGGGTATATGCCTACAATCACATACAAGATGGACTTGTGAATGTTCACATACACCTAAAAGTATTTGAGGTCTTCCCCAAAAGTACCTGTGAATTCTTCATTGACATCTTGCCATTTCCACTTGATGTTGTTGTCTAGAAACTACTTGGTATCTTCATAGATCGGTAGACATGCGAACACCTGCTCAACTATTTCTCTAGTTGAACTTCCATCAGTGTCCTTTGATATTGATCTCTTGGAGGCCACTGGCCCTATACTGCTAAGACACTGATGAACACCAGAAATATTTAGAGACAAGGCGACATGCATGCAAGAAATACTTGAGCGAAAACTAAAGAAAATTCAGGGAATGACAATAAAAGGTTGCACAATTTCTTTTGGCAGGCCGGGTGATTCACTGCGAAAACTACACAACAGGTAGTTTGGGCTGTCTGGGAGGTAAGATCGGATGTTGAATTTATGCAATTCATAATCCAAGCTAACTGTTGACTATTGGGATTACACAACGCGCAATTCCAGCTGACAATTATTGCATACTCAAGGACTGCATTACAAAAGTATCTGGGCCAGCAGTCACTGTCCCTCAAAAATGTCCAAAGTAGTCCTCGAGGATAGTTCCTTAGTGGAAATGTACATTTCTGGAGAGGAAGACAGAGCCTTCCTTCCCCGGAATACAATATGTTATTTGGTGAGGAAGAGTCTGAACCAAGGTTGCCAAGAATCGTTGACTGGCAATTGAACACAAATCTAAAAGTGAATGCATGACAACACTAAGTGAAAGCATAAGTGATTGATCATGCATGAAAACATTGAGTGAAATATTTAGTGAATAAAACAACATGCATGTGGGTGAAGCGAGTCACCGAATCAATGACCGTTCATGCAAAACAGTTTCATGCATGTGACAGTAGTGATGTAACAATGAAAACTGAAACAATGCTAGTACAAGCTAGTATGCATGTAAATGATAGCAAACGTTCAAAGAAATCAAGCAAACAACACTCACACAAGCAAAAACACAAAATGCCACAGAAATTCTGAAAAAGACAAATTGAGACCACTTACCCAAGAATACTTGAGTTAGATGTGTTGAAGAGTCCTCGATGTGTTGTGGGATGTCAAAGATCTAAGATCAATGTGAAAAAATGAGCTCTGATGCATCGATTAACTAATTTTAGCTCATGATGTGCATGCCACAAATCTAGGAAAAAGTGACACTTGGAGGAAAGGTTCTCATACTATTTTTCATGTAACCCTCGACTGCTAAAAATAGCTCCCTAAAGCATGGGATGATTTTTTAATGTTTCGTTTTGTTATTCCGGGAAAAAGAAAGTCATGCATGCAAGTCACGTTTCCTTGCTCTCGGGTCAACCCAACTGCTCATGCATGAGGCTGCTCAACTATTGGGAGAAAATATTTCTGGATGGGAGCTGGGTTGGATGCCCAAGAGATTTGTGCAATTTCTGGGTAGAGCAGTTGACTGCTACCTAGGATTGTGCAATTCCTAGGCTGCGAATGCTTGCTCGGATGGATTGCACAATTTTTTGGGTGAAGCCTCACTCGCAGGATTGCACAATTCTAGAGCCCAGCAGACTACGAGATAGAATTGCATAATTTATAGAGGGAAGGCTGGTTTCCCTCCAGAATTGTGTAATTTCTTGGCGTAGCTGCTCAGCCTGCAGCTGGACCAACTCTGGGTGATCAGCTTGTGAGGGGAATGCATCAAGTTTTAATCAATAGGCTATCCTTTTGCAACAAAAACATTGAAGCTTGTGTACTTGACGAAGCAAGACAAGGTGATGTGAAAGGTTGTTAGGGAGGCTCCAAAATGAAGTTAAGGAAAAATTTTGGAGGGTGGTTGTAGCCACTACAACAGATATGTAAGTCCATCCATCTTATTTATAAAAAGATATATATATATATATATATATATATATATATATATAGATATATATATATATATATATTCAATTCACTTATACATTATAAAATAATATATTAAGAAATATATTAGTATGACACTTAGGTGCTTTAAATCAAACTTATAATTCTTTAACCCTAATTTGTGATTATAAATCACATATTACAATAAAATTTATGCATGTCAAATTAGGTTAACTATAAGACACTTATAAATTATGAAATACAATATTAATAATATTAAATTAAGGATATTATACTTTAACTCATTTAGAAGGATGGTAATCAACTCAAAAATAAATTTATTAATAATAATTTATTATAATTCATTTTATACCACTTAGAGACACTTCACAATCCAATATTTAGGTGATGTATTGTAAATGTTTGTATGCTTTTACATGTGACCTCAATTAAGAAATAATAAAAGTTGTAAATATTTAAATATTGGTTCAATTAAAAATAAAAAGCTAAAGTGATAAAAATAATAGAATTCAATTTTCTATATTGTAATTTTGGTTTTATTAAAAAAATACCAACAATTTTTTGACATAAAAAGATCATAATATAAATATCACATTAAAATATATAACATATATATAGTTGCTATAAATTAATATCCAATTTACTATTAAGTTAAGATAATTATATTGTAACCATATTTAAATTTAATAAATAGGCCCATAAAAATTTAATATTTACAATAAACTTACAAGGTAACAAGATTGTTTACCATGGATATTCACCCGCACTTTACCATGGATATTATTAACTTGTCAATAGGCTTAAGATGACCAATAAATGGCTTATTAATACCACAAGCCCAAACACCCTAACTCATTTCACAATCAAAATATTTTATAAATATTTTAATTTTATTTTGTTTTATGGTATTTTTAAATTAAATTTAAAAGAAAAAAGAAGGTTTTAATTACATTTGAGATATATATCTTGAGTGAGCCTAATGGTAAATAGCATGTGTCTCCTCCTAAGAGGTCACAGGCTCAAAACTAGAGGGGGTTAGAGTATGTATGCCTTCGTAGACTTAATAGTCAAATCGTTGCACAGAGGTGGGTCCCTTGTCCCCGAAAGAAGGGGATCTCATGCACCAATTTGGTGTATGGATTTTCCATGATCTTAAAATTGGATAATAATAATAATAATTTAAATCCTTTATCCCAACTGTTACTAAAAATATCATGTGCATATTCAAAACAATATTTTAACAAAACAAAAATGAGAATACTTTTATATATAAGATGTAAAATTTATATAATATAAATAATATTATTAAGAACCAACATATATCAATTTTAACTAAATATCTACAAATCGATGAGAGGAATTAATTGAGGTGAAAGCCTTCCCTCGAGTTTTCACTAAAAAAGGAACTTGGATCTTGAGAGATTTGACTCCTCTCAACACTTGGTAGAGCTGATGTTAAGATGGAGCTATGCTAGCTTAATTATTATGAGAATCTTAATAAGAATATCTTAAACTCATATCTTTCAATTTCATGAGATTGTGATGTGGTTTGTTAATTTTCACTGCATGACATTATTCATTGTTCATCACATTGTGATACCATCTATTGTTTGTAAAATTACAAATATGTTTTTTGTTCATCATGTTGCAACACTATTTTATGTTCACGACATTGTGAATTTTTATGTTGTCTGACACATAGTGACGTTATTTAGTATTTTTTACAATGTGATGGGTTTTTATTATCACATTGGCAATAATATTAGAGTTAATCCCGGCAGTGAATATGATTCACCATGGCACCCATGTTGAGTATTGTTGACAACGTTAACCATATCAAAGTATATGTGACATGCGGTTAATGTATATATTAATGTATATTTAATATGTTATAAATATGTTAATGTGTAAACTTATGTATTATTAATGTCTTGTCAATGCATTATTGTATTATTAATATGCATGATTATTAATTTTTCCAAATTTTGACAGCTTGTTTCATAAAACAATTCATGGTTTTGCATCTAAAATTTTCCTTTTTCTCTTGTTCTACATTGACAACTATTTTGTTTTCTTAATGTTATCCATGTCATGACCTTTTAGCTACATCTATTTATATAAATATTGATATTTTTTTTTTTGATACATTGAAACATTGATATTTATTTATGATATTGCAATGTTAAATTTTGGATACTGTTGTTTATGGTCAACAATGGTTGTCACATTGAGATGTCAATTTTTTAACACATTTGTTTATACTAAGTGTGGAATTTTCAATGTTTAAATATAAATGGCTATGGTTGACCATGTTAATTATGGATAGCCATTTTAACCATAGATGGTCATGGTGACGTGGATGACCATTGTTGAGCTAGTTTGACCATGGTGGAATATGGTTGCACCATTGAAATTTTTTATAAAAGTATTACTACTATCATCATCATTATTATTAGTAAACCCTTTTAAACTTTTCCTATGGTTTACGAGGGTTGACTATTTGTATGTTGGGCATCATTTCAATGGTTAACTATATGCATGTTGAAGATAATTCCTAGTAAATCATGGAAGAAAACAATGCACATGTTAACTAAGGTTGACCAAGTCAATCATGAATGGAATATGTTAATCTATAGATTAATATATTAACTTAATAGCATAATGTGTAAATTAATATATTATTAAAATGTGTATAAATAAGCCAAAGAGGGGCATCTCAATTGGATATGATCGCCATGTTGTAAGTATTATGTAGCCATAAGATTCAAGGTTCAAATCTCTCATCGGTAAAGCCAACAAACTATATATATATATATATATATATATATATATATATATATATATATATATATATATATATATATATATATATATCATTAATGTGTTACTATTATACAATTAAAAACATTACTTTAATAATAAAGTTATTAATATTAC
Organism: Pinus tabuliformis; assembly: GCA_031772625.1. NCBI lineage: Eukaryota > Viridiplantae > Streptophyta > Pinopsida > Pinales > Pinaceae > Pinus > Pinus tabuliformis. The sequence goes on from CM062816.1 coordinate 1,954,731,601, forward strand.
TAATAAAGTTAATTAGCCTTTTAATTGTTAAATTTTATTGATAAAATTATTAAACATTATTAATAACCTTATGAAAAAACCTTAAACTTTAATGTTATGCAACCATTGTCGGGTGATTTAATGGTATGTTAAATCCCTTGTTATTTTAATATGTCAACCCAGGGGTTTCGTAAACTTAGAAGCAAAACAAACTATATGGGACCTAAGATGCAACTCTTGTAGAAGGTTTGTTTAGGATGGAAAGAAAGAAAGGAAATGCATATTACAAATAACTTCTAAAACTAAAAAGTTTCTAGTTGAAGATGCCGCAAGCAAGAGAAGAGGCTCCTAACTTAGGAGGCCTTGGGTGTCCTTCCACACAGTACTATTCCCGAGAAAAGAAACTAAAGTGCAATGGTTGATGATGTGTAGATAGCAAGGGAAGAGGATCCTAACATAGGAGATCCATGTTGTCCTTTCTTACAATTTTATTCCATCATTGTTACCACTGCATTAAAACTAGAGATTCAGAAATAATTCAAACATAGAAAAGAGGATGATTTTTAGTTATTATTCGTGATCATATAGAAGGAGAATTTAACTTGAACCCTCATTTGTTCCTTCATATGTAGATTAGAATTAAACCAAGAATCATCCAGTAAGCATAAGAAATCATCACAAATCTAACTTAACACATGGCCATGAAATGAATTCACATTAAAGATATTTACAAATATTTACAACAAATGATTATAATAAACATGAAGAACTAAACTAGCATATGCACAAATATAAACATTATACAAAAAAGTGTACTTTCCTTGGTATGGCGGCCTCCATTCCTTAATGAGCACACCTGAACAACTATCACATCTTAATAATCAAACAACTCTCATAACTCATGATTTGGAGAAAATGATATTATTCATGGTAAATGAACAATGATAAATCTGATGCTAATGATTATGTGACAACTATTAGTTTCCTTTGAAGGATGCTCCTCCTATTTATACATGAATTAGGGATATCTACTCAATAAATGTAGATCCCTTAAATATCTACTAGATCCATATTTGTCTCAATATATCCCTAAATGCTAGATACATCTCCTATGACACATCAATATCTTCAGGATCTATCTCCTTGGAATATGGTCCACCTCTTTAGTTGAAATTCGAATTTGATCTTGCGAGGCCAAGTAAGACCCTTCTAGAACCTCCAAATAAGCTTACACATGTCACAAAACTCATAACACATATATAGATATATGAAACCATGTTTATTTCCTAGTTTTTAATCATAAATTCACTTTAAATACATAAAATAAATAACTTTCGAAAACAAGGATCCTAACCCATATAATCATGAAGATGACCACTTGATGTAGGGTTTTAGGCTAGATGGTTATGAAATGAGAGCTAAATAGTTATGAAATTATGGAAATATGGATGATAATTTTGAGACTCAAGAACCATCTCACAAAAATTTAGAAAAGATAGATCAACGAATTCAAAATCAACCTCTTTGAGGGGTAAACCTCCTTTACATTACACAAATGAATCATTATTGTGTGATTCAAATTAAAATACCTCCTTTCTATATGTAGGAGTCTAAGGGGTAACAATATAATCAGAGCCAACATAACAATAATAATGTAAGGGCATAAGGATAACAATAGTGGGCTTCTATGGGGCACAATAATAACAATATGGGGACAACATGGGCACAACAATAACAATAAGGGCTACAATGACAATAATAATTGAGGAATACATTAGTATTATAGGGACTTAACACACCCCTCTCCTTCAAAAATGTGTTGTCCTCAACGTTGGGTAATTTTGGATGCTTATGTGTAAAATTCTCATCCTCCCATGTGGAATATTCAACAGGTAAGTTCTTCCACTTGATGATATACTCTCAAATTGTTCAATTTCATAGCTGTCGAGTTCTCGTTTTTGTGACTGCTTCATATTCCAAAATGATTTTTCCTTCCTTGTCAAGTTCTTGCAATATTGTATGAACTAGAAGCTTGTCATATATAACCTTCTTTAAGCATGAAACATGGAAAACTCGATGCACTCAGGAAGATGCAGGAAGCTCCAATTTGTATACCATAGTACCAATATTTGCAACACCTTGTACGGATCATAATACTTTGGTGATGATTTATTATCCTTCTTAGCTTGCTTGAGGGACATTTGTTTGTATGGTTGTAGTCGTAGAAATACCCAGTCACCTACATCAAAACTTCTTTCATTGTGATGTTGATCTACCTATTGTTTCATTCTATTCTATGCCAAAGTGAGGTTATCCTTTAAGAGTTGAAGAACTTCTTGTTGATGCTCGATGTGATCTTCCAGTTCTTGAAACTGAGAATTTTGTATCAAATATGATGTGATGGATGGTGGATGATATCCATAAAGTGCCATAAATGGGGTCATTTTTTCTACAGTATGGAAGGAAGTGTTATACCACAATTCAGCGAGAGGCAACCACTTGACCCATTGTGTTTGTTTATCAGTTAGAAAACAACGAAGATGTCCTTCGAAACATTTGTTTACTATCTCAGATTTCCCATTAGACTGAGGATGATAAGATGAGTTATGAGCTAACTGATTACCCAAACAAGAAAATAATTATGTCCAATCATTTCTAGTTAACATTTGATCTATGTCACTTACAATAATATTTGGGTTTCCATGTAGCTCTTGTATTGTTTCCATAAATGCAATAGAAATTGTACTGGCTTTAAATGGATGATATATTGCATAAAAGTGTGTATACATGGTAAGTCTATCAACTACCACCTTGATGACATTATTTCCTTCAGACTCGGGTAGACGTGTGATAAATTCCATTGAAAACTCCTCCCAATATTCACTTGGAATGGATAAAGGTTGTAACAAGCATGGGGTCTTAATTGTGTGAAATTTATTTTGTTGGAAAACCAAACATTCCACCACAAACTTTTGAATATTAAATTTAAGGCCATCCAAAAAAAATTCCATCTTAACCATATGGTAAGTTTTTAAAAATCATGAGTTCTCTCCTAGTGGAGAGGTGTGCAATTCAAGAATAATCTTTTGTTTGAGTTGGGAATTCTTACAGAGGCATAAGTGATCTTTGTACCATAACGAATCATTTTTACAGCTAAATGTGTCAGATGTACTGGGATCTTGCTGCAACTTTTGAATGAGTACCCACACTTCTTCTTTATTATTCCATTCAGCCCTTGCTTTGTTTATCCAATCTGGCTGGATAATAGAAATGGAACAAAACAATGCTTCCACATCCTCGTCCTTTCTTGAGAGTGCATCTGCAACAACATTTTTCTCCCCTTTTTTGTAGACGATTTCAAAGTCATAACCCAACATCATTGTGACCCATTTTTGTTTCTCTTCTAAACATAATCTTTGTTCTAAAAATATTTTAAGACTATCATGATCCGCTTTTACCTTGAAGTGCCTTCCCATTATGTAAGGTCAACATTTCTTAAGTGCATGTAGTATTGCCACCATTTCCTTCTCATAAATAGCTTTGTGTATATACTTTCCTTTGATTGGACGACTTTCAAAAGTAGTGGGTCTTCCTTATTGCATTAAAACAACACCAACTCCATTTCGTGAGGCATCAAATTCCACAATAAAGCTTTTTGTGAAGTCTGGTTTAGCTAATATCGATTCTTGGCACATTTCCTCTCTAAGATGTTCAAAGGCCCTCATTGCTTCTGTAGTCCAAGAAAATGCATCTTTCTTCAATAATGTTGTTAGAGGTGTTGTTATTCTCCCATAATTCTTAACAAAATTGTGATAAGATGCTATCAACCTCAGAAATCCTCCCAGATGATTTATGGATGTGGTAATTTTCCATTGCTTTATGTATTCAATTTTTCTAGGGTCTATGTTGTGGGGAAAAGTATCCGACGCGGATGACCCTATCCCTACTCTAAAGGTGACAGTCTTTAGCAACAACTGAAAGTAAAGCTTTGATATTTTCCTTTATGAAAGTACAGAGAGAAGGAAGAAAAGATTAACCAACCTGGTGTCTTTCGCTTAGTCGATCCTTATCCTCTCTCTTTGTCTCTTGTTCTCAGCTCCTTGCTCTCTTTGCCGGTCCAGCTACACACAGATCCTGCACAAAACAAGAGAGGAAACTACAAGATACATGTACTCATAACTGATGCATGGATTAGAGTGAATCAAATATACAAGTAAATACAATACATCAATGCAATACAAGTATATAGGAGAACATGCAAAACTTTATTGATAGAAGTAACAGGGTTCTGAGAAGGTTACAACCATTGATGGCTCCAATCCAGCAGCACCTCCCCAGCAGCAAGAACTCTCCTCTTCACCTCTAGTAAAACAATCACCCAATAGCTCTAACTGTAAACCAACAGCACCTCCTTGCTTTACACAAAATTCCCGCCTCCTTAGACCTCATAGAAGAGCTCTATATATAGGAGAGAAGAAGAGAGGATGAGTCAGCTTGAGGCTGGCATGAAGCTGCCTTGTGTCCTCTCCCTCTTCTGTTAATCTTCAGTTCTTGAGTCCACTTGGAGATCCTTGCTTACACATGGTGATCAAGTACCTCTTACTCATCACAGGGCGAATCTCATGAACCAAGTGTCAGTTTGGAAGCTTCCTGGGCAGTTGACACCTTGCAGAATGACTGTGCCACTTGGCCAATCTCGCCCAGCGCAGGTAGCCTTCATTAGATTTGACTTCCAGCGCAGGTACAAGGAGGAGCAGTTGCATTCCAGCGCAGATGCTCAGTGGAGCAGCTGACATGATCCAAAATTAGCCTGTTTTGAAGTGTTTTCAGGTGGAGAACTGATTGGAAGTGCTGTTGTTTGAAGACCTTGTTCTTTTAGGGGTAATAGCAACATGTTTAGGGACTGAGGATCCCTGTAATTATTGACATTTCATGCTCCATGTCGCGAGGCACAAAAATGTCTATAACAGTTGCCCCCTAAAGTATGAGGCCGTTTATCGGGTGAAATGCTTTATCTAGAGGGTCCGAAGTTCATTCCAGTGCTGAGGAGGCGCCCTGTAATACAATACAATACAATACATTATTTTTCATTCTGTTTTCATGATCTAGCTGAGGCGGGCATTCCCATGCTCAGCTTTTATAAATACATTTTGGTACATATGACAGACGATCGTCTGAAGGTAGACTGATAATTTTCTGCTGAAATTATCATCCTTTGAATAGGATGATCATCTGCTGCAATGATGTACATGGCAAATGCTTTTATATTTCCTGAATATATGTCGCAGCCCGGATGGATGAAACTAGATCCGGGGTCTTCAAACTCGTTCGATCTTCACTCTAAGTACAAGTCGATCCATGTGAGAATTTCGCTGAAGTCGAACATGGAAAGACATCGCTTGATTACCGGTCAATAATGAAAACCGTTAACAAGCGCGAGAGGAATCACCAATAATGACGATGACCCTCAAGGTACTACAGTACAATTCACGTGGCGTGAATAAAGGACTTGGCGTCGAACGCCACGCAAAATCTTCTGGTCGAAGGTCATTGATGTATACCTGTCGCCGAAAGTGAGAAACTTGCCATTGAGGCATGCAAGCTTCAAAGTACTGATGGGGGTTGTTCCTAGATCAACTTCTTGGATAATGAGCTGAAGTCGACAAGAAGCGATCCGTCAAAGGAGGGCCTTAATGAATCCCACATCAATGACACAGAACGGAGCTAAGGATTTTAGTGGAGGTGAAAACAAACTGTGATATATGATTCAGGGTGGCGATCATCAATGGATGAAGGATAATGTATGGCAGTGGATGGGACACGGTTGACACTTTCAGAATGACCCCTCTTGAACATATAACGACACTGATGCGATGGATCGGTAGCATTACCCCAAATGTGGATGGTTTGGCGAGGACCATGGTGATGAGACCGGTGAATGAAACAACCCAACCCGATGTGGTACGGAGGAAAAGTGTCATGTTCAAGAGTGACTTGCTACCATTAAACTTTGATGTTCTCCCAATTTTTCCCCAGTCATTTCTGACCAGTACCTCTTTATTTTTGTCAAGCTTGAGGAGGATAACATATGCTTGTTCTATAACCTGCCCTTCGGGCAAGCCCATCGCTATGATTTAACGAGCTTAGCGATAGGGAAACTCGTTCTTGTCTAAAGACAAGTTTGTCGCTATTTAATCATTTTAACGAGTCTAACGACAAAGAAAACTCGGTCCTTTTCATTTTTAGAGAGTCTGAAAAGGTACAGAAAGTTAACTCCATAATTCCTTTTTCGTCATCTAATCCCTTAAGTCCGAAAAAGTATAAAACAATACAGAAGGGATGAGTGCTCGGTACTTTTAACGAGCTGAACAAGACAAGCGCTCGATCTTTTTGTGTAATAATCCCTCAGGTCCAAAAAGATTAAAGTCTAAATGAGGGATAGCTCTTCCGGTCCTTTTAACGAGCTGGAAGGCCAAAACTCGGCAAACTTTTCATATTTTACGAGTCAGTGAAAAGAGCTCAAAGAAGACTCGTCTTTTGAGGAACGAGTGATAAACAGGGATAGCAGCAGATTCCAGGTACAAATTGGAATTCTCCAATCACGGTAGTGTCACAAGGATGGCTAGGTGAAATCACTCTTTGCAGCTGTTCCTCAAAATGGGTAAACACACATATGGGGGTGAATGACCGGACAAATGAAATGGAGGTGATGGACGAAAACACGACCAAGGCTTTTAAGGCTGATAAATTTACGATCGCAATCGTTATTTACCGAGATAGGTTCATTTTTTAATGAGCTTGAACTCTGGGGGAAGATTGCTCACAACTTATGTTTATTTTTTAACGAGCATGAACTATGTGCTAAAACTGCTCGAATCATGGTCAAATTTGATTTTTTACTTTTACTAGCTTTTCTCTTTTCAAATGTAGTACTTCACCATCAATTGCTGCAACAAATTTTGTTAGAAATGGACAACATTTGCATGAAAATGAGATTATAACCCTAATATTTAACTTTAAACTGTGTAAAAAGTCATAAAAAGGTGTTTTTACCTCTCATTTACCATTTCATTTGCATTTTGCTTGTTGGAGCTCTGGAGGTGCCTCTTCTTCCTTGATTTTCACCAGCTGATTTCGGGAGATTCTGTGGACGATTTTCGGCGCCGTTTGGACCAGGTAGGAGCTAAACCTTAGCCCTTCACTTTCATGGTTTCCTTTTTCAGTTTCATGCACATTTTTCAGGGTTTCTGAGCCCCAGGGGTTTCATCAGGGCGCCCTGGCATCAGCGCAGGTTCTCCTTTCGAAACTTGCGCTGTATTTCAGATGGTCTTAAGGCAGACTGCCTCTCAGCGCAAGGGGAAGACTCTCTGCCTGCGCTGGGCCTAGAAAAACTGATCCTGCATGTGTTTTTTGATGATTTTTCGCCAGTTTTTCATCAAAATTAGGAACTTACTCCTTCTCTTGTTTGCTTGCAGAGAAATTTGAACAAAATGTCCCTTACGTGGCGAGAACGAGAACATGAAGCAGAGGACATGGTTGCACTCCATGACCCGGTCACAGTGAGCGCGCTTCGGAACTGTGGCCTACTGAAGTTCTTCCGTATCTCTAGCATGAGAGCACAAATTTCTTTACTGCAGTATATGCTTGATGCTTGGGATCCTGTTAACCAAGTATTCCAGATTAGGGGGAAAACCATCCCCTTGACCATAGAGGACATGTACTTCTTGACTGGGTTGTCAAGGCGGGGTGCCCCCATTTCTTTGTCAGGTACGGCTCGAGGGACTACTTCCACCAGAGACTATATCCGTCAGTATTGCCTGGAAGGTTCACAGCCGAGCAAAGACGGCAAGATCAATATCTGTGACATCACTGACATGTCTCTTAGGTCCATTCTATTTACTATTGGTAGGATGGCCGGCAGCGCAGCTTTACATGTTGCCAACAGATCTTACATGCAGCACGCTTTGGAGTGTCTCCAACCGAAAGTGTTTAACTGGTGTGATGCAGTACTTGTTCAGATGAAAAGTCAATTGACCAAGGTAAAGGACGGGGGGTTGAAGAACTTTGGATTTGGTTCTATTCTGACTGCCTTTATCTTGGAGAAAATCCCACTGATGCAACCTCAGTACATCATGCTTGATTTGCCTTCTCCGACCGAGCCACGCATGCAGAGGTGGGTTGACCATATGTCCCGGCATGCTGGTCAACCTCATATCACTTTCACTGAGTCCTTCTTTAGGTGGTTCGAGCGTCAGGAGATGGCATTTTCTGAGTATCCATATGTGGGTATGGACTACCGAGGTGATCCGGACTTGGTGCTCCCGGATGGCGAGCAATGGGGCGCTATTGGTAAAATCTCTGACCATATCATTGTTTATTGTCTTTATTCATGATGAGGTGGGTTGACCATATGTCCCGGCATGCTGGTCAACCTCATATCACTTTCACTGAGTCCTTCTTTAGGTGGTTCGAGCGTCAGGAGATGGCATTTTCTGAGTATCCATATGTGGGTATGGACTACCGAGGTGATCCGGACTTGGTGCTCCCGGATGGCGAGCAATGGGGCGCTATTGGTAAAATCTCTGACCATATCACTGTTTATTGTCTTTATTCATGATGTTACTGTTCAAAACTGATCAAACTCTTGGGTGCATGCAGATGTTGGTCCTGTTCGTCCAGTAGTTCGTCCACGATCGCCAGTTGCTGCCCCAGCAGCAGAGCCTGCTAGGAGAGTTGTTATTCGCGACCTTGGTGATACTGAGATACTTGCAGCTGTGCAGGAGCAGGTTGAGAGCCTTACTCGTGGTCTTCCGGATGTACAGATTGACGAGTTACCTTTACAGTTGCAGCGACACACTATTGGCGTGCCTAGACGATGGACTCGTCTCTTGCGCATGATTGCACAGACCGTGACGTACTTTCATGAGCACCACTAGGCTAGGGTGCCCCCTAGCATCTTTTTGAGCTCTAGGTCGTACGACCAATTTTGTTTTGATTACAACACATTATGTACAAACTATAAACAACTTTATATATTTTGATTTTCGGGGTTTATTTTGGTTTATTTGTGATCCACTTGCATAGCACTGATGCATCTCTTTTTATATATGTCGTAAATGTCTATCTAACACATAGTTTGCTAACGAATCTGTTAATGTGTTCAAGTTTCTGGAAATATGTTGGTATTGAATTGAATCAAACTCTCTTTCCAAAATCTTAACCCTTAGAAACATTCGATAGATAGCTGGATTGCGGACTGAATATATACCAGTGAGTTGTAGTATCACAAGCTGTGAGTCTAGCCTAACAATTAGTCGGCGTATACCATGAGCGATGGTATCAGAGAGGAGTTCAATCAACGCGCTATACTCAGCGATGTTGTTCGTTGACTGTCCAATACACACACCTCTGAAACTCACTAACTCGCCGCTTGGATCAAAAATGGCCCAGGCTGCGGAGGACAAATTCCGCGTACTACGACTCGCTCCGTCAGCATATCCCACATATGTCTCTGAATAATTCGACATCTGCAACAAATGAGAAGGGCGGATTACTTAACCGAAACAAACATTTTAGCGAAAACAAAATACAACAAAAGCACTCAGGTTACTATTTAGGCATAGTAACGCTTGAGGTACAACCCGTTACGGGGTTGCGCCAGTGGTATTCCGTCATAATCCATTAACTCGTAGGCTCCTTTTGCTAACACCCTTTTAACAATATAGGGCCCCATCCATAAGGACTTAAATTTTCCTGCTCCTAATTTGTCGGATTCTTGGTCGTAAAGCAAAACCAAGTCACCCTCAGAGAAGATACGAGGTTTGACATTCTTGTCGAACTGTGCTTTGACTCGTTTCTTATGGGCTTCGTTCGCCAAAGCGGCGTCACGACGGTTTTCATCCAACTGGATTAATTCCAAGAAACGAGCCTCTTCTTCTGAGGTTCCGGGGAGGAGGTCAATTGCGAGTTTAAGAGATGAAATTTCGCACTGGATCGGTAATACTGCCTCTAGGCCATACACCAATTGGAACGGTGTGAACCCAGTGGTGTTTTTTACCGAGGTTCGGTAAGCCCATAATGCTGAGTACAGGATTAGATGCCATCTTCTCTTGCGAACCCCGATCATCCTTTGCAACATACGCTTTAGGACCTTGTTGATTGCCTCAACTTGTCCGTTGGCTTGTGGATAATATGGGGTAGAGCTGTCGTGAGATAGCCCTAGTTTGGCAGCTAATTCATCCATCATGTGATTGCGAAAATGCGATCCATGATCTGTCACTATAGCTTGCGGAACGCCGAACCTGGCGACTACATGATTGAAAAAGAAAAAGGCAGCTGTTTCACCAGTGTTATCCAATGTAGGCATCGCCTCGGCCCATTTGGTAAAATAGTCAACAGCGACTATAATATACCCATGCCCCCCGGTCGAGGTGGGGTTACATTGCATGAAATCGATGCCCCACTTGGCGAAGGGCCCAACAGCAACTATAGGCTGCAAAGGTGCGGGCGGTCTCCTGGTTTTGCTATCAAAGATCTGACACGCATGGCAACTTCTGACAGCTATTATGCAATCTTTAAACATAGTTGGCCAGAAGTATCCTGCTCGTAAGATTCTTTGTGCTGTTGCATATCCAGATTGATGCCCCCCGCACGCGCCTGAATGACAATCATTCAGGGCTTTCTCGGCCTCCTCATGGGTAAGGCACATCCTCAGAACCGTATCGACACCACGACGGTAAAGTGTATCACCGACGATCATGTAGTCTTTAGATTGGTATCGTATACGCTTCCATTCCGAGTGTGAGGTATTAGGCCTAAATTTTTGGGTTTGGAGATAAACAATGATGTCTCCATACCACTCATCGCTTACTGATATCAGAAACAAATGTTCATCCACGATTGACTCTTCTGATGTTTCATCGTTGGACGACGATGGGAGATCACATAATAATTCCGCGAAAACTAGAGCTTTCTTCGATTTGGATTTTACAAAATCTAAATCAAACTCTTGAAGGATTGCTATCCATTTTGAATATTTGCCCCCAAGCAACTGTCGCGACAGTATATATGTCATGGGATTGCAATCTGACAGAACGGTAGTTTTCCTAAAGAGGACATAATGTCGAAACCTTTGAATCGCTTGAACAGCAGCAAGCGCTAGTTTTTCAACATAGGAATATTTACTTTCTGTGTCATTTAAGTTTTTACTTAAATAATAAATAGGATGTTCTATTCCATCGACTTCTTGCACTAAGACCATCGCAATGGTCGTATCTGCTGCAGCTAGATACAGGTTAAAATCTCTTAATGATGCTCTTACTAGAGAATCTTTCAGAGCGTCAAAGGAAGCTTGCACAACCTGGTCCCAGACAAAAGGTACATCCTTTTTCAAAAGGCGAGTATAACATTTGGCAAGTTCTGCGTAATTTGGAATGAACCTCCTCAGAAAGTTTGCTTTCCCTTGGAGTTTCTGAATCTGAAGCAAATTTGAAGGTGGAGGCAAATTAATGATTGCCTGAACCTTACAAGGGTCGAGACGAATCCCGTCCTTAGAGACCACAAAGCCAAGTAAACGACCAGAACCGACGCAAAACACACACTTGTGCGGATTGAGTCTTATCTTGTAATGTCGGCAACGTAGAAATATTGCTCTCAAATGCCGCGGATGATCAGTCCGCTTCCGCGAATGAGCCGGAAGATCGTCGAGGTAAGGTTGAACAATGTTCTTGATGTCATGGAAGGCATAATTCATTGCCCTCTGAAATGTCGCCCCTGCGTTCTTTAAACCAAAGGGTAATTTTCGATAAGCGAATGTGCCCCACGGACAAATAAATGCAGTCTTAGACTGGTCCTGTGGGCGGATATTTATTTGATTATACCCGAAAAATCCATCCATAAAGGAAAAGATTTCACATCCGGCGCATTCATCAATTATCTGGTCGATGAAGGGTGTAGGGTAGTTGTCCTTCGGACAAGCTTGGTTTACATCCCTATAGTCGACGCACACTCTTATCGTCCCTTGTTTTTTCATAACAGGGACAATATTCGATACCCAATCGGTTAGAGGAACCGGGTAGATGAATCCAGCATGGAGAAGTTTTTCAACTTCCGCCTTAATGGCAGCGGCTTTCTTCGGATGTACCTGTCGAAGCCGTTGTCTTACTGGTTTGACATCAGGATACATTTTAATCTCATGTTCAACTATGCTCGAGTCAATGCCTGGCATTTCATCATATGACCATGCAAAGACATCTCTAAATTCGCGAAAGAGAGCACCATATATTTCCAGTTCTGAAGGGGAACAACTTTTGCCGACATGAATATTCTCTACAACATCAGATTTTGTTGAGATGTTTATGGCTACGGTCTCTTCAATATTGGATAGGTTTCGCTCTGACTCCACCGTATTTACAGTATTTGTTTGGAATTCAAACACTGAAGGGTGATATAGGTCGTGATGAGTTTCTTCTTCACATTCTGGAAGAAGGGAACGATGGTGGTGATCATTCCATGGTGCCCCCTCAATCATTAATGATTGTAAGATTCCTTCGTCAGTCCCATGAACTTTTGACCATGGGTCTAATGGGGTACCATATTCTTCGGACCTATCTACCTAAACGCTTAACGAGCGTTGATTTGGGCTCGCCTTCCATGCCTGAAACATTGATTGCTACAATATTTCAATAGGGCTAGGTGGCAAAACCACTTGATAATCCATGACGACTTTGTCTTCTGCGACCTTTGACGAAGATACCATGTTGCATGTTGCTACAAACGGGATATTCCCTTCATGGAAAGGAGGTGGCAACGTGAAAGTTCCCATCATTGTGGGATCTTTTAGCAAGCCTACTCCGATATCTTGTATTGAGTGGTCGCTCCCATGGATCAGGGGAATGCTTCCAGTAACTTGTGAACCATTAGGGAGGAAATTTTGTTGGTCGATGATCGTAATTCCTCCTTCAAACGGGAATGCGATCTTCCTAAAATATGTCGACACTACAGCTGCCATGGCATATATCCATGGTCTTCCCAGTAGGATGTTATAGTCAAGATTGCCATCAATGACCTCAACATCAATTTACACTGTTTTTCCTCCTAGTTCCACCTTAAAGTTATTTAGGATTCCGTACGGAGTGTACGACCTACCGTCAAATGCTTTCAATGTCGTCGAAGATCGCGACAATGTCGGAGATCCAAGAGTTTTCAAGCAACTCATCGACATGATACATGTCGACGCTCCCTCATCAATAATCGTTCTATGAACAGTTTTGTTGAGTGCTTTCACTTGAATAAGGAAAGCTAATTGCGCTGGTAACTGAGGATCATATCCTTTGTGATCAAAGGATACAAGATTGGAATCTTTAGGATCCACTCCACCAATTGCTGATAACAATGCCTGCCTTTGTGATGGACAATTCTGTAGTACCTCAAGAGTCGACATAGCAGATGGCGATTGGGCCAAATCCTCCACTATATTATAGTGTTGCGCTGCTCTGGCGCGAGGGTTAAATGTCGACTTGTGTACTACTCCCTTAGGTGGCTTTATTGTTAATTCATGCGTGAGGGGGGGTACAACTTCTGCCGAAGTTGTTGTCGAACTACTGGGTTGATCTTTCCCTTTGTCGTTCGACATCGGCGGATTCCCGTAATCTTTATTCCTTGTCGAGATCAAAGCATTATTTTGCTTAGAAACCGACAACATAAGCACTTGAGACGGGGAAGCATTTCCACTATCAACCATATTTTGACCTGGGGCGGGAAATGGATCAGTTAACACAGCTGAAGTTTGGGAACTTTTAAAGAACCTCTTTAACTCAGCTTTGAACAGACAGTTCTTTGTCAAATGATTTTCATTGCATATTTGACATGGATAAAATTGTTTCCCTTGCCCAGGAGGGTTTGAAGAAGTTTTTTGAGCGGATGACCCACCTTGTTTCTTCTTCTTCCCTTTGTTTTGTTTCTTCTTGCTTCCTGGTTGATTGGAGTTTTTGTCTTTATCCGTAGATACAGCGTTTACCTCCGAAGCAAGAATCTCTTGATTTGCTTTTTGATTCGAAGTCTTACGGGCTTTCTTATTCGAATCCCTTGTCGACTTAGCGTTTGCAGTTCCAATCACGCCATCACCGGCATGAGAGTCACTATTCGATCCGGGAGGAGGAGGGATTGAAAATTCCGGTCTGGGGGCGTCGGGTATCTTATCATAGAGCGTGCCCGACTGAGTATATACTAAGTCCAAATATTGAGCACGAGCAATAACCTGCTCCTCTGTTACGACGCCTCCCTTGGCCACATCTTCTGTTATAGCAGGCAGAAGCGACTTTATAAACCACTCAGCTAATAGCTGATCTGGAACATAGGTTTTTACCATTCTGCGCCGACGACGCCACTCATGTATATGATCTGATATATGTGTGGCCGTTGTCTGCTTAAAATTGGTCAAGATCTCTGTTCCAGTTTCGTACCTTATAGGTAACTGAAAGTGTGTTAAGAAAGTCGTGGCTAGGGAACTAAAATTGTCAAAAGAGGCTCTAGGTAATTCAATATACCATTTAGCCGCCGAACCAGTCAATGTCCTCTGGAAAAGGCGAAGCCTTATCGAATCATCATTCAAGGTATTCGACGAACACCACAGATGGAATGTCATCACATGATTCGACGGATCTTCACCAGGATTTCCATTGAATTTAGGAATGTCCGAAGGAAGTTTGTGAGGAATTGCTGGCCACCAATGGGCATAGGCGATTGGATCGTTCGCCAATCGATGTAAATCGGGTAATTCTAGGGTCGCCACGAATGGCAACTGCTGATTTAGGTTTGGCGAGGCATACCCAGGATACGATGGGATCGTCTGAGCAGTAGGCCTTTGCATACCAGCATAATGCAACTGATGTTGATATGACTGATACGGCTGGTGGGCTTGGCCACTGTAAAGTGGTCGGTTTAACCCGTTCTGAATATAGGGTTGCCCACTATTCGCAAAGATCTGTTGTTCAGATCCCTGGTACACCTGTTGAAACTGAGGTTGTTGGTATTGCACCATCCATGGTTGTGAAGCCATGTTTTGCTGTGCGACACTAACCGACGGACCAAGATGCGGGGTTATAGTTCCCGTTTGTATCTGTGTCGTCCCGGCAGTTGGCGATTGTGGTTGTGTTGTAGGGTCAATAGGCTGTTGCATTACAACTTGCGGTTGACATACAACAGGCATCGATTGAACTTGCGACACGGTTACAATTGCTGGCGTCGTCGGGATACTAGACATAGGTACACACTGTTGCATGGAATATACAACTCTTGGTTGTTGGGGTAACATAGGTACCCAACCACTCGTCGTTACTTCAGTCAAACCTGAATGTTGTTGAAAACTGCCGTATGGGTATCCCCCCGGAAGGGGAAGTGAAAGGGCATACTGCCCCCCATACGGTAACAATCCGGAGCTCAAGGGTATAGATGGCCTTTGAGGACTGGATGGCCCAAACTGATTCCCAAAGGGATCAATTTGTCTAGTTTCAACATAAGAATTACCGGGTATTATACCGGAAGAACAAACTGGAACAGACCAAGTTGTCATAATAGTCCCTGGGTGGACTCCTTCTAGCTGATGAGAGCTAGTCGGGACGGCTGGTATGCCGGCAAACATCGTTGGGTTGGCAGCAGGAGGTTCTGCTGTCGCTGTGTCGTTGGGCACAGTTCTAGATGTCGACGGTTGTTCAAACATTTTAAGTCTATCCAATAAACTGCCTATCGATTCTACAGGAACTTCCTGTGGCGATGGACAAATTTCTGATGCAGAAGGAAAAAGAGTGGTACCTACTCCAAAATGAGTTGGAGTATTTGCTTGCTGGTCCTCTACGATTTCCTCTATTGCAATCAGACCAGGAGGAAGAGGAAGACCGTCAGGTCCGTAAAAGATTTCTGGTGCCGAAGAAGGGGTTACTTCGACAGCGACAGTTGTTTGAACAACAAGACTCTGTGGACCGGTTCTAGATGGAACTGGTTCAGTTATGCAAGTACTTGTCTTCAGACTAGGATCAGTACAACTGTCCTTCTGTTGCTGTTGAACTTCTTCAATAGAGGCAGGGATTCCAGAAATATTGGGAGTGACCAGAATCTCAGATGTTGTTGGAACTTCCGTTCTAACTTTAAAAGGAGATTTTGACCTGGTCCAGCGAGTTCGCTTCGTCCGTACTACTCTCGTTTCCGGAGACAAAGGCGGTTGACTCGCAAGTCTCCCCGAACGAAGGAGTTTTAATTGACTTTCCTCCACGGTTGCGGATTACTTGATCAACTAAAATACAAAAGGGGAATTATGTTTCCGTATTGAATGAATTTTATTAGACGCTTTTAGACACAACTTTGCTTTTCCATGTTTTAAGAGTCGAGAAAAAGCTAAAGATGACTCTAGTCGCCTTCGATGTATTAACGAGCCCGAAGTAACAAATGCTCGGTTGGACCTTTTCAGTTATAGAGTTTGAAAAAGGCCAAAAGAAACTGCTCTGGAGATCTAGGCAGAGGGTGTGCCAAACCTTTCGCGAAACCACAGAATACGTTTTACGGTACGGGTGGTCGATCTTCGTGAATGTTGTGTTCACTGCATCGCGATCAGTAGGGCGGTCGACACGGCTTCCTAAGGATAAAGGATAAATGCCTATAGGGGTCTCCCAATATACGCGACGGTACGCGGGCGCTCAAGTCCGTATTAGTGCTATCGTCCCTCAGGAGGAATCACCCACCTTCGTAGAGATCGACAGTCACTACGTTTAACGACGCCGGAACACGTCTCTACCTAGACCTCTATTGTGAGCGTTATGTTACAATGCGTTTTTAGATTCATTCAATATATTTTAGGTTGATCTTGTTTATCAGTTTGTCTTTCAGGATCACCACGAGATGTATTGGTACAAATTCCTAAATGCAGCTAAAATGATAAGCAAGCTTTTACAATCTTTTTAGCTTTGAAAATCCTAACTACTGAGGGGAGAGAAAAACAATATCTTTCCACACAGAGCACAAAGCACAAACTAATGCACTTTCTCCTAGATCAGACACGCAAACTTATCAAAAATGCAAATGCAAGATGCATGTATTTCTTTTCTTTTCCTTTAATGTTGATGTAGACAAAAGGAAATTGTTGTATAATTTTCGAATTCAATTTGAAGCGTAAACAAACAAGTTTTGTCTAAAATGAAAAGACGCTTTACAAGCACTTGTTTTGACACTAAAAATGTATGAATTCAAACCATAAAATGAAAAACAAACAAACTCAAACAGCCATGAACAGTAATAAAACTAGCTCATAAGATCACAAAGACACTTTTACAGTTCAGGATCTAAGAGGCCACAGCTATACTGGTTCGCTTTTCACAATGGGAAACTGTAACAAGAAATACTAAAAGAACATTCACAGTTTCATCACACAACTGAGGCGGAATAATGTCAAGGAGAATGGTTTACAGCAAGTACAATGACCAGCAAGCAATCAACAAAAAATCAGTGAAAAAAGGGCCAAGACACAATGGGAAAACTGAGCAAGACAAAGGCTAACTGGACCAGCGCAGGCTCTGGTCTGTCAGTTTGACTCTCAGCGCAGTTCCCGAAGGGAG
Organism: Pinus tabuliformis; assembly: GCA_031772625.1. Taxonomy (NCBI): domain Eukaryota; kingdom Viridiplantae; phylum Streptophyta; class Pinopsida; order Pinales; family Pinaceae; genus Pinus; species Pinus tabuliformis. Next base: position 1,954,749,183 of record CM062816.1, read on the forward strand.
TACCTGCGCTGTAATGCAGACTGCCTGTGGACAGCCTGCTCTGGGACACGAGAGTTATGTCTACAAAGTTTTCCGGGTCATAAAAAGCTCAAAAATGCACTGTTTTTGCTGAAATAAAAAGCTATAGGTCAAGTACAGGCTAAGGGATGATCAAGAGGATGAAAA